>JARHVA010001317.1:827500-2027500 GCA_037957365.1 Torreya grandis | reverse complement strand
TACATCTGCATTTGATTCAAGAGTTGTTTCAAGCTTATGAGGTTCACTACCTTCAAAATGTATCTATTCAAAGTTGTCCTTTTACTCCAGGAAGGCAATGATTTGGATGTCATTGTTAAACACTTGCCAATGACTAGCATTATTAGGTACACTTGGTCTAAAGACTAGCTCAATAGTGTACCTATCTCTTTTGAAGTCTAGGTGGGGGACTAGGAGAGTAGCTGAAACAGCTAGTGCATCAGCCTGATCATTGAATTCTCTAAGAATGGTAGAGATGCTGAAAGCATCAAAGTTTTCAATTTGGTCCCAGACTAGATTATGGTAGTGGCACAATCTTTTGTTCTTAGTTTGATATAGGTTTCTCACCTGACAAACCACCAGTTCAGCATCTCCTTTGGCATGAAGGAGCTTGATGCCTTTGTCACGAGTGGCCTTCAACCCAAGTAAGAGAGATTCATACTCAGCTGTGTTGTTGGTGTTGCTAAACTGCAACTTGTAAGATGAGGAAAAAATATCTCCTTGAGGAGATATCAGCATAATTCTAGCTCCTAAATCAATAAAGGAGCAGCTACCATCAAATTTAATAACCCATACCTTGTTAGACACTACTTTTCCTTTGGATTCTTCTTCATTTGGAGGTGGAGATTCTTCCACACTTGTATTGCACTCCACCAATTCTCCTGTTATTCTAGCTGAATGTATTTCTAGGTTGTCACCTGTAGGAGCTTCATCAGATGCCTCATGAACTTCATTCGTGGATAGAAAGTAGTTACCCATGCCTAAAAACTCAAACAAAATTTGAGCTTCGGGTGCTGAGGTCTGGGTAACCACGTATTTCACTTCCTTCTTAGGGAGCAGCCTCTTCATAACACATTTTACTGGAATCCTCACCTTAGATAAGTCCATGCTCAATTCACAACCAACATCCCTGCAAAAATTTTGCCTAAGAAGGATGCCATATGATGTTGGGACGTCAGCTACCAAGACAGTCATCTTGATTCTTTTGTCTGGGAACACTGCAAACACAAATTAGACGTCCTTAATTTGTCCCAATAGAGGTAATTGCTTATTCTCCATGGAGAAGCATCTACCAAACATCTTGGTCAATGTGAGGCCAAGGGATTTAGCCACTTTGGTAGGCATGACATTATTTGAAGCTCCAAAATTAATGATGTAATTATTTAGTTGATGTCCATTTATCAACAATGAGACATAGAAAGGTTAAGTCCTAACAGAAGTAGTAGGAGGAGTGATGACAAGGTTGTTCTTGGTGAGTGCATTCTTGGGGGAATCATGAGTCACCTTGGGAATTACTTGTCTTATAGGGATGGCCTAGTTTTTAACACATTGAACCAGTTTGTCTAATTGCTCAGGGTTGGACTATAGAAATTCAAATTCAGACATTTAAATTTTGGTTTTTTTAATATGGTCAATGATATCAAATGTTGGAAATGAACTAGGCACAGAGGATGGGAGTTCATCTTTTTGAGTTTTGGGAGGGGGAGAACTGGACTACGAATTTGAAGTTGAAGGTGACAAAATGTTTGGGGTACTTATCTTTCTAGCAACTACCAGGGCCTTTGGCTGGAAAGGTAGAGTGGTTCCATGCTTAGCAATTGAAATTACTAGTTGAGTTTTCTCCTCTATCTTCTCTTTATCAACTTGTTGAGCTGATTGATTCTTGGACTAGGTGAATATAGCATATGACCCCTCAATTGCATTACCTTCACCTCTGGGTTCATTCTGATAATTTAAGAAACTAATGCTGGAGTTGCTAGCTAATTCTTCTTCATCTTCAATGAAGAGATTAGCATCATCTTCAAAATTCAACTTAGGTTGGAATGAGAAATTTGATTCAGCTTCAAGATATCCAACTGCTGAGTTGGTTGGACGTGCTTCGAGGGTGAGGTTCCTTTATGGAGGAGGAAGGCAATTTAGATGTCCTTGATTCCTGGTAGCATGGCCTTGATATGCATAATTTTGAAATGTCCTCCTTGGCATATCTTTGTATGCAGGAGTGGATGACATCCCTTGCGCCATTTGATTTTTAAGAGCTAGCACTTCATTTGCTAGCTTTTGCACCATTGGATCAGTGGTGACTGTAGGTGAGTATTTAGAGGATGAAGAGGATTTACCTTTATTAGGGTCTCTCCTTATCTTTTCTACCAAGATAAGGTCATCTTCTACCTCGGTATCCAAGTCTTGAGCAGTAGCAAGGTCTATGTGTCTAGCTCGTCTCAGCAAAAAAATCACTTTAGGTAGCTGTGAGTTGATGAAGAAACACTTGAGATTATTAGGTGTTGATTGGGAAATCATGGGAATCTTGTTTCTCAGCTTGTTGAACTTGGTAATGAAGTCCCTCATAGGTTCATGGGGTTCCTTCTTCATCTGTGTGAGCTGGGCCAGCAAGGCATGCACATCTTCTGCAAGCTTGAATTTAGCTTCAAATTTATCTTTAAGAGTGTCCTAATCAATCACTGACTGAGCTTGTAGATGGTATAATCAGTCTACAATGTCATCTTGTAGTGTCTCTACAAATAACCTAACTGCTATGTCTTCATACTCCACACCTATTACACCACAGGCTATGCTGAAGGCAGCAATATGTTCATCAGGGTGAACTTTCTCATCACCAAAAAATTTGGGGAAATTCTTCCTTGAACTGTGTGAAAGCTCATGTAGAGGTGGGGTCAAATTTAGTGGACAAAAAGAGATACCTTAGGGGCCTTGAGCCATGATTTGATTATGTAGAATTGGGATCACAAATCTAGGTGGAGTATGGATAGGCAAAGCTCTACTAATAACAAAAAAAAGAAGCTCTACCTTGTATTGGAGACCTAGTATGGGTAGGAGGAAGACTCCTAGTTTGTTGAAGGTGAGGTTGTGGAGGAAACAAATCAAAATTGATTTGCTGCACCAACTCAAAAATAGGGTCAACAACACCTTGAGATTTTTGGCTTCTTGTATAGTGTGGAGTTGCCAGATTGTAAGACAAAAATGAGAAAGAATTGGTCCTACTTCAACTTGAAGCTTGAGGGTTCAAACTATTATTCTTCCTCAGTGGATCTAGTTTATAGACTAGATTATATAATGGGAACGGATAAGGCTATAGTGATAATGGGTAAGACACAAGTGATGTTTCAATCTAAAGCTTGAGGCTTCAAATTGCACAAAATTAATGTGTCCCTAGCAGAGTCACCAAAAAATTTTGGGTGAATATTTTGTCACCAGCTAAATGATGAGAAAAATAAGTCTCTTCAACCACAGCATAAGGAGATTGGCCGTCCAGATGTGCAGGTTTACCACATCAAAAGGGGACAAATATCTCCTCTCATCAAGGGGATGTTCCCTATAACTATGAGGAGCTATATATATATATATAAGCTGAAAATAACACTCAGGGGTAGGATACACCATCCAACTCTCTTTTTTTAGAGATATTGTTAACACACAGAGGAAAAAATCTTGGTGAAAACACTAAAGGCACTTCTCTTCATTCAAAAGTATTCTTGTAGGAAACAACAGGAGTTCTTTCAGGTAGTAAAAGTAACTGGTAACCAAGGGTGTAGTAACCAGTAGCCTGAGATGTAGCACAAAGTCTCCACCTCGACTACCCAAGAGTGAGATATGAAGGACAATGAGGGCACAAAGTCATTCCAAGGTCCTTTACATAAAAATAGAATACAAAGGATAATGAGGGCACAAAGTCATCCCAAGATCCTTTACACAAGAACAGAAAGAAAACACACTAAAGGCAATTGTGGGGGCACAAAGTCTTTTTTATAGTCAGCTTCAGGACACCTTCCTGATTACTTTCACTAGTTCTACTTGCTAAATTAAATAAACAAGAACACATTCAAAATACAAACATAAGAACAATCTCCTAAAATGATACAAGCTATGACAGCATAAAGTCTGCAAACAACTTGCTTTCTCATTCAAATAAAATGATATGAACAACAATCTGAGCTCAAAGTCTCAGTATTCACCTTTCAATTTGGACAGAGTTTTACTTCTGTATTCAAAAATATCTCCCTTAGAATTATATAAGAGATTAAAATATATAGCATCCAAGAAAGACTTGGCACTTTGTTCCATAGAATGGCCCATGATGTGCGTTCAATGCCTTGAATGCATTTTTGGTCCTGTCAGGGAACCATGCTGGATCAGGGTGGCTATTTTAACTATGGCATGTCGATTCATCTCAAGTGTCTACTCTTAGGTTTGGATCATCTGGTGTCTGCATCACTGTCCATTTTTTCTTTACTCCTAGGGGGACAAATAGGCCATGTCTACAATGTTTAAGGGGCTCAAAAATCCACCTTATAGACTGTTCCACCTACTGAAATAGCTACTGCATAGATATTTTTGGTCTTCCCCCTTTCCTGCTACAATTTGAGCCCTTGAGCTATCTTTTCCCCTTTCTATTTCTTTTGGTTCTTCTTCTCAATGGTTCTTCCTTTTGGTCTTGGCCTTAAGGCCTTTGAATGCATTCAAGTCCGTATTTAAGCCTGTAAAGATCAACAAACCCTTTATTGCCATAAATTTGACGTCTGTGGGTCCATCATCATTTGAAAGCTAATAGTTAGTTGGTCATCCTAAATTTGACATTTACAGGTCTGTCATCCTCCTTAGCAATTCCTTCATGTCTTTCCCGCTTACTCTAGCCGCTTTCCACTGTTAAACAGGTGAGGACATGTGGTAGCATCTGCTGGTCTTTGAGAGAAGCTTATCAAAATAAGCTTTGAAACTTACTAGAAACCTGAAACATGGATGTAGACACTTGTCATGCTTTGTTGAGTTAGAATGGGACACATGGCACATTCCACTACTTTGAAACTTACTAGAAACTGTGTCTCAATAGATGACACTTGGCAGCTTCTACTTGACTTTCTAAGGGACACGCGGTAGCTTCCATTGCACTTTGAGGTTTGATCTTTCCCAAAGGGAACTTACCCTTCAGGGTCTTGAAAGATGATTCATTTTTTGAGTGTTGACTGTCCCCCATGAGGGTACCTACCCTTTGAGATCTTTCGGGTGGCCTTCAGGCTTTAATTCTTTAAGAGGATTATTATTTATTTCTTTCTTTCAGACAATTTGTCTAAAGGAAATCTTTCATTGGGTCTGCATCTTTGATACGTGGCACATTCCTTACTTTGAAACTCATTAAAAACTTACAGAAAATAGGACCCACAACACTTATTGCTTGAGCAGCTTCAAAAGGGGAACGTGGATGTAGACACTTGTCACGCTCTACTGAGTTATAACAGGACACATGGCATGTTTCGCTTAACTCATAGAAGCTTTTGATACCTTTGAGAGTCCTATGGAAGATGACACATGGTGGCTTCTATTGAGCTTTCAAAAACACCATAGAAACATTTGAGACTATTTGGATTCATGCAGATAATGACACTTGGCATGCTCTACTTGATTACAAGGGACACGTGGCAAGTTCCACTGCTTTGAGAAGCAAATCATAATGTGTCTCGATAGATGACACTTGGTAGCTTCCACTCATTTTAGTAATTCACCCAGGGCCCACCATAGTCCTTACTCAAATAGTCAAAACAAAAGGAAGGAACTGTAGAGTTTGACACTTGGCAGCCTCTATCGAGCTTTGCAGATGACATGTGGCATGTTTTACTGCTTTGAGAAAAAAAGATATTGAAACCTTTTGCAGTTGCCACTTATCGCCTTTCGTGGAACTCTACAAGGGATACGTGGCAAGTTCTGCTCTTTGGTCTTTTTCTTTCGGGTGCTCCTTTGAACTGTTTGATTGAACCGATCAATTGAACCAACCCTGGAAATTTCTAAGTGTTGGAAACTTGCTCTTTCAAAGGAATTTACTTGTTAAAGCCATTGAACCCTTTGAACCTATTAATTTCAAGCATGTTGAGTCCGTAGATTTCTTTTTGCAAAGTCTATAGAAACTAAGTCCATAGAATCCCGCCTGCAGAGTCCATAGAATTCTAAAAAGCTTGAAAAATGAGGAATTTGAATGCTCAGGACAAATTTTGAAAAGGGAAGAGACAATTTTGGTCTTTCAAGGCCCAAAATAGTTCATAGGTTGTCCCAAAAATGAGTGATATTTTTTGGGGACAATAGAGCGTAAGTGTTTCTTCTTATATTTTTTGTTCTCAAATGAGTATTTAACACATTATGAGGATCAATTAGGGGTTAGAATAGACATTGGGAAAACAAAAAGAGGCCAAAATAATTATAGAAACAAATAAATATTTAAAAACCTGTCTTAACATGAGAAACATTCTTTGGGGCATTTTTACATCCTGAAAATGTTTTGGAACAAAAATGTAGGTTTCCCCAATTCCAAAAAATAGCTTTTGAGATACTTTGAGTGAGATTAATGGTTTTAAAAGTGATAAAAATTTTCTCCAAAGGATCGTAGAAGAATGATTTAACTATTTTGGGAATATTTATGTATTATTACTAATTTAGTTAAAGGGTCTGAATAGTAAAATTAGTAAATAAACATGTAATAATTAAGATATTGATTTTTTTACATTAAATTGAAATTTTGATCTTTCTAAAAATATTAATAAGAGATGGAAAAGAAGACTTAGCTAGAAATTGACTAATATGACTAAGACAAGGTTTGATATCCACTATGTAAGACTGGGACACTATTATAAACTAAGATCTGACCTTCATTTTATAATTAGGTAGGAGCACTGAAAGTGGATACGAGTGGCACCAGCATTGTAGTCCACCTCTACCACTGTTTTCCTAAGGATTTAAACTTTTTGGGTTTTGTTCTCCAAGTCTGTGTGACCCTGTCTATGAAGTTTTGATAGTTGAAAGTCTATAGAGCTCCTTACAGAGCAAATTTTCTCTTCAAACCCTATACTTAATTATGATTTGACCAATTTCAAGAAAGAGGGGGGGTTAGTGTGTGTAATATTCACTAAACGTGTATCCACACCCCTTGTATGGGCACGTTGCCTACATACCAATACTCTGAAGAGGGATCAAGCCATATGTAGTTCACCCACTTGATGTGCTTTGTGAAATTGAGTGTATGAATATGTAAAATGCTAAATTAGATGTACTTGAAGTGGCTAGGGATTGGTGTAAGTATTTGAATAAGATTTTAAGTGTATTGGTTAGCTATATGTAGAGAATAGGGAAGATTTCTTGAGTAGTCTTACTTGTATTCATGTTTACTTAGTGATATTTTCCAACCCTTTCCAAATAATCTTTGAATGGAATTTTATAATGATCTATTGGTCATGGGTTGAATGTGCTCACATTAAGATGATAAGGAGAAGGATGGGGAACTAGAAGGAATTGACTATTGGGGCCAAAATTGGACTTGGATAGGAGCACTAAAAGTAGACAAGAGTGGCACTGATGTTATATTCTAAGTGTGGTGCTATTTTCTTGAGTTGATGGGACTTGGGGGGATGGATTAGTCATGGAAAAAGGGTTCTATTTCATTTAGGGTCAAGTCTGGAAGGCTAAAGATGACTGGGAATCAATGAAAAGATGCCTATGAGGGTCATGAGAGAAATCAATAGGGACCTAAGGGTTGGGTGTCATTAGCCATGCTCAAGTTACCTATTTTCATATTTTATATGACTACATTTGTCCCCCCTTTATTCTAGTGATACAAAAAAGTGAAATACTAGGATAGAGGAAAAATAGAAAGCATACCCAAACTTACCAACAAGGGTGAAGCTCATGAAACTATATGATGTTGGGTGTACATAGAGAGAGCACGCTATGAAATATGAATCTGTAATAGAACAAAGAGTAGATCAATTCTTACTAGATACATTATATCTAAAATAAGAATGTATAAAGTTGCATAAGAGAGAGAAGAAGAGAAAGAAATGAATACACCTCACTAGGTATGTAGACCAATACAAAACCTATTGTGATGCTAAGTGATGTTGGATATGTTGGATATGATGGGTATGTTGTACCAAGAGTAATATCATGAATGGAGTTGAGTGCTTAATTCCCTAAGAGTGTCTCTAGAATGCAAAGGTTTGCCCTTTCACTCCATCATCACCCATGAAGTGAATCTATTTGATCATGCATGTATTAATCAATGTTTAGATTATGTGTCTAATCCCTCTGAGTAGGTGGCTCAAGAATACAAAAGCTAGCTAGTCCTTTGGCCCCATCATTGCCTCATGAAGTGAAGCTATGAACTGATAGTGATATGAAATGTATGTTATATGAGATGGCTTCTAAATCCCATGAATGTACTATGATCTAACAATGTTGGTGTGGATAGCCGAATGTATGTTGTAAACTATGCCACTCTTGGCCACTCTAAAAGATAGAGATTGAGATTATATGAAAGCCACTCTAAAATTGGTACACTAGGCTTATATGAAAGACACTTCAAAATGTGGAAGTTATGGTTATATGAAAGCCATGCCAACCACTTGTAGATGGAATAAAGGATGCAATTGTTGAGAATGTTTGGGTAATGTTAAACTCAAAAATAAAATAAAAGAAATGTGTCATGCACATTACCCCTAATCACTGGTGTCTGAAACATGGATTTTGATCTAGAAGTTATACCAAATACCATATCTAAAACTATAAGTGAGATCCATCATGTCATGCATGATGCCCCCTATATTTAGATTCTTTGAGCAAAAGTGTACTAAAAACTATTGATTCTAAACTAGTTTGACAGTGCAAACTGTAGTTGAACCTATTTTTCTGCCTACTTCTAGAAAGTTTGGTTTTTCTAATGTTTGGATAAGAGCACCAAAAATGGACATTAGAGGCACTATCACTATAGTCCAATCTTGGTGTTGTTGTCCTATGACAAATCTAGTAACTATTCTAACATTTTCACCATCTCCCTGGTCTGTTTTGACTAGTTTGATGTCTGGTTGTTGTTTTAGGTGTTCTAAATATTAGATTTTTTAATATTAAGAGCTCTGATCTCTATGACAAAACCCTTATTTGTTTCCCCCTCTTCTGAGGGTAAGAATGAAGACCCTACAATGACTTCCCTTAGAATAAATAGCCTTGCAAGTGTGTTATGTTGTAAAGATACATGATATAGCAATGATAATCAACAAAATATCTCAATATATAACATGGTTTATAATGAGAGATTGTTAGATCAACAGGGGTATGCCTAGATATATATAATAATGTAATAGCATTTGAAATGTACTGAAGTGGAACTGAAAGTCTGGTCAGTTGTTAGTTATTAGATGTTAGTTGTTAAGGAGGGATGGAGAATGATGTACATCATGGGATCCAAGAAAGAAAGATAATGCATGATGTATATCATGGCATTATAAACAATGAAGAGCAAACAAGAAATCAAGTGTACAAAGTAAGAATCAAGAATCATACAAGAGTGGCCAAGGGGCCAAGCAAACAAGAGACATGGGCACATGTCACTCAAACTAGAAAGCAAGCATACAAGGCATGTTTAGATGCCGCATACACATATAATTAAAATAATCAAGGGTTGGCATGAGGGCTATAATCACATATAATATTGAAAATAAATGGCATTGGAAAATGTCCTAAGGCACATACATGAATGAAAGTAAAGGACATTGGCATATGTCTTAAGGCACATATAGGAGATAAAATAGGAACTGAGAAATGCAATCACATCTAGCTATACAAAGCAAGAAATGAAATCATGTAATATACTAGAAATACAATCAAATCTAATTAATCAAAGTAATAAATGAAAGTATGCAAGACATGGAGTACAAGACTAGGTATATGCTAATAAATACATAAATGTTATACACTAGTGAGTGTCGATAGAGTAATCTATGTAAGCTAGTAAATAATTTACATCAACATGATAACTAGAGTGAGTGGTGTAGGAATGACATGACCTAGATGGTGTATTCATGTAGAATATGCCCACAGGGGGAATATATATCGATGTGTGTCTCAAACGTATAAGTAGGATGCCCCCTTAATGGGTAGAGTGAAGTAATCAAGGATATGGATGTCACTGCACACACTCAAAGAAGATCAATTGAAGCATGGTAATGTAGATAAATTAAAAAATAATAGCATATAACAATAGATGTAAATCTAACATGATAGTAGAAATGTAAAGCATGGATGATGCATACAATCGAAATATTTTTGGTGTTTTGACATATTCAAATGTTTCTAATATGTTGTATTATTTTTGAATGTTTTGATATATTTGAATGTTTTTATATTTTTGAAATGTTATATTGTTTTTGTATTTTTGAGATTTTGAGCTATGTACAATGAATCATAAAAATACCATGTACAAGAAATACTGAGAAACTATGTAAAGTAAGTAAAAAGAAACTATGCACAAGTAATTTTGATAAATTATATACAATACAATGTGTGAAATGAAATGATAGACATGGAATTTATGTAGATGCATAATATTCATTTGATTTTTGAGTTTCTTTCCTTCAAATGAGGCTAGACAATACACTATAGGGCTAATCTTTTTGGTAATAATATATGGACCTAGCCAATTTGGTTTGAATTTTCCTTTGATTTTTTCTTTGGCATTGACATTGTGAAGATTTTATTTGAAAATGAGATTATTAACTTTAAATTCTCTAACATGAACTCATTTATTTTAGGATCATTATATACGTTATTGGTAGATTCTGAGATGTTTTATTGTTTGAATGTGTGTATGATATAATTGCTTGAGTCAGTGTAAACACTTTTTATGATACTAGTCATCAGTGATAACACCTTTAAGGGAGACACGAAGAGATGGTATTTCTAATTCCAATGGTAAAATAGATTTTGTGCCATATACAAGTGAATAAGGAGTGGCTCATGTGGGTGTGTAGATACTTGTACGATATGCCCATGATGCAAAGACTAGTTGATTGTGCTAATCATCCCCAAATTTGGTCACTATTTTGCTCAAAATCTTGATGGTTTTATTGGTGGTTTTTCTTGACCATTTTCTTGTGGATAATGTGTGTTTAATCTTATATTTTATGCAAATTTTTTTGACAATTTTGTTTTTGAATGATGTTCCATTATCATAAATGATGGTTGCAATCAAGTCAAAGCATGAAATAATATGAGTCATGAGAAAGTTAAAAATGTCCTCACCTATAGTAGATTTAAGTGGAATGGATTCTACCCACTTAGTAAAGTATTTTTTGGCTATGATTATGAATTTATGTCCATTGGCAGATTCAGGGTTAATTTTTCTAATAAGATCAAATCCCCATAACATGAATGGCCATAGAGATACAATAGGCTACAATTATTGTGATGGTGCATGTTGTAAGTTACTGTGTCATTGACATTTACACATAGGTTTGCATATTTTATACATTCATGTTCCATGGTGAGCCAGTAGTACCCTTGTCAAATCAATTTGTGTGACATGGCTTTTCCACTGAAGTGGCCACCACACTCATTATCATGTATCTATGTAAGAGCAATTTTGGCTTTTATTGATGTCAAACATTGAAGCAATTATCTGTTGAAGGATTGTTTAAAAGGTATTTACCAATGATTACATAATGGAGTGCTTGTTTATGTAACTTGTGTTTGTCATTTCGAGAAAAAGTGTCTAGTGTAATAGATTTGTTTAGAAATTTATAAATATGAAAGAACCATTCTGGAGTTGTTTAACTATGTGTAGTGGCTAGAATGGATAGTAAAATCAAATCCATATTGGATATTGATGGCAATTATAATAATTTAATTATTAAAATAGCTTGATCATTGTTAATGTCAATAAGAATCAAAGATGTGACACTTGTCATTGCATCTGTGTGTTGGTTATCTTTTCTTGGTATACTTTCTATAAAAAAGTAGTCAAACTATGATGATAAACATTGTACCATGTTTTGGTATGGGATAAGATGTTATTCTTTCATCTAATAGACATCATTGACTTGGTTGACCACAAGTTAGAAATCACCAAAGACTTAAATAGATCTAATTTGGAGTGACTGGGTGGCAAATAGACCTAAAATAAGTTCTTCATATTTTGCGGTGTTGTTGGTGAAGGAGAAACTTAATTAATATGGAATAGGAACTGTGTGACCATAAGGGTCAACAAAGATAATGCCTACCCATGCACTAGATGCACATCGAGATCCATCAAAGAACATGTTCCAAATATCAAAATGAGTAGAATCAGTAGTGAAATCATCTCTAAATGTGTCACTAATAAGATCAGTGTCCAGAATTGGTGTGGTGGCCAAATGGTTTGCAATGATTTGGCCTTTTATTGATTTTTGGAGAACTATTTTTAAGTCAAACTCTATTGATAACGTGACCCATTTTGTGATGCGACTGGAGACATGTGGTTTTTACATGAGAAACTTCAAGGGATCTGCTTTTATGATAACCTAAGTCTCATCATTTACCATGTAATTTCAAAGTTTTTGTGTGTCAAAAACTAATGCTAAACTTAAATTTTATATTATGGAATTTTTTTTTTGTAATCAACTAATGTGTGACTGATGTAATAAACTACTCATTCGATGTGTTGATCATCATGTTGTGCTAAGAGTGCTCCTAATGCATAGTCTATTACTAAGATATACATTAGGAAATCCCTGTCAAGGATTGGTGGTACTAAGATAGGTGGATGAAGAAGATATTGCTTGATTTTATCAAATATTTCTTAACAATATTGGTCCCAGATAAACTTTGTATCTTTCTTTAGTAATTGAGTGAATCACTAAGTTTTATCAGCAAGCTGAGCTACAAAATGGTGGATTGCTTGGATCTTGCCCTTTAGGGATCAAATTTGCTTTAATTTCATGGGAGGTGGCATACTGATGATTGCTTTATTAGGTTGAAACTCTATACCACACTAAGAAATAATAAAACCTAAGATTTTTCTCGATGTAACTCCAAACACACACTTCTTTGGGTTCAATCGGACATTGTATTGTTTGAGTCTTTGAAAGATATTTCATAAATCAATAACGTGATGTTGTCATTATTTGGATTTAGCTAAGATATCATCAAAATAATATTTTATAGTATTGTGAATCAAATCATGAAATATATGTGTCATGGTATACTAATATATGGCTCTATCATTTTTAATCTGGAAGGCATGACAATGTAACAAAATGTACCCCAAGGTGTTGTAAAAGATGTTTTCTCTTGATCTTCTTCAACAAATTTGATTTGGTTGTATCCTAAAAATCTATCCATAAATGATAACATTTTGTATCCATCTATGGAATCGACGATCATGTCAATGTTAGGTAAAGGAAAATCATCTTTTGGGTATGCTTTATTTAAATCATGAGAATTAAAACAACACTGAATTTGTATGTTGGGTTTGACCATGGGGACTATATTGGAAACCCATTCAAGGTGTGTTATTGGTCGAATGAAACTGGTGTCTAAGAGGCATTGGATCTCATATTTGACTAAGAGAGCCACCTTAGGATGCATTTTGTGAATTTTTTGTTTAACAGGTTTAGCATCTGGGTATAAAGGAATCCAATGAATGTTATGGATGTATCAATTCTTGACATATCTGAGTAAGACCATGTTGGGGATCAACCAACAATTTAATTACACTTATGAAAGCAATAAATTCAGAATTAAATCAGAATGATAAGTAACTAGAATGATAAATAGCAAAGAACAAGAGATACAAGAAACCACCCTGAAAACTTGTATTAAACTCTTTATAGAAGGAATACAATTGAAAAAACTTCTTTCTTCCACACCTCTCTTAGATGTACAGATCTCTCTCTAGATCTCTTTCCCTCAAGAGCTCTCTCTCTCAAGTACAATCAACTCCAACAACCTGGAATGATTCACATATACAATTCTATACTGTTCTTCAACATTCTACAATACACTACATTACAATAAGCTAAGAAGATCTAATCTTATATAATAATTAGGAAACTTGAGCATGCATTTACAACCAACAGTTATGCCACTTAAACAAGGGCTCTAAAACAGTCTTACTAATAATAGAGATGCATAATTAAGACTATGACTTAATCCTAACATGCAAACACTCAGTTCTGTCCACAGAAATAGCTCTCTAAATGCACAAGTAACCGACATCGGTTCCTGCCTGTTTGCCTGTGACCAACGTCAGCCGATCCCTACTGACGTCGGCATCTCCTGAACTACTCCTGACCGACGTCAGTCACTCCTGACCGATGCCGATGACTGTGTAAACCTGCAACCTATAAGACATGCTCATATGTGAAGCTTTTAGGCTCCACACCTTAATAATCTCCCACTTGGAGATAAACAGTTGCACTAGTACCTATACAGCAACATCTTCTAGCTCCTCCATCTTCAACTCAATCATGAAGACCAATAAAAGTTGAATGAAGTTTCAACTTCTCCTTTGTAACTGGCTTAGTTAGCATATTAGCAGGATTCTTATCTGTATGGATCTTCTCCAGCTTCAACTCACCATCCTCCAATACCTATCTTATGAAGTGGTACCTAAGCTGTATATGCTTTGTTCTTGAATGAAAGGCTGAATTCTTAGCCAAATGAATTGCACTCTGACTATCACTATATAATCTACAACTCTCTTACTCCTTTCCAAACTCTTCCATGAACCGTGTCATCCATATCATCTCTTTGCTAGCCTCTGTGACTGCAATATACTCTACTTCTGTAGTTGACAAGGCAACAACCTTTTACAACTTTGATATCTAGCTAACCATTGTTCCACCAACAGTGAAAACATATCCTATGGTGCTCCTTCTACCATCCAAATCACCTGCCATATCTGAATCTACATAACCATGTAGAGAAGTATCTGAACCTCCATAGCACAAATGTCTACTGCTGGTTCCTCTTAGATATCTAAGGATCCACTGAACTACTTTCTAGTGTTCCTTTCTTGGATTGGCCATATACTTACTTACAACTCCCACTGCTTGGGCAATATCCGGTCTAGTACACACCATTGCATACATTAAACTCCCTACTGCGGAAGAATATGGAACTCTACTCATGTACTCTACCTCATCATGTGAATTAGGACATTGTTCTTTACTCAATTTAAAATGTCCAGCCAAAGGTGTGCTTACCGGTTTTGCATCTTGCATATTGAACCATTTCAACACCTTGTTCACATAATCCTCTTGAGACAAAATCAACCTGTCATTTTTTCTGTCTCTCTTAATGCTCATGCCAAGGATTTTCTTTGCTGCTCCCAAATCTTTCATGGCAAATGTTTGAGCTAATTTCACCTTAAGCTTAGAGATATCCTACATGTGTGATCCTGCAACCAGCATATCATCTACATACAACAACAAAATAATATATCTACCATTATCCAATCTCTCAAAATACACACAATGGTCATATTGACACCTACTGTAGCCATGCTCAGTCATAAACTTGTCAAATTTCAAATACCACTGTCTAGGAGCTTGCTTGAGGCCATACAAGCTTTTCTTCAATCTGCACACTAGCTTCTCCTTACCTTTGACCTCAAATCCTTCTGGCTGTTCCATATATATTTCTTCATCCAAATCTCCATGAAGAAATGTTGTCTTAACATCAAGCTGCTTAAGATGCAAATCCTCAATAGCAACTAAAGACAATACAACCTGTATAGAAGTCATTTTAACAATAGGAGAAAAAATCTCACCAAAATCAATACCTGGATTTTGTGCAAATCCTTTCACTACCAACCTGGCCTTATATCTCATATGTCCATTCTCACCTTCCTTCAATCTGTAGGTCCATCTGTTCTTCAGTGTCCTCTTACTTGCTGGCAACTCAACTAAATCCCATGTTTGGTTCTCTTTCAAGGACTCCATTTCCTCAACCATGCCACACTCCCACTGATTCTTAGACTCCACCTGTATTGCTTCTTGAAAACTCTCTGGTTCTCCAACATCAGTAAGAAATAAATAGAATAATGAAGGAGAATATTGAATTGGAGGTTTACTTACCCTTTCTGACCTCCTAATGGGCATCTGAGACTCATCCACAACACGCTATCTGCCCAAATTATCTGACAGTGACCGACGTCGATTCTACCTGACTGATGTCAGTGCCTGTCTAGCTGACATCGGTCACTGTGTGACTAACATCGGTTTTTGTCCTGCCAACGCTAGTTCTTACTTGGCCAACGTCAGTCTCTGTGTTTTCTTGTTTGTGATTAAATTTTCTCGAGAGCTCATTTTAGACCGTCACCTCATCCAATTCTCCATTTCTCTGCCCAAATTGATTTAGCTTCTTCAGCTGATCACTATACATCACTTTTTCATTGAAAACAAGATCACGGCTCCTAATTATCTTGTTAGTTCCTAGATTTCAAAATTTGAAACTGAAATCATTAGAGCCATAGCCAATAAATGTGCACCTCATAGACTTAGCATCCAGCTTCTTTCTATTTTCCTTATCAACATGCACAAAGGCTTCACAACCAAAAACTTTGAGAAATGATAGATCTAATTTTTTACCTATCCATGCCTCTTCTAGAATTCGACCATCCAAAGCTATAGAGGGTCCTCTATTAATCAGGTACACTGCAGTATCAATAGCTTCAACCCAAAATTCTAAGGGCAAACTAGCATGTAATCTCATACACCTTACACACTCCATAATTGTTCTATTCATCCTTTCAGCAACTCCATTCTGCTGAGGTGTCCTTGGAACCATCCTTTGCCTGTGAATTCCATGCATATAACAATACCAATTGAACTTATAGCTGCAGAACTCACCACCATTGTCAGATCTCAGGCACTTCAATCTTCTGCCTGTTTCATTCTCAACCATAGCTTTCCAAATCTTAAAAGTCTCAAATACATCAAATTTTTTCTTAATACAATAGATCCATACCTTTCTTGTAGCATCATCTATGAACGAAACATAGTATTGTGATCCTCCAATAGAATCAACTTGAGCCGGTCCCCACACGTCTGTGTGAACAAGCTGCAACTTATGCTTCTTCTTTGTTGACCCAGTCTCGAGAAAACTCACTCTCTTCTATTTTCCAAAAACACAGTGATCACAAAAATCCAGATCTATGCTTTTCAAATCTAAAAGCTTACCTTTAGACTTAAGAATTGACATTCCCTTCTCACTCATGTGGCCAAGCCTTGAGTGCCACAATTTTGCATCCACATATGAAGTAGATAATACAGAAAGAGAATTTTTAGTAACACAATTACATAAATAGAGAGTACCTACTCTCTTACCTCTGGCCATTACAAGTGCACCCTTGGTCACCTTCCAAGATTCAGCTATGAGAGTTACTATACAACCCTCATCCCCTAACTTTCCTGCAAAAATTAAATTCCTCTTCAAGCTGGGAACATGCATAACATCTCTCAACACCCATGTATTGCCATTCTGCATTTTCAGCTGCACTTTACCTTTGCCAATAATTTTACAAGGCTCATCGTCCCCTAAGTACACTATTCCAAAATCTCATGGATATAGTCACTAAAATATTCTCTATTAGGGGTAGCATGAAAAGATGCACCAGAATCTAACACCCAAGATTCTATATTATTATGCAAAGAGAATATTAAAGCATCTTGTGCAATATCTGCAACCTTTGCTTCTTCTTTTCCTTTGTGTTGATTGTCCTCCTTAGACTTTGACCAGCAATCTCTGCTTATGTGACCAATCTTTTCACAATTCCAACATTGTGGCTTCCTGCCATTTCTGGATTTGGATCTACCTCTCACCTTTGACTTAGACCTTGATCTCCCTTTCTTGCTCTTCTCTTTCTGCCTTCCCTTGCTCTCAAAACTTAAAGCATTCCTTGATGTTTTCTCTATGCCTTTCCTGTGAATTTCCTCATTCAAGATAACACTAACAACATCCTCTACTTTTAAAATGTTTAAAGCAGATGTAGTATTACTAACTGCCATTACTAAGCTATGCCAGCTTTCAGGCAAAGAACATAATATTAAAAAAGCTTTAATTTCATCATCAAACACAATATTGACTGAACTTAATTGATTTACAATTCCATGGAAATCATTCAGATGATTAGATACAGATCCACCTTCCTGCATACACAAATTAAATAACTGCTTCATAAGATATACCTTATTAGAAGCTGAGGGTTTTTCATACAAATTTGCTAAAGTAGTCATCAACTCTACCATTGTCTTTGCCTGTGATAAATTAGATATCACAGTAGATGCCAGACTCAGTCTAATAGACCCCAGAGCCTTTCTATCAAGAACTTCCCATTCTTCATCATCCATGTCTATGGGGTTCTTTGCAATCCCACCTAACGGTAAGTATAGATCTTTCTGATACAGATAATCCTCTATCTGCATTCTCCAATGTTGATAATTTTTTCCATTAAACTTCTCCATTCTCAGTTTACTTTCTTCTGCCATTGCTTCTCCCACTCAAACAAAAATTCCTACAGAAACTCTGTGAGTAACCTGTAATCAATACACACTACATAGATCTGAACCACCTGTTAGTGAACCTGAGCTCTGATACCACTGTTGGATATCAAGCTCTAAACCTACAACCTGGCTCTGATACCACTTGTTGGGGATCAACCAACAATTTGATTACACTTATGAAAGCAATAAATGCAGAATTAAATCAGAATGATAAGTAACTAGAATGATAAATAGCAAAGAACAAGAGATATAAGAAACCACCCTGAAAACATGTATCAAACTCTTTACATAAGCAATACAATTGAAAAAACTTCTTTCTTCCACACCTCTCTCAGATGTACAGATCTCTCTCTAGATATCTTTCCCTTAAGAGCTCTCTCTCTCAAGTACAATCAACTCCAACAACCTAGAATGATTCACATATACAATTCTATATTGTTCTTCAACATTCTACAATACACTACATTACAATAAGCTAAGAAGATCTAATCCTATATAATAATTAGGAAACTTGAGCATGCATTTACAACCAACAGGTATGCCACTTAAACAAGGGCTCTAAAATAGTCTTACTAATAGTAGAGACGCGGACTTAAGACTATGACTTAATCCTAACATGCAAACACTCAGTTCTGTCCACATAAATAGTTCTCTAGATGCACAGGTAACCGACATCGATTCCTGCCTGTTTGCCTGTGACCAATGTCGACCGATTCCTGCTGACACTGGCATCTCCTGAACTACTCCTGATCGACGTTGGTCGCTCTTGACCGACACCGGTGACTGTTTAAACTTGCAACCTACAAGACACGCTCATATGTGAAGCTTTTAGGCTCCACACCTTAACAGACCAAGCAAAAAGTTATGGAAAATCTGTTAAGGTTTGATGAATATCTATATCTTCTTCCTTTCATAAGGTAGCAAATAATAAAATAATGTGGGGATAATAATCAATTCCAAAATTTTAATTATTTCTTTATTAAGCAATGTGGAATAATTAAGTGTGTAGGGAGTGGTAAGAATAGTATCATCTGAATCAATGGGTGTCTTGTGGAGAATCTAAACTTTCTCTAAAGAATGTGTGGGCATATGTGTGATGAGGAAAGATATTTTTATGATAGCAAGATGGAAGGTCCTCATATGCCCTGAGAAATTGTAGGAGGGATTCATCATTAGACAATTCATCTAATATGAGCATGTGTGGTGAAATTGCATCATCAATTAGATCGAGATAGATCAAAGATAATGTTGAAGTATGATTAATGGTGTGGTCTATTGGTGTAGTGGGTGGACAAAGCTTTATATGCTTTGAAGTGGTGAAAAAAGGATTATTATGAAGGTGGGTAAACTTATATCCTAGCCCTTGTGTTTCATGTTGTGTAGATGCCTATATAGGATTGAAGATTCCTTGTTCATGCTTTCCAAGACCTTTACCATGATATCCCATCTTATTGAGAAATTTAAGTGTGAAAGGAGAGGTAAACTAGTGATTTGGTATCGATGTTATTACAAAACTTGGAGTTTGTTGATGTGGTGCATGGTCTGAAGGTAAACTGTGAATAATAGGTTGTGCTATAGTATATTGCCAAGATTAAAGTGCAGAATATAATTTTATGGAGTTTCAAAAACTTGGCAGTATTTAAAAGGTTAGTTATCTATTGGGAATGTGTAAATGTAGCCTTTGTGACTAAATTTTAAACAAGCATGGAGTATAGAAGGGACCGCATGCATATCATGAATCCAAGGCTGAACAAGTAATAAATTATAGTTGAGGTCATTTGGCATGACTTGGCAAGTAGTTAGTAGTGTCTTAGGCCCTAGGGTAAGATTGAGTACTATTTGACCCATGACTTTTCGTAGAATGTTGTCAAAACCTCTGATGTTCATATCAAAATGGTCAAGATCTTGAGGTTATAAATTAAGACATTTAAGAAAAGAAATGTTTCAAATGTTGAGTCTTGAACCATTATCAACTAATACCCTTTTGACCCCCACATCATTAATTCTTAATTGAATATATAGAGGTAGATATTTTTCAATGATGTGGTGTGGGGGTAGATCCTCTTTTTCAAATGAAATATGTTCTTCAGTCCATTGCATGGTGTTGAGGATAGATGCAACATAAGTTGGTTCAGCAGAAATAGGAATTTTAGTATTGCAAAGGGCTATATATAACACATCTCTGTAAACATCTGATTGCTAAAGGAACTCAAGAACTAAAACTATATTGAAAGGGGTGCTAATCTGAGTGATAAATCTATAGCCATGGGTGTAATCAACCTGCTTATCTTATAAAACTTGGGTAATAGCATGCACAGCATGATTTACTATAGGCATAGAGTTGGTAGTAAGTGTGGGATAAGAGCTAAATGTACCAAGATTGAAAGTATGAGGGATAGATATAACCATTAGTGTTTGCTTGTGTCTAGAAGTGATAGGGAGATACTCAAAAGTAGCCAAGGAGTTATATGCATCTAGGTAGAAATCATAAATGTGGAGTGAAATGCATGAAATGTGAGTGAAGAGTTGTATAATAATATGTTTATAACAAGCATTCCATAGGAGAGATAGCAAGCAAGGGATAGAGAATATGAATTTGTGTATGAATGTATATAAAATTTTGACATGAATCATAACCTTTCTAACATGTTTACCATGATAAACTTGAAAAAAAAACCATATGGAAGATAGAAAGCAAGGGATAGAGAATATAAAATTGTGCATGAATGTATAGAAAATTTTGACATGAATCATAACATTTCTAACATGTTTAGCATGATAAACTTGAAAAAAATTCCACATGAGTGAGAAAGAGTATGCAAAAGGAATATTGAAATTTTGAGCATGTTTAGTAATAAATTTTGTAATATCATCCCTTATTATAAAAAGTAAGCATGAAATGCAAAGAATAAAGTTTTATATTATCATATGGTAAACTTCATCATTCGTGTACATGATAGGATCAATGATGGTCTCCTTATTTTTTGTAAGAAATGTAAAAAAAATTTGTAAATAAGTGAGATCTATTTTTGAAATCTGATTTTTAGAATGTAAGGTGATATCTCAAAAGCAATAGGACGTAGTGTATGAAACTAAGGTTTGAAAAATGATTAATTTGAGAATTACTATGAAATTTTGAAATTTAAAGTGAATTTCTAAGTTAGATATCCAAGTAAAAAGAATCAGAAATTTATTGAAAAAATTGTGATTTAAAGAGACCTAGAAGATGCAACTAGGGTTTTGAAAAATAAATATTTTTAAAAATTACTATTGAATTTTGAAATTTGAAGTGAATTTTTTATTTTAATATGCTGGTCAAAAATTAGAAACTTATTGGAAAAATACTAGAAAAATACTGGGACCTAGTATGGGCAACTAGGGTTGGAAAGAAAATAATTTCAAAATTACTAAAAAAAATTAAAATTTAATGCTAATTTATAATTTTATTATGTAGGTAAATTTTTTTTAAAAATAGGAAAAATCAGTAAGAAATTTACCCTAGGGTTTTTTAAGGTTTTTATGTTCAAACAAAGTAAGTCGAGTTCACCAAATGATTTAACCATTTTGAGAATATTTGTATATTATTCTTAATTTAGTTTGAGGGTCTGAGTAGTAAAAGTAGTAAATAAACATGCAATAATTAAGCTACTGATTTGTGTAAATTAGATTGCAATTTTAATCTTTCTAAAAATAGTAATAAGATATGGAAAAGAAGACTTAGCTAGAAATTAACTAATATGACTGAGACAAGGTCTGATATTCACTGTGCATGATTGAAATATTGTCACAAACTAAGATCGGACCTTCATTTTATGATTGGATAGGAGCACTGAAAGTGGACAGGAGTGGTATCGGCACTATAATCCACCTCTATCACTATTGTCCTAAGGATTTGAGCTTTCTAGATTTTATTCATTAGGTCTGTGTGACCCTATCCATGAAGTTGTTGGAAGTCTTTAGAGCTCCTTGTAGGGCAAATTTTCTCTTCAAACTCTATATTCCATTATGCTTTGACCAATTTCAAGAAAGATGGGGGGTTAGTGTGTGGAAGATTCACTGAACGTGTATCCACACCTCTTGTGTGGGCATGTTGCCTACATACCAATACTCTGAGGAGGGATCAAGCCATATATAGTTCTCCCACTTGATGTGATTTGTGTAATTGATTGTATGAATATGAAAAATGCTAAACTTGATGTACTTGAGGTGGCTAGGGAATGGTGTAAGGATTTGAATAAGCTTGTAAGTCTATTAGCTAGTTGCATGCAGAGAATAGGGAAGATTGCTTGAGTAGTCTTACTTATATTAGTGCTTGCTTAGTGATATTTGCCAACCTTTTCCAAATGATCTTTGAATGGGATTTTATAGGAATCTATTAGTCATGGGTTGAATGTCCCCGCATTAGGCTGACAAGGAGAAGGATGGGGAACTAGAAGGAATTGATCATTAGGCCAAAATTACACTTGGATAGGAGTATCGAAAGCAAATATGAGTGGCATCGGTGCTATAGTCCAAGTGTGACGTTATTTCCTGAGTTGATAGGCCCTAGGGGAATGGATTAGTCATGGAAAAAGGGGTTTGGATATGTAATGAGATACTGTGCATGAACTCTCCTTAGGCCTTCTACCTAATCTCATAGATTGAAATCTGTAGCATCTACCTTGTGAAATCTATGAGAAATTAAAAGGATGATCATACCAACCTCCATGTAGGGTTCCCTTGAAAGAAATTTTGTTTGGTAAGTGTAGACTCTTGTCGAACAATTTACTACCAAGAAGAGGCTTCGAGGACCGATGAAGTGATGGATTTGAAGCAGCTTTATAAAAAACATTCATAACAACTCCAGCAAATGAACCAATATATGGAGATGGCAGTGTGCTAATTGCTGGCTGAAGTAAACCATTTCCAAGCATTCTGATTTCCTCATTGTTTTTAAGTCAGAACGATCCAGCTTCCTTAATTTCTTGAAGCCTTAATTTACATAAAAACTTTGAACAAAATCATGAACACAAATTAAAAAAAAGTTATGAAATGATCACAGAAGCAAATATACCAATATATATAATAATAAAAAATAAAAAAAATCCACTGATCAGTAGAACAATCAGATAGAGAACCAAAAGAAACTCTGTAGTCTGCACCATAACAAAATGAAACCAAACAGGGAGATTAATATGCATTTCATAATACTATTGTAAAAAATGTATTCACCCAAGCCTAGGACTATGCCATTATTTTGACACATTAAATAGCTGGAAAAGAAATAGGGATATTACTAAAGCTAAGGCCAATTTAAACAATCTCCATTGCAAAGCTTAGTGACTACAAGCGATTAGTTTTGAGTCATTATAGTGGCCATTGGTAATGTATATGGACTACAACTTTCTATGTTTGTACTAGGAATCAAATTGCTTGTATATCAACAATCTATCCGAGTCGGAGTCTACCTCTAGTTCTGTGTGATGATCTTCAAAAGAATTAGGGTGTCTATGGCATAAGTTTGAATACCTGTGTTGGTTGTTGCTGCAATGGCTCTTGTAGATGGTGCAGGCGTCGGAGCTTTGACTCATGTTGCGCTTTAATTTCAAATTGCCTTTTGTGTCTCTCATTGGGGTTCAACCTTCTACCCTGTGTGGCTGCGTCTTGATGCTCGGACTCCCCTTCCTAGTCAAAAATGATGGCACCTAACCCCTAGGGATGAAGCAGACCGTTCGACCAGAGCTCCTTCCGCTCCTTGCTGAAAATATTGTCTTTTTCTTCCGAGTTTGAGCCACTCCAAAAACCCATAACATTCACCACACTCCCCCAAAAGAATAATGGAGTGGATGCATGCAACGAAGACAAATTGGATTGCTAAATTTTTTTAGCCCTATGGCCTGCATGACCCTGCCAACATATTTATTTATTTTTTATAGCAAATATGACATGGTACTACGCATGACATCATCTATTTGCTTCTTAATAACATGTAAACAATTTTAACCAATGGAAATATAGATAAATATCTTTTTTCACATTTTTTATTAACAAATAGACAAATTAACTATTAAAAACTTTCAAATTTTTCGATGCACAAAAAACAATAACTTATGATTGATGGAGAAAGATTAATTTAATCAAAAGTTAAATCAAATTGATTGCTTCAATTTACCCTTCGAGACTAATAACACCCCCAAAAAAATTATATTAAAAAAAAAAAAAAATACATATATATATATATCAAATCGCACAATATGATTCTCCACTAAATATAATATGCAAAACAGGGGCAAGAGCGCTCTGGGCTCCATGTATTGTATGGGTCGAGTCCACCAAACCTCATTTTAATCAAATAAAAAAAAGCATTGAAGACAATGTTGAATAGCTAGCAGCCATAAAAACATACCGCCAGAGAAGGGGCCTGGGGGACCATCAAATTTAGCCCGCCAAACTCAAGTACACATGACGTTATTGCAAAACGCAGTGTAACCTTTTAATCAGGAAAAAGTACGAAACATGGTCAGTCAAATTATTTATTTTGGAATCACAATGATAAAAATGATTTCACCCGTAGAATGTTTGTGAGACAGATTTTGACCACTGGAAGGATGTGTGATGATCCGAAAAATACAGTCAAAATCTGGGAGTGCGCTGGCACCCCGTTTGAAATTAAACGGTGTGAAGCGACTGAAAGATACAAATTTACAAAGACGTTCCAACTGCGCCTCTCACGACATCCAGTCTGCATTCTGCATTTCCATCTCATCTCATCGTACAACGTACAGCCACCTTTTGTTCACAAGTTTATCTTTATGCTATAAGATTCCAAGTGCCCGCGTAATCATTATAAGATTGCAAGTGCCCCTATAATCATTATAAGATTCTGTGTGTCCCTATAATCATTCCCTGTTTTACGGTTGTTTAAACGCACGAGGCAGAAAAAAAAAACACCTCATAAAGTTATGACACCTCATACATATCCATCAAATATTTGTATGTCATTCTTTCACTTTACACACCAGCCTCATCCTCAGAGTTAAAAGGGACCCACTATTTATTATTGGAACGTTTTATATTATATTGAAAAAAAAATTAATTAATATAAATGGAAAGTTGCAAAGTAAAGTAATCGGAAACATCACGGTTCAAATTTTTTATTGGAGGAATAAATAAACTCTGAACATAAGATAAAATTTAATTGATCAAGGCACAACTAACAAACTTTAGAAAAAAAAGAGAGCAAAGATTTAAGCATATGTCGCCGCCCCAAGGGGCTCATCCTTGGGAAGGACCGTCCAAACAGTGGGCTCCACCTCATGTATCTTTAGAGCAGCTCAACGATCAAGGGGGTTGTCGTGAATAGTAATAGGTCATCCATCAATCAGTTGGGTAGGAACAATAGTGCTAGCCGAAGAGCGCTAAGAAGGACTAGCATCAAACTTGTTGTGAGAACTCTAGCCATCCTTGGAGGAGGGCGAGGAGAGAAGTGGGCCCTGATCTGGACCAATTTTTGTCTCGACACCTTCTGGGAGGAGGTGTTGGCAGACTACGAGGTGGGCCATCAAGCGACATTTGACTCGTGGTGCAAGAGGCACTCCCCTAATGGTCGAAGAGTTCCTACAGGTGGCGGAGGTCTAGATCCATCTTTTCCTCTTGAGCTTGAATCTGCATAGAGACAAAAGAAATAACAACCACCTTTTCATTAATAGAAAATGAAATTTCATAGGTCTCATGATTAAATATAGCATTGTTTATCGATTTCCATAACTTAAAGAGAATAATTGCATGAAAGAATTGCCAGAGAAAGGCAATGGAGGCTGGCCAATAATCCTCAAAGAGCACATATCATCAAGAGCTAGGGTCAGGGTGGTAAGGTTGAAATAGTGAATGAATTCATTGCCAAGTAGACTGGGCTTTCGGGCAAAACCAAAACAAATGTTTAAATAACTTTGGACGCTTACAAGCTGAACATAAGTTTGGGGGAATGCGGAGGTGGAGTGGTATCTCACCAAAGGGAAGTCCTTGATATATCAAACACCATAAATGAGCCAACTTCGGTTCCAGCCCAAGGTGCCACACACAATCTAGACGGGCGAGCCAAGTCCTAGGAGAGGACTGGAGACCCTAACACCTGTTGAGTTTGCCTAAGGCTGGGGAGAAGGGACTCATCATCTGATAAAACAACTCAGGAGAGTAATTCTTGAAATGAGTATCACAGTTCCACATCCAGTCCTTCCACCAGGTCCTAGGAGACTACAAGTCAAGTTTATGAAATATAACATCAGATAACAACTCATGAATGCAAAGAATTGAAGGTAAGTCTACATTGTTTAACTAAAACTTAATTTTTAATTCAGGGTAGGGGATCCAATCCCTAAAGGTAATCAAATCTCGAATAGTGCAAATCCTTTTAAAGAATAACCCCAGGGTTTTAATACCAAATAATTCAACTATGAGAACAAAAGAAGCAATAAGAATAGGGGACCACCACAAATTATGGTCATTAAAAGATAACCCTATATGAAAACCATCCCCCACCCACCTCAAGTGGGGTTTGACGGCTTCAAAAGCCTTCCAAATGCCTTTGGCCATAAAAGAGCCAGAGATCTTGACAAGTGTAGCAGTGATGAGAAGGGATTGGAAGCCAATATTTTGCCAACTAGTTTTACCATAGGGAGAACCCACAGAGATACAATGCCTTAGCATAATTTTCTAAGATACATTACCCTTAATAGCCTGAACAACCCACTTAGCTCACAAGGCCATACTTTGTTGATGGGTGCTAATGATGCCCATACTACCTTTATCACAAGTGAGGCAACACATATCCCAAGCCACTCAATGAAAACCTCGAGCACAATTAGAATTAGTCTAGAGGAAATATCTAAAGATTTTGGCCAGTGCTTCATAAGAGGCCTTAGAGGGAGCCCAACAAGAAGAATAGGAGACATGAGTCAGGTGGCCTCTTGTTCTTCGAGCATAAGGAATGTGTCATCTGTAAAATGTCCATTGATGAGCTGGGAGATGCGATTGGCCAAAATAATGCCCCGAACAAGCTCTTGAGGAGCTCTGAAAGCCAAGAGATAACCCAGGTCTTCAGTTAATAACACATAAAGCAACAGAGCAAGGGGACAACCTTGGCAAATAAAGTGTTGAAGCTTGATCCCCTTGGTTTTATGACCATTAATAGTGAGGTAGGCCGAAGCATCATTAAACAAAGTTTGGACAACAAAAATGAAGTAGGGGCCAAAGGCAAGAGCTTTGAGCAAGCCCAGAATGAATTGCCACTTAATTATATCATAAGCCTTTTCAAAAGATAATTTAAGAAAAATGGTTATCTAGAGAGAGGATCAAGCCCAAGCCATGCCCTCCCAAACTGTAATAAGATTATCCAAAATATATTGTCCTCTAATAAAACCTATTCGTTTTGGTCTGACAATGGCATAAGGTGAGGTAGATTTGGTTGGCAAATGCCTTAGCAAGAATTTTGTGAGAAACATTGAGTACGGTTATATGCCTCCAACTGGTAAGCAATTCAAAATCTATAGCTTTAGGAATAAACTTGATATTACCTTGGTTGATCATGGTTTTAAGAGACTGATTTTGTTGGGCTTCCTTGTATACTTGCTACAAATCTGGCTCGATAAACTCCTAAGTGGTTTTGTAAAATTCATAGGGGAAGCCATCGAGGTCGAGGGCTTTATCATTGCTCATGCAATGCCGAGCCTCTATGATCTCTTACAATGTGAGTGGGGCATCACAGAGTCGTTGATCAGCATGAGTGAGATTGTAAGGCACCACATCGAGGCACTTTTGAAGTGCCTAGGTTTGCTCGGATGTGTATGGTTGAGCTTAAAAGACCATCTTGAAATGATCCAGGAACTCTGAAGAAATGTCAGATTGAGAGGTAAGCTGGGATTGCACCACTTGAATGGATTTGATCTATTGCAAGCTTGCTTGGATTTCATCACTTTGAAAAAATCCTTGGAGGCCTTGTAACCAATATTAAGCTAATGAAGTTGAGCATGCAACTAAGTGCCTCTAGTTGAATGGCTATTCACCACTTTAAGGTGGTGTTTGAGAAAGGCTACAAGTCATTGCATCTGCACATTAAAGGGATCAAGATCAAGAGAGATAAAGACCCATCAGAACTCATTGAGCATGGCCTCTTCTAACCACTTTTTGATCCAAACAACATGTTTTCCATGGTGGCGGAGGAAGGAGATGGTGCATAGAATGGCCTCATTCCACCACCCGATCCAACTGGTGGTGTAAGGGGGCCATGAGGCAAGATTCTAGATCTGTGTGATTAGTTAGATTATTCTAGCATGACTCAGCATATAAGTATTAAGAATGAACTCATTATGTGGCACATTGTATTGTCCTAAAGTCCATTCCACTTTTTAGTAAATAGGTGAATGGTCTAACAAAATAATATTAGAATAAACATTGATAGTGTGGCCATCAATGCTAGAAAAGGAGAAAAGTTTTTTCTCTGACATCATAAAACGGTTGAGTAGTTTGAGAATGCAATGATCCCCAGATCGGTAGCTAGACCATGTAAACCAAGATGTGGGGTTAAATGTCTACCATCAAAGGAGTGGTTCAGCTAAGTCCCATTTATTTTTGAAATAATACTAAACCTCACATTCACCAATGCACCATTGCATAGGGAAGGCCCTAACCTTGTCTTAGGAGTGTTCAATCATGTTTGAATCTCCACATATCAACCATGTGGCAACATGTAGCCCATCGACCAAGGATCACCATAGCAAAGAATAGTCAAAACCATCATTAGGTGCATAGATGTTGAGAATTTCAAAAGGATGACTGTCAATGTCAAGAATAATCTAGACTGCCTGATGTGAAGGGTTCTTCCCAATGGAAATAATGATGGGAGAAACCTTAGGGGCAACTAAAATACAAGCCCTATCATGTCCCTCATCATGCAAGGTGGTGATCTAAGTGGGGTCATGTCAAATTCTTTGTAAGGACGTCTGAAGGAGGAAACCAAACACTTTAACTTCCTGTAGACAAATAATATTTAGGAAACCAATTTACTAATACACAACACGTATAGAGTATTTATAAGTAAACTTTATAAGACCCCTAACCTTCCATGATAAAACATTCATGAAGAAGGGTCGTCCATCTGAAGCTATCCCTATTCATCTTCAAAATCTGCCAATGATATAAAGTTATTATGCTAGTGAGGATGTGGATTTATGCCTACTATAATGACGCAACTTTTGGCATCATGTTCCTATCAAGAAGATTATGAACCCTCATGAAGAGGGTTGTGAGATCGTTGAGAGGAGCCATTGGTTGAGAAAACCTTAGCCATGGGCATTATAATATTATAGGAAATTGTAGAAATGCTCTACGGGTTGGAGGAAATTGGGATAGCAAGGGAGGGTGGAGAAGTCCCTTAAGAGGGTTTGATAGCTAGGGAAGTATTGTCCTGACGTGGTAGTTGGGGCAAGCCTTGTGGCTTGGGGCCTAAAAACCTTTTAGGGGGCATTGTGGACTGGCCATCACCTTGGAACAAACCCACTATTGTACTCAACAAAGTGTTACAAATTATTGTCTAAATAACACACACACACACACATTTCTCCACTTTATACTCAAGAAAACATGTTAATTTTTTTAAACATCCAATCACTTTACAATTCCACAACAATTTTGTATTATGAACTCGTTACAAATGTTTGACAAATTAAAGTAGTGATAATTATATCTGCCCTCTAATTTTTTTATAAATGTTGATAAAATGAACATAATGATAAACACATATACCTTCCAATTTTATCTCGTAATAATGTCTTCAAAAAATTACAATTTAATAAATAAATAGAAATGGTCTTTAATTTCTATTTAAATTGAGATCATAACTAGTCGTTGTCGTCCAAGGTGCAAACAATTAGAATTTTTTATTGAAAAGCACACTTTGATTAATATAACAGATATAATACATTGCTAATCATACAAAAAGACAGTGAAAAAGTCACACCTCAAAATAACCACACCGAGCTAATATAAGCCTCGGTAAAAGCAAAGTCCAGAAAGTGCCACCACATGGTCAAAAAAACCAAATTTAAACTAACTCAAGTACACATCAATCAAAAAAGAGAAAGATAAAGACATAAACAACAAGGGATCCATTAAGCAATAGTAGTGAACATGGCAACAGACAAAGGTGAAGGAGATGGAGGATCTTGAGGGTTCCCTCCCCACCCCCTTGAGCAGGGAGGTCTTCGTCAACCAAGATGGGGTCTTAACCATTAGTCTATCAATTAATTTTAGTATCATCTTGTTGCTTAGAATCTTGTCTGGAAGGAGAAATGGCCAAACCTAATTGTAGGTACTTGTCTTGCTGAAGGGGCCTTTAACCCCTTGCCACCACTATCTCTATTGCCCCTATCAGATCCTAAGGGAGGAGATGGCTAGCGAGAGTGAGGAGAGGCACTCTCCCAACTTCAAGACCACTGACTACGATATCGGTGACGCCTTCCCCCACACCCACATCCTTTGGGGGGGATGGTGGTGAAGAAGATTAGGTGGCTCACGATTGACCAATGTAAAGTTGTTTCACTTTAAATTGAGATTATAATTGTTAAGGGTCTCATTTAAGCTTTATAGTTATGTTTATAGGGATTCATAAAATATTTTATTTATTCTACTTGCCAAAAATTATGATTTAAAAAAAATATATACAAAAATATTATTTTAATTTTATAATATATTATAATAGACATAATTTTAAAATGAAGGAAAGAGGTTATAAAGTGATGATTATAAATGCAGGAAAATATTATTTAGTATTTCCTCTAGTAGATAACATCTAAAATCTAAATACAAATAATATTCATATATAAGGGGAAGGCATCAAAATTTGACTACTTTAACTTGGCATTTGCATGGTACCTAAATGATGCTACATTAAAGGTTAAAATTATCCTAGTGTTGACTCAACATTATATACATACATACACACACATATATATTCATTTCATTTTTTAAATTTGAGGGAAAGTCACATTTTTAATTGATTTAAAGTACTAAATTTGAAATGCATTAAAAAAATATTAATTCAATACTTGTACATGGATGTACATGTGTTGAACATTGGGTATCTAATAGTTGTAAATATTACATGTTATGATGTGATTCATTACTTTACACTATGATTATCTAAATGTTGGACAGTATTAAATGGTATATGTTTAGCTTCTAGTGTAAAAATTTATGTACCCATACCAATATGTTCCATCAATATACCCCACTAGGTAACAATAAGGTTGTTTAGTAATTGGTACATGCTCAACTTCTGATGCCTTTCTTGTATTTAGACATTTAATTAGATTAAATAACCATCCAAAGTTTAAATCCTAGCTGAAAAATCATCCAAAGTTCCAACCCTATCCAAAAAAAATCCAATAAAAGTATAAAATTCAAACCAAATGTTAAACCATATGTGAATTCCTAACAAATGTCTTTAAAAAGACAAAAATTAATATAAATAGACCACAGTTAGAAAAATCATTTGACTGAAAGGGAATCCCTTTATTCAAACACTAGGTAGTAATAAAAGATACCCAATATGCTCTGAATACTTTAATGATCTAAAATAATCATCCAAAGTTCGGACCCTATCCAAAAAATTTCAATAAGAAAAATAAAATTAAAAGCACCTTGTCGTGTCCCTTTTTCAATTAATTTATTCTTGTAGACAAAATGTTCATTCCAATTTATCTTTGGGTTTACAAAAGGAGAAAGGAAACTAATTTTATTTAATATTGATTATTTGGACTCCAAATATTTATTATTTCCTATTTTTGATAAAAAGGGCCAAGTAATTAATAAAATATTATTATTTTTGAGTATTTGCCCAAGGAGGGGCATGAGAATTCTTATGAGGATATTTGTAACCTCCAGGGTTAGTTGGCTATCAATTATTAGTGGATTCTTTAGCAATTTTTATGACAGTTTACATATGGGGGAGTTACAATCACTAATTTTGGAAATATTATGTTTAATACAGAAAATTTATGATGAAATCTATGATAATGTATTAGTGGGGGAGTTACTAATGGATGATTTTGGAAAGATCCTAATTTGATGGAAACTATGATCGTCATTAGTAGGCCTATCTTATACAACAAATATGGAAAGTTTATATTACTGATGCTTGAAAATAGAATACAATTTTTTTTAATTACCCATGCCAGAGTTAGGATATGTAAATTTTCTATTTGTTGGCCTTTTAGGATGTCAGTATTTATGCCCCAACTTTTATTTAAGACAAGCAACCTTATTGGTTGGGATCTTTTGCCAAATTAATGATTTTTTATGCTTGTTGCACTTGTGCTTCAACTACAAGATTTGAGGATGAAAACCCTAGGGTTATTGGACATCATAGGATGAAACCCCTTTGATTTCTTGATGGTAATATCATACAGATTTTAAATTAGAGATTCACATATTTGAAGATTCCTATTTTCAGTTGGTGTGTATGTTTACATGTTTTGGAGTGTATAGTTTGAGCAGATTCCAATGTGGTGATTTTCAATTTTTTTAAGTTTTATTTTAATTTTTTTGTTACTTTAAAACAATGCATTTTCTATAATTTTATTATAAATATCATTAATATAATATGGAGTTCATAATTTATCATTTCTATGACTTTCAATGAAATCAAGTAAAGTGAAATTGCTAATTTTGTATGCAAATTTATGTTTATGATTAAATCTAGATTTTTTTTTTAATAAAACAACACGATTCCATAAAACTACTAATATTTTATATTATTTATCAATATTTTAAGTTTAATTAAGTTTCCCATTTTTCCATTCTCATGATCAATCGATGCAGGGAAATTTTGGGTTTTGAAAGTGGAATTAAAATACATTTTTAGATTGAATATTATTTACAAATAATTTTTATAGGTTTATTTCACAACCAAATGTTAAATCCAAATGCAAATTCCTAAAAATTGCTTCTATAAAATACAACGAACCATCTAAATATAGCAAAATCATTTGACTAAAAAGGAGTTCCTATGTTTAAACACTAGACACTAATAAAAGATACCCGACTCACTCTAAATACTTTATTAATCTAAAAGAATTGTCCAAAGTTAAAACCCTACCTAAAAAATCATCCAAAATTCAAACCCTATCCAAAATAATCCAATACAAACATAATATTTAAGATAACCGAATGTTAAATCTAGATGTGAGTTCCTGACAACTACCTATAGAAAAGACAACAAGCAATCTGAATAGATGACAACCAAAAATATCATTTGACTAAAATGGAATCATTTTTTTCAAACACTATATACTTAAAAGCGATACCCAATGCTCTCTGAATAATTTAACCATGTCATAAGCCAAATTTATAACAAATAAAACAAATTCCAAGAAAAATAAGGATACATTTTCTCCAAAGTGCACAATCAAATGCCATGGATTTGAACCATAAATTCCTACAATAAAACCTTGATTTATGACCTCTAACTCTAAATAAATTAAAAAACCACCCACAAAAAATAAATCCTTCTCCCTAAATTCTTTCAAAACCTTTGTTTCCCAATTAGGCCCAAAGACACATTTTACACAGAATAACAAGAAGCTCCAAAATCAACAAAAAGTTCTAAAAGTGGTTTCCTGAAACACTAGCCTTAAAACATTACATGATAACATGAAAATATTAAACTTAAAAAATCACTTTTTGGAATCCCTCATCTTCAATATATAATAAGAGCCGTAAAAACTACCAAATGAAACCAAAATCAAAATTTGAAACCCTTGTCTTAAACTTTATAAAAAATCAGAAAATCACTAATTAGATCCCAAAGTAATTTTAATACACTCTAGGAACCCTCCAACTATAATGAAACAAGGAAAAACAAAACTTTGATCTTACTAGGTCTGCATCAAAATTGAATTTTAAGTCACATAAAATGTCACTTGAGTGCAATAAGTGTCACTTGAGACAACCCATCCCTAGTTTAACCTTATACCTATCTTAGGGCCTCTTGCAACATTATCTAGCTTTCATATATGCTTTACACATCCTTATACATCTTAAGATCAGTTGTAGACCCTCCCCTACAATTACACACCCCTAGTGCCTTAGGTTTTGTCACTTGGACACTAACATCATACTTTGGACACTATCACCCCATGCTAGTGTCCTCAGTGCTAATGTCCTTTGCCAAAATTTAACCCCAACATATATATTTTCAATTACTAACACACCTAGGGTTGGCCTAGACCTATTTCAAACTATGCACAAGTACCAAATTAGTATAAATACATGACTTCTATCCCTTTACCCACTAGATGGAAATCAAATGCAAAATACAAAAACAAGCTTAGAACAAGTTATGCACAATCAAGGTTATTGATCCCTATTTTACCATAATTATGTATATAGTCATCTACAGCCATCTTAAGACTAGAATACATAGATTTCTAGTCTCAATATTCATTCAAAGTACTCAAGTCAACACTTATACTATAGTTCACTTGCACTTGCACCAAGCACTTAGGCGGGAGAACTTCATCGGGCTTGATCTTTCCTCAGAGTATTGGTATGTAGGAAAATCTCAACATAATATGGTGTTGAGGATGTCTATCCTACCCTGATAACATCATAATTTTGCTACTTGTGCCACTTAAATACCCTAATAACATGAAGGTCTAAGGTTTACTCCTAAATCAGCTCAAAACAATGCATAGACAATGGATCAGAGCTCATCCACATAGGTACAGGGAGGTCAGACTAGTCAAAGGTGCACCCATAAGATCATACAACTTTCTTCACCAAGGACATTAGCATTGAAATTAGGACACTAGCACCCCACTTTACTATCCAAGGTACAACACTGCTATCTAAGAGGTTTTCTGACACCTAGACCTTATTTTTAACACTTAGATCTACTTCCACACCATTTTTTAGCTTTCAAATCATCCATCTCAATCAGTTTGTAGTTAATTATTTATTTGTGTCAGTCATTATTATTTTTAAAAATATCAGAATAGGTCAATTCTTACAAAAATTAGTGGCTATATTTATTGTATATTTCTACCCTGATTTAATCTACTCAATCCCTTTAACAAACTAGGGCTTAAACTCCATAAACCCTTAAAATTTAAATCAATTGGCGAACTCAACTTTCTTCGAGTATTGCCCAAACCCTAGACCTAGATGCTCTTAGGGTTTGTATTTATTTATGCTTTGAATTTAATTCTAGAATCTTAGATCTAATTTATTATTATATTTTGGCAATATTTTATAGATTAAATTTCTTAAAAGGTTCAAAATATACAACATTTTATTTTCCTACTTTCAAACCTACAATTATAAAATTCAATAACTGATTCAATGAGATTGATAAGAGAAAATTGTAATATTTAATTTCTAAACATTAAAATATGTAATATGACCTTATCCATATTGTCTATGAAGAGTTTCAAAAGTGCAATGATGGTCAATATTCTATCCTCCCATATGTCAATATTATTACACCTACTTTGGGAGCAACTCAGCTTGTACAACCACCTATTTTAACTCAACAACCTTTAATGATGGAAACACCTCCTATGGCTAGTTATTCCTCTCAAAATGAACAATCCCTTATGCATGATATCCATGATATACAATCCAAGGTGTTACATCTTCATCATGGTGCTACCAGGCCAGCTCATGCCTTAGATTCTCATGTTCTTTTACATACACCTTTGGCACAACATATAGTGGCAACTCCTTTGCCATCCAAATTTATGGCACCCAATATTACTTTGTATGAAGGTAAGGGTGACTCAGAGAACCATCTACAAACTTTGCATGTAGCATGTTTAGAATATGTGTCCAATGATTGGATCCTTACAAAATTATTGCCTTGCAGTTTAAATGACTATTCACTACAATGGTTCTACAATCTTCCTAATCAATCCATCACAACATTCAATCTATTGGAAAATATGTTTTTGGCACACTTTTTAATAAACATCAGTGATAAGGTTTCCTATGCTCAAGTGACACAACTCACCAAAAACCAATGAGCCAATAGCTAGATATATCTTATGATATAAAAGTATATTAAAAAATATGACTAGCCCCATGGCATATAGAGAACTCCAAGACATATTCAAGAAGAATTTGTTACTGAATTTAAACAAGTCTATCCTAGTCAATAAGTTTCCATCATTTATAGATCTTTGTCGCACAATGAAATAATGAGAATTCAAAATTCTCTTCATGGGTAAACTAAAGTAGACAACTAGATCAGAATCAACTTCTAAAAGTTTTAATAACCCTCCATATAAGTCAAAACCTAGTGAGAACAAGAATGATTCAAAAACAATAATTAATATAGCTTCACATCCACCTCTTCACATGGTTTTATTAGCTCCTCCAAAGAGACATTTTACAACTCTTCCTTAGTCACTAGCATGATTTCTACAATAGCTCTTGGAATGCAATGCCATATCTCTCCCTCCCATCAAAGAGGTTGATACGACTAAGCCTCTTCCAAATAACTATAATTCTAATGTATTCTATGACTATCACCAAACATCAAGGTATGTTACAAACAAATGCATTAGCTTGAGACATAATATACAATCTTTGATATAAGCTAATATCATTGATCTCAATACTCCTATAAAGGCACCTAGACCACAACAAATTTAAAAAAAAAACATAAAATATATTTTTAGATCCATTTTCAAAACATACAACTAATGAGACAATAGGCACTTTAGGTGTTCATTATACTTATCAGGCACATCCATGACTAACATCCTACCATAATTAAACTATGGACACACACCCTCTAAATAATATCATTATGGTGTATCATACTATAATGCTAGCTAGACCTCTTATCACTTTTTCAAAGTAGGAGATAGTTGATGATGACATAGATTTATCTGCACTCTTTATGCAATCCTATAACGATCATCATCCTATTCAGAGTGTCATGGGTGATAATAGGTCAAGTGTTAACATGTGTACTATCACACTTCTACATTACTTGGGTTATTCAAAGCAAGACATTTCTCAAATAGATACAATTATTCATGGTTTTAGTGGCAATGTTTAGAGCTCCATTGAAGAGATAATACTACCATTATAGGTTGGGCCCACACATGTGGCCACTAGATTCATAGTGTTACCTAGTGCTGACACATTTGACATGTTATTGGGTAGGCCTTGTATACATCAACTTTGAGCCATTCCATCCATTGTCCATAGATGTCTCAAATATATACATGTTAATTAGGTGGTTATAGTTGAGAGCCTTCTATATGAGCATATTTTACCTATTCCAAAACTAGTCATACAATAGACACTAGTTCCAATTCATCACACAAAGTATATTAGCACACATATGATATAATTTAAGCCACTAGTAAAGGTGAGGTCTACTCCTACAATAGTACCTTTATGCATACTCTCTGATAGAGACCTTTATTAGAGAGACCTCTGTGCCAGAGACATGTTGTGGATTATAGAGGGACTCTCTCTTCACCACCACACATATCAATGTTATAGCACAGAGCATCCACTCCAATTATAAATTCTTCTACCATATGGGTTTCCATACATACCATAGATCATGGGATAATTTAGTCATCTTCATAGATTCAGATCCCTATAGTTCATAGGCCAGTTTGGTCAGCTTCTCAAATTCATAGCCCTACTCCATAGGTAGTTTTAGCTACAAATCACTTAGCGCATCCAATTCTCAAATCCTAGATACCTCATCACACAACACACATGATTACTATCCCTCTATTTGGTATATGACATGTTGATTGTGAGTCTCTTATGAGACTCATCAATTAGTAATATCTCTCCTCTTACCTTGCCCCTTGTATATAATTTCATTTTCATGATTGCTTGTACATAGCGTATATATTCAAAAAACACAAGAAAAATATAATATGTTTAAAATACCAAAACATTCAAATATTTCTCAAAAAATAAAATTTTTTAGATTGTTTGCATATCCATGTTTGCACTATTTATATACTGGGCAAGTAATACATATGTTAGCTATCTTAGTATAGTCAATTTTATCATATATACATCTTTCACTTGCTTTTGTTAAGTGTTCAAAAAAATTTATAGGACCTAGGTCCAACATACAGATCTATATTTGTTACTATCTACCCACTGAGGGCACATACACAGACTTATCATTGATACATTCTCCCATTGGGTCATCATACTACATAGATTATTATTTTCCAAGTTACATCTTTCTATACTCTACATAATATATTTAACATTATTTATACCTTGGTATTGATCATCACATACAACTCAATTTTTTTCCTGACTATTATTACTATAGACTCAGTTATGTACAGCTTTGATCTTATATATATTTGTAACACATGTTCATGCATACTTTCATTTATAGCTTTCCTAGTTTAGACTTGATTGTGTCCCTTTATTTCTACATCTATTCAAGGTAATTTGAATATGCCATTTTTATATGGCTCTTTCCACTTATTTTCATTATATGTGGGTTTCGGACATGTGCCCATGTCTTTGTGTGTTCCTTATTGATTGTGTATGTGGAAATTTGAACATGTCCTTCCATGTGGCTCTAAGCCAACCTTACTTATAGTTTATGTATGTAGACATTTAAACATGTCCTTGTATGTATTTATTTCTCAAACTTAATGACATGTGCCCATGTCCCTTGTATTGTGTCCCCTTGACCTAATTTGCATGCTTCATGTGTTTTGTATATATGATTTCATGTATGCATCATGGCCATGACACTTATCTCTTGCTTGCTACACTTACACCCAGTTTTAAATGAAATGAGTAGCCTCATGCATCTCCCATTCCTCCTTGGGTGCTTTGATGGACATCATGCCCCATCCCCCTAAGTAGTTTACACATATTACTTATTAGATTATGCAATTCATACACATGCTTACATTGTTATATCTATCTTGACAACCTTGTGAATGTTATATCTAACATACATTGTACATTATCAACTTATGCTTAGATTATTTTATATTCTAATGTCATATATATATATATATATATATAAAATATTATATTGGTTTATTACATAGATATCATATATTATTAGCCTAACATACATCATGTAGAGATTTTCTTTTGAGAATAGTTATTACATAGGTACAAAAAATCCTATCAAAAGAGGGCACATTCACAGGGGTTTGTCATAGATATTAGACCATCCAACTACACTTAGAGTACAATTTCAGCATGTAGACACAAAATTATAGAGTTTAAAATTAAAAAACATAGTGAAAAATAATCAGACACGAATGAGTTTTAATTTGCATAAAAGGACACCAGTATGGTGTGCTACTATATAAGGTGCAGTGCTATTGTCCAATAGTCTAAAAATAGGAAAATCTCAATTTGACATAATAACATAGTAGTTATAACCCAAATTTGTATAGTTTTAGTCACATGTTATCAAATCTGATTATTTTATGCTTAATTTTACACAAAATCATACCAAGTTTACTCAGATTGGGGGTATCATGCATGGCATGATCAATCTTATTTAAATTTCAAATATATAAACATATTTTACTATAACTTAGTCTATAATCCATATGCATATATATTAGAATTGGGGGCATGTGTGCGGCACATTATTTCCTCATTATTAGTTTGGTACCAAATCATATAAGATGGAATAGCACAACTCCATGTCATTCTATATGTTATATAATTTAGACACCGTTTTCACTAGGTACCACACTAGATTGATGCCTTATTATGTCTATAATGGTTGGCATTTCCATGTAGTCCTTGAGTTACATTCCCAAGTGCCCGAGAAGCCCCTTGATTGTTTTTCATTTCAGAGTTTCTAAATGGCCCAAAGACCATCTTACATAGTTGTAGTTACATTGTGCATTTTTAGTTAAAGATGCATCTACTCCACATGGGTAGGTAATGATGGAGTCATAGCCTACTTGAGTTATTGAGCCACCTACATATGAGGGTTGGACAAGCCATCAATCCAATCCAAGTTATTCATGGTGTATGATCCACTAAGTAGGGGTGGGTAATGATGGAGTCAAAACCAGATTAAGTTATTGAGCCACCCACACATGGGGATTGAGTAAGCCATCAACTTAGTCCAAGTTATTCACTAATTTGATCATTAGTTACACATTCTCTATGTTTTTGCATTGGTTCACATATTTAGTGAGGTGTATTCATTCCTTTCCTATCTCTCTTATCTCTTTACTAAGTTTTCATCTTTGCTTTTGATATCTATTAAGGACTAATTCATCCATGTTTCATTTTTAAGATACACAATGGAGCATGCTTCACACACTCAGACCCAAATTCATGGGTTTTACCTCATAGGTAAGTCAAAGTACATTTATTTTTCTTTTATCCTAGTTATTTCACTTTTCTACATTTCTAGAATAAATGGGGGAAAATATAGTCATATAAAATGTCACTTTAGGATAATGAGTGTCAATTGAGACAACACATCCCTATATTATCCATATACCTATCTTAGGGCCTCTTTCAACACTTATCTAACTTTTGTGCAGGCCTTACACATCCCTAGACATCTCAAGATCAATCCAAAACCCTCCCCTAGGGATCCATGCCCCTAGTGCCTTAGGTTATGTCACTTGGACACTAACACTATACTTTGAACATTAGCACCATGCATTAGTGTCCCACTTTTAGTGCTAATTTCATTTTCTAAATTTCCACCCCAATAAATATATTTTCAATTCTTAAGACACTCAAGGTCAGCGTAGACCTATTTTAAAATCTACACAAGTACCACATCAATATAAATACATGAATTTTATCCCTTTACCCACTAGATGTAAATTAGATGCAAAATACACAAACAAGCTTATAACAAGTTATGCACAATCAAAGTTATTGATCCTTATTTTGCCCTAATTCTATATATAGTCATCTATAGCCATCCAAAGCCCAAAATACACAAATTTATAGTCTCAAACCTCATTCAAATCAATCAAGTCAAAATTCATAATAGCATACACTTGCACTTTCACCAAGTGCTTAGACAGGAGAACTACATTAGGCTTGATCCCTTCTTAGAGTATTGGTATGTAGGAACTATCAACATAATAGGGTGTTAAGGATGTCTAGCCTACCCAAATAATGTGACACTTTTGATATTTTTTCTAATAAAATACCCTAACAACATGGAGGTTTAGGGTTTGTTCCTAAATCAGATCAAAAAAATACATAGACAGTAAATTAGAGCTCATCCACATAGGTACAAGTAGGTCAAACTCAATTAGAGGTACATCCAAAAGAGCAAACAAATTTTTTAACAAAGGACATTATCACTAAAATTAGGAAACTAATTCCACACACTAGTATCCAAGGCACAACACTACTATCTTGGAGGGTTTCTAACACCTAGACCCTATTTATGACACTTAGATCTGCTTCCACACTAGTTTTAAGCCTCCAGATCATCTGTCTCATCTAGTTTTTAACCAATTACTTATTTTTGTCATTCTTTATTATTTTTAGAAAGATAAAATTAGGTAAATTCTCACACCAATCAATGGCTATATCTATTGCATATTTCTATCTTGATTTACTGTACTCAGACCCTTTAACAACCTAGGGCTTAATCTCCATAAACCCTTAAAAGTGAAATTAGAATCCTATATTTATTCAAAATCATTCCTAGTGTTTATTAAATTTTAAAATTATCTGAATCACAATAGGTTAAAATTATAGAATTTATTTATATTTAATATATGTAAATCAAGCTTAAACTTGAATGTAATTGATTGAGATATATATGATAATATAATTTATTAGTTATGGAAATTACGAAGATCTAAATACTTAGATTTTTTGGTTGACCAATTGACCATGACTATGTTCTAATAATAGAAATAGACTAGAAGTAGACTTGTGATTTTTCCAGATCTAAAATTGATTGTTTGAGCACTCTGGGTCACTAATATCAGGCTTAGGGAAGATTCATTAAACATAGAAGACCTAAGGCTATCGTTATTATCTTAAATTATTTTAATTTTCTATGATTATACAATGTGGGGCACCTACCTAATATGTCTATGCATGTGTGATATTTGACCCTTAATTATATGCATAAATATAAAAATTAGATTCATTATCATTGAAACCCTAGGTCCACTTGTGAAGGATAAAAACTTGTAAAAAGTGAGGAAATGTAATTGGGCTAAGATAAACTAAATAATACCCATTGATGATTGATCATTGCTTACATATCCAATAATCTGAAGAGGGAAGTCAAGTTATTTTTAGTTCTTCTCTTTTATGTGAATGTAAAATTATGATATTTTTCTATATGGATGCACCTATAGATCTAGGCTTTGTAAGGCCCCTCATGAGAAAACAAGGTAACTATGCTAATTAATGATGATAATCCCATGGCGGTACTGATTCCAAGGTGAGATAATCATGCAAATGTATTATATGATTACAAGCTTTGGCTATTAGGATAACATATTTCATGGGTGTAATAAGTGTGCAGGAATAAGTCATTACCAATGAAGGTAAAGAGGACTACTCTAGGCATTGTTTCATCATGTGTGATCCCACCTCTAACCCAAATCTTGTCTTGAACCTTGATTGATTCTAATTGAATTCCTTGTATGAATTTTAACCCTTTATTTAGTATTATCATGTATAAATGGATGGTAGTCACTGTTGGGTTGGTGGAACCACCTTTGGTTGGTCATCTTCAATGCATAAAGACAAACTATACCAACATCTCAATTACCTTATTTCAAAATTTTAGATTTGTCCATTAATTTCCTTTACCTTGAGCCCTACATAGGGAGGTGGATTGTCTTAGAATAAACCACATGAATCTATTAGATCTTCCATGCACCATTATGGACTGGCAAAGAGATCACCATTAATAAGGCATGGGCTGGCCAACAAAAGTGGTTGGCTAATCCAATGGAAGAAAACACACATTTCATGTTCTGATTGGGTGGTAAGAAGGAGAGAACACCTATTTGATGAAGTTGGATCTCTTGGAAAAGGGTTTTATTCTATGAACTTTGAATTTGAGGAGCTTTTGGGGGACCTACCTATAAGAGGAAAGAATAACAAGAAGAGAGCTGGGAGAGGGAGAACCTCAACTAATAGAAACCTATAGAAAATACCCATGGAAAGGCTTGGATTATATGGTAGGTATCCTATTGACTGAAATATCCTACTTATTGACTAAATGAAGTTTGTATGATTTTTGATTGATAAATTGTGTTTGAAATGAGTAAGACTTCTTGGTTTACTTTCTCCCTTTATTTATTTTCTTTATGGTCATGCTTGAGTCACCCCATAGTTTTATTACCCTTGTGTGAGAGTTAAGATTCAAGATATATCTCCATGGTAGATTTAACTATGGTACTTCTGTTTACATGGAAATTATGATTTCATCGTGTAAGGCTTCTAATGTGTATAAAGGTGACATTATTTATGATGGAAGAAGGGTTAGGCCTCTCATGTAGGACATGATGATAGATTGCCTAAGCCCTCTTATTACTTATTATAAAATTTATATCTCATTGGTTTTATGCTTGTTTTTCTCTACCCATGGGTATGCCTTATTATTCTTTTGTTTTTACATAAAAATATCCAAGGTTGGTAACCTCTTGAATTAGATATGATTAGTTATAACCTTATGAGTAATTATCTTCTTATCCCTAAGACATCTTGATTATTTTTTGCCTTTATTTACCTTTCACCATGATGTGAACATGCTGGAGCTGGAAGTCCTACTCAGGGTGCCTATAAAATTTTCTTGATGATGATAAAAGGTTTGGAGGTGAGCCCAACTTCTGTTGGCTGAAGTTGCACTTAGAGAGAAGATGAGCTCATATTTAGCTATTGATTATTCATGTTTTTTTGCTTTCTATAACTAGATAGAAGGCAAGGATTAATTGTTCTTAACTGATATTACTATAATTATGTTTTAATGATTGATTGTGAGCTGAATGTGAGATAGTATTATTATTATGTTTGCCAACTAAATGTATTGGTGATTACTATAGAGAACTATTTTATAGTTTGCTTAGTATATTAGATCAATGGACCTCCTTGAAAGGGATCCTTGATAAAAATGAAATCCTTGTGGATGCTTGTATATTCATCACTGAGTTTGGCCAATTTAATGGCGTCAATACATATATTATATCTTCTGTTGAATATTATGTGGTTGTTTTATGCATTTCATCTTGAGTTGCTTGTAATGGTGTTACCTTGAATGAACCATATGTATATATTTATATGAATAATGAGTTATATGTTAAGGCATGTGATATATTCTACCTATGTTTTGGAAGATTAAGATATAACCTATGATACTTTTATGAATATGGTTAGGACAACCCAATCATAATATGGATTATACTTAGTTGGCCTAGATCTGGTTGGCCTTTTTAGTATTGACCATCTCTTTTGATCTGAATGTGATGAGCTAAGGGAATTCTATAATATCCAAAATAATTGAAACTTAGATGTAAATCTATGAGATTGTTATTGAGAATAAAAATATAATTTGTTAATAAGCTAACCACTAAAAATGGTTTGGTTATATATAAGTGCATTTCAATTCTTGGGAATGAGCTTGTATGCGGATGAAATATCTTCTTTGAATTTGTGGCCTCTTTTTTAAAAGATAAATGGGTAAATAAATTTAATCTTGATGGACGTAATTCCTTATTTATGCATCTATCTCTCCTGATGATTATCATAGTTCATACATTGGATTGAGCTTGAGCAAGGACTAAGTCAAATGTATCTTTTGAGATTTAGACAATTATTTAGAATAACAATTAAGATGAATCATATAATATTATTATGATGTCGAGAATCAAATGGTTATCTATAAAATAATTCTTTAGGCCTTATAGTTGAGTAGTCACCTATTTTATGCCCTTCATTCAATGAGATCATTTTATAAATCTATTGAAGTTTTATTAAGCTTGATTCTCTAATTAATATTAACTAACTTGTAACCCTTAGTTGGTTAAATAATTCTTCCCTTAAACTTATTCAAGTTGACCCATTTCAACCTGTGTCTTTGATTGAGGCTTCATGTTTGCTTTGAAGTTCAACAGAATTGGCTATGTCTTTAGTAAAGGACTTAGTATTTTTACAAAAAAATTTGGCCTTAGGAGAATTTGATAGGAAGTTGTCAAAATAATTATCACAAACAATAGTTCTAGAGATGTTCATGAATTTGTTATAGAATTTTATCTTCAGATAAATTGTAGTGACCTTGTCAAACAAAAGTCACAAACAAAAATTTCAAGGACTTGGGTCTTCAAGATAAATGTTTAGAAAAATTTTACAAAAGAGAGGATCTTTGAAGCAATATTTATGAAAGAGAATTTTGCAAATGACTTTGGCTTGTATCTTTGGAAAAGTTCGATTAGAATTTGTGTGATGCCCCCATCAGAATAGATGTTTCAAATAAATTTTCTAGTCTTTTACCTTCTCTGATCTTACACTAGCCTTTAGCCTTAGCCGATTGTACAAGTTACCTTGTCTAGTCTTTGTCTTAAGTTACCCAATGGCTTCCTTGTATAGGTTTGAATGTGCAATGGTTTCCTTAGTCATTTTGACAAGAGCTTTCAACACCCCTCCTTGCCTTAGCTATATTTTGTTTAGGCTTCACTTAAACAATTATTTAATCCACTTATTTATGCCCTAGGAACTTTTAGTTGAGCCATTTCTTGGCTTTTTTCCTTAGCCATTTAACCACTTCATCTCCCTTTATTTTGGAACTACCTTAGTCAAATTTTGTGACTTTTTGGAGTTGTTTAGAGGAATCCATGTGTTATCATACTACTAACCTAAGAGTGACATCAGTTTGGTCTACTATAAAGATAGTGCTAGGCCAACATAGGAGTGAGATGCTACCATGTGACACCATCCAAACAACCTACAGTTTCAAAGATGACCATACTTAGAGTTTTTCCTCTAAGCAAGTGGGTGAGTGGGATGCTACCATGTGGAATCATCCTAGTGACCCACTATCCTAGAGATGTTTATGTAGTTTGAAAATTGTATGGACAAGTGAAGGATTGGATGCTACCATGTGGCATCATCTTAATGACCCACTATCTTCGGGAAGTCTGTGTAGAGCACAAAGCCTACAAATAAGTGGGCAAGTAAGATGTGGCAACATGCCAAATCCCATTTTTTTATTATTATGAAGGTGCCTATTTCATATGTAAAACTTGTGGGCCATCAAATTATAAGATATTATCATGTGGCACAATCCTACTACTCCACAACCCTAAGGATATCATGTTATCCCTATAGTGTGGTAGGGTAGTGAGTAGTATATTATCACCACCTAGAGCCTATCACAGAGTAGCCTAGGGGGTGATAACTAGCAATAGTGGCCTCAATAGCTCGAATGGAAGTGGACATGGTCATATAGCCTACCAAAGTGAACGTGTGGAGTTTGATTGCATAAGTAGAGGCCAAGGTCAACTTCGATGACTGTTTTAATGTTGGTTATGCCATTGTTGATTGGTGTGAGTCATGAAAGGACTTATAAGTGTTGGGATAAGTGACTTAGGATTGAGGGCTTTAGAATTAGTGGTTTATGCTTGTATCAGCCTTTTAGTAGTTCTAATATTCTTATTATTCTTGGATTTGTTATGAGAACTAGAATGGATTATGGTTTCTATCCATATCTCACAGGTGATTTTTTGGTGAATTTGTGTGTCATGTCTATCTTTTTGAGGAAAAAATGGGCATTAAATTTTGGTATCAAAGCACTGGGTTAAACTCTGAGAGCTCTATGGATGTTTTATATGAGTTCATCACCTTTCTAACTCTAGTTAATTATGATTTGTATAGATTGGATATGGTGCATGTGGCTTGCTTATTAAAAATTTGATTTATGTAGATAAGATTCCACATGAAAAAGGTATAGAGAATGCAACAAATAAGCATCACTAAAATACCTAAATTATGTAACCTATTTAAATCCATGTTCAAATTATTGAGACCCTATAATGTGTGATGATTGTGCTAGAGGATTTTTTACCTTAATTTTTCATGTTACAGAAAGGAGTCTCTTCACCCTGATAAAGGCATGGGCAGGATAGGTAACCATCAAAGTCTTATCATAGAAGGAGGAGAATTATCCATCTTCTAAAAGATCATAAAATCTAGCTTACCTTGACACAAGATCAACTTATGAAAGATCTAAATGTAGGATTGGGGTAGGCCTCAAGAAAATGAGTCAGGGATGGACCTTTATGTGTATTTTTTAGTTGTAGAGTTATTGCTCATTATACATAAAATTGTTCTAAGAACACTTGATTAAGGGATGATTAAGTCTTGATATGAACTGGGTGTGAGAGCCTAATTTTTTTATAATCCCTTTTATAATTATTTTGAATCCCAAGGTAACACACACACACACACACACACGCACACGCACGCATGCACGCGCGCACACACACACACACACACACACACACACACACACACACACACACACACACACACACACACACACACACACACACACACACACACACACACACACACACACACACACACACACACACACACACACACACACACACACACACACACACTGTGTGTGTGTGTGTGTGTGTGTGTGTGTGTGGGTGTGTGTGTGTGTGTGTGTGTGTGTGTGTGTGTGTGTGTGTGTGTGTGTGTGTGTGTGTGTGTGTGTGTGTGTGTGTGTGTGTGTGTGTGTGTGTGTGTGCGTGTGCGCGCGTGCGTGCGTGTGTGTGTGTGTGTGTGTGTGTGTGTGTGTGTGTGTGTGTGTGTGTGTGTGTGTGTGTGTGTGTGTGCGCGTGCACGCGCGCGCGCGCGTGTGTGTGTGTGTGTGTGTGTGTGTGTGTGTGTGTGTGTGTGTGTGTGTGTGTGTGTGTGTGTGTGTGTGTGTGTGTGTGCGTGTGTGTGTGTGCGTGTGTGTGTGTGTGTGCGTGTGTGTGTGTGTGTGTGCGTGTGTGTGCGTGCGTGCGTGCGTGTGCATGTGTGTTCATGCACATGTTGCTTTCCTATTTTGAGAGCTTAGTTGAATTAATACACTTTGAATATGGTGTTACCATGCTAATAGGAGGCTATGAATTTGAATGAGGTTGGTTTATAATGCTTGAAATAATTCTTAGATTTTGTTAAAATTTAATTAATAGCTATGAAAAGGCTTTAATGATCTCTCTTTTGATATTGTGAAATTCCTTGGATATGTTGAGGCATATGTTTGGATTGTGGGAATGTTATAGAGAGTGTATCCTTGTTGTTTATAGCATTGGAACCACTCGAAGAACCATGGTATGGTAAAACTCTATTGTTCAAGTTATGACTTGTGTTATGAGTAAATTTAATATTGTATTATGCTAACCAAGATGAGTGGCAATCTTACATTTTGATTATGAAGTAAGATAAATCTCCTTGGAACAAACTAAAGCAGGTATGTATTTGTATAATTATTATTTCATGAAAAGAGCATGCTATAGTTGGATAGCTTTGGGATGATAATAACCTCATTTATATACATGAGCACATACTCATATTTTCTATTTATGAGTGCAAGACAAATGGCTATGATTGGATCTTCCTAGTTGTGAAACATCTGGAATGGATTAAGGTAACCTTAAATATTCTTGATATTATGATCAATAGGTGCATTTGCATCTTAAATAATGTTGATTGGCTAAATGAAAGCCAATATAAGCTAAATACCATGTTAAATTACTAAGAATTCATGTAAAGTGAATGAATGATTTGGCATTGCTCCATTCCTTATCTTATTGAGAACTTATTAAATTTAATAGTAGGAATTGGTAACTACCTTAGGCACTTGTATAACATTATGTGTCTATAGGAATCAGAAGATGGCGGTCATGGAGGTACCCTTATCTTGAAATGGTATCCCTAAATCTCTCTTTCCATAAATATTTGGTGGGACCTAATTATAGGTGGAAATACATATAAATTTTCATGATAAAGAAAGTAAGACCTGATTTCAATGCCAAATCAAACCTTGGAAGGTGTTGAATATAGTCTAGCTATAAGTATGACCTCTATAGAGGCACAAGGTACCAACTACTAGATAATATCCTTTTATGCAATGGTAGTGGTGTAGCACTCTCCTACATATTTTTCCTAAAATTAATAGTATCATTTTTTGTAGTGGCAGTGGTATAGTGCCCTCCTACATGTTATTACTTGTAATCAAACAATAATGAATTCAACATGATCAATCTTCAATTGGATCCATGAGGGGTTCTTATCGGTGATTGGCTCCAAGAGGAGTCTTATGGGTAATGGTTGGTGGGATCAATGATCTATTAACTTATTATTTATCCCCTTTTAGTGACTTATTAAGTCCAATAGTGATCGTATTGTGATCTATTTTTTTCTAAATGGGTTTTCCAAACTTATTTTGAGTTACCCAAGCTTTTGTTTTATTGCTTGGAAACCAAAATTATTTTCTTCTTGACTTCAAAAGTTTTAAACTAAAGGTTGAGCATGGAATTCATTAATGAATTTTAAATTTGATTTGATTTCTTTATTGAGACTAATTGGTCTCCTTTTATTGATTTTATACTTAGATGATCAGTTGATGTATCTTCTATATTGTGATGTTTTCTTGTGTTGGTTTCATGTGTTAGTATGTACATAACTATCACTTTGTGAAAGTATAAAGGAGAATAACTAGTTTGAAAATGATAGCTAAGTGAGTCATGATGGGAACCTATTGAATAAGTTCAATATCCCATCCTTCATCACCCACCAGACATGGTGGTCTTATATACCGAGGTGTCTTAAGAGAAATGAGGTGTCTCTTCACTCTACGTATTTTGTTGGCTAATGGATGAGTATCTTGGTGGCCCCATTATGTATCAGATATATTTTACACTGTAAGTATTGTATTGGTTGATATAAAAGTATCTTGATGTCCCCCTGCATATAGACTATCTTCTTCACTCTATGCATTGCATTGGTTAGTGGACTGGTGTCTTGAGGGCCCCTTGCGTATCGACTATTTTTTTGGTGGACTAATGTTTTGAGGGACACATACATATTGATTGGCTTATTGATTTATAGCTCTAAACTAGTGTCCTAAGGGATATATACAAAATGCATAACACATAATTATTATCAAGTTGGTAGTGAATCAAACCCCTCTTGTGTAGGGCACAATGGAATATTATTTGATCCTCTCATAACCAATGATAAGAAGCAATAGAGGGAGACATCCTATTTATATCCCAATCTATTGGCAAGACTGATATGATATAATAACTTACCTACTAATATTGTATTCATTAGATATTTACTTCACACAATTCATCTTTTGAATTGCATTATAGTATCTGGAATAGAGAGCCCCCTACATATTGAGTTGCATATGATACCTAGGATGGTAGGCTAAGATCCTAAGAACATAATGATATTGAAGAGTATGGTACCACATTACTTAAAAACTTCATGAATGGCATGGTATATTAGAAAGGGAGATAGTCTCATGTTGTATTTTTCTACAATAGGATGGATTGGATGGGAGGCATTTTCTTATGCTCAACTCATTTAAAAGATCCTATATGTTTCAGATGGCACTAGTTATGGTAACTTAGCATTGCCCCATATGTTATAATAATTATATATAATCTCATAAGTATATGATTGAATATTCATGGCCATTTTAGCAGGATGGTTTTGCTATGATTGGCAATTAACATTCCTCTCTAAGAGGGAATTGCATATTCAAGGAGTGCTTGAACTCTCATGCATATATAAAATAAATTATGGGTCTAAATGGATTAAGACAGATATGTTTAATAGAATGATATGTTTGAAAATGGATCAACTTCTTGATAAATTAATTTTAATTCAATCTGTATATAATGCAATTAGTGAAATATCATGTGATAGTATAGCCTTGAATAAAAAAAGATTGAATAGGAAATTGGATAGTTTTTGCCTATGAATTAGAGGGAGTTGATGAAAGTAAGTTCAAATTATTATAATCAAGAATTGAATCATACTTATGGATTGGTAATAGAAAATTATCGTTATACTAAAATGCCAATAACAATATTATAGGAAAATTGTGGGAAATATAGAGGTGAATTCCTCCTTATTTGCATGAAGTACTATTGTTATAGTATGCATGTTAATAGATGTTATTGTGACACTAAATTATGGTGGTATGTTAGCAACATATTTATAATTATTGGTTGTTCAACCTTACCATAAGTATTTCCAAGGAAATTTTGGTGAAGAAGAAATCTTGAGCAAATTGAAGAAATGCTTTCATCTTAAAAATGAAATTCATGACTTATGGTACAAGTTAAAAGTGGTTATGTCACACCATTATTAAATCCAACAAGAAAATTGGCATCAAAATGAATGATGATTCAGGATGAATAAACCTTGAATAAACTCAAAGGGTTATCAGAAGTATAATAGGAATAATAGGTTTGGTTCCATATGGTAGTTGATCTCCATATCTGAGGATATTCATTGGTGATGCAGTAAATAAATCATATTGTGGCCTACTTGGGGTGCCACATGGATAATTAGGTATGATGTTCTAGTATACAAATGGATTTAGAAACCTTATTGGAGGGCAAAAGTAGTCCTGCATTGAGGATGATGCACTTTTAAAGGGGGGATAATGAAAGGCCCCTCATGAGAAAATAAGGTGAATATGATAATTAATGATGATACTCCCATGGTGGTATTGATTACATGGTGAGATAATCATACAAATACATGTTATGATTTAAATCTTCAAGTATTAAGATAGAAGATTTCATGGGTACAATAATTGTGTAAGAATAGGTCATTACCAATGAAGGTAAAAAGGACTATGCCAAGCATTATTGCATTATGTGTGATTCCAAATCTAACCCAAATCTTGTCTTAAAGCTTGATTGATCCTAATTTATTGCATTTTATTCCATTCAACCCTTTCTTTAGTAATTGACCTGTATAAATGGATGGTAGTCACTATTGGGTTGGTGAAACCACCTTTGGTTGGTCATCTTCAATGCATGAGGATAAAGTAGACTGACATCTAAATTGCCTTATTAAAAAATTATGGACTTATTCATTAATTGCCTTTACCTTGAACCCTATGTATGGAGGTGTATTATCTTAAAAGAAACCATAAGACTCTGCTAGATTCTCCATGTGCCATTATGGATTGGAAAAGATATTTCCATTAAGAAGGCATAGGCTAAAGAAAATAAGTGGTTGGCCAATCCAAGGGAATAAAAAACACATGTTATGTTTTGATTAGGTGTCAAGAAAGAGAGAATGCCTATTTAAGGATGGAGTATCTCTTAGAAAAGATTTATATTCTCTAAACTTTAAATTTGAGGAGCTTTTGGGGGTCCAACCTAAAATAAGAAGGGAGAAAAAGAAGATAGTCATGAGAGGGAGAGCCTCAATTGATAAAAAGCTATAATAAATATCCATGGAAGGCCTGGATCATATGGTAGGTATCTTATTGACTGTAATATCTTATTGATTGACTAAATGAAGTTTATGTGATTCTTTATTGATAAACTATGTTTAAAAGGAGTAAAACCACTTGGTTTACTTCCTCCTTTTATTTATTTTCTATATGGTTAAGCTTGAGTCACCCTATAGTTTTATTACCCTTGTGTGGGAGTTTAGAGTCAAGGTATTCCTCCATGATATAATTAACTATGGTACTTTTATTTACATGGAAAATATGATTTCATTGTGTAAGGCTTCTAATGTGTAGAAAGGTCACATTCATCATGATGGAAGAAGGGCTAGGCCTCTCATGTAGGACATGATGGTAGATTGCATAAGCCCTCTCATTAATAATTATAGAATTTATATCTCATTAGTTATATGCATGTTTGTCACTACCCATGGGTGTGTCTTATTATGATTTTATGCTTATGTAAATAGATTTGAGCTTGGCAACGTCTTGACTTAGAGATACTTGGTTGTCACCTTATGAGTAGATATCTCCTTATCCCTAAGATATCTTTATTGTTGTTTAAATTTATTTATCTTACACCATGATGTGAACATGTCTAGAGCTAGGATTCCTGCTTGGGGGTGCTTAGAGTAGTCATTTGATGATGGAAAAAGGTTGGGAGGTGAGTCCACCTTTTGTTGGCTAAAGTTTCACTTGGAGTGAAGAGGAGTTCATCTTCAGATATTGATTATTCTTGTTTTTATATTTTCTATAACTAGTTAGAAGCTAATGATTAATTTTTATAAGATGATATTACTATAATTATGTTTTAATGATTGATTGTGGGCCGAATGTGAGACAAAATTATTAATAAGTTTATTAGTTGAATGTAGTGGTGATTACTACAAAGAGATATTTTATAGTCTGCTTAGTATATAGGATCAATAGACCTCCTTGAGAGGGATCCTTATTGAAAATAAAATCCTTGTAGATTATTGTATATTTTTGACTCATTTTGGATAAGTTAATGGCCTTAATACATATATTATATCTTCAGTTGAATATTTAGTGGTTGTTTTGTGCATTACATCTTGAGTTACTTGTAATGGTATTACCTTGAATGAACCATATGTATATATATGAATAATAAGTATTAGGTTAAGGAATGTGATATTTTATTATGAATAATATAGTATTATAAGACAAAAAACATATTTAGTGAATCACCAATTGCACATAGAGCACCAACCCCAACTAGCCAAGCACCCACTTGACTAGGCTTTAGCAAGTACCCACTTGTAAGGAGGTACCAACCCCCTAGATGACTCGGTACCAATTCAAAAACTTAATTAATTTGATAAAAAATATAACACCTTGTTTTTAAACCAATTGATGATGACCACCTCTTCATCTTTTCACCCTCTTATTCTTCTCAAGCTGCCTTCTATGCTTCTTCACTCAACTAGGTCTCTTCAAGACAGATTAGGTCATATAAAATTGATATTCATATGCATACACACTATAATATATTAATTAATAATCATATACACTCCTTTTATGGTATACAATACCTCCTTATTCTCAATAATGTGTTATTTCATCCACATCACATCTACTTTTTCTTCAAATAGGCCTAAAACTGCCTTGTATATATACCATTCTTTATTCATGTACATCTTGGTTGGATAATCACCATTTAGAAATTAAATATGTCTTATTAAATATCATTAACATGATTCAAATGATTATTGATTCCCTTTAGGTCTGACATAACTCAACTAGGCCTCATTTCACTTATTAGGTCTCATGGAGGCCTAGTTCTATTAGGTCTACTTTAGGACACATTACACTCTTTCTAAAACTCCACACATGGAAGGAACATATCAAAAAATAATAAATTATACCTATAATAATATCATCTAGGATCCATATCACTTTTTAGAACCAACCACCACTTGAAGCACACCATTTGTATTGTTCACAATTAGGCCTTTTCATACATATAAAGTATGTCTTGAACTACTGAAGAATAAACACAAATTAGTTAAAAAACCATGGAAATAAATAAAATATATAGAAAATAAATGACCTCATGGTAATCATAATATTATTTATACTTCATAACTTAGGGCAAAAGGGCTCAAACTCTTCTTTGCAAATAGCCCACTCAGAACTGCCAAAACACTCCAAAACCCAATCATGAACAACCTGATATTAAACACAAAATAAAAATTCCCATGAATAATAATACTTTAAAAATATATTTTTACATCTATAAACCACTCAAAAATACAAAAACCACAAGATATAATGTTAAATATTAGTCCTATAGACTAATCTTTTGATTTCACTACACACAGTCAACCCAGAACCAGACAAGCCATTTTAGATTCAACATTTCAACCACTTTCACTAATTATAAAACCTTATAAAAACCATGTATATGTCATAAAATAACCCCCAAAAAAAAAGTGAATTATATACTTAAAATTAGGACATAGATCTTCAAACTCATTACTGCAACTTGCTTATCTAGAACTACCAGTTTACCTAAAAGCATAACGATGATGACTTAGACCTTAAACACATGTGTAGACACCTTAAATGACTTAATATGAATTTATATTATCTTATGAGATAATTTTACCATTATTATATAGAAATATAATATGGTCAAATGGAAATATTGGTCTTGTAGACCAATCTCATAACCTTATATCTCACTGTTTGATCTGAACTAGATAGGTCAACTTATGAATAACTTTTTCACTATAACCACTAACATTAAAAACTTTGACCAAACATGAACACGTCTTAAAATTATTTATAAATGTTTCCATGCACCTATTTTCATCACTATTTCATGATAACACATCCCTAATCAACTTCTCACTGCTGCATAGATTTTTCACTAGTTTCACCATTAGGCATGTTAGCGACTGATTAACTTGGATGATTGGTTTAGCATAATTAATGGACATGAAAAATTATTCTCAAACTTCATCCTCTGTCTATTTTCATACTTTGACTTGATCAGCTTTAACTAGTACAATAAATCTCCAAGAAATGTGCACTTTCCTATAGTGTCTACTCACACACCTGATAACTCAAACACACCTGGAGGTGCATGGGAGATTTGAATATAAATTAAAAGATATTACCTAATGATACCAATACATTCTTGGATATTTTGATCAACATCTCCAACATTAGGTCCTTATTAGGTTTTTAAGAGGGTTTAAACCTATTTCCATTCTTAACAATCATTCATAAAGCATAGTCCTTCAATCCAAAAACAAATGTCTAAAATTTTGATCTAGGACCCTTCCCAATATACAATTAATATATTAGGTTCCCATGTAGAGTTTTTATGAGATAATGATCACAATAAAAACCTTCTTAGGTAAAGAACCCTTTCGTTTTATGCACTTGAGAGACCTCTAAACACATTTTCATGACTTTTCCTACAATCCATGACCTCAAACTTGGTCAACATACTTGAAAAAACACGATGAAGTTATGAAAAAACTAACCTATCCATAATGGCCTTGGAAACATAACCTCATACCCCATTAGGCCATACTCTCTCTACATCATGGTCTTCATGTTACATCACACCTTCATGCCACTATCAATACACTCTACACCTCACACACATGCTCAAGAAACATAATAAAACCTCTCATGCCTCTGTGCATCCATATTACCAAGTAACCATACTTATACCTTCTCACAAGTACTTTACATACCATGACTAGTCTTAGGCTACACAAGCACTTGACCTTCATGCTCTCAACACCTCACTATCATGGTCAACATCTCACTCTCATGATATACAAACTATCTCATGCTTTAACACTACCATACATACTTCACATTCCTTTAAAATAGATCATGATACCTCATTAGGCCAAGTAGGGTCTAGGACTTGTCTAGTTTCACACTTAGACTAAAGGTCTTACCCCTATAGGCTCACCTTGAAACTGTCCTTGATGCATCTACACCTTGATCACATGCCTTACATGATCCTTAAACAATTTCATACCTCTATACATACCTTTGTACATATATATTCATGCACATGCCTCTTTAATGACATGACTATGCTTGTTATGCACTTTACCTTCCATGCTTGATGTGTACCAATGATCTGAGACATTGATTGTCTTCAAATTCTCTCTTTTAAAAATGACTTGATTAGATCACATACTATTAATATGTAATTTATCACCTTGTCACCTTTCACACTAAAAAAAACACTCTTTTCAGGATCAAACACTTCTCTCTCATGGAAACACTCTTTCTTTCATGAATGACCTCACTTATGACAACTTTTCCATGCACCCAGTCACTATGAACTGTACTCTGCCAATTGTCTCTATTCACCTTTGACATCCACCTTATGCAAGATGAATCTTCAAAAGATGATCCTTAATATCAATCATGATCACTAATCAATAGAGAAGACATTTCTTAAAAATCTCACCTTAAATATATCACTCAAGTTGACATAAGAACACTCATATCAATACTCTCATACTTTTTACATGCCATGACTAGACTCAAGACTCCAATGCACCTGAACACCTTTGACACCTTGACTTGTGCCTTCTATGCTCACACCACTTATGATAATTCTCATCAATGAAACACTCTTATGTTCCTTGACATAATTCACTACCAATTAAATTGACTTTTCTCTCACCTAGACACCAATCTCAAAATAACTACTTGACATCAACCTCATTCACCAAGATTACACTCTCTCTCATAGCAACAACACTCACTATGCTCACATAAGAACTCATCATACACAACTTAAATCTTACTTTACCATGCACCTTCACAAGAACCTTTGACATCAATGACAACATCAATGCCAAAACTCAACAATCAGTGATAATGCTAAATAATCTCCCCCTTTGTCATTGATGACAAACACACTCAAAAAACTATGGTAACCACTCTTAATGGAAGCCATCTCCCAGATCTAGATATTACCTTTTATTTCCCTTTATTATATTTCTCCCCCTTTTACATTAATGACAAAGGGTAACCTAAAACTACTGGAGTCACACTTTCTCCCCCTAAGTTGATACTACCTCTCAAAGACACTAGATAGCACACAATCTTCATAAATTATGGCAACCACCCATGGCAACCACTCTCCTATAAAATAACTCATAGCTACCAAGTTCCACCTTAGACCAAACATATCTCCTTTAAATGGAATTTTAACTAAAGATCACTTACCTTCTTTTATATGACTGAAGAATATCAAAATCTTGATCACCCACTAGGCTACCACACTCTTGACAACAACTGCAGAATTAGGGACTCTTAAACCATCCTCATCTTCCTTCAAGCATCTTGAAACCAATACCCATTATTAACATAGATCAATATTACCTATGATATACCAATTGAATTTAATTTTACCTTAGATACTTTATGTCAACCTTAGATCTCTCATCATGCTACTTATTAAACTTTAAATCTCATAGCTACCAATGTAGGAATGGATAATATCCATATTAATCTCCTTGCTTGTAACATAGACAACCTAGAATACTCTCAATATGAAACCTTATTTGATTAAAACCTCATGCTTATAATAATATAATAATGTCTTCATGAATCCTAATGGAGCCACCCCTTTTCATAGGGGACTAAAACACCATGATCTCAAGAGATTCCTAGATCTCCAATCTACTCTTCTCAACCATCTTGTAATCATGAGACTGATAGTCTCTCTTTAGAATATACTTAGTCTTGACCAAAGTAATTGACTCATACACCTTTTCATATTTACTCTTATTTTTGACTACTTTTTTAATAGATGAAGATAACAAGCATTCTTGACATTCCTTCACTTCTAATCCTTACTCTACCTTAGAAAATAGTTCACCTTGGTTTCTGAGCTGATCATAACTCACTTTGACTATCTTTATCTTCCATAACCTGGTTTGATATTTCTCTTTCACTTTAGGAGTTTTAACCCTCAATATTTATATCACTCTTATTCAATGAGATGAACTTGATCTTGTCTCCTTTAGTCTTTTATTCTTTCTGCATTTTCTCCATAGGATTTGACTTCTTGATCCACTTCTTAGTGGCATAACTAGAAACTTTCATGTCTTGGATAATCTTCCTCAAATTCCTCATATTGTAGTCCCTTATAATATGACTAGTATTATGACATTTGAAATAAACAAAATTATTATGCTTACCTATTGATTTATCACTCCTTCTCCCATAGTCCCATGATAACTCATCCCTTGAGGTCATTCTACAATACTTTCTTTATGACCAAGATATGACAAGCAAAACAATATCCATTAAAATAAATGGAATAACTCATAGCATTGGGATGCTTAATTGGTATCTTTATGTTAACTTTCAAGTATTTAATCTTGACTTGTTATGATTTCTCACCCTCTTTCTCAACCTTTCTCATCTTGTCTATGAGCTGCTCATGCTCAAATTTCAAGGAAACTAGATCTATCTTCAACTGATCATACTTAAATCCTTTTGATCTGAAATTCATATAGATACCTTCTAACTAATTCCTAAAATCCTTGATGATATTATCATCCCTTTTTGCTTCTTTTACCCAATCACTCTTCAAGGTACATATCGATTCCTTGAGATCCTTGACCATAGATCTTAACTCATGTTCCTCTTCTTTTGGTGCTTCAAATCATCTAGGGTACTTATGAGCTTAGCTTCAAGATCTACTTCATATTTTCCTTCTTCATTTTCATAGTATAATTATTCATCATACATGTTATCTTCTTCCTTGGAGCAACCTACTTCTTTAGCCAAAAATAGAACTCCATCACCAACTTGATTAACACCATCATCATCATCAGAAAAATTATTATCATTTACCTCAGATGACTTCTTCTTGCCTTCAAAATTGTTCAACATCTCTCTTACATACTTAGCTTGTGAAATGAATTGATCTTTAGTGTTATCATGATAAACACTGCCACCATCACAATCCATGTTTATGCTTCTAGGATCTCATTTAGGTTGTTAGGCCTACTTCAGAGGACCATGGCTCTGATACCAATTATTTGAAGCATAATGACAAAGAGGGGGGTAAATCAATCTTAATTTTTTTTTTAAACTTTAATTTATCATTCATGAACCATAAAAATAATATAGTGTACTAGAAACACATCAAGAACCATTCATATAAGCATGAGAGAAGATCATAACACATAGAACACTTATTTGAGTGGGAAACCCTCAAGGGGAAGAAAACCCACTAATATCTATAAATTTACTATAGTCTTATAATACAAAAAATAAATTTAGTGAAACACCAAATTCACATGGAGCACCAACCCCAACTATCCAAGCACCCACTTGACTTTCCTTCCTCGTTATCATAGTAGACTTATTCATCATACATGTTGTCTTCTTCCTTGGAGCAATTTGCTTCTTTAGCCAAAAAAAGAACTCCATCACCAACTTGATTAACAGCATCGTCATCATTAAAAAAATTATTATCCTCACCTTAGATGAATTATTCTTTCCTTCAAACTTATTCAACATCTCTTTTACATACTTAGCTTGTGAAATGAATTGATCTTCATTTTTATCATGATAAACATTGTCACCATTACAATCCATGCTTATGCTTTTAGGATCTCCTTTAGGATATTAGGCCTACTTCAGAGGACCATGGATCTATTACCAATTGTTATAATCATAATGACCAAGAGGGGGGATTGAATCGGCCTTCAAAAACTTTTACAACTTTACTTTATCATTCATAAACCATCAAAGCAATATCGTGAACTAGAAACACATCAAGAACTATTCATATGAGCATGAGACAAGATCATAACATATAAAACACTTATTTAAGTGGGAAAACCTCAAGGGGAAGAAAAACCATTAATTTATAAAAATTGACTATAATCCTATAATACAAAAACCAAATTAGTGAAACACCAACTCCACATGGAGCACCAACCCCAACTAGCCAAGTACCCACTTGACTAGGCTTTAACAAGCACCCACTTACAAGAAGGCACCGACCCCCTAGATGAATCAACACCAAATTAATGACATAATTTATTTTATAACATTTAACACACCTTGTTTTTCAACAAACTAATGATGACCACCTATTTAGCTCTTCACCCTCTTATTCCTCTCAAACTGCCTTCTAGGCTTTTTCACTTAACTAATTCTCTTCAAGATAGATTAGGTCATATGACCTTGATATTCATATGTAGACACAATATCATATCTTAATGAATAATCCTATAGACTCATATGATGGTATAAAATACCTCCTTATTTTTAATAATGTGTTATTTCATCTGCATCTCATCTAATTTTATTTTTTAAATAGGCCTAAAATTGCCTTATATATATACCATTCCTTGTTCATGTACATCTTAGTCAGATAATCACCCTTAATCTCTTAGGTAAACCATGGAATAGGTATTATGAAATTTAATTAACATGATTCAAATTATTATTAAGTCCCTTTAGGTTTGACATAACTCAAATCAACATCATTTTACTTATTAGGTTTCATGGAGACCTAATTCCATTAGGTCTACTTTAGGACATGTTACACTTTGTCTTTCTTGGAACACTTTAAAACTCCAAACATGGTATGAAAATATCACATAACAATAAAATAGACCTATAATAATCTCATTTAGGCTCCATAACACTTTCTAGAACCATCCTCTTCTTCCTTTAAGCATCTTGACACTAATACCCCTTCTTAACATAGATTAAGTTTACCTCTCATATACCAATTGACTACACTTTTAACTCTGATAACTAATTTAAATATTATATATTTCAATATGTTACCTACTACACTTCAAACCTAAGAGCTACCAACATAATAATGGATAATATCCATCTTCATCTCCTTGCTTGCAACACAAACAACCTATAGTTTTCTCAAGATGAAACCTTCTTTGACTACAACCTCATGCTTCTATTGATAGAAGAATGTATCCATGATGCCTAATAGAGACACACATTTTAATAGGACACTAAAAATCCATGAACTCAAGAGATTCCTATATCTCCAATTAACTCTTCTCATCCATCTTGTAATCATGAGACTGATAGTCTCTCTTTAGAATCCACTTAGTCTTGATTGAAGTAATTGAATCATCCACCTTGTCATCCTTCTTCTTCTTCTTCTTCTTCTTATTTTTGAATAATTTGTTAATATATGAGTATAAAAAGTGTTAATAATTTTAATTTACTTATGATCCTTGATCTACCTCAAAAAATAGTCCACCTTGGTTTATTGATTGATCATAACTCACTGTGACTATCTTTGTCTTCCATACCTTTGTTTGATCTTTCTCTTGCACTTTACATGTTTTAACCCTCACCATTCTTATATAAATATTATTAAATGAGATGAAATTTCTCTTTTATCCTTTAGTCTTCTATTATTTCTTCATTTTCTCCACAATATCTAACTTCTTGATCCACTTCTTAGTGGTATAACTAGACACCTTCCTATGTTGACTAATCTTCCTCAAATGCCTCATATTGTAGTCCCTTAATATATGATCAGTATTATGACATTTGAAACAAATTTTTTTACCATACTTACCTATTTATTGATAACTCCTTCTCCCATAGTCCTATGATAACTCATCCCTTGAGATCATTCTATGATCACTTACTTTATGACCAAAGATTTGACAAGTAAAACAATATCCATTGAAAGAAATGGAATACCTCATAGCATTGGGATGCCTATTTTATCTCTTCATGTTAAATTTAAATTTTTTATTATTAACTTATTCTAACTTTTCATTCTCTTTCTCAACCTTGCTCATATTGTTTATGAGCTACTCATACTCAACCTTCAAGGAAATTAGCTCTATCTTCAACTGATCATACTCAACTTATTTTGATCTAAAATTTGTATTGACACATTCTAACTAATTAATAATATACTTGATGATCTTCTCATCCCTTGTGTCTTATTTTACCTATTCACTCTTCAAGTTACATACATGTTCCTTGAGATACTTGACCATAGATCTCAACTCATGCTTCCTCTTATTTTGGTGCTTCAAATCATCTAGGGTACTTATGAGCTTAGATTCAAGATCTACTTCAACTTTTCATTATTCTCTAAGATCATATACTATACTTATACTAAGCTCATATAGTCTTCAAAGCACTTTTTATAACTAACCACCACTTGAAGCACACCATTTGTACTGTTCACAATTAGGCCTTCTCATACACATAAAGTATATCTTGAAATACTAAAGAATAAACATAAATTAGTTAAACAATAATGGAAATAAATAAAATATAAAGAAACTAAATGAGATAAAGGTAATCATAATATTATTTAGACTTCAAAACTTAGGGAAAAAGGGCTCAAACTCTGCTCTGCAAATAGTCCACTCAAAACTACCAAAACACTCCAAAACCTAGTCATGAATAACTTGATCTTCAACACCTGAAAGAACACTTTAAATGAATATTAATACTTTAAAAATATATTTTGACATATCTATACCAATATAAAATACAAAAACCATAAGGTCTAATGATAAATATTAGTCTTGAAGACCAATCTTTGATCTCACTACACACAGTCAACCCAGAACCAAACAAGCCATTTTAGCTTCAACATTTCAACTAATTTAACTGATTATAAAAAATTATAAAAAGCATGGATAGGTCATAAAATTATAAAACCATGTTAATTATATACTTCAACTTAGGGCATAGAGCTTCAAGCTCATTACTGCAACTTCTTTACCCATAACTGTTAGTTTACCTTAAAGCACATTCATGATGACTTAGACCTTCAACACCTATGTGGACACCTTAAATGACTTATGATACATTTAGGTGATCCTATGAGATAATTATACCATTATTAGATATAAATATAATATTTTAAAATGGTAATAATGGTCTTGCAGACCAATCTCCTAACCTTATATCTCATTGTATCATCTGAACTAGACAGGTTAACTTGTGAGCAACTTTTTCACTATAGCCACTAACCTCCAAAAATTATACCAAACATAAACACATATTAAAGTATTGATAAACATTTCCATTCACCTATTTTCATCACTATTTCATGATAACACATCCCTAACCAAATTTTCACTGTTGCTTGGATTTCTCACTGTTTCCACCATCAGGCCTGTTAGTGACTAGCTAATTTGGATTACCAATTTAGCACACTTGAGGGATATAACCTATAAATAAACCTCATGGACATGAAACATGAGTCTAAAACTCCATCCTCCATCCATTTACATACTTTGACTTATTCAACTCTAACTACTACAACAAATCTTTGAGAAATATACACTTTCCTATAGGGTCTACTCACACACCTAAAAACTAAAACACACCTAGAGGTGCCTGGGAGATTTCAATACAACATACAATAGCTTACATAAGAATAAAAATACATACTAGGAAATTTTGATTGACATATTCAACTTTGGGTCCTTATTATGGTTATAAGAGGGTTTAAACATGTTTCTATTCTTAATAATTGTTCATAAAGCATAGTCCTTCAATCCAAAAAAAATGCCTAGAATTTTGATCTAGGACCCTTCCCCATATACCATGAATATATTAGGATCAAATTTATAGGTTTTAAAATCTATTAATCCTAAGAAAAACCTTCTCAACTAGAGATCCCTTCATTCTGTGCACTCGAGAGACCTCTAAACACATTTTCATGACTTTTCTTATAAACCATGACCTAAAACTTGGTAAACATACTTGAAACAACATGACACACTTTTAAGAACACTCACCTATCCATAATATCCTTGGAAATATAACCTCATACCCCTTTAGGCCATACTCTCTCTCTCTACATCATGGTCTTCATGTTGATGGGTGTCATTATTCCCTTCATTTAATCAACTCTCTGTTGATGTCATATTCAACCAGGGGTGTGTCTAAAGCTATATGCAACAGGAAGAATCTTAGAGATTTAGTAATTGATTGTAGGTATTTGTTTTTGTTTTTTTGTTATTTTGGGGGATCTTTAATTTCTTAAGGACTTCTTGGTTAAAACCTTATTGGAATCAAACTATGAAAATCTGTTGGAAGTAAACACACATTACATAAATGAATTGCTGAAAATAAACACACTTTGTAGAAATGAATTTGTTGGAAATAAACATACTTTTTTAGAATAAAATAGATTTTTGAAAATGAACAAACTTTATATAATTAAACACACAATTTAAAATGCTTGGAAAATGATTACGAAGAAATGAGAACTTAATCTAGAACACCTGCAAGGACAAATATACAACAAATTTTAACTTAAGGAATTGAAAGCATTTATAAATTTAATAGATCTACCTATTTGATTTTGAAAATAAAATATAAATACCAACAAAAATGAAGATCCTAGTTCTTAGAGGAGTGGGTCCTTTCTTCACCTAGAAACATGATTGAATAACTTAATTCTCTCTCAAAACAAAAATGGCTATTTTATTGATAAAATGTTCTGCATTACAAAAATCTACTAGATATGTATAGATCAATCTATATCTATCCTTTTTCCTCTATTCTTTAATTATTACCCTTATTCCTATATTATTTAGGTCTGTATATATATTCTTCTTCTTGTGGTGCATTGATGGCCATAACTATTTCACGGATACGATGGAACTGAATCATGCCCAAAATAGATGCTAAATTAAAACATGGCTAGATGTACATCTATATGATAAGTGTCTTAGATCTACAAGTATGGAAATCAAAAGGCTGCTCCTGATTAATAGGATCATTGATTTGATAGATCACTGGCCATTTGGAATAGATATTTATTAGTTCTAAAACTTTAGAAGAGTTCCAAAACTAAAGGAAATCATTCCATGTCTAACTATGAAAGTTTCGGAGCTTATCTATAGGAGTTCTAAAACTAATTCTGATAATTTTGGAACTAAGTCTAAAAGTTTTGAAACTAAGTGACAAAACTTGTAATAGTGTGGTGGAGTTCTGGAACTAAGCTGTATTGATTCCAATGCTTCCAAAAACATGCAATCCGCTTCATATTTGTTCTTCAGCCTGAGGATGACCTATTTTATTACAAAACTTGAATTTTCCAAAACACTTTGTTAGGAATTATAGAGATTTTAAATGTTAGAATCACAATCAACAAAATATGGAAAATTACATCCTAACTCATATCAAATCAAATAAAAGTCATAGAATGCAGTCAAACTTAATAGAAAGAGAGAGTAAGATGAGGTCATTTATTGTACATTTAACAAGCATATCCTAGCCTCATCACATGCTAGATTAGATCTAAAAAACACACCTTAATGCTACTATCAATGCACTATCCACCTCATATAAATGATAATGAAACCTCATACAACATATGATGCCTTTGTGCATCCATCTTACCAAGTCACCATATTCATACCTTCTCAGAAGGACATTACATGCCATGACTAGTCTTAGGCTACTCAAGCGCTTGACCTCTATGCCTCTTTTCATGCTCTTAACACCTCACTTCCATGATCAAAATTTCATTCTCATTCAATAAAACCTCTTTCATGATTAAAAAATACCATACATACTTCACATTCCTCGATAATAGATCATGATACCTCATTAGGTCAAGCAGGGTATAAGACTTGTCTAGTTATAGACTTGGACTTAAGGTCTTACCCTTGTACGCTCACCTTAAAAATATCATTGATGCCTCTACACCTTACTCACATGCCTTACATGCTCCTCAAAAAATTCCATACATTTTCACATACCTTTGCACATACATCTTCATGCTCACCATGTACATGCCTCTTTATTGACATGATTATGCTTGCTATGCACTATACCTTCCATGCTTGACCTATACTAATGATATTATACATTATTTGTCTTCAAATTATCTCTTTCAAAAATTATCTGGTCACATCACATACTATCATAATGTACTTGATCACCTTGTCACATTTCAAACTAAACAACACTCTTTTCTCTCATGACCACACACTTCTCTCACATGGGAACACTCTTTCTTTCATGAATGACCTCACTCATTTAAAATCTTTCATGCACCTATTCACTATAAGGTATAGTCTCTATTCACCTTTACCATCCACCTTATGCAAGATGCATCTTCAAAATATGCTCCTTGATATTAATGTTGATCACTAATCAACAGAGAAGACAATGCTCAATAATCTCACCTTGAAGATATCGCTCAAGCTGACATAATAACACTCATAAAATACTCATATCACTATTATCATACTTTTTCCATGACATTACTAGACTCAAGCCTCCAATACACCTGAACACCTTTGACACCTTGACCTGTGCCTTCCATACACCACTTATGATAATTCTCATCAAAGCAACACTTTTATGTGCCTTGATAAAAATTATTGCCAACTGAACTGACCTTGCTCTCACCTAGACACTAGTCTCAAAATAAATACTTGACATCAACCTCATTTACCATGATTACACTCTCTCTCATAGAAACAACACTCACTATGATGGCATAAGAACTCATCATACACATACCTCAAAGTGTAGACACTCAAAAACTGCCCCATTTTTGATGTTGAAGCACCCTTGAATAATTAACCCACATTATAGCTATTTAACCACCTATTTAACCTAGCCTAATTTTTAGCTTTATAACTTAACCTTTTTAACCCACTTGTTTTTAACCAATTTTCACCCATTTTCCTTTTATACCTTGACTATCGATGGTTAGGGTAACAATCGATAGTTAGTTTAACTCCATAAACCTTCACCTAAATTGAACAGTGTGATTCTTCAATTTAGGGGAACCCAGTTGAGTATCACTACCTTACCCTTGAAGCACACCAATTCTCTGCAACCCACACATGAACCATTCAAGAACTACATTTGGCCCAAAGTTCTTTTTGGATATTACATCCATGGAACTATGTAGGCAACATCCTCTTTCCTAGTACATTTGGAGTTATCTTGGCCATCATCCTTCACCTTTAACCTTACCCAGCTTCTATTTTTGTTTTGTAACTTATCAATTGAAAGCTGCATAAAAAAGGGGAAAATTTTAGACACTCAAAAACTACCCCATTTTTTATGTTGAAGCACCCTTGAACCCTTACCCTACATTGCAGCTAGTTAACCACTTAGTTAACCTAGCCCACTTTTTAGCTTGCTAACTTAAATTTTTTAACCCACTTCCTTTCAACCACTTTTCACCCATTTTCCTTTTATACCTTAACCATCAATGGTTAGACTAACCATCAATAGTTACCCTAGCCATTGATGGTTAGGTTCCCCAGCCTGTATCAAAGTAATTTACAATTGGGTGTGAAATCAGCTTTGTACCCAACTTAGCAACCTTTCTTTTGGAGATACAAATCAGCTTTGTGGCACCTAAATTAGCATCTTTATCCACCTATCTAATTATCAAATTCCTCTTGAACATTTATCAACTTCTTCCACTTCAAATTGGTAACTTGTTTCTATAAAAGGAGAGCTGAAAGAAGAAGAATGGATCCAAAAAAATCCATAAGTATATGTTGCCAAAATCTTCTTGCAAGATTCAACATTTATCAAAACTTTGTCCACATCACATCTGAATGCCCAAAGCACAATCACACTAGAAAAATTTATTTAGCCTTCTACCATTATTCAATAATTAGATAATAGGTATTTTCTATTTGTCAATCATTTTTGTTATTTCTATTCTAAAGGTTAATAACTTGATCAAAGTTTATTTGCATTCTATTTTTATTATCTTAGATCCATATTAGACCTTAACTAGACCTAGATTCATATGCAAACCTTTTTTTGACCATTTACCCAACTTGCAACCCATTTCTTTTGCATTCCTAGAATTTGACAAGCAACTATCGATAGTTAGCCTTAACTGTTGATGGTTACCTTAACCATCGACAATTACCTTAACCACCACCGATTACCTATCTTTACCCAAAACAACCAAATCAACAACCAAAACTCAACCAAAATTCTATTTTTTGTGGCCATGTCACTTGATAGATCCAAAACATAATCAGATACCCAACTACCTTAACATAAGCATTGACCAAATTTTTACTACAATTAGTTATTTTCTTTAAACAAGAAATTTATTTTCTTATTTTAAATATCATTTACCTATATGTTATTATATGTAAGTTTCATTTATTTTATTTGTATCATACCTTTTATTAGAAAGGGGATTGATATACATCTTAGCAAGCTATTGCTTTCTTGGATCTAGCATAGGCTAGGAAATCCCCCCATCTTATTATCTAATCAACAAGTTTTTTTTAGTGCTTTCTTATCTACAGGTATTCTTCCCTAGCCAAAGAGGATCTCTTACTTTGTCTAGATATTAAAACGTACACACTTTCAACTAGGTAATCATACACACCCCTTTCTTTTAGTTTTACTTCTACTTTCATAAACTAATAAATGAGGATAAATTTGAGTAAAATATTTTAGCACACCTGATGGGACCTACCACCTTTCTTTTCTTAGTGAGAATTGTATGCTCTCTCTCTCTCTCTCTCTCTCTCTCTCTCTCTCTCTCTCTCTCTCTTATTTTCTCATCCAAATAAATCTAAAATTTTCCAATTGGGATTAAAACAAACCTTACATCCATTGTTTTCTTACTAATTTGGTTCACCTAGTAACTTAAAAAGGTAAGTAATCTATCATAGCTTCACTTTTATATCACACATAAAACCTAAACCACATTATTAATCAACACACCATAACATACTTGAGACAAGGCCCAATAGGTATTTCACCACCCAATGGATAACCTTACCCTACATGGTAATCCCACTTGGATTTTATCGCCAAGGGGTGAGCCCACTCTATTCTCTAGTGGAGTATAAGTCTTGAACAGATGGTATATCTTAGTTAAGTGACCTATATTGGCTTCAGGATCATGAAATGTAGGGAGTAAGCCCCCAGTACCAAGCCATGTACCTATTCCAATATAGATTCTCTTGAGTGCCTAAACATTACCCAAAACCATCCTTAAATTTCCTATCTAGTACCCAATTTACAAACCAAACTACCCTCACACATTTTTAACTAAGGCATAAGCTAACATGAGATAAAATTTATCCTAGGAGCTAATGCACTTAGTATATGCATTGCTTTCAAGACTTTTTTATTATTTTCTCTTTGTTTGAGTTGTGAGGAATTGACCTTCTACCATAAACCTTCCATCATTTTGACCTCATGTAACCTCATCTCCATTACCTTATTTGAATGGAGAGCCCTTATATAACCTTTTCTAGAGATTATAGCTTTTCTAGAATTTTAGATCACAACCATTTTGCATCTGAGCATTACCTAGCATCTTGAGCTAGCTATGCTCTTTACCTTACCTATCATCAACCCAAATATATCCATCAAACTTCAACCATAATCAACCCCTAAATGATCAACTACTACCTAAACTAGTTACACTATTAATAGATTAGATGATCACATTAGAGTCATCTATTTCTAGTATCCATGATCAATCGAACCCCACCTACAATCAACCAAACCTCACTTATAACCAACCAATCACTTATCAACAACCATTTGATCATCATCATACCCAACCAACAACCTATCAATATCTATTATATCAATCACCCCAACTATGTCAAAACTTGGGCCATCTACCCCAACCCTCATATCAATTACCTCAAGCCACCTTATTAACCAACCCACCATCCTATCAACCCAACCTATCAACCTATTAATCTAAAAAATAACCAACATACCAATATCAATCCAACTAAACCAATCAAACCAACCCACCTTATCAAGTCCAACCAAAAACTACCTATCAAACTTACCTAACATATCAAACCTACCTATCCTATCAAACCTACCTAACTTATCAAAATTATCAAACCCACCAAACCAACCCATCCTATCAAATCCATCAAACCAACCAACTAGTTCACCAACTCAAGAACCATTAGTGTATCCTCTTCCCAAACCGTATACCCATTGAGGGAATTATACACCTCCATCCTTGAAAATTTCTTAGAGGATTATATCAATAGCCTTCCTTTAATCAAACCCATAAATAATTCTCTTCCAAAACTAATTTGGTTTATAGAGAATGAATTTTTTGTGTATCATCACACACACAGACATGGGATAGATAGATGTGTCTCTTTTGAGGTGCTCATCTAAAATCTTATTGATCAAAAAGAGGTTTCAAAGGAAATTCTCTATGTTCCTTCTAACTTAGCCTTAATATAATAAAAAAATCAATCATTGAACCTCTTCCTTCACTCATTGTTGAGGAAACCATGGTTCAACCCTTAACTGAACCACTGGTCAACCAAGTGGACTCTTTTGAACTTGCCTTTGAAAATAAACTCAAGGAACCAACCAAGAAACCTACTCCACTCACCTTTGTGGAGTCAACTTATCAACCTATTCCACTCACATGTGTGGAACCAACCAACCAACCAAAAGTTTCCACTCACCCATGTGGAATCAATGAACCACCCTTTTCCACTCAACTATGTAGAACCAACCAATCTACCTTTTCCACTTACCACTTTTGTAGAACCTATCAATCCAACCTTAACAACTATCAACCAAACTAAACCAACCATTAGCCTAACCAAACTTACCATTGAACTGTTGGGGATCAACCAACAATAGATTACACTTGTGAAAGCAATAAACGCGGAATTAAATCAGATGGACAAGTAATTAGAATGAGATAATAGCAAGAACAAGAGATACAAGAAACCACCCTAAAAACTTGTATTAACAAACTCTTTACAAAAGGAATACAATTGAAGAAACTTCTTTCTTCCACACCTCTCCTAGATGTATAGATCTCTCAATAGATCTCTATTCCTCAAGAGCGCTCTCTCTCAAGAACAATCAACTCCAACAAGCCTGGATTGATTCAATTCTGTACTGTTCTTCACATACAATGAATTACTACAATAATCCACTAAATAACTACAATAAGCTAGGAAGATCTAATTCTACATATAAAATTAGGAGACTTGAGCATGCACTTCCAAAAAACAGTTAAGCCACTTAAACAAGGGCTCTAAAAATAATATTGCTAACAATAGAGACACGAGCTTGAGACTACAACTCAAACTCATCATGCAAACACTCACTTATGTCCTCAAAAATAGCTTTTTGGACGCACAGGTAACCGACGTCGGTTCCTGTTGCTTGCCTGTGACCACCGTTAGCCGATCCTCTATCGACATCGGCGTCTCTGCAACTGCACCTGACCGACGTCGGTCTCTCCTGACCGACGCTGGTGTCTGTGTAGACCCAAAACTGATAAAGTATGCTCCTTGGTGAAACTTTTAGCTCCACACCCTAACAATCTCCCACTTGGAGATAAATAGCTGCACCAGTACCTGTACAGCAACATCTTCTAGCTCCTCCATCTTCAACTCAATCATGAAGACCAACAGAAGTTGAATGAAGATTCAACTTCTCCTTTGTCACTGGCTTGGTTAACATATTAGCAGGATTCCTATCTGTATGGATCTTCTCCAGCTTCAACTCACCATCTTCCAATACCTATCGTATGAAGTGATACCTTAGCTGTATGTGCTTTGTTCTTGAATGAAAGGTTGAATTCTTAGCCAAATAGATTGCACTCTGACTGTCACTATACAATCTGCAACTCTCATGCTCCCTACCAAGCTCATCCATGAACTGTGTCATCCATATCATCTCTTTGCTAGCCTCTGTGGCTGCAATATACTCTACTTCTGTAGTTGACAAGGCAACAACCTTCTGCAACTTAGATATCCAGCTAATTACCGTTCCACCTACAGTGAAAACATAACCTGTAGTGCTCCTCCTGCCATCCAAATCACCTGCCATATCTGAATCTACATAACCATGTAGAGAAGTATCTGAACCTCCATAGCACAAGTGCTTACTGCTAGTTCCTCTCAGATATCTAAGGATCCACTGAACTGCTTTCCAATGTTCCTTACCTGGATTGGCCATATACTTACTTACAACTCCCACTGCTTGGGCAATATCTGGTCTAGTACACACCATTGCATACATCAAACTCCCTACTGTGGAAGAATATGGAACCTTACTCATGTACTCTACCTCATCATATGAATTAGGACATTGTTCTTTACACAACTTAAAATGTCTAGCCAAAGGTGTGCTTACCGGTTTAACATCTTGCATATTGAACCGTTTCAACACCTTGTCCACATAATCTTCTTGAGACAATATCAACCTGTGATTTTTCCTGTCTCTCTTAATGCTCATGCCAAAGATTTTCTTTGCTGCTCCCAAATCCTTCATAGCAAACGTTTGAGCTAATTTAACCTTAAGCTCAGAGATATCCTACATGTGAGATCCTGCAACTAGCATATCATCTACATACAACAATAGAATAATATATCTACCATTATCAAATCTCTTGAAATACATGCAATGGTCAGATTGACACCTACTGTAGCCATGCTCAGTCATAAACCTGTCAAATTTTAAGTACCATTGCCTAGGAGCTTGCTTGAGGCCATACAAGCTTTTCTTCAATCTGCACACAAACTTCTCCTTACCCTTGACCTCAAATCCTTCTAGCTATTCCATATATATTTCCTCATCTAAGTCTCCATGAAGAAATGTTGTCTTAACATCTAGCTGCTCAAGATGCAAATCCTCAAAAGCAACCAAAGACAATACAACCCTTATAGAAGTCATTTTAACAACAAGAGAAAAAATCTCACCAAAGTCAATACCTGGCTTTTGTGTAAATCCTTTCACTACCAATCTGGCCTTATATCTCATCTGTCCATTCTCACCTTCTTTCAACCTGTAGGTCCATCTGTTCTTGAGTGTTCTCTTACCTGCTGGCAATTCAGCTAAATCCCATGTTTGGTTCTCTCTTAAGGACTCCAACTCCTCAACCATGCCACACTCCCACTGACTCTTGGACTCCACCTGTATTGCTTCTTCAAAACTCTCTGGTTCTCCACCATCAGTTAGCAATAGATAAAACAAAGAGTGAGAATATCTAATTGGAGGCTTACTCACCCTTTCTAACCTCCTGATGGTGTCTGAGACTCATTCATAACACGCTGTCCACCCAAATTCTCTGACAGTGACCGACCTCGGTCATTTCCAGACCTGTTATTGGCTGACATCGGTTCTGCCTGACCGACCTTGGTGCCTATCCTGTCGACGTCGATCTTTGTACGGCCGATGCCAATTTTTGTACTATCGACGCCAATTCTTAACCTGTCGATGTCGGTATCTGTGTTTTCCTGCAAGTGATTATTTCTTTTTCCCACGAGCTCATCTTGGACTTTCACCTCATCCAATTCACCATTGCTCTGCTCAGATTGATTTAGCTTCCTTAACTAATCACAATACATCACTCTTTCATTGAAAACAACATCACGGCTCCTGATTACCTTGTTAGTTTCTAGATTCCACAATCTGTAACCAAAATCATCTGAGCCATAGCCAATAAACGTGCACCTCATAAACTTAGCATCAAGCTTCTTTCTATTTTCTTTATCTATGTGCACAAAGGCTTCACAACCAAAAACTTTGAGATATGAGAGATCAACCTTTTTACCTGTCCTTGCCTCTTTTGGAATACCACCATCCAGAGCTGTAGAGGGTCCTCTGTTAATCAGGTATACTACAGTGTCAACAGCTTGTGCCCAAAACTGTAAGGGCAAACCAACATGCAATCTCATACATCTTGCACGCTCCATTATTGTTCTGTTCATCCTTTCAACAATTCCATTCTACTGAGGTGTCCTTGGAACCATCCTTTGTCTACAGATTCCATGCATATAACAATAATCTCTGAACTTATGACTGCAGAACTCACCACCATTGTCAGATCTCAGGCACTTTAATCTTTTACCTGTTTCATTCTCAACCATAGCTTTCCACATCTTAAAAGTCTCAAATACATCAGATTTTCTTCTAATACAATAGATCCATACCTTCCTTGTAGCATCATTTATGAAAGATACATAGTACTGTGATCCTCTAATGGAAGCAACCTGAGCCGGTCCCCACACATCTGTGTGAACAAGCTGCAACTTATGCCTCTTCTTAGTAGACCCAATCTTGAGAAAACTAACCCTTTTCTATTTTCCAAATACACAGTGCTCACAAAACTCTAGATCTATGCCTTTTAAATCTGAAAGCATACCTTTGGACTTAAGAATTGACATCCCCTTCTCACTCATATGGCCAAGCCTTGAGTGCCACAATTTAGCATCCACATCTGAAGTAGATAATACAGAAGGAGATTTGTTAGTAACATAATTACACAAATAGAGAGTACCTTCTCTCTTACCTTTGGCCATAACAAGTGCACCCTTGGTCACCTTCCAAGATTTTGCTGTGAAAGTTACTGTACAACCCTCATCCCCTAACTTTCCTGCAGAAATCAAATTTCTCTTCAAGCTAGGAACATGCATCACATTACTCAACACCCATGTGTTGCTATTCTGCATCTTCAGCTGCACTTTACCTTTGCCAATTATTTTACAGGGCTCATCATCCCCTAGATACACTATTCCAAAATCTCCATGGATATAGTCACTAAAATATTCCCTGTTAGGGGTAGCATGAAAAGATGCACTAGAATCTAACACCCAAGATTCTATATTATTATGCAGAGATAAAATTAAAGCATCTTATGCAATACCTGCAACCTTGGCTTCTTCCTTTCCTTCGTGCTGATTGTCTTCCTTAGGCTTTGACCAACAATCTTTGCTTATGTGCCCCATCTTTCCACAATTCCAGCATTGTGGCCTCCTACCATTTCTGGATTTAGATCTGCCTTTCCCCTTAGATTTAGATATTGATCTGCCTTTCTTGCTCTTCTCTTTCTGCCTTCCCCTGCTCTCAAAACTTAAAGCATTCCCAGATGCCTCTTCTATGCTTTTCCTGCAAATTTCCTCATTCAAGATAACACTAACAACATCCTCTACTTTCAAAATATTTGATGTAGATGCAGTATTACTTACTGCCATTACTAAGCCATGCCAGCTTTCAGGCAAAGAACATAATATTAAAAGAGCTTTCATTTCATCATCAAACACTATATTCACTGAACTTAATTGATTCACAATTCCATTGAAATCATTCAGATGAGTAGAAACAGATCCACCTTCATTCATATACAAATTAAATAAGTGCTTCATAAGATATACCTTATTAGAAGTTGAGGGTTTTTCATACAAATTTGCTAACGTAGTCATCAACTCTACCGTAGACTTTGCCTGTGATAAATTAGATATCACAGTGGATGCTAGACTTAGTCTTATAGACCCCAGAGCCTTTCTATCAAGAACTTCCCATTCTTCATCCTCCATGTCTTTGGGCTTCTTTGCAACCCCACCTAACGGTAAGTAGAGATCTTTCTGATACAGATAATCCTCTATTTGTATTCTCCAATGTTGGTAATTTTTGCCATTGAACTTTTCAATTCTCAATTTACTTTCATCTGCCATTGCTTCTCCCACTCAAACAGAAATCCCTGCAAAAACTCCTATGAGAACCTGTAATCAATACAGACTACACAGATCTGAACCACCTGTTAGTGAACCTGAGCTCTGATACCACTTGTTGGTATCAGCTCTTGAACCTGCAACCTGGCTCTGATACCACTTGTTGGGGATCAACCAACAATAGATTACACTTGTGAAAGCAATAAACACAAAATTAAATTAGATAGACAAGTAATTAGAATGAGATAATAACAAGAACAAGAGATACAAGAAACCACCCTGAAAACTTGTATTAACAAACTCTTTACAAAAGGAATACAATTGAAGAAACTTCTTTCTTCCACACCTCTCCTAGATGTATAGATCTCTCAATAGATCTCTATTCCTCAAGAGCTCTCTCTCTCAAGAACAATCAACTCCAACAAGCCTGGATTGATTCAATTCTATACTGTTCTTCACATACAATGAATTACTACAATAATCCACTAAATAACTACAATAAGCTAGGAAGATCTAATTCTACATATAGAATTAGGAGACTTGAGCATGCACTTCCAACAAACAGTTAAGCCACTTGAACAAGGGCTCTAAAAATAATATTGCTAACAATAGAGATGCGAGCTTGAGACTACAACTCAAACTCATCATGCAAACACTCGCTTCTGTCCTCAAAAATAGCTTTTTGGATGCACAGGTAACTGACGTCGATTCCTACTGCTTGCCTGTGACTACCATCAACTGATCCTCTGCCGACGTCGACATCTCTGCAACTGCACCTGACCGATGTCAGTCTCTCCTGACCGATGCCGGTGTCTGTGTAGACCTGAAACTGATAAAGTATGCTCCTTGGTGAAGCTTTTAGCTTCACACCCTAACATGAACTAACCTTACCTATAAACATCCACACAACCTTATCTCACTAACTAAACCAAATAATCAAATCAATCAAACCAACAAACCAACTCAACCATTTATCTTACCTTTCTCAGCCACTTAAACCAACCTCTACCCCAACTCAATCAACCATAATCAACATACTTTTCTGGTCAACCATAACCTACCTACCTAACCACCCAAACCAAAATCAGCCCATCAAACCTATCAAACCTACTCTACCCTACCTAAATCCAACCCAACTACCTTTTCCTAGCCTTGGTTCACTAGAGGAAATCCCACCAGAACCACCACATGTGAACTTAACCTACTAACCACTAAATACTAACAATAACAACCCTTGGGGAGGTGGGTGAAGTCATCTTCACCCCTCTTAAAACTTTATTACTAACCATCATCTCACATTGAGATCATTTTCCCCTCTTCTGACCATCCATGAAAAAACCAAACTAGAGAAACTTCTCCTCCATAAGGATTTGACTATTTATCAACCCAACCCACCTTATCAACTCTACCCAAGAAATCAAACCCACTTAACCCAAATAAACCTATCAACCAACCAACCTTGAACTCTTAAGGATTACCTTTCTCCTTCACCTAAGAAAAAATATTGGAGAATCACCTTCTCCCACCAACTAAACCTATTTGGAGATTACCATTCTCTACCAACCTATCCATTGGAAATTACCCTTCTCTACCCACCAACCATCCAACCAAATAACTTTAACCTTAGCCATTCTTGATTACCTTTTACAATTTTTTTTAACTATCTTCCTCCATTAAACTGTCACCTAACCAACCTCAGCTTTTTATAACCCCATACCTTTTCCCTATCTACCCAAGAGTTATAAAATAACTGGGGTACATCTACTCTTCTGATTGACATTACCCATCCATGTAAGCATGGATTTGAGGCATATCAAGCTTGAACCTCTTAAATGCTTGGCATTCACATATGTTCCTTGGTTAAACCAAGTCCCTTGTCATTTTGTGTCTAACTTAAGCTCATCCCTTATTTTCAATTGCCTTCATCTCCTTATCTTTAAGGACAATTGATTGAAAATAATATCATGTGATTATCCATCATAAGCTTTGTCTAATCCTAAGCATGGCTACCACATCTCTACCCATGGCATGATCCTCATGGATACTTTTTATCTCTAATCAGATGGAATCCCATGGTCATTATCACTTAAAACCACCTCTTCCACCCATCATCAACCTTCTTGTGCCATGGCTTTTCCTACATAAAGGAAAAACTTAAGCCTATATAGACGGTCCATGTCTAAGCAAGAATATAAACATTTAAGATACCACAATATCACTTGGGTCAATGTATTTAGTATGCAAATTGTTTCTTTAAAGGATAGTTGCTCAAAACAATCAAAAGTTCTTGAACTTAAAATAGATTGATCCATTGAAGGACAACTATCAAATATGAACAAACCCAAACTTAGACCACTCCCTCAAAGGAAGGCTAAGTTAACTTTATCAAAAGCAATCATTTGAATCTTATCGCATCAATCAACTTCACCAGAATATCAAAATAAGAGACATGGACTTGTCTATCATGGTTCTTAGGTCATCTACAAAAGAGGCAATCCCCTCCCCATAGGAAGATTTTTATACCTATCACCCACTACCTACCATCTATTTCCCCTTTTATCCTTTACAAAATAAGGGATATTGAGCTTACTTGACACTATGCGATCAAGTTACCTTTTTTAACCATCAAACTAATAATAAAATAAAAGCATGACAAGGGTTTTAATTTTATGGTCTTTATCAATCAGAGCATTTAGTATCCCCCTTATAATTTCACGATCACTTGGGAAGACATGTCTTCTCCATTTGGAGTCATTAAAACTAAATCATCACCTAATCAACCAAACAACGTAAACCAAATTCAACCCATCAAACCTATAAAACCAACCTTATTTACCTTATGCAAACAAACAAATAACTACCACCCAAATGAATAACTACTAATCACATTCACCCAACCTATCCAATCAAGTTAACATATCGAACCAACCAACCAATGAAGCATCTTGACCTTTTACCTTTGGGAGTCACCTTCTCCCTAAACCTTGGAGGTTACCTTTCTCCCTAATCTTGCCAACCAAAACCAAACCAAACCTAACCTTTAGAGGTTACTTTTCTCCAATCACCTCATATTCCTCCAATCAAACCCATCAAACACCAAATTGAAATAACTATATCTATCCTAAAGTTCACATTAGATCCACTATCCATGGGACTATGTAGGCAACTTCCTCTTTCATAGTGCATCAAGAGTTAGCTTGGACATCCCTTACATAATTAAATTGACCTAGGGAGATGTGTCCTCCTCATTTTAAGTCGTTAAAACCATCCACTTACCCTAACCATAAAACCATTGGGGATTACCTTCACCCATAAACCTTTAACTTAACCAAACCAACCCCGCCCTTTTGGAGATTGCCCTTCTCCTACCTTTGACCATAATCCTACACAACAAATAACCCATCAACACCAACTTAACAATTATTTTTACCAATCTCAACTTCAACCTATCCAACCTCATCAACTATTAGGTTATCTACCCCAAACGACCATCCTAACCTACCTTGTCAACTTTACCCAACTAACCTAATTTTTCAACCCAATAAACCTTATTAATATTATCTACCTTATTAAACTAATAACCATCACCCCAGCCTATCGATCTACTAAATCCAACCTATCAAACCTATCAACCAATAACAACTAAACAAATTTACCTAACTTACCCAACCTATACAATCAATCCCTCTTATCAACTTCACCCAACCTATCAAATTAACCTATTCAACCAACCTTACTGAATAAAACCCTTACCTACCAATCAAACTTATTAAGACTTACCTACCATGATTAAATCACCTATCTACCCAACCACCTATCAACAAAACTTATCCACTCAACCTAACCTATCAAAACCAAATTTACCTACCTTATCAACTTTATCAACCCAAACCAAACCAAGTGGTATACCCAAGTGGTGAAACTCATTTGGATGTCCACCAACCTATTTGGGAGTCACCCTCTCCCTATAACTATGAAGCTTACCCTTCTCCACCAACCTATTTGGAAGTCACCTTTTCCATTAAATTTTAGAGATTACCCTTATTCACCAAATCGCCCAACCATTTGATCGTGTGCACCTTGATGTTGGCCCCTTTTGAACCAATCTATCACATAATTTGTGATGACCTTGCCTTGGTCCTTTTGACCATACAGACCAATTTTTCCATGTTAAATATTTAAATTTACACCACCTCATGCACAACCAAACCATTTGTGTTTTTTTCGAGAGCACTTCCTACCTTGGATACCTGAGTAAACATCAACCCTATCTAGGAGACTTGATAAGACTAACCAATCAGCTATGACCAATGCTAAGGACCAATTACCTTGTCATTTATCCTAGAATGTAACCTTATTATTACCAACATGGAAATCTTATTCTTTGTGTGATATTGACTATTGTACTTAGTTGTATTTTATGCACATGTTTGTGTCTCAAATACCCAACCTCACCTTTTTATCACCCAGCTCATGACTTATCATCTACCATTTATCAAACCCTGACCCAATTTGACCTTCACCTCATTAATTCCTAGTTTGAGGGGGGATACCTTCTCCCATACTTAGGGTAATCAGACCATTTGGAGATGACCTTTCTCCATAAACCTTCACCCAAACTGAACCATATGATTCTTAAATTTGGGGGAACCTAGTTGAGTATCACTACCTTACCCTCAGAGTACACCTATTAGCCACAACCCACCCTTGAACCATTCAAGAAATATATTTGGCCTGAAGTTCTTTTTGGATATTACATCCATGGAACTATGTAGGTAGCATCCTCTTGCCTAGTACATTTGGAGTTAGCTTGACCACCAATCTTCACCTTTAACCTTACCCATCTTCTATTTTTATTTTGCAGCTTATCAACCCAAAGCTACATAATAAAAAGGGGTAAAATGTAGACACTCAAAAACTACCTCATTTTTTATGTTGAAGCACCCTTGAACCTTTACCCCATATTGGAACTAGTTAACCACCTAGTTAACCTAGCCCACTTTTTAGCTTTATAACTTAACCTTTTTAACCCATTTTCTTTTAACCACTTTTCACCCATTTTACTTTCAGGCCTTGATTGTTGATGGTTAGGTTAACCATCGATGGTTAGTCTGACTCCATAAACCTTTAACCAAACTAAACCATGTGATTCTTCAATTTGGGATAACCTAGTTGAGTATAACTACCTTACCCTTAGTGCACACCTATTCTCCACAACCCACCCATGAACCGTTTAAGAACTACATTTGGCTTGAAGTTCTTTTTGGATATTACATCCATGGAACTATGTAGATAACATCCTCTTGCCTGGTGTATTTGAAGTTAGCTTGGCCATCACCCTTCACCTTTAAACTTACCCAACTTTTATTTTTATTTTTCAACTTATCAACCTAAAGCCACATAACAATAAAAGGCAAAATGTAGACACTCAAAAACCACCCCATTTTTTATGTTGAAGCACCCTTGAACCATTACCCCACATTGGTGTTAATTAACCACCTAATTAACCTAGCCCACTTTTTAGTTTGCTAACTTAACCTTTTTAACCCACTTCATTTTGGACCTTAACCATCAACGGTTACCCTAACCATCAATGGTTAGGCTCCCCAACCTATATCAAATCAATTTTTAGCTAGGTACAAAATCAGCTTTACACCCAACTTAGCAACCTTTCATTTGGTGATACAAATCAGCTTTTTGGTGCATAAATTATCATCTTTATCCACCTATATAATTATAAACTTCCTCTTAGACATTTATCAACTTCTTCCACTTAAAATTGGAAACTTCTCCTTATAAAAGGAAGCTACAGGAAGGAAAACATATAAAAAAAATCCATAAGTATATGCTACCAAAATCTTCTTATAAGATTCAACATTTACCAAAACTTTGTCTACATCACATCCAAATGCCCAAAGCACCATCATGTTGACAAAATATCTTTAAGCTTCTACCATTAGTCAATAATTGGATAATAGGTATTTTCTATTTATCAATTATTTCTATTATTTCTATTCTAAAGTTTAATAACTTGATCAAATTCTATTTGCATTATGTTCTTATTATCTTAGATCCATATTAGACCTTGGCCAAACCTAAATTCATATGAAAACCTTTTTCTGACCATTTACCCAACTTATAACCATTTTTTTTTGCATTCTTAGAATTTGACAAGCAATCACTGATGGTTAGCCTTAACTATTGACAGTTACCTTAACCAATGATGTTTACCTTAACCAATACCAGTTACCTATCTTTACCTAAACCAACCAAACCAAAAACTAGACCTCAACCAAAATTCTTTTTTTTTCGGCCCTGTCACCTGATAGAACCAAAACATGATCAGACCCCTAACTACCTTAATATAAGCATTGACTAACTTTTTGCTACAATTATTTATTTTATTTAAATAAGAAATTTATTATATTATATTAAATAACATTTACCTTTATGTTATTAAATGAAAGTTTCATTTTTTTATTTGTATCAAACCTTTTATTAGAATGGGGATTGACATCCATCCTGGAAAACTATTACTTTCCTGGATCTATCATAGGCTAGGTAATCCCCCCATCTTATTATCTAATCAAAAATTTTCTTTTAGTGATTTCTTATCTATAGGTATTCTTCCCTAGCCAAAGAGGAGCTCTCACTTCATCTGGATATCAATGCATGTGCACTTTCAACTAGGTACCCGTACACACCCCTTTCTTATAGTTTTACTCCTACTTTCATAAACTAAGAAATGAGGAGAAAATTTAAGTAAAACATAAATCTTACTTGACCATTCACCTTCACAAGGACCTTTGACATTAATGATAACATTAATGCCAAAACTTAACAATTAATGACAATGCTCAACATAGATGTAAAGCTATGAGATTATTATTGAGAATAAAAATATAGCTTGTTAATAAGCTAAACATTAAAAGTGTTATGGTTATGTTTAACTATATTTCAATTATTTGGAAGGGGTTTGCATGTGGAGGAAATATCCTCTTTGAACTTATGTACTCTCTTGTAAAATATATGTGGGTTAATTGATTTAATCTTGATGGAAGTACTTTATTTATGCATGCATCTCTCCTGATGATTATCATAGTTCATATATTGGATTGGGATTGAGCAAGGACTGAGTCAAATGTATATTTTGAGCCTTGGATTTTTATTTAGAATAACAATTAATATAAATTGTAAAATATTAATATGATGTTGATAATTAAATGGATGTTTGTAAAAGAATCCTTTAGGCCTTGTAGTTGAGTAGTTGCCTATTTTGTGCCCTTCCTTCAGTGAGATAATTTTATAAAGTTGTTGATGTTTTATTAAGATTGATTCTCTAATTAATATTAACAGGATACAACCCTTATTTGGTCAAATAATTCTTCCCTTAATCTTGTTCAAATCGACCCCTTTTATCTTGTGTCTTTCATTAAGGCTTCTTGTTTGTTTCAAAGTTCAATAGAATTAGCTAGGTATTTAGTAATAGACTTAGCATTTTTTTGAAATTTTTTGGTCTTTAGATAATTTTTTATCAAGTTGTTAGAATAATTTCCATGAATAATATTTCTAGAGATGTTGGTGAATTTATTATAAACTTTGGTATTAAGATAAATTACAATGAACTTGTCAGACATAGGTCATGAATAAAAATTATGAAGACTTGGGTCTTTGGGATAAATGTTTGAAATATTTTTTTTGAAAGAGAGGATCTTTGAAGAAAGATCTATGAAAGAAATTTTCACAAATGACTTAGGCTTGTGTCTTTAGAAAATTACAGTCAGATGTTGTATGACATCCCCATCAGAATAAATGTTCCAAATAAAGGTTTTGAATCCTTGTAACTTATCTGAGCTTATTTTAGCCTAAAGCCTTAGATGACTGTAGAGGTTAACTTTCACGATGTTTGTCTTAATTTATTTGAGAGGTTCTCTATTTAGGTTTAAATGTGTAGTGGTCTCCTTAGCTATTTTCATAAGAGTTTTTCATGCACTTCCTTTCTTTAGCTATATTTTATTTAGGATTCACTTAAATGACTATTTCATCCACTTATTTATGGCCTAGGCACTTTTAGTCGATCCCTTTCTTAGCTTTTTGTCTTATCCTTTTAACCACTTTAGCCCCCTTTATTTCAATTCTACCTTAGCCTAATTTCATGACTTTTGGGAATGGTTTGGAAGAAGCCATGTGTCATCACCCCACTAACCCAAGAATGAGTGATGTTAGCTTGGTCTATTGTATGGATGGTGTTGGTCTAACAAAGGAGTAAGATGCTACCATGTGGTACCATCTTGATAATTTGTAGTCCTAAAGATGACCGTACTTAAAGTTTTACCTCTAAGAAAGTGGGTGAGTAGGATGTTTCCATGTGGCATCATCTTAGAAACCCTCTATCTTAGAGATGTGCATACAGTTTGAAAAGTGTTTGGGCAAGCAAAGGAGTGGGATGTTGTCATGTGATATCATCCTAGTGACTCACTATCTTGAGGAAGTCCATGTAGAGTACAAATCTTGTGGGCAAGTGGGTAAGCATGATGTGGGCAAATATTGTTGCTCTATTAATCTGAATGCATTCATATCATATGTGGATCCTATAGGTTAGTGAACTAGTAGGATTCTACTATATGGCACAATCTAACTACTACATATCCCCAAGGATGTCATGTTAGACCTACAAAGTGGTAGGGTAATGAATAGTAGATTATTACCATGTGGAGCCTATCACATAGTTACTTAAAGTGATAAGTGGTAAGAGTGGCCTCAAGATCCTGAAGGGAAGTAGACATAGCCATATAGCCTACCAAAGTGAACACATGGAGCTTGACTATGTAGGTAGTAGCCAAGGTCAAATTTGATAATCATCTCAATATCAGTTATGTCATTATTAGTTGGCACGGGTCATGAAAAGACTTATGAGTGTTGGGATAAATGACTCAAGGTTGAGGGATTTTAAATTAGTGGTTTACACCTATATGAGCCTTTTGGAAATTGTAAGATTTTTATTATGCTTGGATTTTTTAGGAGTGATGGAATGGACTCTAGTTTCTATCCATGTCTCGTAGGTAATTTTTTGGTGAATTTATGTTTCTTGTCTATGTTATTTAGGAAAAAAGGGTATGCCAAGCTTAATCTTAATAATGTTAGCACTTGACTTGGCTTAGTGTGCTTCAAATTTGGATGATGAGTGATCCAAGTGATTTTATTTGTAATTTATGAAGAATAGAGTAGATTTACTGAATGTCTAGTATTATACATGATAGGTTCTTGAGAAATGCTAGATGATGATATGCTTGAAATTTATTTGTATCTATATGTACTCAATTAGGTAATTACATATGCCACTGATATGCTAGGTGAATGGGCTAACCTATGTGAATGGTTTTATTTTGAAAAATATTTGTTGCTAGGTGAAGGAAGCTAAGATTAGCCTCATGACAATAATGTTGACATTATTGTCTGAGTGTGATGTGATCATGTGGAAGACTTGAATGCTATGATGGTGATCTAAGAATGTGTGATTATGATATTTAATTAATTTAGTATAGATTGTAAGGTTAATATAGGTGATTATTAGTAATTTAGAATGGATCAGGCTCATAACTAGAATGCATGTTATGAGAATAGTGGATGAGAGTTGTTTTGAGAATAAAAAATCATGTAAGATAAGTGTAGGTCAATATTAACATTGATAAGTTTAGAATACTATATTTTAGTGTTTATAAATGTCCTTATTTTATTCTAGTATTATAATTCATTGAAAATAATAGAGTAACATGATAAAAATTTACCTGAGTATGTACAACACACTTTTTATTTGGGAGAAGGCTCCAAATTTTTAAGCTACTCCAAGCAAAACTTGTAATGTGAATGTGGTATTCAATGTGTTGTATGGTGGAGCCTTATTTTATTATAATGACCAGTTTCCAATAGGGGGTGCGAGGGGGAAATGCCCCCCACTAAGGTCACCATGGGGGTAATTCCCTCAAAGCAAAATTTTGTGAAAATTACATTTTAAAATATTGTAATTTCATTAAAAATATGGACCATTCACTATTAGGTCACAAATCTAATGGTATAAATTATGTTAATGCAATTTGGACCTAATATGTAACACTCCTTTGATATGAGGTCATTGTAATAATTATGGCACATTATGTGTGAGTGAAGAGGATATTGCAGTGGATATATTGTAGGTTTTTTCCTTCATTTGTTGGACTGAATAAGAGAAGAAATGACTATTTTTGTGTGGATGTAGCCCATGTTGGGTGAGCCAAATTAAATCTATGTCTCTATTTTGTTGTATTTTATTTCTATTTTTATTTCATTAATATTACCCTATATTCTATCTTCCTAACATAGCGTCCATAGAATGAATCTTGAATTTTGAACTATACATGAATCTTGAAATTTGAAAGAGAAAGGAATGAGTTTATCTGTATGTGAGTAAACCATGTTACCTATATCTTGTTGGAGATGCTTATTTGTTGAAGCATTGGAGAATTTTAATTCATTTATAAATAACATGGAGAATGTGGTAGGGTAAATTTTAGTAGTGAATATTTATTAATTCATGAATATTCCAATTTTTTAATTTTGTTTTTAGCAAATTTTTAGGGTCGCTAAATGGGTTTGGATCACCTAAAATTTAGGAATGTAAATTATTTTATGGGTTGGATCGCTAACCATTTATAATACTTTATTGATTTACCCTTCAATTCACTACATATATAGTTTATAGACTACCATGGGTAACCATCAAAAAATATTTTTGGTAACTTCCCCATGATATCAAACAAACACCTAATAGGTAACAAGCCAAAATGGATCAATAGAACCTGCAATGCAATTGAAGGATTGCAGTTAAATTATAGCATTCAAATTACATCACTATATGGTAGTACTGAGTTGTCGTATTCAAGATGCAAAAATGAATGATAGAATTGAATAATAGCATTTAAGATACGAATGGTAGAACTGAATGACAACACTGAATGGCAGTATCGAATAATAGAATTAGATGGTAGAACCAAACCAAAGAATGGTGCTCTAATTGAATGATAGAATTTGCATTACAACCAAATAGTAAAATTTAATGGTAGCATCCATGTTACAAATAAACAATAAAAATGAAGTGTTGCATCCTTGATCATCATGACATTTGGTAGAAATGGTAAAAAGATAGGCTAATTATCATGAAAATTGAGCATATTATCTTATTTTAAAGAGATAATAAAAAATCCCACACAACCACAATGTACTCAAAATATAGGTACTTATTACATTTTTAGTTTGTGTTGAATTTGATTTTAATTGTTCAATAATATCAAAATAATTTTATATGCAAAAATACCCTCTGATCATGATGGTATCTCATAAGAAAAAAATAATCAGAATAACATGTCACCCCCTAAAGATTATAGTGATGATGACATGCCACCACTTGAATATGTTCCTCTAGTTTTTTATGACATTGATCATGACACTCAAGTGGAAGAAGAGATTGTTGGTTCTAATGAAACATAAATTTTTGCTAAAAACTCCACTCAAAACTATTTTTGAAGAGAATTCGATGGATAATTTTAAGGTCCATTAAGGTGGATTGGGCAATGAAATATCCTTTCATTGAACTTGTATACCCTAAAAATGTTGATGATACTCCAAAAGAATGTAGATGTACAATATGTAGTTGGAAACTAGGAAAGGAACATAGAATGCAACTAAATTTGGAAATGATTGAGAAACATTTTGGTAAAATATATGTGATATTGAAGCACTCAAATCAACAGATAATAAGAACACATAGGTGTAAAAATGTAGAATAATTCATGCATGTAAGATATACATGCGAGTATGAAAATGATATGAAACGTCAAAAACATATTATTGAGAAAGGGGGAACAATTAAAGAAAATTTTTAAAAAGTTATGAGGTCCCATCTAAATGCCAAATATATACAAATCTCTACTGTATACCACATTCTAAAAAAAGGTAAACCTATTTCTATTTTTTTAGATTATAATATTTTATTTCATCATAATGGATTTATTGATATTTTAGTTAGATAACAAGCTTGGGAAATGGAAAAATGTCTAACAATGGTTGAGAAAGAGGATTTCAAACAAAAAGTTCAAAATTTAGTGTTCATCTCACTGTCCATTGATGAGGTCACAACAATTGATAACACATCCTAGGTTTGCATACATTTTTATACTTTTGAAAACTATTCAAGGCAACCTCATCTCCTTGCAGTTCATAAAATGGTAGAAAATTGTAATGCTAAAAATCTTCACAAATTGGTTGTATCTAGTTTGAAAGATAAAGATGGGATAAATGATTATGCAATAGATACAAATCTAGTGGGTGTTGGGGTTGATGGTGTATCAGTTATATAGGGGCATATAAATAGTTTATGTTTGACTATAAACAACAATTTCCCCATATATATTTTTGATTCATTGCATGGCTCATAGGATGAATCTTGCATATAAAATAATTAGCAAATTTTCTAATGTCATAAAAGTGGAAGAGTTTATTTGTGACTTACATGCTTATGTATCAAGCAGTCCAAAAATATTTTCAGAGTTCCAAAAATTTAAAATAGGAGTGGCTGATGGTAAAAAACTATGAAAAGATGTTGATACAAGATGGATTTATATGTATGAACTTTCATGCCAATTTTTTAAAGAATATCCATCATTAGTAGGTTTTATGTATAAATATCATAGATAAGTTGACAAGATAAAAGATTTGTTGTACCATTTAATAGATTTGGTAACATTACTAACATTATGTGGAATTATCCCAATGCTAAAGGAAATGAATTGTTTAATGAAACATGCTTAGGAGAGATTCGTTTATATTTTTAACTTCATACGATCAAGAAAATAAGTATGCCAATCTCTAGATATACTATACACTTCGAATGAAAAGTTTTAGGGCCTTGTTTTTAGTAGTTGGAAATATTTGATAGATTTAAGGAATCTTAAAATCTATTTGAAATTGAATATCAATGATCATCTTTATTTCATCATTAATGGCAAGGAGATACCAATGCACACTTTTTGCAGAAGACCTGATCTTATAGGAGCTAAATTTGAAGAACTTCATGTACCACATATTCTGTATGATACTATTCTCTCTAAAATGTGGATGAAACTAAGTATAGTTTCATAAAAATTACATGTGGTTATCAGAGATAATTTTCAAAAGGATGATTTATTGGAGGTCATGGTAGTTATGAATCCCATATTTCGGAACATTAATAACAATTAAAGTTGATTAGTAATTTATTTCACAAATACATGGGTTATCTTGTTAAGCATTTTAGTAAATTTGTAGAGGTCAATGGAGTTGAAATAAAATGTATTTTGAGAAAGGATTTAATGACATCTTAGTCAACTCATTTATAATTATAATGTTTGAATAATATCATCTTCTAAGCAAACCAATGGAAAATGGGGCAATTACACGTCGATGGAAAAAACTTTCTCCTAGTAGCATCCTATAAAAAAGTCTTGGTAAATATTTTTGATTATATGAGATTTGAGAAACAATGATTCTAGGCTTAGTGGAAGATGAAAGAGCATTCCATGCATTATCTTTCATGAATTCAAAACTTTGAAACATATTGGATAAAAATTTAGAAATATATTTGATATTGTATGTTTTACATTATGTTGTGGACATGTTTTCTTATGAAAGAGCTCTGTAAAAATAGAGTCATCTAACTAAAACAAGAGGCATAAGTAATAAAATGAAAAATAGAGAGGATGTAAATAATGACACTGAATATGCCACTGACACAATAGATGCAAATGTAACTGGTGATGAGCAGGTTTGTGTAGGATTGTTTCAACTACTCGAGTATTAGTTATATATTTATTGTAATTTTAAATCATTTTTGATATTATAAAACATTTCAAATACTAAATTCATTACAATTTTTTATAGCAATTTCATTTGAAATATTTATTCCATTCATCATGCAAATTTACCTTTTACTTAATTGGTTCTTCAAATTTTCAAATGGGTCATAATATTTTTGTATATTTCTAAGATTGTATTGTTAAATACATATTTTTACTACTTTTGAAATAACTTAAATTTGATATTGTAACACCATATTAATAGTTTTAACCTTAAATTTTAGCATTAAAATATGAATTTTGAATTCAAATACAAGGGTGATAGAACATGACAAGCCTATTGAACAACATGATCAAATTTAAAAGAAAAACAAACTCATGAAAATTCAAGTGTAGAACAAACCATAATAATTGTTTGAACTCTACATCCATACTAACTACATCTTTTCCATTATCTAAAACAATGCTAATAATTGAACAAAATGAAATCACATCAAATTCAAATACATGCATAGTCTAAATCCAAAGAAAATAATTGCAGTTCACATCACCATGTTGATTGAACTACATCAACTAAATAAAATGATATTTGTAAAGTCAAACTTGGCATTGTCATTTCAAATTATTTTGTTTAAAAAATAACATTGTATTTTATAATTTAATAATGAGTTTACAACATCAAAAAATTCAAATTCATGCTCACTCCATATCCATAGAAAAAACAATTACAGTCCACATCACTATGTTCATTGAACTACATCAACACATAATATGCATGTAAGATGATAAATAGACCATAGATCATTACTTAGTAAAATAAGAATAATTTTAACTTAAAAAAATGATAATTTAAAATATAAACTTAAAATTTTCATTTAAAATATTTTTTAAAAACATAAGATTGTCTTCAAATATAAGAGATTTTACAACATCAGAAAATATCAATTTTTTGGTCTTTCAAGAAGACACCTCACTGCTCAACCACTTTCTCAATCACAACATCCACATTTTTACCACCATACTTACTAATCCATACCTCCACTTCCTCTATTTTTTCTTTCAATATCCCTACCCTTTCAATATCCTTAGCCGTAAAATTAATACGAGCAAGATTTTCCTTTTCTTCTTTTGCATCATCTCTTGTAGAAAGTAGAATTATATCAACATCTATTTTCTAATTCAATAAAGCATCAAGATCCCATCCTTGATCCTTAATTATTATTTTTAATTTGTTGTTCTATTTATTTAACAAAACAATCTTATCCTTGAATTGAATGGTAGAATATAAACTTTTTCATGCATTTTTCAAATGCACATTGAGGACCTTGGCTTCTTTTTTCAGATTTTCATATTTTCCCTATAATTACAAATGAAATATAATTAGATACAAACTAAAATAAATATGACATGAAATTTGATAAAAATGATAATACATTATCAAAACAAATTCCTTATTGGATTTACAATAACAATAAGGTTGATGTCTTTTACCCATTTATTAAAATATGCTTGGGCTTCTGCATTTAAATTCTCTAACCTATTTATCATAATTATCAAAACATTATCATTGTAACAATTAGAAATAGAAAAGGACTCATATTTATCTTGAACAAATAAAACATCAATATTTGTGATTCATGTTGAATTAATGAAAATAAATTTTCTCTCTGGGAGTGGTTGTGATAATTGGCATTTATTAATTTAATCAATGCCTTTACCCGAAACTCCCAAACTAATACCCTTTTTAACTCATCTATAACTCCCTCATTAATAATTGAAATAATAATTTATGATAATGAATGTTTTAATGGAAAATTTGTCATGGCATTGTTAGACAAGTCAACATTAACTGGTGGGGTATGGGGAAGAGGTACAAGTTCCTCCTGAGCAGTTACATTTGCACCCTAAATAAAATCATGTGGATTGAAAGTAGCACCACCAAATTATTCACTTTTAATCCTAATATATTCCTCATCAAGATTAATTTACTACAAATAAGTTAATCCCTACACACTAGAGATATATCTGATAGAAAAAGTGGGGAATTCAGAACCTAACAATTGTAGTGTTCCTTTGTTAGGTGATAGCCATATTGGGAATGAAGTGTCCTTACCCCTTGTGTGAAATATGTTCAGGGGTGATGATGGTAGCATATTTTCCTCAGATATTGAAGGTGCCCTACAAAAATAAATTATATTATAAAAATAGTAGATTTAAAAAATAAAACTCAATGCTATTTTGAAATTAAAGATTTAGTACTTGTATTTGGAGACAATATTTCCTCCAATCTATGCACCATATTTTGAGTGACAAGGGAATTTTGAGCTATAATAGGCAAAATTCCTATAAAAAAAATTATAATCAAAGAATCTTCAACTAAAAAACAAAACATGAAATGTAAAATACCTTGCACAAAGGGTCGAGAAGACATCGATAGATGAAATTTTAGGTTTTATAGAGGTTTTTCCATGCCAACCTCAGTTAATTCTGAGTCAACTATAAAAATCAAACAAACAAAAAAGATAATGCACTTGAAAGTTAAAATGTCATTATGTATTTATTATTGAATGTTGTAAATACAACTTACATGTAGAGATAATGTAGAAGAAACTCTTGGACATTTCAAAATATGAAAAGAATGTAAAAATGATTTTGCATACTCAAAATCTCTAGATAATTCAAATGCATGTTGTCCTTTTTAAGTGGATTGTTTTTATGTCATAAAGGCATGAAATCTTACCTGTATCAAACAAACAAATATTAACCCTTAATTTTGTAATGGTTTATAAACTAAATCATTCAAGTGATTTGTTTGAATGGTAAACTAACCTCCTGCTCATCAATAAATAAAATATTTATGCTCATATTTAGATGTAGCATAGTTGGAATCATAATTTTTTGAAGGCAATATAAGGCCTCATAATACAAGGCTAGAATAAAATTTGAATAAGAACTTGTGAATCTAGGATTGGTACAAGCATAATTCAATTCTAACTTAATCTTAGAAGAAATAAAATTGCACCAGTCATATCTTAAACCAGAAAGAGTACAAAGAATCTAAATAACAACCCAATAGGGATTGGTTGTTGGTCTTCCTTGTAATATTATTTTCATGAGGAAACATTGACCCATTTCTTTAAGAAAAGGGTCAAAAATATAATCCATGTGGAGGGCCCTCTTGTGACTATCTAAAATGAAAATGAAAAAATATGAGTGAGTCAAAAGGATGACAAATGTCAAAATTTGAATTTTCAATATGAAAAATAAATTTACATACCGGTTTAACTGATCTACAAGTTGAAAGTTGAATTCAAATATTTATTATCATCATCTATCAACATTACTTTTAGAGTTATAGGGTTAACATTGTTAAATGGAATACCTATCAAATTATGAATCTCTGCTACCAAGGTACCAAAGTAGATCAATTTGGAGTTGATGTTCATTGTGAACCTCATCTTATCATAGCAACCCATGGTCTATTTCATACTGGGGCATGTAGATCAGGCCACCAAAGCTATATTTTAAAATCTAATCATTGAATGCATTGAGATATTGTACTAGCTTTAAAATCTATGGGCATAACAAATTCTTGAAAATGTATTTTGTTTCCATGGTTGGCTAGTTGATTGCATGAGTAGGTGGATTGTTATGGGTGTGCTAAAGGGGGGACAAGAAAACTATTATAAAAAATGTTTAAAATGATGGTAAAGGGTGGGTATTTATAGATTAAGGGTGGAAACTAAACAACTGGACACCATAATAGTAACACAAGTTAGTTGGCAGTACTAAACAATCAACATGTAGTTGAATAAACCCCATGTTAACTAGCCATACTGAGTAACAACTTCAAGATGGTTTCACCCTTCAATAACATAGTGACATTAGATAGCACCATTTTATAGGGTTTCTTGATAGCACCATTCAACTTTTACATCTATCACTATCATTTGACACCACCGTTCAACAACACCATTTGGTAGAGTCATTCAGTGCAGCCATCTGGTGGTACCATTCAATGCAGGCTTCTAGTGGTACCATTTAGTTTAGTCATTTAGTAATGTGGTTCAGTGGTTCCATTAAACATCCTTATTTTAGTGTAATTGAATGATAATACAAAAAAATAAAAATAAAAATGAATATTATATTTCCTTGCACTCCTCTAGAATCCTGATGGATTAACCATCATGCATATAGGATTTTCCATTGCCAAAAATCATTTTTCCATATATTTTCCAAAGAATTCAAAGATCTTTTCTTATAGGGCCTCTTAAAATTAAACCTGTATTGACCTTCATGGTATACATAATTGTGCCCCTTTGAATAACATCTCCTCTTGTAAGTGGTAGTATAACCACAATGTTCAATCCAAAATTTTGTGTTTTTTGTATGCCTTTCATGAATCTCATAAATATCCATCCTTAGCATAAATTTATTTCATAGAATCAAATCCCATAACTTTAAATCACATCTAACATATCATAAAATCTCTCCTACTCAACACATCAATAAATTTATTGGATTTTTTGATCCTATGCTTTAACATAAACATGAAATTTATAGGAACTTGACCCATCTCATATGTCTCTAGTTCATCTTCCATTGACTTTTGATTGATTATAATTCTTGATGATCTATGTATAAAACTAATTTATTTGGTAGTAAATAGTTCATCCATTTCTTTAGCACTAGCATGATAGTATAAAACCTTGGTCATAAACCAAGTATTTAAACTTAGAATTATTTATCTCATCACTGAATTAGGTGATTGGCTTCTCTTCTTGGCTCAATATTGGTCCAATAATTATAAACTTTTGTTGCAATCTACTTGAAATACCTTGTTAAATTTTGGGAGTCCTAGTATCGGTTGCTCAATATTTTTTATTTAACTCCTTTAAAAAAAATTTGCTTACTTGGTCCATATAAATTCCCTATGATCTCCCTTAAACACTTCAATAATCATTGCACACACCCTACTAAATTTACTAATAAAATCTTGATAAAACCTTTCCAACCCATGAAAACTTCATGCTTCAAATACGCTTCTTGGTGATGACCAATATGCTATCATGCACACCTTTTTCCCTTTATGTCTATCATAAAACCAAAATATACCAATTATGTCTTCATAAAACTATATTTATTTATATTTATCAATATATTTTATTTATTGAACATTTATAACACATTTCAAATATGTGTCAGGTGTCCCCTTAGTCTTATTGAACACTAGGATGTCATCCAAATATACAATGACATAGCTTCCTAGAAATGAATTTAACACTTTATTAATTAACTTAATTAATGTTTTTGGTGTGTTTTTCAAAGATAATGGAATTACTATCCATTCACACAACCCCTCTTTTATCTTTATGGTTGTCTTCCATTCTTATCCTTCCCTTATTGATGTAGGAACATCACTCCCAAGTGCAAATTATTGCAAAATTTTGGTTCTCATAGTCAACTTTGGTTTTGAATGTGGTCTAAGTGGTATTATAATTCTTATATAATATCTAGGTTTCATTTATTATTGTTATTTTAGCTTTAAGTGCTCAAAATTTCAAATTTGGCTTTTCTTGCCAAATTAGACTTTTTGAATTTTTGAACTAGTTAGGCCTAGTTTAGGAGCTACAAGTATGTTTGGAGGAATTTTAAAGTTATGAAATTGTTAGGATGAACTATTGAAGGGACCATGTGTCTTAAGTCATATGTTTAATAAATATGAACTTTGATGTATGCTTAAGTACTTTAGTAAACACATTAATGACTATTGAAGGGATAAAAAATTAGTTAGAGTATTTCTAGGACACTTAAAAATATGTGTAAACCTTTATAAGAGATATAATTTGAATGTGTATGAAGGCTAGCTCCAAGAAAATTAAGAAAATTTCCTCATTTTTGAAGACTCAATGTGTAGACCCTATTTTTCCTATGTTTTTGGTATCAAGATGACTAAGCATGTTTAATTGTTGGAGAAATAACCAATAAAGAACACATTATTATGATTATTATATCTTTTAAAGTTTACTACACTAGTTTTAAAGGTTATTTATACATTTATTTAGTTGTTTTCATAAATATTTTTGAAGAAATCAACATAGACCCTGTAGATGATTATGTATCTATACACTCAATTACACTCAGAATTCTACTTAAGTGGATAACAGGGGTCTTTTCAAAGATTTTAAACACTCAAGAACATGTGCAGTATGAGTATAGACCTATTTCACCTTTAAAAATAGATTGAAATTTCATTTGGAAGCTTAACACATCCAATTACTCCTTGATTTAGCACAGCTAAGTAAAACTCTATGTTAGGGTTTTAAAACAAAAATTTTCATTATAAGAGATACCACCCTCCAAAAATCACAAAAATTGGTGATTTTTTAGGTATTGATGTACTCTAAGATATTTTGGATGAATTAGACCTATACAGTATTTCTGTGTATAGAAGTAGAGGACTGAGTGTGAACTAGGCCTTTAAAGACCTAATTAGGACTAGATAGAGTTTGTAAAGTGAATTTATGAGTTTAATTTGATCAAGGAACTTATTGAAGTGAAATAAAATAATAAAGGGTATCCAAAAAGTATTTTATTTTCTTAGTCTCAATCCTCTTTTGACCATATCATTAGAAATAATTAAAAATAGGCTATAAGGAAGTGAGGTTGTATAAGCTAAGTGACACTAAGTTGGACATATTGAAGGATTATTTATTGAACATATACATCAGCTTGGTATTAGATCAAGTTAAGACACCTAAAATTGATTGAAAGAGGAGATACTCTCTACAAGGAAGAGAAGTTGAGATTGTTTGGTCAATTGTCTAAGAGGAGACAAGATGCCACCTAGGAGAAATGTAAAAGGTGAAAGGGAAGTAGCTATAAAACTAGGAGATGCAATAATGTAGGATTTGATAAATCTTAGAGTCAATTTTGATGCAAGACTCATAGTAGTTAAGGTCAATCACAGGGGATGAGTAGTCATAGGTGATTAGGGTAACCAAGAGGAAGAAGGTCCACAAGCACTAGAGTTGGAAGATGAAGTAGAGGGAGAAACTAAAGAACAAAAGTTTGAAAGGTTGTTTAAGGTATTGAAAGGGAAAGGATCCAAGCCCAAACTATATATTTTAGTGTATGCAAGCAGCCTCAGTGGAAAAGAACTCCTTGATTAGATAAGAGAGTTAGACAAGTATTTTGACTTTGAGGATGTGCCAGAAGAACAAGTGAAGTTTTCTAGGACCAATCTAAAGGGTCATGTGTCCCTATGGTGGGATTACATGTAGAATGAAAGGAGTAAAAAGAAGGAAATTCAAGATTAGGTCTTAGGATAGAATGGTTTCTAAGATGAAAAGCAAGTTTTTGCCTAGTGACTACATCATAAATTTATATAAGAAGCTTCAAAACCTAAAATAGAAAGAAATGGGAGTAATAGAATACATTGAAGAGTTTTACAAGTTGAGTATCAGATCATGTCATATGGAAGATGACACTGATAAGGTGGCTAGGTATCTCAATGGTTTGAGATAAAATTTATATGATGAATTGAGCCTTGATATTCTAAAAACATTAGAATAATGTTACCAATTGGCCTTAAAAGTAGATGACAAGCTTAATAGGAACCAAAACCAAAAAAAATAGAGGTACAAGAAGAAACCTTAAGGGTAGAGGTTAGCAAGGGCATAGATGTCACTCAAAAAGAGGTCAATGGGAGTCTATTGATTTACAAGAACAACCATATAATTCAAGAGGAGGATTTATATGTATAAGACCATATTTTATACTGTGGTGTTGCATTAAGAGGTAGAGGGTCAGGTGGTTTTATAGGTAGGTGCTTCAAGTGCAACATGTTTGTTTGACATAGGTTTTGGGAATGTCCAAAGGATCAACTAGCAAGAAGTTAAAGAATAAAAATTAGAAGTTAAATTGCTCAAGTAGTTGAAGAAAAGAGTGTTCTCCATCACTTTTGGAGGAAATAGAGGTAGGATAATCTTTGCTTATGAGAAGAGTGTTGATCAAGACATCCAAGGAGAAGGAGCCACCATAAAGAAAAATTCTTTTGAAAACTTCTTGTAAGTGCCAAGGTAAGTGTTGTAAAATGGTTATAGATTTAGGAAGTTCAAATAATTTGGTTTCTACTAAAATGGTAGACAAACTAGGATTGAAGAATTTGCCTCACCCCGCACCATATAAAGTTTCATTGTTGAATAAAGGATATCAAGTTTTGGTTAGTGAGCAAATTTGGATGGAATTTCAAGTTTAAAAGTACAACGATAAGGATAAGGTCCTTTGTGATGTAATTCCCATGGATGTTTATCATGTTATTTTTGGGATGCCTTGGAAATATGATAGAAAAACAACCCATGATGATAAAATAAATGTGTATACCTTGAAAAAATATGGAGTTAGTCACACCTTTATGCCTATGAAAGATGAATAAAATGAGCAACAAGATGTATCAAATGTGATATTGGTTAGTGGGAAAGAGCTTTTAAATGTCATGCATGAAGTGGAGTTGGGATTTGTATTAGTAGTTAATCCTAGGTCTGTTATGATAACCACCAAATTGAATGAAATAACCCAAGAGATTCAAGACATGTTGAAAGTGTTGGCATCAAATTATGTACCATAAGATACTCTATTCAATCTCCTACAATTTGATGCAACATTGAATCACCTCTCAAGTTTGTGGGAACTTATAAGAGTGATGAATCTCTAATATTATGAGGGATAGCTCCCTAGATCTTCTTTAAAATGATTTTAAACTACTCTAATGCTTGATTATAGGGAAAGAGTTAGGAGTTTACATGAATTAAAACTACAATAAAGTGGTGATTCACCAAGAGATATCCCACAAAATATCATACTTCTATGAAGTAACAAAGCATTATAAGACCAACTCTAAGCCTTAAAAGATCCTAACATAAGTGATTTAATGTGAAGGTAGCATACATGAGACAATCAACAAGACAACTAGTCCAGGGGTAGATTACACACCATAGAGATAATAACTTGCTTGAAGAGGAGCCTAGTATCATACCTACACTTCACATGACATATTAGATCAGAACTCTTGCTTAAACATGAAAGATAGAGGAAGCAAGGATGATATTATCACTAAACTTCACTATTCATCTCTCTCACACTTAGACAAAAATGTTCACAACTCATAATTAGACTTGCATTCAATGTTTAAAAGCAAAGTATAATGTTATTCTAGTAGGGCTTCACCATACCAGATGTGGTATTAGTCTACAATGGCCAAAATGGCTCATACTTATAGCTATTGGAAAGAGAGAGAGAGGAAAAATAAGTCCAAGAGACACAAGGACGTGTTTCCAAAGGTGGAAACTAGTTACAATGCATGTAGGTGAAGTGTAAGAGATGTTATAAACTAATTTGCATATGTGTCTATTCCAAACAATCATCCTCTTCTAAAATTGGTGTAACATCTCTTCAAGCACTTTACATGAAACTACCTTCATCATTAGCCTTCATTGGGTGTTCCAAAGATGAATAAGGGAAAGTGTCTCTTTTATGCTAATAAGAGGAAGTTACAAGGAGTCCTCTACCTACTTTTGAAGTTTTTCCAAATCATTTATATTCTCTGGCAAAAGAAGAATAATCATCTGTCACTATGATCACTCCTTTTGAGACCTTTCTCAACACTTGGCCTTAGAATATCCTTATTATCCCTAATTTATACATATCATGGGTCTTAGGACACATTTTAGGACACCTAATATGCTCATATCCATTCAAAACACATTAGAAAACCTCCAAATTTGAGTTACCACTCTTTCCACTATGTGATCATTTTTCTCTTTTTGGACTGGCTAAAGTGAGAATCCTAATAGAGAAACTTAGGAAAATTTATAAGATTTGTAAATGGCATGGGTAGTTGATTCAAGTTCCAATCTATCCTCCCAAGTGATTAACATCCCTTGATCATTTTCAAAACCTGCAAGACACAAGAAATTATCAAAGAAACTGGTCCCTTTCTCCATTCATATAGATTTCATACAATATGAATCCATGGATCTGATCCTCATAGATCTTCCAAAATATTTCCTTTATATCCTAGGGTCAAATTATTCCATCTAGGTTCATTTTGAACCTCATCTCTCCAATCGGGTCCCAAAATAGGGGTTTTGAAGGGTTTTAGGTGCATGGGCCCCTTAAGGATTGTTCATAAACCTCTAACATTAGAATTCTGAACCAAAACCCAAAAGTGTTTTTTTAGGACCCATTCAACCTCCTTAAACTTCTTGGAATCCCATGTAAATCCTCCAAGTAGGTATGAGCATTTGAAGTGACCTTCTCAATTACACCCCTTCTCTTTGCATACCCTGTCATGACACTGGGTCCAAGAATGATCAATTTGGGGTCTCTTATTCACTCCAATAGCTCCAACATGTCAAATTATTCCCCATGGGTTTTTCCTAGTCTATTTAATCCACTTTTTAGCAATACAAATGGTTTTGAGCTCCCTTTAGGACAACATCTCTCCACTAGGCCTAGTGGCTTTGGATCCTCTTTCATGGATTTATCACACCTAGGATTGTTACAACAACTTATGAGAGTTAATTCATGTTTTTCCATGCTTATACAAGCTTTCCCAAACTTGTGTTCATATCCACTTCAACCCTAGCCTTCAATTTCTACCATTTTCTCTCTCTTTTGCAAGTTTTAGGCCATGAAAGTGACCTATCTCTGAGACAAAATAGAGAGTATTGGACCTTCTTGTTAATTATTTTTAAATACATGGGAGGCTTCCTTATGTCATGAGGACTCTTTTTCCTAAATTTAAGCTCTTAACTCCTCCATTTACCACTTCAACTAGCATGAAACTCAAAACTAACTTTTGAAGGTGACTGCCTACAAGTTAAGGGTGGAATTGGCCCTTTTGACCTCATAAGTGGATAAATTTGATATATTTACCTTTTTTTATCTATATATTCATGTTATTTTGTGTTTTTATCATCATATTCAAACTTGGATATTCTAACTTGATCTTGTGGAGGCACTTGACTCTCCAATTGTCTTCATCCCACTTGCAATTGTGTGTATTCTTGACACTTTAAAGGTTGACTGTAGGTTATTTTTGAATGTATGAGTCATGTTAGTTCCTTTAAAGGACATATCATAGAAAAAAAAAATTAGTTTCACTTTATAATCTATCCTTGTATTCTAGGAGTTCATTACCCTCATCAAAGTGTGACCTTTTTTGCCAATTACAACTTTTCTACACTCCTCTGTACACCTGGGATGTACTTTTAGCTAAGATGAGATGTACCATCTAGACTAGAGTTTTATTAAATGAATATATAAGATAATTTTGGGTATATAACACTATTTAGGTACCATTAAAGTCACCACTCCCTTCTTCATGTCTTTTTTTCACTTCTTCATTGCTATAGGCTTGCTACAACACTTGTAGGGAATGGTGATTTGCACAAGGTAGTTGAGGGTTATAATCTTGGGAAATCCAAGTGTATGTGTTCTTTGAACACTTCCAAACATCCAAAATTACTCCACTTTTTACCCCCATGTATCTATACATGCCTCATGAGGACTAATCCACATTGTCAATTTATCCTCCTTGTAGGCCACCTGTAGGTGTATTGACTCTATTTGAGATTTGAACTTGATGTAGCTTCTGATGTGAAATTACCTTCTACATGCCACCTTGACAATACACTTATATTCGTTGGAGATCCTTCTTAAACTTGATAAAATGAACACATCACCCTTTTTCAATGAAACATAAGCTTTGGAAGGTAGTTGGGACCTCTAAATGGATCAATTAACAAGGTTTTGAATGAGTTGAAATCCTAATTTAGAGAAACTAAGGTTACTTTTCCCAAAAAAGGAAACATAACCATTTATGTTTATATTTCTTTAAAACTTGCATGAGCAATGGTGATCCTTCTTCTCAAATTGTTGAGAGACTCTTGATATGGCTATGGTGAAGAAAAACCTTGACCGTTTGACTCTATTATGACTGAGTGCATCATTGCCTCATATCTCCTACGACAGTACCATGGAAATCAAAACTTAGGAAACCAATAATATTTATTTCAAAATAACAAATATATCCATGCATTTTTCTATACCAACATGGTTTTCATGTTTATCTCAACACTTCACAAGCTCTGTTAGGATATGAAACATCAAAACAAAGGTGTATGAGCTCTTGAAACCATGGAAACATCACCTTCATCCAAAAAAAAATAAATACTCCTTTAAATATCTAAAGGGAAACATGGAATTGACATAGTTCTCCACATGTGCCAATTGGTTGGGGCATGGTTAGATGTGGTAAGGAAGATATTTTTATCCTTTTAAAGTGATTCCACTAATTAGACTATACGAACCACCTCAGTAGAAGAGGAAACCTTTAGGGTATGGGGAATGACAAGCATAGTGGAGTTGCTAACTTCTAAGATATGGTTCATAAATCTTATCCCACCAATCTCTAAATTAATGTTATGAAAATGAAGGTCAACTCATGTACTATGCACCCCCAAAATTACTAGACCTAAAACTCTTTCAACTGATCATAACAAGTATAAACCTGTGAACATCAAAATGCTTTCCAAAAGAGCGATGGAGAGATGGAAAATTTTTGAGACATTTTTGGTGCTTCCAAAGTTGGAAAAACATAGGGATGGATCAAATATGTTGAAGATTCACACTCCAACCTTCCCACACATGCCACCTTCCTCATAGGATGTACAAGTACCTAAAACCTCTTATCTCTTCAAAAAAAATACTTATTTTTTGAATATTCTACCAATTTGTCAGTTGAAATAGTTACTATAAGTTATAATTGACAAATATGAGGTGACATCATCTTTTTAATCTTGCATAATTCCCAAGAAATTTTTACAAGGCATTAAATGCATTATTTTGGCTATTGAAAAGACCTTAGAAAGACTTGAAATTACTTATGTGGCCAAATTGACCATGGTTAGACTATTAAAAACATGAATTAACAATAAATAACTTATGAAAAACCCTCTAATAGAAATTTTTGATATATAGGTTGATCCAAATTGTCTATATAGTTAATTTGGTCAACATTCTTGATGATTTTACAAGGGTGGTACGCCTGCTATACCTAAGACCAGTAGCATATCTTGTCCATTAGGACATAGAGTCTCTCTAACAAATTTGCAAAATTAAAATGCCTTTTAAAAACACACCAAACTAAAGGAAAATACACACAAAAAGACACACTCAAAGGAAACACACATGTGTACAACTAGAACATTTAGGGAACATAACCAAAAAAAAAGCACACACCTATGCTACTATATAGAAAATAGATCTCACAAGGACTAATACTATAAATTTATATGTATCCAATTCACAATTATTGGTAACTCTCCTCGATCCATCTTGCTTAGCTAAAAAGAGTTTATTTGGTTGCACTTGGTAATGATATAAGGGCCACTCTAAAAAGCATCAAATTTTATGTGTTTACCTAGTTTGGCTCTATTCTCATCCCATTTCAGAACGATGTCACCTTATTTGAAAACTCTATTACTTTATCTCTTGTCAAAATACTTCTTATTGAGAACTTGGTAGTGTTCCATAGTCCTATGGGAATTGTCTCTTGCTTCTTGTAGCTGCATAAGTTTAGTCAATCTGACTTGCATTAAAGTATTCTCAAGTAATTCTAGCTATTTCACAAGTTCTAGACTAGGTAGTTCTTGAGAGATATATAATCTAGATTCCATTCTATAGACAAGTACAAAGGGAGAATTACCAATTGAACTTTTAGGAGTAATCCTATTAACCCATAGGGCTATCTTCAACTTGATGTGCCATACCCTTTGATTATTTTCCAAAGTCTTCTTGATAATCTTGATAAGATTTTTATTAGTTGACACAGCCAATCCATTACCTTGGGGGTAATAATTGGATGAAGTACTCAAGTAAACTCCATTCTTATTTTCCCAATCAAAAGTTTTGGCACTCATGAAAGCTAGTGCATTATCGCAAATGATAGTGTAGGGAACTCCAAACCTTATTATGATGCTCTCATAGAAATTAAAGATAGTATTTTTAGTTGCGTCTTTTAATGCTATAGCCTCTACCCACCTTTTAAATTAGTATGTTGTAGTTAATATCCATTTATGTCCAAAACTAGAGGGATGGTTGATCATACCAATGAAATCAAGGCCCCATTGCATGGAAGGATAGTCTACTTGGATGGGATTGAATTGAAGGGCTCTAAGCTTTTATTTTCCCATAAAGAAGGCATATTGAGGACACCTCCTAGCCCAATAGCAGAAATCATTGAATAGGTTAGGCAAATAATACCTATCCCTCATTATCTTTGCAGCTATTATTTTTGGGGAGAAATGACCTCCATCTACACCATTGTGAAACTTTTCCATCAAGATGCCAAACTGATCATTATGAACACACCTTAGTAGCACACCATTCACATCCTTTCGAAAGAGAATACCATATACAATACAATAAGGAATGGTTTTCAATCTAAAATACCTTCTTTGTGACTTGTTCAAACCATTAGGACACTCACCATTTTGGAGGAAACCAATGATGCCTTGTGTCCAACTTTGAATTGGTGTATGACTAGCTAGTTGGGGATGAGCTTTATTGACCAAGACTTCTTCTATTGGCCATTAAATATTTGAATCTAGATGTTCACACAACCTCTTACCATGTTTTTTACCTTGATATCAACATCATATTCTATTACCTTTGTGATCCACCTAGCTCTCTTCTTATTGAGGTATTTGCTTAGGAGAAACTCTTTGGTGCTAGGATGAGAGACCGTGACATATATCTTGTTATTTGAAACCATGTGCCTAAAATTTTTCAAACCTCTTATTATATCTAGAGCTTTCTTCTCAAAATTTTTTTACTTGACCTCATAGTCTTCCAATCCTTGACTAAATAATGCAATGCATTGTTCAATTCCATCATCATTCTTTTGCATAATCATAGCTAAGATTCTATCAAGGTCAGAAAAAGCATAGAGTATGAAATCCTTGTCAAATTTTGGGTTCAAGAGAGTAGGATATTAGGTAATTACTTGTTTGATTACCTCAAAAATGTTCTTACCTTCCTTTGTCCAAGTAAAATCTTGGTTTTTCTTGAGCATGGTTGTGATAGGCTTCACCAAATTAGCAAAACTTGGAATAAACCTTCTTAAAAAGTTGATCTTTCCCAATAAAATTTGCAAACCTTTTTTGTGTAGAGGAAAAGACAAGCCTAGAATGGCTTCAATCCTTTCATGTTCAATTTACAAGCCTTCTTTTGACATAATATGACCCAATAACTTTCCTTCATGAACAAAAAAGATACACTTTTTTGGGTTAAGAGAAACTCCAAACTCTCTACACTTCTCAAATAATTACCTTAGATGTTTCTTGTGATCATTATCATCCTTGGAAAAAATAGTTATATCATCAAGGTATACATGTAAAAACTCGTTGATCAAACCTTTAAAAGCCATGTCCATTGCTCTTTATAAGGTAGCACCATTATCAGACAAACCAAAATTCATATTTCTATATGAAAATTTCCCCAATTTTGTGGTGAATGTTGTCTTGAACTAATCCTCATCATTCAAAAATATTTGTTTAAAACCTGAATAGCCATCAAGTACTGAAAAGCATTGAGAACCTGAAACCACTTGCAAAATTTCCTCCATGGAAGGTAGTGGATAATGGTATTTGATTTAAACTCTATTTATATCCCTAAATTCCACACAAATTATGATCTCTCCACTTTTATTTTGAATAGGTACAAGGTTATCTACCCAAGTTGAGTGATTGATAGGAAAAATAATCCTAGACTCAATCAATTTGGTGAGCTCTTTTTTCATTAGTTCCTCTATCTTGGGATTGATAGGCCTTTGTTTTTACCTATTTGGTTTAGCTCTAGGTTCTACTCAATGGTGTGATGAGATATACTTGGATCAAATACTTTCAAATCCTTGTATTCCCAAGAAACTATATCACGAAATTCTTTACACATTTCAATGAAGGCTTGCCTTTTAGAAAAGGACATATCTTACCAATTTTCAAAAAATTGTCCTTGAATATCAAGACTCTTTCATAGTTCTCTTCCTTTGTATACATTCTTACCATTTATTTACTTATTTGATCATCTTCATTTAAAAAACTCTCCAAAGTAACCAGCCCCTTTGGTATCTTATTTATCTTCAACTGAATAACTTGTTCTTCATATTGATTGTGAAGTTTCTTTTGGTTATTTAAAGAAAATTATACTTCATTTTATATGAAGTGTGCAATGTGTTTATCACTCTAAAAAACTTTCTAAGAAACTTCATTATCTATAATATAATGTCTCAAAATTACCTTGATGTGAGATTGGTCCTTCTCTTTACCTACATCAACAACTATATCAAAGTGTGCTCCTATCACAATTAACCTATAATCATGTTTATTTGAATCTCTTGGTATAGGTTAGATATTGAAAGAATGAAAATCCTCAATTATATCCCAAACCCTATCCTTATAGGACTTAATCAAAATATTCTTAGATGAAGCTTGGTTTCTCATTTGATGTATAATCAATTCACTATCTCCATAGACCTTCAAATTATTGATTCCCTTTCTCTTTACCCATTGAAGGCCATGAACTAAGCCTTCATATTCTACCACATTACATGTAAAACTAAAATGGAATCTATATGAATATTAATTTTGGTTATTTGAGGGAGAAACCAACATGATACCATCTCCTACCCCTACCTTGCTTCTAGAGCCATCAAAAAACATTTCCCATATCCCTTCAAGTTCATGACCCTCATTAGTGAGTGATGGTAGAGGAATGTTCTTCTCATGTGTATAATACACCCCCAAATTACTTTCTATGAATGCATAGGGATTATGCTCATAAGTTTTGGTACCATACTCATCAATAAAGAGGTTAAAAATACCTTCAATGGGAAATGATGTTTCACCACCAATGGCAATTTATTTTTGCTCACTAATTGTACAATTCTGATTTGAATTTATCTCCACATATGGTTTAATGTGGAACCTTGTCAAGGGATGTGTTTTATAGTTACTTTATCTCCATATCTTGTTCTAAAAGCTATAAAAGACCAATCAACTACAAGGTACCCTCCAATCTTAGCCATGAAGTTTTTTGACAATCAAATAACAAAATGAGCTAGAAGATCAACCACCATAATGTCTTGTATGATGGGGAAACTTGGACAATCATGCAAGAAAAATTTCAAGAATTTAACCAACCCCACCATCTTGGCTAGAGTTGCATCAACTTAAAACACACCCTTAATATGAGGCTCATACTTCAGTCCCAACTTGTTAGCAACTACCTTAGGTAGAACTGTTGTACTAGCTCCACTATCCATAATGCAATTATGAACCAATTTGTCTCCCACAATGATTGTGAGGTAGAAAGGTGGAGGATTTAATGATTTTTTGGATGGTTATATAATATAATTAGGTTTGTTGGTAAGGGTTACACCATTGTGTCTTAGATCTTGAGGGGCTACGTGAATGTTTGAGAGTTATTCTTATAAAAGTTCCTTTTGGCCAGGCATATGCAAGGCTTCCCAAAGAGAAATGCTTGTCTTGGTATTCTTCAAAGAATCAATAATGTTTAGATATTAATTATTCACCTCGTCTTGAATTATTTAAGGTAATGAGGGATCTTGAACTTATTATATTGGAGGTTTGGTAGTCTTGTTCATATTCTAACTTTGAGGAGTAGTGTGACTAGTAGGATCTATTACATTGGTACTTCCACTTTGTGGCCTTAGGGATGCACTAATTGGATTCACTTGTGTTTTTTGAGTATCTCATAAATCCCTCTTTTTATCCCTTATGTTTTTTGCAATTGATGTATTTTAATTCAACACATTATTGTCTTTTACTTGGAAATTCATAAAACCAGTACTTTGGTTGCTACCTTCTCCTTGAACATCCCTTTGCACAAGAGTTTCTTCTTATAATATAACATAAGGAGTATATCCTCCTTAATCTATGAAAGCTTTATTATCTTCTCCACCATTATGCATAAACTGACCTTGAGATTGCCCCCAACGATCGAAATGTTCCTCTCCTTGAACTATATTGGTGTGGACTAGAACAACAGCCTTTGTGGATGGAATGGAAATAAGATTATAGGCATTGGGTTGTCTATTGAAACTTTGTTGACCTTGTACTCTTCCTTGGTAATTATATTGGGGTGGATGTCTATAGGTTTGTGAAGGATAATATTGGGGATTGGGTGGAACACTTTCATGTAATTGAGCTTGTTTGAGCTAAGCTTTCAATGACTGAATTATTTCATCTTTGTCTACAACATTATCCACCTTCTTGGGAGTGGTTTTATGTTTGACATTGGTATTGGGAACTTGTGCTATACTTGGAGCTTCAACTAAATTATGAGACAACAAGGGCATGGAAACTCTTAAGGGTAGTCTCCCAGCTTGTATCAAACTATTCTCAACTTCAATAGCTATCTCATATGCCTCAAGTAGAGTAAATACTCCCATTGATTGCAATATTATTAACACATTAATACCAATAGCCTTGAGATAAGTGGTGAATACAAAGCTTGGAGGAGGCCTCAAGATAGGTGGCAATCTATACCATGTCCTTTGGAACCTTTCATTGAAATCTCCCATGGATTCATTAGGACCTCTTTTTATCACATTCAGTTGGTGAATTACTGAAGTATGGTGACTCTTATTCTCAAACCTATTCACCAAAAACTCTCCAAAGTCATCCTAATTAGTGATACAAACACCTTCCAATGTCCTATACCAATCAAGTGACTTACCCTTTAGAGACATGGAAAGTAGTATAATAGTTATGTTAGCTTGGGTAATATTATGGAAGTTACAAAAGTTTGAAATGTCCCTAATGTGCTCAGATGGGGTAATAGGACCTTATCCATTGAAGTTAGGGAGAATTTTGGTAGCATTGGGAGGAATAAGATCATATGAAAGAGGGTTAATTGGATTTTGGGTGTTGAAGGATGGGAAAGGATGTCTTCTATCCATCTCTTCTTCCTCCTCTTGATCTCTTATCTCTTCAACTTCTTCTTCTTCTTCTTCAAAACCTTCTTGTTTAGGATTTCTAAATGTTAGGAATGGTTCAAGATGTTATTCTTCAAGAGGAGTTTTAGGTAGAGGGACTTGATTGAATGATCTACTAGAAGATGATCTAGTGAAGACCATGAAGTATAATGTGAAGAACTTTATCTACAACAATATATTCTCACCTTTTGAAGTAACTAAATGCTAAATTAGAAATACGTATGAAACCTCGAGCTTGTCAAGACTAGCATTCACCTTGACATGGAAGCAATTAGGACCACCTATCCCACCAGGTGTGCTAGAACTGTTGCCATCAAATTGTGTACCCTAAGATATTCTATTCAAGCTCCTAAAATTTGATGTAACATTGAATAATATCTCAAGTTTGTGGGAACTTGTAGTAGAGATGAATCTCTAGTATTATGAGGGATAACTCCCTAGATCTTATTTGAAATGCTTGTAAACTACTCTAATGCTTGCTTATAGGGAAAGAATTAGGAGTTTTTATGAAGTAAAACTACACTAAAGTGGTGATTCACCAAGAGATATCACTTAAACTATCATTCTTCTATTAAGTAACAAAGCTTTCTAAGACCAACTCTAAGCCTTAAAAGATCCTAACATATGTGATTCAATGTGAAGGTAACATACATGAGATAATCAACAAGAAAACTAGTCTAGGGGTAGATTGCACACCATAGAGACGGTATCTTGCTTGAAGAGTAGCCTAGTATCATAACTACACTTCACATGACTTGTTAGATCAAAACTCTTGATTAAACATGAAGGATAGAGGAAGCAAGGATGATATTATCACTTAACTTCATTATTCATCTCTCTCAAACTTAGATAAAAATGTTCAAAACTCAAAATTAAACTTGCATTCAATTTTCAAAAGCAAAGTACAATGTTATTCTAGTAGGGCTTCACCATACCAAATGTGGTATTAGTCTACAATGGCCAAAATGGCTCATACTTATAGCGATTGGAAAGAGAGAGAGGAAAAATAAGTCCAAGAGACACAAGGACATGTGTCCAAAGGTGGAAACTAGTTACAATGCATGTAGGTGAAGTGTAAGAGGATTTATAAACTAATTTGCATATGTGTCTATTCCAAACAATCATCCTCTTCTAAAATTGGTGTAATATCTCTTCAAGCACCTTCCATGAAACTGCCTTCATCATTAGCCTTCATTGGTTGTTCCAAAGCTAACTAGGGGAAAGTGTCTCTTTTATGCTAATAAGAGGAAGTTACAAGGAGTCCTCTACCTACTTTTGAAGTTTTTCCAAATCATTTATATTCTCTTGCATAAGAAGAATCATCATTTATCATTGTGATCACTCCTTTTTAGACCTTTCTTGACACTTGGCCTTATAATATCCTTAATCTCCCTACTTGATACATCTCAGGGGTCTTAAGACACATGTTAGGACACCTCATATGCTCAGATCCATTCAAAACACCTTAGAAGACCTCCAAATTTGAGTTACCACTCTTTCTACTATGTGATCACTTTTCTCATTTTAGACTGGCTAAAGTGATAAGCCTAATAGAATCACTTAGAACAATTTATGATATTTTTAAATGACATGGGTATTTGATTCAAGTCCCAATCTATCCTCCCAAGTGATTAGCATCCCTTGATCATCTTCAAAACCTATAAGACACAAGAAATTGTCAAAGAAACTAGTCCCCTACTCCATCCATATGGATTATATATAATATGACTCCATGGATATGATCTTCATGGAGTTTCCAATAAGTTTATTTCATGTCCTAGGGTCATATTCCTCAATCTGGGTGCATTTTGAACCTCATCTCTCCAATCAGATCCCAAAACATAGGTTTTGAAGGGTTTTAGGTGCAAGGGCCCTTTAAGGATTGTTCATAAACTTATGATGTTATAGTTTTGAACTAACACCCAAAAGTCTTTGTTTAGGACCCACTTCAACCTCCTTCAATGTCTTGGCATCCCATGTAAAGCCTCCAAGTGGGTATGAGCATTTAAAGTGATCTTCTCAATTGCACCCCTTCTCTTTGCATACCTTGTCATGACATTAGGTCCAAAAATGATCAATTTGGGATCTCTTCTTCATTCCAATATGTCAAATTATTCCCCATGGGTTTGTCTTAGTCCATTTCATCCACTCGTTATCACTCCAAATGGTGCTCCCTTTAGGGCAACATCTCTCCATTAGGCCTAGTGGCTTTAGATCCTCTTTCATGGATTTATCACACTTGGGATTATTCTAACACTGTAGGATCCTTGATTCAAGTTTTTCCATGCTTATCCAAGCTTTCCCCAACTTTTTTTCGTAGCCAATTCAACCCTATCCTTCAATTTCTACCATTTTCTCTCTGTTATGTAAGTTTTAATCCCTAAAAGTGGCATATCTCACAAAATAGAGAGTATTGGCCCTTATTTTTCATTATTTTTGAATAAATGGGAGGATTCCTTAGGTCATTATTACCCCCTATACTAAATTTCATCTCTTAACTCCTCCATTTATCCTGCCAACTAGCATGAAACTCAAAACTAACTTTTGAAGGTGGTTGCCTACAAGTTAAGGGTGGAATTAGCCCTTTTGACCTCATATGTGGAGAAATTTGATATATTTTCCTTGTTTTCTCTATCTCTTAATTTTATTTAGGGTTCCTAGAATCATATTTAATCCTTTTATATTCTCACTTGGTCTAGTGGAGGCACTTGACTCTCCAATTGTCTTCATCCCACTTGTAGCTTTGTGTGTTCTTGACACTTTGAAGGTTGGTTGTAGGTTGTTTTTGCATGTAGAGTCATGTTAGTGCCTTTAAAGGACCTATCATAGCAAAAAAACACTCATTTTCCCTTTATAATCCATATTTTTCTTCTATGAGTTCATTACCCTCATCAAAGTGTGACCTTCTTTGCTAATTATAACTTTTCTACACTCCTCCATACACCTAAGATGTACCTTTAACTGAGATGAGATGTACCATCCAAACTAGAGTTATCTTCAATGCATATATAACATCATTTGGGGTAGAGAAAACTATTTATGTACCATTCAAGTCATGACTCCCTTCTTCATGTATTTTGTTCACTTCTTCACTACTATAGGCTTGCTACAACACTTGTACAGAATGGTGATTTGCACAAGGTAGCCGAGGGTTGTAATCTTCAAAAATACATGTGTATGTGTTCTTTGAACACTTAAAAACATCCAAAATTACTCCACTTGTTACCCCCATGTATCTATACATGCCTCACAAGGACTAATACACATTGCCAATTTATCCTCTTTATAGGCCACTTGTAGGTGTTTTGACTCCATTTAAGCTTTGAACTTGTTGTAGCTTCTGATGTGAAATTACCTTCTGCATGCCACCTTGACAATACACTTATTTTCATTGGAGATCCTTATTAAACTTTCTCAAATGAACACATCACCCTTTTTTAATGAAACACAAGCTTTGGAAGGTAGCTAAACCTCTAAATAGATCAATTCACAAGGTTTTGAATGAGGTGAAATCCTACTTCAGAGAAACTAAGGTTACTTTGCCCCAAAATTGAAACATAACCATTTATGTTTGTATTGCTTTGAAACTTGCATGTGTAATGGTGGTCCTTCTCAAATCATTGAGAGACTCTTGATATGGCTATGGTGAATAAAAGCCTTGACCATCTAACTCTATTATGACTAAGTGCTTTATTGCCTCATATCTCATGCTACAGTACTATGGAAACCAAAAATTGGGAAACCAACAACATTGATTTCAAAAAAACAAAGATATCCATGCATTTTTCTATACCAAAATGGTTTTCACATTTATCTCAACACTTCACGAGCTTTGTTAGGATATGAAACATCAACACAAAGGTGTATGAGCTCTTAAAACCATGGAAACATCGCCTTCATCCACAAAACTAGAAAACACTCCTTTGAAGATCAAAAGGGAAACATGGAAGTGTTATAGTTATCAACACATTCCAATTAGTTAGGAAAGTTTGGATGTGGTGAGGAAGATATTTTTATCCTTATGAAGTGATTCCACCAATTAGATCGTATGGACCACCTTAGTAGAAGAGGAAACCTGTAGGGTATGGGCAATGACAAGCAAATTGGAGTGGATAACTTATTATAGATAGTTCATAAAGCTTATCCTACCAATATCTAAACTCCTATTATGAAAATTAATTTCAAATCATGTACTATCCACCCCCAGAAGCACTAGACTTGAAACTCTTCTAGCTGACCATACCAAGTACAAACATGTGAATGTCAAAATGCTTTCCAAGAGAGTGATGGTGAGATGGAAAAGTTTTGAGACATTTTTGGTGCTTCCAAAGCTATAGAAACATAGGGATGGATCAGAGAAGTTGAAGGATCACACTCCAACCTTCCCACATGTGCCACCTTCCTCATAGGCTATACAAATGCTTGAACCCTCTTTTTTCTTTCAAAAAACTACTTATTTTTTGAATATTCTACCAATTTACCAATTAAAATAGTTACTATAAGTTATAATTGACACATATGAGGTGACATCATCTTTTGAATATTGTGTAATTCCTAAGAAATATATATAAGGCATTAAATACACTATTTTGGTTATTGAAAAGACCTTAAAAAGACTTGGAATGACTTATGGGGCCAAATCGACCATGGTTAGACTATTACAAGCATGAATTAACACTAAATGACTTATGGAAAACCCTCTAACATAATTTTTCTATATAGGTTTACCCAAATTGAATAGATAATCAATTTGATCAATAGAAAAAGTATGCAAAAATTGTAGTTGATGAGCTTCCACGAACATTTCCACCTATGAGGAATAGTACACATCACATTAATTTTGTTCCAAGATTAATTTTACCTAAAAATTCATCCTACAAGATGAATCCTAATTGAATTACATAAATCAAGAGACAATTACAAGAACTCTTAAACAAAATGATGATTAAATAGAGTCTTAGCCCTTGTGTAGTGCCTATAGTGTTGGTGCCCAAGAAAAAAGGTGAATGGAGAATGCGTATAGATTCTAGGGCTATTAAAAAAATCATAATCAGATATAGGTTTTCTCTTCCCAAGATGGAAGATTTAATGGATTGTTTGAGTGGAGAAAGTTACTTCTCAAAAATTGATCTCAAAAGTGGGTATTATTAGATTAGGATCAAGCAAGCGGATGAGTGGAAACCCACTTTCAAGACCAATGAGGGGTTGTATGAATGGCTACTTATTCCATTTGTCTTGAAAAATAGACCAAGTACTTTTATGAGGATTATGAATGAAGTACTCAAACCTTTTATAGGTAAGTTTTTAGTAGTCTATTTGGATGATATTATTATTTACATCCATAGTAAGGAATAACACCTTCATCATTTACATTTGGTAATGAGAAGGTTGCAAGAAGAAAGGTTGTTAATCAACCTCAATAAATGTGTGTTCATGAAATTAGAATAATTCTACCTAGGATTTATAATTTTTCAAGGCATGCTTGAGATGGACAAGGATAAAGTGAGGGCAATCATGGAATGGCCAACACCTAGAATAGCTACAGAGGTAAGGATTTTCCATGGTCTTGCAAGTTTCTATAGGAAATTTATTAGAAAATTCAATGGAATTTATGCTCCAAAAATATATACCATTAGGGGAGATAAGATTAATTTTTTTTTTGACCAAGAAATCTGAAATAAACTTTCAGTATTTGAAGCAAATAATTATAGAAGAATCCATTCGATCACTACTACAGTTTATCAAGGTTTTCTAGGTAGAATGTGATGCAAGTAGAGTGGCAATAGGAGATGTTTTAAGCCAAGAGAGCATGAAAATAGATTAATTAAATGAAAAAATCAATGATACCAAGATGAATTACTCTTCATATGACTTAGAGTTTTATGCAATAGTGTATGCCTTGAAGAAATGGAGGCATTATCTAGTGCCCAAAGAGTTTATCATTTACATAGATAACCATGCACTTCAATTTATCACCAATCAGCCTAAGCTAAATCAAAGGCACTTGAAATGGGTAGATTATATGCATAATTTTACCTTCACCATCAAGCATAAGCAAGGACAAAGCAATATGACATAAGATACCTATATTAGATGAGTCTTGTTGGTGCATGAGATACAGCTTGAGAGTGTTGGTATTGAATCCCTCAAGGAGATGTATGAGGATGATGAAGATTTCATAGAAGCCTATAATTCTTGTAAGCATATAACTACACTAAAGAAAGAACCATGGCTGGAATATATCATACAAGATGGGTTACTATTCAAATGTGTGTAGCTATGTGTGCCAAGAAGTTCAATAAGGGAGAACTTAATTCAAGAAAATCATAGTGGGAGTATGGCAGGCCACTTTGGGCTTGAAAAGACTTTGGAACAACTCACTAGGAACTATTTTTGGCCTAAGATACAAGAAGAGGTGAGAATATATGTTGATATGTGTAAAATTTGTCAAATGGCTAAAGGGAAAACTACCAATGCAGTTTTATATCAACCTCTACCAATCCTAAATAGGCCCTGGAAATCCATAAGCATGGATTTTGTGATGGGAATACCTTGAAAACAAAGAGGTTTTGACTCTATATATTTATTTTTAGACAAGTTTTCAAAAATGGCAAATTTTATTCCTTGCAAGACCATAAATGATACCACCTATGTGGCAAATCTATTCTTTAAGGAGGTAAGACTTCATGGATTGCCACTAAGTATTGTATCTGATAGAGACACTATGTTCCTAGGCCACTTTTGGAGGACACTATGGAAGAAGCTAGGGAAAAATATGAGTTTTATCTTAGCTTACCACCCTTAGAAAGATGGTCAAATTGAGGTGGTTAATAGGAGTCTAGGGAACCTATTGAAGTGTCTATCTAAAGATAATCCCAAGTAGTGGGATCTTTTATTTCCCTAGGCAAAATTTGCTTACAGTGAATCCTATAATAGGAGAATTGACATGATTCCTTTTCAAGTGATGTATGGTGTGAATCCTAGAGGAGTGTCTGAGCTAAGAAACCTCAGTAATATGGAAAAGAGAAGTGCTAAAGGAGAAGAATTTGTAATGGCCATGAAAGAAGTTCATCAATAGGTAAGAAAGAAAGTAGATTTGAGCAGAAGAGAGGTAAGTTTTCAAGTTGGATATTTAGTTTTGTCTGATCTTAATAAAGAGATATTTCCAAGAGGTGAGTATAATAATCTTAAAATGAAAAAAAATGGTCCTTATAGGGTGATTGAAAAGATTGCCAATAATCCATATGAGCTGAAATTGCCTAGTGGTGTAGGCATATCACCAATTTTTAATTTTTCAAACTTATACCCTTATAAAGGAGTGAAGAGTGAAGAGAAAAAATAGGAATCAAATACATTAGGTACATATTTGGCAAATCAGTTTCCTCAAGTCAAACCAGATGAGTTAGAATATATCTTGGACAAGCAAGTGGTAAAGAAGACTAGGGAAAAGCAGTATTACAAGTATTTGGTCAATTGGAAGAAATAACCCATTGAATATGCTACATTTATGATAGATAATGACATAAATAAGCATGGGATTACTCTATAATAACTCATGGATAATAGTCCTTGAGTGTTTTTCTCTTCCCCTTGGGAGTATGATGCAAAAGCATCACTCTTAGGGGCAAATTGTTGAAAACTTTTGGTTTTCATAGTTAATTTTGGTTTTTAATGTGGTATAAAGAGTATTATAATTCTTATATCATCTATATTTTCATTTCTTATTGTTATTTTATCTTTAAGTGCTCAAAATTTCAAATTTGCCTTTTCCTGCCAAATTAGACCTTTTGAAATTTTAAAATAGTTAAGCCTAGTTTAGGATCTACAAGTGTGTTTGTAGGAGTTTTCAAGTTATGAAATTTTTAGGATGAAACCTTGAAGGGACTATGTTTCTATAACATGTGTTTTAATTCATGTATTTAAGAATTATGAACTTTGTTGTATGTTTAAGTACTTTAGTTATCACTTTAATGACTATTGGAGGGATCCAATATCTGTTAGAGTATTTCTAGGAAACTTAAAAACATGTTGAAACCTTGGTAAGATACATAATTAGAATTTTTATGAAGGATAACTCCAAGAAAATCAAGAAAAATTCCTCATTTTTTAAGACTCAATGTGCAGACCCTATTTTTCTTGTGTTTTTGGTATCATGATGACTGAGCATGTTTGATTATTAGAGAAATAACCCATAAAGAACAAATTTTCATGATTATTATATATTTTTGAGTTTTATACACTAGTTATAAAATTTATTTATAAATTTATTTAATTGTTTTCATAAAACTTTTTGAAGAAATCAACACATACCCTGTAGGTGACTATGTATTTACACTTAGACTCAGAATTCTACTTAAGTGGATAACATGGATCCTTTAAAAGGTTTTAGAAATTAAAGAGAATGTGGAGGATGAGTATATACCTATTTCATCTTTCACAGTAGATTAAAATTCATTTTAAATATTAACACATCTAATTACTCTTTCTCAGGTTAGCATAGTCAAGTAAAACTCTGTGTTAGGGTTTCAAAACAAAATTTTGCATTGTAGGAGATGCCACCCTATAAAAATCAAAAAACTTGGTGATTTATTAAATATTGATGTACTCTAATATATTTTAGAGTAATTATAGATGTATGATATTTCTATGTATAGAAGTAGAGGATTGAGTGTGAATTAGACCTTGGGAGACCTGATTAGGACTAGATAGAGTTTAGATAGTGATTTTTTGAGTGGAATTTGATAAATGAAATTTTTTTAGTGAAATAAAAAAAATAAAGGTTATCCAAAAATTATTTTATTTTCTCATTTTCAATCCTCATTTGATCATACCACTAGAAATAGTCAAAAAAGGCTACAAGGAAGTGAGGTTGTATAAGCGAATTGACACTAAGTTAGACATATTGAAGGATTGTTTGTTGAACCTCTACATCACTTATCTTGATATGGTGATACCTAATATTTATATTAATTTTATATAAATACCTAGCTCCACTTAATTAGTCCATTGAATCAATCCATGCATGGCAATGGAAATCTGGAAATCTATACTTGATTTTTATATTATTGATGGCTCTCAAATTTGTGCACATGCACCACTCTCCTCTTTTCTTTGATGCTAATATTACATTAGCACATGGTATTAAACTTTCTTTGATTAATCCCCCATCTAGTATCCCATGCACTTATTCACATACCTCCTCATTCTTTTGTGATGCCATCCAGTATGTTTCCTTGTTCAAAAAAAATATATGCTATAACCAAGTCTAAATGATAACTTATATTGTGCATCAATAGTAGTCCCCTCTATAAATTCTCTCGATACTATGTAGGTGAAATTGTATAACCACTCTTTTTCACATAGAAGTGGTTCATATTTCCTTATGTCCTCTTGTTTACCTTATGCCAGATTTTTGACAAGTACAAAATAGGTTTCCTCCTTACTACCTTTAAGAGTTATTTACCTAATGTCATCAGTAATCTTACATAAACATTGCTATTATGATCTTATTCTTGTGCATTTAATGGAACAAGGGTGAACTAATTTCTATTTTTCTCCAAGTAATATGTGTTTGATTTATGTCATGCACCACCCTTATATCATACTACCAAGATTTCACAATAACCCCTAACATACATCCATCGGCATTATATCACACAAACTTCACAAGTCATTATTCATTTACCATCATATGGTAACCTTTACAAAACCATAACACCTTGTATAGGTTGGGATGCTCCACTTAATTTATACATAATTTTTCCATCATCTCACTAAGATTAGATTTTAGGTGTTGAAATTATCCACAATCATATTTTAGCACTTTCCATTTAACTTGTTCATGGTCATGAAAATACTTTTTATCTGTGTCATCCTTTATTCTTGTTTGGTGGTTCAAAAATACCAATTTCATCATTTTTTTTCCCATGCTCAAGTTCCTCAAAGTGCTCTATTGCTTTGATAGATTATTTGTCTATGTGAATGATATATTCACTAGCCTTGACCCTTCTCTTGGTGCTTGTGGACAATGAAATCATTTATGTCCAGCCTATCCACACTAATAGCATGTTTCAGGGAATACTTTTTCCCTTACTCAACTAAATCTACCTCATCCTCTTGATGGGTAGAGTGTAATTTTTGGTGTGTTCTCATGTTCAACTCCTCACACTCTTTGTTTTGGAGTGTATGTATTATGAGTTATGTTTCTCTTACTTTGTCTCTAAAATTTAATTCATGTGATACCACTACCTCCTCACATGAATCTTCCCTTTCCTCATGAATTTTTTGTTGTCTATGTGATAACGTCTCCTCTGACTTCAATGTAAATAAATATATTCCTCCATAGCCTACATTCATGTCAATATTAGTTATTATTGAATAGAAAGTCTCAACCTAGTCAAGTACTTTATGACCTTCTCTTGGTAGACTTCACTATGGCCTGATTTGATAGTTATCTTGTAAAATTATTTTGTGTAGTGTTTAACAAATAAGTCCCTTTACCTTAAATTTTGTAATTTCTTGAATAGTTCCAGCTGGTAGTTCTTAGGTATAAACTTTCCCTTTAGTTTTGTGAACATTTTATCCCAGTGAGTTATATTCTCCTTACCTTTATTTTTCCATTCATTTTTTATTTCCTTCCACCATAGCAATGTGTGACCCTTCAATTTGTTCTACACCAACTTCACATGATGTGTGTCACTAACATCATCAAACTCAAAATACTCCTTCATGTTAGTGACCCAATCTATGAATTCTTCAAATTAGACTCCTTGAACCATGGCACTTCTACCTTGGTGCCTCATCTAATATATGAAATAGCCTTCAAGAGTCATTTTTCATCTACATCCATATGCTCTTCATTGTCCTAATCATTTTTTATGCCTTCTACATGTCATAATTCCTATTTAGCAACGCTTTAGTTATCACTTAGAATGAATCCTTATTTTCCTCATTAATGGAATTTAAGAATTATTATATGTCATGCACCACATTTAATATTTTTTCAAGCCTTCTAACCACATCAGTTATTATCATGCCTCTATTGGTAGCTCTCTTGGGTGGCATCTTCAGCTTATATTTATCTCATTTATTCACCTACCAATAAATTTGTAGACTCAAATTGATCTAAAACCAATTTGGTAAAGTCATGGTTAAGGTATCCTAATGAAAAAATGTCTTTAATGACATATCTAATTAATACTCTCACTCTACCTCTTCCTTGGATCACATACATAGGTGATTATGACAACAAATTTTGTACTAATTTAAACAACACACTTTTATAGGTTTATCTCGAGTTAAATCTATAGGATTCTTTAGTAATTTAGGTTACATATAGGGTCTCAAACCTCCCTTTTGGCTACCCCTTCATCTCTATTCATTACCTTTAGTGTCTATCTGATTATCTACATCATCTTTGGGCTTCTCAACCTTTCCCTTTTTCTATCCCTCCTTTTTTTGTAGATCTTTTTTTGATATTTTAAAGGCGAGACATCTTTCCAGTCTATTGTTTGTGGTTTATAGATATATATCCTTCACCCATGAAAATACTATTATCTTAATAGTGCATAATTATTAGGTTGACAAGCCTATGGAATAATTATAATCTCCTAAAAAATAGCATCGTCTAAATCCAAACTACTTGTCAGGACAAATCATGCATTAATTGCTAATTCCTATATATCTCACTAACTTTTAATTTATGCTTATTGGACTAGATTGTACGTAGCCTTATAATAGGCCAATGTGGCATTTGTCAACCTAGTAGATCAAGAAATATCTATGTTTTCTACTATCTTGTCTTTGTACATTGATTCAAAGATTTTACATTATTTGTGCCCATGTCCATGTGTCAAGTTTGCTCACCTTGTGCATGATGATTAAGTCCAACAATATTGCATGTCATATTTCTTAACAAAAATATGATTTACCCCTCTTAAGGGATGTAATATTTATTTTTCACTTGGGATGATCCTACATCACAAATTAACCCTTATCACATTAGTTAGTTGTAATTACATTCACAAGGCCAGATTATCCATTATTACATCCCCATTGAACCAATGGAGTAATTGGTTCAAAGGAGGAGTCAATTAGGGATAATTAAGCCTAAATCACATTAGGTAATGGAAATCATACTGAATGGATTTTATTTTTCATAATCACATTATTCATTCAACCAATCAAGTAATTAGTTTAATGGGGCTGATAATTAGGATAATTTGAGCCCAAATAACATTAGGTAGTGGTAATTAGGGTGATGGGTTTTTTCTGCTTAATTTTACCCACCATTGAACCAATCAAGTAATTGGATCAATGAAAGATTTAATTGAGAAAATTTTATCCCTAGATCATGATTAGTTGGTTTAATGAGGGAATTAATTAATAAAATTTTAGCCCTAAATCACATTATGTAGTCCCAATCAAGTTGGCAAGGCTTAGTTAACCCTAATTGCACCCCACATTAAACCAACTAGTAATTATTTTAATTGGTGATTTAATTATCATGAATTAATCCAAAAATAATATTATTTATTCATAATTATGTCTATAATGCTTGATTTACATTATGTTAGATTAGTTCAATAGGGGAGTTAATTTGGGAAAATTAATTCACAAATCACATTAACCAAAATTAGGTTGATGGGGATTGATTTACCAAAAACATTCCCCTCATTGAACCATTTGATTAATTAGTTTAAATAATGATTTAATTTAATTAAATAGATCCCCAATTCATATTAGGTAATCATAATTGGGTTGACAAGGCTCAAGTGCACTTAAATGTAACCCCCATTGAACCAGCTAGGTAATTAGCTTAGTAGGGGAGTTAATTTGGGAAAATTGAACTCCAAATCAAAATACCTTATCAAAATTAAATTGATAAGGCTCAATCTCTCCTAATTGTGTCTTTCATTAAACTAATAGATTAATTTGTTTATTAAGTAAATTGGAGTAAATTGAGCCCCAAATCACATTAGGAAGTCACAATTACATTGATGGGTCTCAATTGTCCCTAATTTCATCCTCCACTAAACCAATCAAGTAATTGGTTTAGTAGAGGAGTCAATTAGAGTAAATTGAGCCCCAAATCACATTAGTAAATCAAAATTACATTGATGGGGCTCTATTTTACCTAATTTCATCCCCCATTGAATCAAACAAGTAATTGGTTTAATGGGGGAGTCAATTGTGGAAAATTTATCCCCAATTGATATTATATGGTCATAATTAGGTTAAAAAGGCCTAATTTACCCTATTTTTTTCCACATTAAACCATTCAAAATATTGGCTCAATAATAAAAACTTGAGCCCCAAATTACATTAGGTATTTGTAGTTAGGTTAATGTAGATTTACTACCTCTATTGTGTCCTTTATTAATGAATCAAGTGTTTGGTTCAATTAAGGATTTAATCCATGTAAATTGAACCCCAAATCACATTAAGAAGTTTAAATTACATTGATGGGGCCTGATTTCCCCTAATTACATCCCCCATTGAACTAATCAAGCAATTGGTTTAATTGGGGAAAGTTAATCCTAAAATTACATTAGGTAGTATAATTATATTAACAAGGTGATTTTGCCCCTAATTGCATCTTGATTCAATCGACCAATTAATTCACTCAACGGGGAAATAAATTGGGATAATTGGTGCCTCAAATCACATAAGGTGGTCATAATTAAGCTGTTGGGGCCTAATTTCCCCTAATTATGTACCTTATTAAATTAATCAAGTAATTAGTTCAATATGGGAGTAAATAAGGGAAAATTGAGCCCCAAATCACATAAGATAGTCAAAATTACATTAATTATACTTGATTATCCATAATTGTGTCCCACATTTAACAAATAGATTAATTTTTTTAATGGGGGAGTCAAATGGAAAAAATTGAGCACCAAATACTATTTGGTATCCATAAAAAAGTTGGCAGGACTCAATTTACCATAATTGCATCCCCCATTAAAAAAATCAAATAATTTATTTAATGTGTAAATAAATCAAGTAAAATTAATCCCTAAATAGCATTAATTAGTTGAAATTACATTTAATATGTTCTATCTCTATGAATTGTGTCCCCAATCGAACCAACAAATCAATTAGGTCAATGGGGGAGTCAATTGAGAAAAATTGAGTCCCAAATCACATTAAATAACCTTAATTGTTTTGATGGGGCTTGATTTCCCATAATTAACCAATAAATTAATTGGTTCAATATGGAGTCAATTAAGAAAACTTGATCCCTAAATCACATTATGTAGTCACAATTAGATTCATGTCACTCAATTGACCCTAATTGAATCCCTATTAAACCATTACAGTAATTGATTTAATGTGTGAGTCAATTAGATAAAATTGAGTCCCAAATTACATTATGTAGTTACAACTATGTTTATGGGTCCCAATTACCCCTAATTATGTCCTCATTGAACCAATATATTAATTTATTTATTAGGGGAGTTAATTGGGAAAAATTGAGTCCTCAATCACATAAGGTAGTCATAATTATGTTGACAAGTTTTGAATGCCCCTAATTATGTTTGACATTGAATCAATTGAATGATTGGCTCAACACATGAGTTAATTAGGTAAAATTGAATCCCAAATCACATTAGTTAGTCATAAGTACATTAATGGGGATTGATATCCCCCAATTATGTTTCCTACTAAAATAATCAAGTAATTGGTTCAATTGGGGAGTTAATTATGGAAAATTAAGCCCCATATCAAAATAGGTAGTGGTAATTACATTATCAGGGATCAATTTCCACTAATTGTGTCCCCCATTCAACAAATCAAATACTTTGTTAAATGGAGGAGTAAACTAGAGAAAATTGAGCCCTAAATAACATTAGGTAGTGGAAAGTGCATTGATGGGTCTCAATTTCCTTTATTTTCATCCCACATTAAACTAATAAATTAATTATTTCATTGGGGTATCACTTATTTCAAATAGAGCCTCAAATCACATTAGGTAGTCTCAATAAGATTATCAAGGCTTGATTGCCCCTAATTATGTCCCCATTGAATCAATCACATAATTTTTTTAATGGGGGAGTCAATTTTAAAAAATTAAGCCCCATATCACATTAGGTATTTATAATGATTTGATGGGGTTTGATCTCCCCTAATTTTTTCCCCCATTTAATAAATCTATATGTTATAGGAAATTAAGCAATAAATCACATTAGATAGACATAATTAGGTTGATGGGGATTGACTGACCCAAGTATTTAGTTTAATGGGTGATTCGTTTGTGTAAAATATAGCCATAAATCACATTAGGTATTAATAATTATGATTATGGGGTTTACCCCTATTTTTTTCCCTCATTTAACCAATCAAGTAATTGGTTTAATGGGGGAGTCAGATGGGGAAGGTTGAGCCCTAAATCACATTAAGTAGTTATGATTAGGTTGATGGGGCTCCATTGACCCTAATTATGTTCCCCATTGAAATAATTGAATAATCAATTAAATGGGTGAGTCATCTTGGGAAAATTTATCCCAAAATCACATTAAGTAATCGTAATTATGTTAATGGTCTTTAATTGACACTAATTTTCTCCCCCATTGAACCAATTAAGTAACTAGTTCAATGGGGGATTCAATTGGGTAAATCTAATTCATAATTCACATTAGGAAGTTTTAATTATGTTAATAGGACTTAATTTACCTTAATTATGTTATCCATTGAATAAATCAAGTAATTGGTAAGTTAATTTGGAAAATTTGAACCATAAAACACATTAAGTAGTCATAATTAGGTTAAAATGGATCTATTGCCCATAGTTTCACTGCCATTGAATGAATAGAGTAATTGGTTAAATTAGGGAATTTATTGGGGAAAATTGAGTCCAAAAATTATACTAAGTAGTTGAAATTACATTGGCAAGGCGTGATTTCCCCTAATTGTGACCCCCATTGAACTAATTGAGTAATTGGTTCAATAGAGTCAACTAGGGAAAAATATCCTAAAACAACACTATGTAGCATAAATTACATTAATAATGTTTGATTTCTCCTAATTATATCCCCCATTTAACCAATCACATAATTAGTCAATGGGAGTGTCAATTGGGGCCAGTGGAGCATCAAATCACATTACATAGTTATAATCAAGTTAATGATCTTGATTACCTAGAATTATTTCTCTTATTGAACCAATTGATTAATTATCTTAGTTACGGAGTCATTTATGTAAATTTGAGCCCCAAATCACATTAATAAGTCAAAACTATGTTGATGACACTTGATTTTCCATAGTTACTTCCCATAATAAACTAATCAAGTAATTGATTCAATGTAGAAGTCAATTTAGGGAAATCGAGCATCAAATCACATTAGGTAGACATAATTAGGTTAATGGGGCTTAATTGACCTTAATTTCACCCCCCATTCAAAAAAATATGTAATTAGTTCAATGGGTGAGTCAAATAGGGTAAATTAAGCCCCAAATCATATTGGCTAGTTGCAATAAGGTTAATGAGGCTCTATTTCCCCTAATTGTGTCCCCTATTGAACTAATAGAGTAAATGATTTAATGGGAGAATTAATTTGGGAAAATTTGTTCCCAAACATAATAGGTAGTCACAATTACATTAACGATGCTCAATTGCCCCTAATTGCACTCCCCTTTGAACCAATAGAGTAATTGGTTCAATCAAGGAGTCAATTGGGGAACATTGAATCCCAAATCACATTAGGTAGTCATAATTACATTAAATACACTTGATTGACCCTAATTTCATCCCACATTTAATAAATCAAGTAGTTAGTTCAACAAATGCATCAATTTGGACAAATTAAGCCCCAAATCATATTAGGTAATCGAATTATGTTGATAAGGCTCAACTACCTATAATCACATTCCCCATTAAACTAATTGAGTATTTGGTTAAATTTTGAAATAAATTGAAGTAAATTAATGCCCAATCACATTAGGTTGTCATAATTAAGTTTAATAGGCTTGACTACCCCCAATTATGTTCCCCATTGAACCAATTCAGTAACTAGTTAAATAGGGAGTCAATTGGGGAAAATTGAAACCCAAATCACATTAGGTAGTTGTAATTACATTGACAATGCTTAATTTTCCCTAATCATGTCCCACATTGAACCAGTAAAATAATTGGTTCAATAGGTGAGTTAATTAGGGAAATTGAGCACTACCAACATAATTGTGACTACCTAATTATTTCAATGGGGGGATTAAATTGGGTAAAAATGAGTCCCAAATCATGTTAGGTAATGGAAATTACATTTATGGGTCTTGGTTTCCCATAATTTCATCTTCCATTGAACCAATTAAATCAAGGCAAATGGATCCCCAAATCACATTAGGGAGTCATAATTAGTTTGATGGGGTGGGGCTCATTTGTGTCAAAAAATTAGATTTGGATTTTTTAAAGGATTTAATATCAAATAATATGGTAAATGTTCATGTCATGTTTTATGTCAGATATCTTTTTTAACTTTGTTATAGTCAACACTTCAGTCAAATCATTTATGTCACTTTTTGATTCAAAATATTTGGTTTTTTACAACAATTTTTAAAAATCACAAAAATTGTAGGATTGATATCATTTTGGAGGATTGCACAATTGTGTCAACCATGCAAGAGATTATACAAACTTACATTAAAAACATTTATTTTGGTGGATTTTTTTAATCTTTAGTCGATTAAATCAACATTTAATGTAGGTTATGTCATAAACATTTACCCTAATGCAAGTTATGTCACTAAAAATTATGATGAAAATTTTGTGTCAATGATCACAAAATAATAAATTACAACACATAAAATTTATAAATTTATGAAAATATACTAGTGCACCCACCCTTATCTTGGAAGATATTTTGGTACATTTAAAAGAAAACATGTTCCAATCTTGGCATGTCATAGTGGAAGTACTTCTCATCTATTAGGCTATGAAATATAGTAGGTTTATTTTTATTATATTTTATTGAATTCTAAACTAAAGGAAATGAATGCATAGATTCACAAGATTTGGGTGCATTAATAAAATGAGATATATGTGGCCATACTATAGTAAACATAATGTATAGTATGATGTTAATCCAATCTTATAATCCAAAACTAGTCATCCCAAGTGTTGAAAGTATAATGACTCAAATCATTACAATAAAATTTTAAAATTATATAAAAATATTTTCCTACTATTTTGTGGTGTGATCAATTTTCTTATTATGAAAATAGTGCTTCTAATAAATTTGACATGTAAACCACATAAGTTGAAGTTTCTTCAATTGCATAAGAGAAAGGGAATCTCCTTGATAAAAATAGGTAGAAGAAAAGTCAAAAATAATTTGCATATTCTTAAAATTTATGGAATAGATAAGGATGCATCTTCCCTACAAGCAGATATTATATTTCTCTACCAAAAAATTATGTCAAATTATGACTTTACTCTAAATTATATATATTTTCCATCGAGTATTTGTTTTCTATAAGAACCTTCCTTTCCTAAAGCAATTGAAAAATATAAAACCATTAGAGAGTGTTACACTTTCTCATTATAATATTTAATTTATTTTTGGTTGGTTGGGATTATTTGATCCATTAAACACTATATTATTTTTAAAAACTAGTTTTGATATTTTTGTACATTCACCTACATATTAGAGCTTATATTTATTATTTGATATGTAAAAAATAAGTTTTAATAGGTTTCTTATAACCCAAACAAAAATAGAATAGAGACAATCAAAACCAAGTAGGCTCACCGAACCATCAGAGTTAAGGAAAAGACAACCAATATAGACATTAATAGAGTTAAAAAATATAAGAGGAACTAAACACTACCAACAAAAGATTAAGAAAAATATTCATAGGAGACCGTATATTCCACAAAAGGAGGTAAGTGAGTCCTTTTCTTAAGGACCTACTTGGGAGGGATGACCTATTTACCCTTCTTGTTTCATTTAGTCTGAGTAAGTTTCCTATGAGTTATTTTACTTGGCCCTTCAGCCAAAACATCCCAATATGACTTTTAAGGAGAAGGCCTTTTGGCTACAAAATCTATAGTCTTACTCCCATCTTAGATCTTACCCTTGAAATATTTGTCACCACTCATCTTGTTGATGACCTTATTTAAAGTAGAGGTAGATTTATTTTCATTAGTGTTGAGAGGGGAATAATTTTGAGTAATTACCTTAGGGGTCTTAGGCTTATTCATATTAAACAAAATAAGCTTCTTCTTTAGCACAATCAACTCCAGCTTGACTTCTTTAGATTCTACCAACATCATATCAACCTTATGTTTGAGCTTAGCAAGCTTATTTTCAATCTCCAAGATTTTAAACTCAGGCTCATCCCATTCAAAACTATCCCCATAAATATGTTTTTTTCCCAATGGAGTGTCTAGGGGAGACTCAAATTTATTAATAAAATATTCTTCGGCCATACTGAAGTAACCCTCTCTGAATCAGTCTCTTAAAAATCATTACTATCATCCAAATTTTTAGAACCATCACTTAATTTAATGTCACGAATCTCATGCACCCATATGGATATTATTTTATTAAATAAAAAATATATTAAACCCTCATGAAGAATATCATTTTTATGGTTGTCTTGAAATGCAAGGATTGAGCATTCAATGAAATTAAGTAGAAAGAACTAGATTTCGATGCTATGCCCTTTAAAATTGTTCATAAGAAGTAATTTATGAGATTACAACACATTAAACTTACCTTTCAAGGTGATATATTTCATAATTTGCAAGTAGACTCTCAACTAAGGCATTAGAAGGTCGATTCTTGGAAAATCCTTATTCTCCAACATAACTTCCTCAATAAAACCAAAAAACATTCTAGAGAACTCATGCTTCCTAATCTTATTTTTTTAAATATTCTTACCATCATAAGACATCCTATAGGCCACCCTAATTAATTCCTTAGTGATGTCCACCTCGAGCACTCACATCCTAACCTTTCTTTTCTTCCACCCCCGAGTGAAGTCTTTGGAGATAGTGGCATCCCGTCCTATAATTTTATGCATGAAAATAGTTAGGCCACCCTTATTTAATAGTCTCAAAATAATATAGTCCTTCATTAATTCATTATAATAAAGATGCTCCCTATAGTACCTATCATCACCCATACTTATCTGAATACTAAAAACTTGTTTCTCATTGAATGAGGAACGAGGAGGGATAGAGTGAACAATAAAGATGAAATTATTTCTTTATGACATCATGATCCAATAAATTATTCCACCTTAATTGACATGAACATATAGATAATTCAAATCTTTTATAAAAATATTATTATTTTTATTATTTTACAACCACCCCAAACTACCCAATCATATTAAAATTTTACTGCCAACTCAGATGATGATGTCAAAAAAGGTCATAATAAAATGACTTCATAGAGTAATTAATAATGATAGCATCATCATTATTAATGATTGGAAGTAAATGGGGTGGGATTATCTAAGAACCTTCTGATTGATATAATTTATAAATATTAACTCCCAAGATGGAAAAACCATCTGTTACTTCATTTCTTTCTTTGTAGGTATGAGATAAGGTGACTTCTTTGAAGCATGGAAGAAGGCCTCTAGCATCCTCAATAAACTAAAGAATGCTTTATGAGGAGTTGGTTTTTATAGTAAGGTAATTGATAATTTTAATAAAATCACCCTCCATGACAAGCCTCTCAATATATAATTAGGTCACCAACTGAATCCCCCAAAATGTTACCTTAAATTCCACCACATGACAAGTTTGGACACCCATGGGGACAACATAAGTCATAATGACATTCCCATGAGAGTACTTGATGATACCTCCTACCCTAACCAACTAGGGTTACCTTTGGAGGCACTGTTGAAGTTTAGTTTCTTCCAATTTGTTGGAAAATTCCTCCACTTAATCTAAATCCTATGAATTTTTTATGGTTTTATGGTTTTATGCTTCTTTCATGTTTTAATTATAACATCCATGGATAACCATCTCCTAAATATTTAGGGCATTAATAAAGATTTGTAGGAATGTGGCAAGTACAACATGGGGATTGCAGAGTCATGGAAATGGTTTTTATGATGATAAAATTCCAACTCAACACTCAACATGAAACTTTTATAGACATCCAATTCCTAACACCATTTGTATTCAAATTGTCAATCTTACTCAAATTTCACTCAAATACCCAATTTAGGTCAAAATAACTAAAAAATGCTAAATGGTTCAAACTTGTCATATACAAGTACCAATTTAGGCCAATGTATCCCTAAATGGGGCAATACATTATATTGGATTCCTAACTTTTATCAATATATTTCGAGTCAAAATGATGATTTCATCTTTTTGTTCTCTAGATCACTCTTTTCTTCTAATTCATTAGTACATGTCATGCACATTTTTAATTTTATATTGGAAACATCCTAAATAGGAATATGGTTGTAATGCATCTAACATCACCTTTTAATTCTTCCTGTGTCAAATTATAATCCAGTAATATGACTTTATGACCATTTTGATTAATTGAGGGCCAATTTCCAAAGAATTGCACAAATATTGATTAATCTGTTTAAGGCTAATTAATTCAAATCAAGAGCTTAAGTGTAATTTATATGGAGGTTATTTATTACTTCAATATTATAAATTAATTCCAAATATCTTCATCACCTAAGTGACATCATTTATGGGGTGGCATCCATAAGCCATAAATGCATAAAATATTTGAATTATGGGCAGCCATGCCTAATTAATTACCCTTCCTCCTAAATCATTATGAGGCTATTTATGGATTTAATTCCAAATATTAGATTAATCCATGACCACACATCTCAATCTTGAGATGGACAGTCATGGTTAATCTTAGACCATTTCCAAAATCTATAAATAGACAGGCGTAGAACACCATTTTTAAGCTAAAAAATAGAAAAATTACAATGAAGAATTGTCTCCACATCCTTTTTATGTTGATCATTGTGTAATTCTCAAGCTTCATTTGATATGCTAAATTAGATAGTTCTTCTATTGAGCTTAGGTTATGCATAGTGTTCTTGAGGCAATGGAGAAGTAAAGTAGACATTATTGACAAAGACAAAAGCATTAGATCAAAGGAAGAACATGATTGGAGCCACTCTTGTGTGGTGGAATTGATTTGGGAAGGTAATTGGTATTTCTTTATTTCAATTTTTTCTTCATTATCATTATAAAACCTTGTTGGAATAGGTTGGATTTATTTGTTGAGTTCTTTATGCATTTTCATAGATTTATTAACTAATTCTTAGCTGACAACCTTTGTAATCCATCATATATCTTAGCATGCCCAGTGGGACTCATGGAATCCATTTCAACAAGGAAGACACTATGAAAATTCTAAATTTCCATTGTAGTTATTAAAAATTCCTTTAATAAAATTTTTATACTTGTTTTCCCATGTTTTTGTGCACTCATAGGTTACACAATGACTACCAATGGTTATGGCTAATCACCCATGACTAGGTTGCAGGGGAAATATGTTTAATTTTTTCTTATTTTGAGCATTTTCTCAAATTTATTTTTAACAAATTGGGTTTTCTAAGTCTCTAGTCTGAACATAGCTTTGATACAGAAGGCTAATTTCTAGAGATTTTATCCTAACATAATTTTTGAAGCATAAAATTGTTGCCTAAGGGCTTATAGGTAAATGTCAATGGTTATTTTTGACTTGTAATAGTTTAAAATCAATCAGAGATGGTGGTCAATAGTGACTATCAGTGGTCACTATGTTTTCTAAAAAACATAAACCCAAGAGCACTTAAACCAAAGTTGTTTCTCTCATTTGAAAAAGAGCTTCAAAGCTAAACAAGACTCTCATAATTTTTATGTAGGACATGTGAGGAAAGTGAACATTTTAGCTTAATTATGTCTCTTTAACCTCTTTTGGTGCTTAAAAAGAATTAGGAATCTTTCTATTTCATGCTTTAAAGGAAAAATTACTTCTTTATATTGAATGTTTTGTAGTTGTTCTTTAAAAAAATTTACAAATTAAGGTCAAGGGGCCAAAGAACATCACTAAAAACTTCAATTCAATGATTTAAAACCAAACTCACTTCAAAGTTTTGTTTTAAATAATTCATTTATCATTGCTTATTTTATTAGAATTGTTTGAGAAAAAAGGAATTTGTGCCTGTATGTTCTCCCCCCGTCCCCTATAATTAACTTGTGGGATCAAAGCACCATTTTCATTGCAAATTGTGCCTTAGTCCAAAGTCATAAAAAATATGTTTTCAAGGCTCTCCCCAAGACCTGTATGGCTTGGGTGATCTAAAAATAACCATAAAGCCTTTTTACTTAGTCTTTATTTCATGTATTTTTTTGAGGGGGACTTAATTACCTCCCATAAGTTCTATAGGGAAGCTTTGACTCAGGGCTTCATCTCTTAGCATCTTATTCAACCCTCTCCATGGGGGGTATACAAATTGGGATCTCCCTATTGGGATGATGGTTTGAGTGGTTAAACTATCTCCATTAGTAGGAGGCTAATCTTGGGATGCATAATCATTTTACACATCACATTACACTAAGCACGTGACGGATGTAGTAATTGTGAAAAGGACAAGACCTTTTCAAAATAAGCCATTTTATGTGGACCTAATTGATGTAATACTTCTCTTGTGTGCTAACATGAAATTTGGTACACATTGGATCCATTTAGATGGTCAAAAACTTGTATGGTTTAGATAAACCCCACTTATCATAGAAATATTGTTGATGTGAGGTGCACCCCAAGGTCCATGTTATCATATTGTCACTTGAGAGAAAGGGGTGTAAAAACCCTACTATATAATGAGATTTTATTTTTGATGAACACTTAATTTTCTCTCAAGTACATGTATAAATATGGATTTCAATATTATTATGAAACCTTGTCAGTTTAGGCTTAGGATGATTACTTATTTGTATTTGTCTTTTTGGTCTTTATTTGAATAAAAACTTGCTTGTTAACAAATATCATAACCAAACACATTGTGTACAATTGCTTGAACAAGGAGGTATTATGTTGTCTAAGTGAAAATCAATCTTTTCCTTATTCAAATTTGTCATCTAAAACATTGTGTCATATCATCTATTTTGGTGCAATTATACTATCCATTTAAGTCTAGACCATTTTCTAAATTATCCTTAAGTCCTTCATTGATAGTTTAAATTCAAAATTACACTTTTCCAAGTTTATAAGGCTGATGTGTTAAATTGGATTCACCATTTGCACTTGACTTGAGGGGACTTGGGTTCAATTTCCAATTTAGATTGAAGGCCATTTATAGACTCATTATCACATTATCATAATTAGTAGACTCAAGTCATCTTGCATATCACTCATACTTTTACTCCTAAAACACATTTTATACTACCATTCTTATTACCATGTGGCAACATTATGCTGACCATTTGGTTTTAGTATTATACTTATGAATTATTACATGTTTTCACATCTTGAATTTTTTGGTTCACATTATCTCCTTCCTAATTTGCAGGGATTTCTTCTAGTTTTATATTAATAACTTGTAGAAGTTGAACTATATTTTATGGTATTGATGTATCATAAAAATCTAGGCTTTGGTGTACTAGTTTTCACCTTGTATTTTTGAGTTAGCATACCCTCTTCCAATTTATATGATTTCAACTTTACCTATAGGTTGAGTAAATTCATTAACACATTATTATAATTATGTGTGGTTCCATGCCACCCTCCTTTTATAGTCTCTTTGGTGTCTTAATCATTTATTTGGAAGAAAGATCAAAATTCATATCTTGTTTAAAACATTTACAAACATTTCCAAATCTATTCAAACATATAGAGTAACCCTTTTTAGACATGACTCAAAGGTTCACTTTTAGTGGGGTCCCTTATAGCCCTAACTATGAGGATGATCATTATTATGATGGTCAAGACAATTTCATTGTCTTTGAGGACATTTATCCAACTATAGGATCTAAGGAAGAGTATACTAAATATCAAGAGAACCAAGATGAAATACTCCTTAGGTTGATAGAATCTAGTGCTAGACTCCCCTCAAATTTTCCTATGGAACAATTACACACCTTAATTAGAGAAGGAGAACAAAAATGAGAGCAAGTTTTTAAAAACCTTGCACAAACAAACATACCTTCTTCTTCTAATAAAGGTAAATAAATACTTGTAGAGTTAAAACCAACCGATCAAGATCTTGTTAACAATATTAAAAAAATAAGGCATTGGTATGCCGATCAACTTATCATAGACTTAACTGACTCTCTAATTGCTACTTCAATCAACAAAAATGCTTCCAAAGAACAAGGAAATGTGATTGAACCTACACAACAAACATTCATTAAGAACTCAACAACTGATCAAGTAGTCACAAATGAATAAAATAAGAAGCAATATGTTGTGCAAAATGTTTTTCTAGACACATAACACACATTATTTAATCATCAATAACCTCTTGTTACTTTGTAAACATAGAGACCCAAACATTTGATTTGAATTGAGAGTATCCCTCAAGATAATTTAAATAGTTTATCTAAACCAACATGTACAATGGTGAATAGACAAATAAATCCCCCAAAATTAGTAGAATATGGTTGATTCAAGGCAATAGATTCTTAAGAATCAACCACTTACCTATTCGATTCAAAGAGTGAACCAAAACTAAGTTGAGGATCATAGGGTGTACATCCATACCAAATCCATGAAAAAATAGGGTCACATACCACCCCAACAATAATAAAAAGGGCACATACTACCCCAACAACATTATCTTCCACTCATGAATGCACCAAACATTCAAGAGTGGAACTCTATGAAGGAGATTATGACACGATTGGAGATGAATAGTAGAGTTAAGAAATATAAGTTTGATGAGATATGTCCATATCTATTTTATCTATCTATTCTCTAAGTCCCCTTTCCATCTCATTTTGAGGTAACAAAGTTTGATAAATACAAAGGAAAGGGGGACCCACGTGAACACATTCATGAATTTTTCATATTATTCCAAATATGTTTCTTATAGAAGCATGTAATTACTTCAATTGTTCCTACAAAGTTTAGTGATGAAATATTTAGATTGGCTACTTAATTTACCCAAAGGATCAGTTATGGATTAGAATGACCTATCACAAAATTTCATCAACTATTTTTCATACAACATTAAACATGAATTGACTGTTGTTGACTTTTGCAAATCCAAACAATGTGATGGAGAAAGTTTTTCCACATATCTATAGAGATGGAGAGCATTGGCAAGTCGTGTTAAATAGAACTTTCTAGATAAAAATTTGGTAGATATATTTACACAAAACTTATATCCTGAGGTCATGCATAATCTACATCTAGATTTTGCTAACTCATTGAAGGATAATATCAATAAAGGTGTACATATTAAGAAGGATCTTATTATAAAAGGCCTTGTTAATATTTTTTCACAGGGTCAAACATCAAATTAGATCCAATTTTATATCCAAAAAGTTTTACAAGAGAAACATAAGGGTTTCAAAAAGAACAAAAACATGGTTAGAAATTATGTGATATAAATAAGACACGTACAAATGGTGAAAGCTCCATTGGACCTAAATGTACACTTAGCTCCTCCTAATCCACCACTTAATTTGTAGAGACAACTTCCATGAAGAACAAACCATAGTGGTTTTAGGGTCTTTAACAAATTAGGAGAGCTAATTGAAATAATATTCTAAAATTTCATAGCAACTAACCTAATTGTATGTCCAGTACTAACGCCATTTCCTCAAGATTAACCAAAACCAAATTGGTAAAAAAATAATGAATGGTGAAACTTTCATCATTTTTTTGGTCACAATGCCTATTTTTGCATCGAATTATGACATATTTTTGAAGATCTCATTAAGAGTGGTGAAGTTGATACTAAATTGGCCCCTAATCAGGCAACAAATTAGGATATGGGAATCTACAAGGACCCCTTTCCTCGACATAATCAACTACCACCAAGGAAAAACCAAAACCAAGGATAAAGGTAAAATTATAACCATAATTAAGGTCAAAATCATAATTAGCATGAGCATAATCATGATCATAATACCCATACTAACAATTTGGGTTACCAAAACCTACCTTACAACTATAATAACACTATGGGATGCATTTTTTTAACCCACATTACCACAGTTACTATCAAACCATATGAACCATCTCATGCTCCTCATAATATGGGAACCATCATTATAGGGTCAACACCCTCTCTCTTATAATATCACATCGAGTTTGCATAATTCTATTACAACTCTATTTTCATGAGTTAATATTTCTATAAAACACCCTTCCTCTAATTATAATGCATCCTTACTAACTCAAAATTGCATAAATGTAACTAGATGCCCATGAGTCACCCTCCAAGTCCTTTTTCCTTCATCTTGTAATTATATTGGCTCCTCACCACCTCTAGGTTACATAGTCGTAACTAGATGCTCGGGAGTTACTCTCTAAGGCCCTTTGCTTATTTCTTCTATAGAACCCAATGTGAACATTATGCCAATAGATCCAAGGCTGACTACTATGCTAGCCAAAGCTAAGCCATGTCATCCCAATGTACAAAAGTCTCATAGTCTATTGGATCAATTGAACAAAACTCGTACATAGATTTCCATTCTAGATCTCTTACAGACATTAGAATCCCATGGAACTATTTTAAATATCCTTTTCCAAGAATCAACTATTCCCAATGACATAAATATTGAATAGTTATAGACCCTTGTGGTAAATTTGTCTTTATTTCATCAAGTAATGTTTGATAAAAACAAGACATGTCTACACTTGGACTAAGCCATTATAACCCACTCTACATTGAAGTAATTGTTGACCATTTTTACTACAAGCCAAAATGGCTCAACCCCATATAGTTATAATATATATAGGGGTTTTTAATAATGTCATGGGGTATGTTGTATCTTATTTTATGTCATTTCATATGCCATTCTAGTCTTGGTCATGGTCTGATTCAATCCTTGTACCATTTGGTGTCTTAAGGGTCTTTTTAGGGTCATATATGCAAGTGGAAGGTCTTCATGGTGATTAATGAAATTTGATTATGTAATAAGTTTGATTATGCCTCAAATAATTTATCTGATTCTTCAAATATCAATTAGTAGCTCAAGAACAAGCTTTGTGAAGCCAGACCATCATTGGGACATCACATGGAAACTAGAATGGAGCATCTTACTTGTGTAATTTTTAAATGTGATAAAAAAGGATCGCATGATCATAAAACCACTTGTGACCAATGTCCTTAGTGTTAATATCATGCTCTACAAGTTTCATATATCAATCAGCCTTCTATCTCAATATCTAAGCCTTCAAAGTTTAGCTTATTAAGTCTAAGGAGCCAGGCCATATAAGACATCATCTAGGAATGAATGAACTAAATCTTTTGTGCATTTTTTATCTTCATATAGGAATCCTCGTACGACTAATAGATCATGCATAATTAGAGTTATACATGTCAATAACATTCTCTAAAATTTCTAAGTCTACACGATCTTTCTATCTCAAGTTATAATCTTCTAAAGATATACCTGTAACATAAGACATTCATGTTAACGTCAAGTATAAGCTCAATCAAAACAAATCCTTTTGAGCTTAAATTTAATAGTCACATTAATGTCAATGATAGTCATGCAAACATCATTTGATAAGAGTGAGGACATCACTTTTAATCTCATGAAGTATCCATTGTATTATAAATAGTGGGTCCAAACATATATAACAATCCTCGCTTGATCTTACATCTTGATCCAATAGTGTGAGATGAGTTAAATAGTCAAGGAGCTAGAGAGATTGACATGTAGTATAATCACATGAGGTTGGTAGACTGATAGTGGATCTTGAAATCAGATGTATGTCTGACATGTGGTGTAAGTTTGGATAGAGTTGAAAAGTCAAGGGTAAGATCAAAGACTCACAATCATTCATACTGAGTAGGATCAATAGTATGAGTAAAAATTCAATATTTCAACAAGTTGAGTTAGATATTGATAGCAAACTAAAATGAAGATGAGCCCAAAAATTTTGATGAAAATTGAGAATCCATTTTTTATGGAGACAAAGGGGTATTGTAGGGTCATCGATCCTCCATTGAAGCTTGATCTAATATAATGAATTAGACACAGTGATACTGTCAAGTACAAAGAACATAAATTACTACTATAAAAGCTTAATATGGACCTCTAGTTCAAATATTTAAGGGTTTTAGTGTCATTTTATGACAATGTTCATTTTTTTGAAGAAGATTCCATGTATATAGTAACTCTTGATTCTTGTAATGACATAATGTATCTATGTGGACCTAATAGGAACCAAGCATCAAACAAACTGTCATAATATAGTGACTATAGGAAAACCAATAGTCTAAAATTAGTTTTCTATCTATAATGGAACCATGAGTATGGGGGAAAGTTTGAGGATGATTCAGTTAGAAAAAGAGATAACATTGAAAAGGATGCCACAAATGCATATACATAGACCCCAATGGTTTCATCTCTAGGACCAACTACATGAAAGGAACCCTTTCTCTTCACTATGCATTCCATGACAAAACTATTTGGAGTAGTTATTACCAAGACAAGTTTCTAATAGATGGATCTGATTGTTATAATTGAATTGATGCCAAAAATTAGCTTAAAACCACTTGATCCCATCATTGTAATCATACAGAGAATGAATGAGATAATAATGTAACTGTGTAACCACTTGAAGTGACCTGGATCAATCAAAAGGTCTAAATGAGATTAATTTTCAAAATTAGCCACAATTATAATTCAAATTTTTGAACTGATTGATTCCCCTTTTGAGCACCAAGGCTCCCTTTCTCTTACTACCTTTCTTCTATAAGTATAGATTTTGAGTTATTGTAAAAAGATAGACTATACCATGTATGGTGAAGCCCTGCTAGACTGATGTCTTATTTTGACTTTGAACATTAATGCAAGTCTATTTTTTGAGTTTTGAATAATTGTCTAAGTTTACAAGTGATGTATGGTGATGAGAAGTGATAATCCTTTATCCTTCCTTCCTTCCTTTATCTTTTCATGTTTGAACAAGAGTTCTTAGTTTAATAGGTCATATATATTTTATTCGTATGATTGTCCTTAGAGTGTGTAATCTACCCTCTGGTTCACTTACCTTGTGTTGTTGCTCACATCTCACCTCTATATTGAAATGATCATGTTAGAACCCATTAAGTCTTAGATACTAGTTTGTATGCTTTATTTCATCATGGTATAAATATGATGGTCATTTGGAAGACATTTTTGGTGTATCAACTTCTTTAGACTAGGTTCAATTTATGCTTTTCCCCATAAGTAAGCAATAGTTTAAGTGATAAGCATTGAATAATATATTTAGGGAGCTAGCCCTTAAATATAAAGACTCATTTCCAATATAGGTACACCCACATACCTAAAAATGTTCCCATGTTTCCCAAATCTAGAATAAGATTGAACAATGTATTGTTAGGGTGTGGAGCTAAAAGCTTCACCAAAGAGCATACTAAAACAGGTTCGGGTCTACACAGACGCCGGCGTCGGTCAGGAGCGACCGACATCGGTTAGTAGTAGTTACAGAGGCGCCGACGTCGGCAATAGGGTCGGCCGGCGACAGTCACAGGCGAACAGACAGGAACCGACGTCGGTTACCTGCGTGTCCAGAAAGCTATTTCTGTGGACAGCAGCGAGTGTTTGGATGATAAGTTTGAGTCGTGGACTCAAGCTTGCGTCTCTATTATTAGCAATATTATTCTTAGAGCCCTTGTTGAAGAGGCTTAACTATTTGTTGTAAGAGCATGCTCAAGTTTCCTATTTCTATATGTAGGAAGATCTTCTTAGCTTAGAATTGTAAGTGTTGTGTGTAGAACTGTAAGAGTAGAACATTGTGAATGTTTGAAGGACAGTACAGAGTTGCATCAATCCAGGTTGTTGGATTTGAGTGTACTTGAGAGAGAGCTCTTGAGGAATAGAGATCTAGTGAGAGATCTTTTGTGCATCTGAGAGAGGTGTGGAAGAATGAAGTTTCTTCAAATTGTATTCCTATTGTAAAGAGTTTCAATACAAGTTTTCAGGGTGTTTTCTTGTATATCTTGTTCTGTGTTATTTATCATTTCAGTTACTTATCTATCTGATTTATTTTTGCGTTTATTGCTTTCACAAGTGTAATCTATTGTTGGTTTGATCCCCCAACAAGTGGTATCAGAGCCTTGGTTACAGGTTACAGGTTACAGATTACAGGTTGCTCATAGGGGTTTCTGCAGGAATTTCTGTTTGAGTGGGAGAAGCAATGGCAGAAGAAAGTAAGTTGAGAATGGAAAAGTTTAATGGCAAGAACTACCAACATTAGAGAATGCAGATAGAGGACTATTTGTATCAGAAAGATCTCTACTTACCGTTAGGTGGGATAGCAAAGAAGCCCAAGGACATGGAGGATGAAGAATGGGAAGTTCTTGACAGAAAGGCTCTTGGGTCTATAAGACTGAGTCTGGCCTCCACTGTGATATCTAATTTGTCACAGGCAAAAACAACGGTAGAGTTGATGACTACATTAGCAAATCTGTATGAAAAACCTTCAGCTTCAAATAAGGTATATCTTATGACGCAATTATTTAATTTGCATATGAATGAAGGTGGATCTGTTTCTACTCATCTGAATGATTTCAATGGAATTGTTAATCAGTTAAGTTCTGTCAATATTGTATTTGAAGATGAAATAAAAGCTCTTTTGATATTATGTTCTTTGCCTGAAAGCTGGCATGGCTTAGTAATGGCAGTTTCTAATACTGCATCTGCATCAAATATTTTGAAAGTAGAGGATGTTGTTAGTGTTATCTTGAATGAGGAAATACGCAGGAAAAGCACAGAAGAGACATCTGGGAACGCTTTAAATTTTGAGAGCAGGGGAAGGCAAAAAGAAAAGAGCAAGAGGAGATCAAGATCTAAGTCTAAGGTGAGAGGAAGATCCAAATCCAGAAATGGCAGGAAGCCACAATGCTGGAATTGTGGAAAGATGGGGCACATAAGCAGAGATTGTTGGTCAAAGCCTAAGGAGGACAACCAACACGAAGGAAAGGAAGAAGCCAAGATTGCAGGTATTGCACAGGATGCTTTAATTTTCTCTTTGCATAATAACATAGAATCTTGGGTATTAGATTCTGGTGCATCTTTCCATGCTACCCCTAACAGAGAGTATTTCAGTGACTATATCCATGGAGATTTTGGAATAGTGTACTTAGGGGATGATGAGCCTTGTAAGATTATTGGCAAAGGTAAAGTGCAGCTGAAGATGCAGAATGGCAACACATGGGTGTTGAGAGAAGTGATGCATGTTCCTAGTTTGAAGAGAAATTTAATTTTTGCAGGTAAGCTAGGTGATGAGGGTTGTACAGTAACTCTCACAGCAGATTCTTGGAAGGTGACCAAGGGTGCACTAGTTATGGCCAGAGGTAAGAGAGAAGGTACTCTCTACTTGTGTAATTGTGTTACTAACAAATCTCCTTCAGTTTTATCTACCTCAGATGTGGATTGCAAATTGTGGCACTCAAGGCTTGGCCACATGAGTGAGAAGGGGATGTCAATACTTAAGTCTAAAGGTATGCTTTCAGATTTGAAAAGTATGGATCTAGAGTTTTGTGAGCATTGTGTACTTGGAAAATAGAAAAGGGTTAGTTTTCTCAAGACCGGGTCTACTAAGAAAAGGCAGAAGTTGCAGCTTGTTCACACAGACGTGTGGGGACCGGCTCAGGTAGCCTCCATTGGCGGATCACGGTACTATGTTACATTCATAGATGACGCCACAAGAAAGGTATGGATCTACTGTATTAAAAAGAAATCTGATGTTTTTGAGACTTTTAAGTTTTGGAAGGCTATGGTTGAGAATGAAACAGGCAGAAAATTAAAGTGCCTGAGATCTGATAATGGCGGTGAGTTCTGCAGTCTTAAGTTCAAATTGTATTGTTATACACACGGAATCCATAGGCAAAGGATGGTTCCAAGGACACCTCAGCAGAATGGTATTGCTGAAAGGATGAACAGAACTATCATGGAGCGTGCAAGATGTATGCGATTGCATGCAGGGTTGCCCTTAGAGTTTTGGGCAGAAGTAGTTGACACCGCAGTGTACCTGATTAACAGAGGACCCTCTACAGCTCTGGATGGTGGAATTCCAGAAGAGGCATGGACAGGTAAAAAGGTAGATCTCTCATATCTCAAAGTTTTTGGTAGTGAAGCCTTTGTGCATATAGATAAGGAAAATAGAAAGAAGCTTGATCCTAAGTCTATGAGGTGCACGTTTATAGGCTATGGCTCAGATGATTTTGGTTTCAGATTTTGGAATCTAGGAACTAACAAGGTAATCAGGAGCCGTGATGTTGTTTTCAATGAAAGAGTGATGTACAGTGATCAGATAAGGAAGCTGGATCAATCTGGGCAGAGCAATAGTGAACTGGACGAAGTTATGGTCCAAAATGAGCTCGCGGGAAAAAGAAATAATCACTTGCAGGAAAACACAGAGACCGACGTCGGCAGGTTAGGAATCGGCGTCGGCAGTACAAAAATTGATGTCGGTCATACAGAGACCGACGTCGATAGACTAGGCACCGAGGTCGGTCAGGCAGAACCGACGACGGCGAGTGACAGGTCTACAGGTGGCCGAGGTCGGTCACTATCAAAAAATTTGGGTGGACAGATTGTTGAAAACAAATCCAAGACACCCACCAGGAGGTCTGAAAGGGTAAGTAAGCCTCCAATTAGATATTCTCCTTCCTTATATTATTTATTGCTAACTGATGGTGGAGAACCAGAGAGTTTTGAAGAAGCATTATAGGTGGAGTCCAGGAGTAAGTGGGAGCATGGCATGGTTGAGGAGATGGAGTCCTTAAGAGAGAACCAAACATGGGATTTGGTTGAATTTCCAGCTGGTAAGAGAACACTGAAGAACAGATGGACCTACAGGTTGAAGGAAAGTGAGGATGGACAGATGCGATATAAGGCCAGATTAGTGGTAAAAGGATTTGCACAAAAGCCAGGTATTGACTTTGGTGAAATTTTTTCTCCAGTTGTTAAGATGACTTCTATAAGGGTTGTATTGTCTTTGGTTGCTTTTGAGGATTTGCATCTCGAGCAGCTAGATGTTAAGACAACGTTTCTTCATGGAGATTTGGATGAGGAAATCTATATGGAACAGCCAGAAGGATTTGAGGTCAAGGGTAAGGAGAAGTTTGTGTGCAGGTTAAAGAAAAGCTTGTATGGCCTCAAGCAAGCTCCAAGGCAGTGGTACTTGAAATTTGATAGGTTTATGACTGAGCATGGCTACAGTAGGTGTCAATCAGACCATTGTGTTTATTTCAAGAGATTTGATAACAGTAGATATATTATTCTATTGTTGTATGTAGATGACATGCTGGTTGCAGGGTCTCACATGCAGGATATCTCTGAGCTTAAGGAGAAGTTAGCTCAAACATTTGCTATGAAGGATTTGGGAGCAGCGAAGAAGATCCTTGGCATGAGCATTAGGAGAGACAGAAAAAATCACAGGTTGATATTGTCTCAAGAAGATTATGTGAACAAGGTGTTGGAGAGGTTTAATATGCAGGATGCAAAACCGGTAAGTACACCTATGGCTGGACATTTTAAGTTAAGCAAAGAACAATGTCCCAATTCACATGATGAGGTAGAGTACATGAGTATGGTTCCATATTCTTCCGCAGTAGGGAGTTTGATGTATGCAATGGTGTGTACTAGACCAGATATTGCCCAAGCAGTGGGAGTAGTAAGTAAGTATATGGCCAATCCAGGTAAGGAACATTGGAAAGCGGTTCAATGGATCCTTAGATATCTGAGAGGAACCAGCAGCAAGCATTTGTGCTATGGAGGTTCAGATACTTCTCTACATGGCTATGTAGATTCAAATATGGCAGGGGATTTGGATGGCAGGAGGAACACCACAGGGTATGTTTTTACTGTAGGTGGAACATCGGTTAGTTGGATATCTAAGTTGCAGAAGGTTGTAGCCTTGTCAACTACAGAAGCAGAGTATATTGCAGCTACAGAAGCTAGCAAGGAGATGATATGGATGACACGGTTCATGGAAGAGCTTGGAAGGGAGCATGGGAGTTGCAGATTGTATAGTGACAGTCAGAGTGCAATCCATTTGGCCAAGAACTCGGCCTTTCATTCTAGAACCAAGCACATACAGCTAAGGTACCACTTCATACGGCAGGTATTGGAAGATGGTGAGTTGAAGCTGGAGAAAATCCATACAGACAAGAATCCTGCTGATATGCTAACAAAGCCAGTTATGAAGGAGAAGTTGAATCTTCATTCAACTTCTATTGGTCTTCATGATTGAGTTGAAGATGGAGGAGCTAGAAGATGTTGCTGTACAGGTTGGTGCAGCTGGTTTATCTCCAAGTGGGAGATTGTTAGGGTGTGGAGCTAAAAGCTTCACCAAGGAGCATACTAAAATAGGTTCAGGTCTACACAGACGCCGGCATCGGTCAGGAGTGACCGACGTTGGTTAGTAGCAGTTGTAGAGGTGCCGATGTCAGCAATAGGGTCTGCCGGCGACGGTCATAGGCAAACAGGCAGGAACCGACGTCGGTTACCTGCGTGTCCAGAAAGCTATTTCCGTGGACAGCAACGAGTGTTTGCATGATAAGTTTGAGTCGTGGACTCAAGCTTGCGTCTCTATTATTAGCAATATTATTCTTAGAGCCCTTGTTGAAGAGGCTTAACTGTTTGTTGTAAGAGCATGCTCAAGTTTCCTATTTCTATATATAGGAAGATCTTCTTAGCTTAGAATTGTAAGTGTTGTGTGTAGAACTGTAAGAGTAGAACATTGTGAATGTTTGAAGGACAGTACAGAGTTGCATCAATCCAGGTTGTTGGATTTGAGTGTACTTGAGAGAGAGCTCTTGAGGAATAGAGATCTAGTGAGAGATCTTGTGTGCATCTGAGAGAGGTGTGGAAGAATGAAGTTTCTTCAAATTGTATTCCTATTGTAAAGAGTTTCAATACAAGTTTTCAGGGTGTTTTCTTGTATATCTTTTTCTGTGCTATTTATCATTTCAGTTACTTATCTATCTGATTTATTTCCGCGTTTATTGCTTTCACAAGTGTAATCTATTGTTGGTTTGATCCCCCAACATGGTTCACTTACCTTGTGTTGTTGCTCACATCTCACCTCTATATTGAAATGATCATGTTAGAACCCATTAAGTCTTAGATACTAGTTTGTATGCTTTATTTCATCATGGTATAAATATGATGGTCATTTGGAAGACATTTTTGGTGTATCAACTTCTTTAGACTAGGTTCAATTTATGCTTTTCCCCATAAGTAAGCAATAGTTTAAGTGATAAGCATTGAATAATATATTTAGGGAGCTAGCCCTTAAATATAAAGACTCATTTCCAATATAGGTACACCCACATACCTAAAAATGTTCCCATGTTTCCCAAATCTAGAATAAGATTGAACAACGTATTCTAGGGTGCAAGATTTGGTGACAATAGTTTTGGCACACCAGATGGGACCCATTGTCTTCAAGACAACTTGTCAAGGTGATTGTTGGTATTGACAACATCAATAATAAATTAGTGTGCCACTTAGCATTTGGTGACTCATTCAAGGTAAATCTAGTTCTAGACCATTATTATGTTATAAACTTACCCCCATAATTCATGGTCCTCACTAGGTCATCCTCTTATAGAACATCTAATAATATTAACCCACCCATTCAGCCTAAAATTCCTCTTATAATTTAGTATCCATAGCCTAATATGCCCTTTTAATAACAAGTAGATATTTCTAGAGAGGAAGAGGTTGAAGAGGTCGAAGAAGTTGAAGATATTAAATAAGAAGACATGGCTAGACCTCATGCTTTTTGATCTTTTAATACTGATAATCCAATTTAACTTCATTCATATGATGCCATTCATCCTAACATCACAAAAGGTGTGCCCACATTCAATGGTGAGAGTTATATCACACCTAGTGAGCAAATTAGATATGTTTCTAACTTTTTTAGTTTCCATAATATTGTTCAATAGAACATTGCCATTAGGCTCATTACCATGCCCTTACATGGAAGGATATTAATTGGTATAGGACTTTATAAGGTGGATGCATCACAAAATGGGATGAATTTGGAGTGTTGTTGACTTCTAGATTTGGAAATGAAAGTGACCATGCTTATCTCATACATCATCTTAATGTGATGAAAAGGGGACCCAAATAAAAAATACATGAATTAAACAAAAGGTTTTAGAAGACTTGTCATAGGTTTCCTCCTCCTATAATACCACATATTAGTTTTGTGTTCTCTACCCACTTGAAATCCATTAGGATTGAAATTGTTGTCATACTTCAATCTATGGGTACACCCTCCCTGAAGCATATGAGATTGCTATCAAAGCCAAAAATAATCTAATCCAAGATGGAAGATTTCCACCTAAAGTGTCTATGTCTCCATTGTCTCATGCATATACCAATTCTCTATATGTGGCTCAAACTCCTAATGCCAATACCAAGCCTAAAACTGATCTTAAGAAGGCAGATAATGTGAGGGACAAAGATGAATATATCCAATGGTTGGAATCTAGGCTTGTAAGAGGTAATACATAGAAAGGTGCCTATCACAATCCCTACCCATATCAACAATAATATGGTCATTAATATGGAAGAGGTCAATGGTAGCCTAACTCCAATAGGCCTATAAATGTGTATAATCCTAACTCTACCACTAATGCAATGGAGATGGTACCAGTTCATATCAATTTGCTTAAGGGATAATATTGGTAGTAAGACCAATTCATGGATGATAATCAAAAAGGAGAACAAGCTCTAGTGGCTCAAGGAGTAGTTATTCCCCTCCTATCAAATGAGGATTAGGTAATGATGCAAGTTAATGAGGATTGGCACCTCGAGGAGAGATCTTCACCAATTTTTTGGTTGAAGAAACTTTTATGCTAAATCATGGAGCCTCTATTGTATAAAATACAATGGCCAAGAGGAAGGATTTAGTAGTTTGTAGCATCATGCCCACAGGCTCATCTAATCCTCCTACAAGGTAGCAAGACATGATTGCAAATGTGACAGTTCCAAAAGCTCCTATACCTCCAACAAGTCAAAATATGGTAAGGTATGTTCAAGCTGCCTCTATTCCTAAAGCTCCAAGCAATTATTTACCTCTAAGGACATAATACAAGGTGAGTACTGATGATCTAAACATGGTGTATTCCTTGAAAAGTGCCAAGTGACCTATCTCCTTGTGGGATATCCTTCATATGCCTGGCCAAAAATAATTGTTACAAAATCAATTGTCCATTATTCATACTAGTCCATCATCTTCAAATAAAATTAATAGTCATTATGTCCTTTAATATACTCTTAACACTATTGTTGAACCATCTACTAGGAGTAAGAAACCTCCACCATTTTACCTCACCCTCATTATAAATGACAAGTTGGTACATAATTACATAGTTGATAGTGAAACTTCTACTTATGTCATGCCCAAAGTTGTAGGTGGTAATTCAAGCCTAAAATATGAGACACATAGCAAAGGAGTGCTTGAGCTAGATGGTATAGCTACTAATACCATAGGGCTACTAAAAAACTTGAAGGTTTTCTTTCATGATTGTCTTAGCTTTCCTATCCTTCAAGATATAGTTGTTGTTAACCTCCCAGCTCAGTTTGCAATCTTACTATCAAGGGACTTCATAGCCAAGATAGGTGGCTATCTCTTATCTAGCTAGTCTTTCTTGGATTTTAGAACAAGGTACAAGGCCAAGCTGACAATTAGGACACAACCTCTTTCAAGGTTTCATATTGAACTTTAAATTGAGACAAGTTCTAATTTGAATTGTGTTGTTCATGAAGAAAAGGATTCCATTATAGATGATGGCACTTCCTCCAAGCTTGAGGTAAATTTTGATCTATTTTTGGATGAGTATGTTGTAGATGCATATATGAATGATCCTTGTGAATATTTTGAGCAAACTAATCTTGAGACTTATATCATGCATGAGGATCTATTCAAAGAAGTAAAGGTAAGTGTAAAACATTCCCATGTTATTTAGTGCAACTATATGATTCATGAGTATGATGATCATAGGATGATGAATCTAATTGAGTTCCATAGTGGGAAGAATGATGTTTTCATTCCTGCTATTGATGAAGATTCTCTAGATGATGACACTGATGAAGAAGAGGAGGATGACTTATGGATAATATTTTAGGTCATATGTCAAAGAATTTGACAAGATTGTAAATATTCCTTCTTCTCCAAGAAATGTATGTCTGATGTGTTTATTGATGAAACTAATGAGTAGGATCTTAGGTTTTTTATAAAATATTAAATTAAATAGCATGTTGTTAAGGAATATAAACATCAATCTGCTATTCAAAAACCTATAGTTCTAGAGGGACCTAGTGAAGTCAAGGTAGAATTTATTATGCCTAAAGGATAGTTAGGAGATCAATTTGATATTGAGACATATTCAGAGGGTTTGGATCATAAAGAAGAATAACTTGATACTCCCAAGCATTAAGTATGTCTTGTACAAGAATGAAAAAGGTTGAGATATATTTCATCATCCCTATTCTAAGGTATAAGGAATGTATATCAGATATGGCATTAATCAAGAGGATTTCATCTCCAACCAAGGCTCTGAGAAAATAAGAAATATCATTCATGAGAGTCTCGAAAAGTTCACTTGCAGACCTAAGAAGATTCAAAGGTGATAGGCTTTTTAATCACCTACATATGCAAGTGATTAGTGATGAGCATACTCCTCATGGTATGCTACCTTCAAGGAGTGATAAATATGTCAAGGGAACCATTTTTGACCCTAGTTGAGGTATATCAAATGTTTCACCTCTATAGGTCAATCTTGTAAATATTAGACTAGGTGTGTGTTTCTTTTGTTGTGTGTGTTATGTTCCAATAAGTGTTCTTGAAGTACAAGTGTGTTTGTTCTTGGTTCCTTACTTTATGTTGTGTTTTTATTACTTTATATGTTTTGTGTATTATTTAAGGCACTTCATATGTCCAGCATATGTACTTGTGACTCCATATCCCAATGGATAGGATTATGCAATTGGTCATGGCATAATAAGCATGCCACCCTTGGGAAATTTACAAGAATGTTAACCATTTTTACTACAGGCCAAAATGGATCAACCCCCTATAGTCAATATATATATATATATATATATATATAGTATTTTTATAATGTCATGGGGCATGTTGTAGCTCATTTTATGTCATTTCATATGTCATTATAGTCTTGGTCATGGTCTGATTTAATCCTTGTACCATTTGGTGTCTTAAGGGTCTTTTTAGGGTCATATATGAAATTTATAGGTATTCATGGTGATCAGTGTAGTTAGAGCATGGAACAAGTTTGATTATGCCTTAAGGAATTCATCTAATCCTTTAAATATCAAGAAGTAGATCAATAATAAGCTTTGTGAATCCAGACCATCATCAGGTCATCACATGGAAACTAGAATGGAGCATCTTGCTTGTGTAATTTTTAAATATGCTCAAAAATCCTTGTATGACCATCAAACCAAGTAAGACCAATGTCCCTAGTGCCAAGATCATGCTATACAAGTTTCATATCTTGATGAGCCTTATATCTCAAGATCTAATCCTTCAAAGTTTAACTTGTTGAGTCTAAGGAGCTAGTCTGTCTAGGATGTCATCCAAGAATGAATGAACCAGCTCTTTTGTACATTTTTTAATCTTCACTCAGGAAGCCTCACATAACCAGTAAATCACATGAAATTATAGTTATACATGCCAAGAACATGATCTAAATGTTCTAAGTCTATATGAGCTTTTGGATCAAGTTATAAGCTTATGAAGATGGACTTGTAATATAAAATGTTCATGTTAATGTCAAGTTTAAGCTCGAGCAAAACAAATCCTTTTGAGATTAAATGTGGTGGTCATGCAAATGTCATTTGATAAGAGTGAGGACATCAATTTTAAGCTCAAGAAGTAGCTTTTATATTTCAAATAATGGGTCCCAATAGATCTAACGGTCATTACTCAATCATACATCTTGATCTAATAGTGTGAAATGAGTCAAATAGTCAAGGAGCTTGAGTCATTGACACATGTCATAAGCATGTGAGGCTAATATACTAACAACAGATATTGAAATCAAACATGGGGTTGCCACATGGAATAAGCTTAGATAGATTTGAAAAATTCAAGGACAAGATCAATGACTCATGGTCATTTGTATTGAGCAGGATCAATGGTGCAAACAAAAGGTCAATATGTCAACAAGCTGAGTCAGATATCGATAGCCAATCAAAATGAAGATGAGCCCAAGACTTTTGATAGAAATAAAAATCCATTTTTGATTGAGGCAAAGGGGTATTATAGGGTCATCGATCCACCATTGAAGCTTGATCCAATGTCTTGAAGCAGACACAGTGATGTAGTCAAGTCCAAAGAACATAAAGTACCACCATCAAAGCTTAATATAGACTCTGGTTATAATATTTGAGGGTTGCAATGTAATTTTATGACTATGTTTACTTTATTTATAGAAGATTCTATGCATATACAAACCCTTAGTTACTGTAATGACATAATGTATCTAAGTGGATGTAATAGGAACTAGACATTAAGGAAAGTGTCATAATATAACAACTATAGAAAAACCAATAGTCTAAGATTGGTTTTCCATCCATAGTGGACCCACGAGAATGGGGGAAAGTTCAAGCATGATCCAATTAGAATAAGAGGTATCATTATAAAGGATACCATAAAGGCATACACATAGACCCCAATGGTTTCATCTCTAGGACCAACTGTATGAAAGCGACCCTTTCTCTCCACCGTGCATGCCATGACAAACCTATTTGGGGCAGTTAACACCATGACAAGTTTCTATCAAATGGATCCAATTGTTTTAATTGAATTGATGTTATAACTTATCTTAAAACCACTTTATCCCATCATTATAACTATATGGAGCATGAATGAGAGAATAATGTAATTGTGTAACCACTTGAAGTGACCTAGATCAATCAAAAGGTTTGAATGAGCTTAATTTATATAAGCAACCATAACTACAGTTCAAGTTTTTGAACTAATTGATTCCCCTTTTAAGTGCCAAGTCTCCCTTTCTCCTTCTACCTTTCTTCTATATGTATAGCTTTTGAGTTATTGTAAAAAAGGAGACCACACTACGTATAGTGAATCCCTACTGAATTTATGTCATATTTTACCTTTAAACATTAATGCAAGTCTATTTTCTAAGTTTTGAACAATTGTCTAAGTATGTAAGTGATGTATGGTGATGAGAAGAGATAATCCTCTATCTTTCTTTCCCTTATCCTTTCATGTTTGAGCAAGAGTTCTTAGTCTAACATGTCATATAGAGTGTAGTCTAGTGTGTAAAGATTTTTCAAGTGTATGATTGTCCTTGGAGTGTGAAATATACCTTGTAGTTCACATGCATTGTGTTTTTTCTCACATATCACCTCTATATTTAAATGCTCATGTTAGAAACCATTAATACTTAGAGATTAGTTTGTATGCTTTATTTCATCATGGTAGAAATATGATGGTCATATGGAAGACATTTTTGGTGCATCACCTCCTTTAGAGTAGGTTCAATTTATGCCCTAACTCTTTTCTCCATAATTAAGTAGTGTTTAAGTGATAAGCATTGCATAATATATTCAAGGAGATAGCCCTTAAATCTAGAGGCTCATATCCAATATAGTTGCACCCACATACCTAGAATTTTTCCCATGTTGCCCAAATCTAGAAGAAGCTAAACAACTTCTTCTAGGATGTAAGATTTAGTGATAAAAGTAATCATTAAAAATCATAAGATCAAGCAAGTTATTATAGATATTGGTTTGGGGTTGAACATCATATCTCTCAAATTGGTACAAATATTAGGATACACTATGTAATATATTTAGCTAGAGATGATCACCATCAAGGATTATGACAATGCCATAAGGGAGTCTATTAGTAGTATTTGGTCACCAATCATTATTGGGTCTATTTCACATCATACATTGCTTCATATTATGGAAATTTAATTACCTTATAACATACTTCTTGGTCATCCTTGTATCTATGAAGTATAAGCTATTCCATCCACCCTACATCAGTGCCTTAAGTTTCCCCATGATGGGATCAAGGTTACTATTCTTGTTGATCAATAGCCTTATGAGTATTGAAAACATATCTAGGTTTAGTTCTATAATCATAACTATTTTCTACGTTCTAAATTCATTTTAAATAAGAACAAGGCTATAGTTTCACATCCACCTCCATCCAATTATATCAACCCTAGTAATCTTGCTTCCACTTTGGCTAATCCATTTATCATAGCTCTTACAAAGAAGGTTGTTATTAAAGATGTGGGCATTTCCACATATAATATTAAAGATGAATTCCATGTTGTGAAGTTTCCTAAACCTTCAAATAATCCTAATGGACCCACAATTATTTGGTAACATAATAAGAAATAGAAAAAACCACCTGTGGTTTTTGTACCTATTGACCAAATTTGACTTTCAGGTCAAATTGAGGCACCCCTAGGTAAAAACTTGGTTTTAAATGATTTTATGTGGCATAATATATTTTCATTGAGTGTATTTCATGTTATATGATGTCATTTAAGGTCATCCTAGCTTTGGTCTTGGTTATATTAGTCACTTTGTCAATTTGGGGTCATTTTATGTGCTTTTAAGGGTCATTAATGAAAGTGGCATGGTTACAAAGGTGCCTAGGTTTCTTGTTTTTGTTAAAAACATCAAATAGGTAAGTATAAATATCAATGATGTTAGTTACATTGGAATATTATACGTTGATTAACTGAAATTTTAGAAACCAACTAAAAAAGGTAGAAAAAGGCACTTGTATGGATCATGGGGAAGTGTGCCACATGGAAGAAGATAATAGAGGGAACTTTAACCTTATTAACACTCATATTAATGTTATTTTCACTCTATAATTTTAATTTTGAGTCCAAAACCATTATGTTCCTTTCTTGGTTTCTTAGACACACAGAAGTGACTTTCAAGTTTTTGCTCAATATGGATAGCTAAAGATGTTTCAGGTCAAATGATTTTGGGAGGATATATTAAACTTAGAGACATTAATTTCCATATAAATATTTTAAATAATGGTTTCCTTTTATTCATGAACCATCCTCATGAACTTGACTACTTTTTTAGTAGTTATTTCATGCAGCCTATAGGTTTTGATCTATTTTGGTCTAATACATAAGAACAAGTTGGTGATGTTGGCTCTATAGGATGTTTTATTCCTTATCATATGGTCTCAATTTTTATTTTAATGTTTCATAATGTTTTTATGATAAAATTATTCCATGATGCAAGAATGTGTCACCATGTGTAGTTTTAGGTAAAGTGATTCTTGTTTGTTGAGTGTTTTTATCTTGTAAGGGTCTCATTTAGCTGAGAAATGGTATTCCAAAATTATTAGGGTCATATTACCACCACCTTCCATGTTTTATTTTCATCATGTCATCCTTTGAGTAGCTTGTAAGCTTGTCTTCCTCCATTGTCAACTTCATGCTTGGCTTCACTTGCAGTCACTTGTATAGACTTGATTAACTTGTTCATGGGGTGATAATCAAGGTATTATAGTTTTCAAATCCATCATAAGTTTTAAATAGTCCATTTATATGCTTGGGAAAGTTTTAAATGTGGTCACAAGTTCATCTACCTTGCTAAAATATTCATTTGATGCTCTTGATTACTCTATTCCATGTATATGTAAGTAATTTTCATGTTGGAGAGGGTGTATTGAAGCTAGTTTTAGGGTGATCTTAATAGATACCATCTACATGAAGTTTGATGAATGCATCTGAGTGGTTTTGAATCTTTTCCCTAACATGTTATTTCCCAAGTCCATACCCTACCTATGTAAAACATCATAATGCACACCTACAGGGCCTTGTTGACATCATACTAAGGTGTGAAAGGGTAAAAACTATTTTCCAACCTCTTAGTATTACTATAGGTGCATTGGCATGCTTTATGAAATCATATAAAGTTCATTTTCATATAAAGTACCATATTGTTCATATCTAGCTCATTTTTGGTTACTAAAGTGATTTCATGGAGAGGATGAAAAAATTAGACACCTAATTAAGGTTTTTATATGGTATTTAGGCCATGAAAATCTCATATAAAGTCTCTAAAGGGAAAGAGGAAGTGTGGAATCATATTTGAAGATAAAGGACTGAGTTTAGGGAATCTTTCCCTAAAATAGCAAAACAAAGGTTAGGGGACTTCTTTTGAATATCTTAAAACATGATTTAAAGGTGTTATAATGTATCTAGATAAGCTAATATTATAGTCCCTAACATATAAAATATTTGTACCAATAATGGGGGTCAAAAGGTTAATACAAGGTGAGAGTTACTAGCCTTCACAGTACCTTAAAAAGCACTAAAATGATCCATTGAAATCTACAGGTCTAAGGCTTGAATGGTCTTTTGTCACCCTAAGGAGAAACATTGAGAAAAACCTCATGAATATGATGTCTAGACTAATGGGATGAGGTCAAATTATTTTAAGGTAATAAATAAAGGATTGATATGTTCCCTTACAACCTCCATGACTATCTACGGGTGTCCCTTATATGAAAAATGCACACCTGCAACAAGTTTCTCAATCATGGAAAAGAGAACAAAGTTTTGTGTTTGATGGAATAATATAAGTAAACCTAAGATGATTATGGATAATATATGACCCCATATAGGGCTCAATAAAGTTTATAAACATTATGAAAAAATGGATAGGGCTATGAATACCTATAGCAGGCCCTACAGACAGAGCATATTAGTCGAGGACAATGACCATGTTTTGAGGTTCAAATGGTGGTTTTAGGAATCTTAGTTTGTATGAAAGATAAATCATGTATATTGTGACTTCAATGGGTTTCAATAGTATTCTTTTATCATCATTAAAAAACTCATTATAAGCATATATACCTATAGGTAGGGGTGTCTCAGTCCAACAGGGTATGAGATAATAACCCCAATCTTGATGCCTTCTTCATGCTTTAAGATTCTTAAAAGGTGAATGGAAGTGTAAATATGCACTATGTGACCAATATGGGTTCAATTTAGATTATCAAACATCATAATTAAGGTCTCATGATGTAGTTACACTTACAGGCAAGCCTTAAAAAGCATCTATCCCAGTCAGTAGGTAGTGAAACCAACTTAAAGGGTAAAAGTGCATTGGTAGGGTATGGGAGCTCAAATATGATAAAGGAATGGTCACATATATAGGGATTTTTTTATTCATAAGACTCCTCCAAAGGATAAGTAAGCCTATAGAGGTCCTCTAGACCCTTGTATGCACTTATAGCAGGGTGCAAGCAAATAAGGGTAAAGTGGGACATGGACTTATCTAGGGAAGAAAAGATAGTTACAAGAAATTTATAATGGTTAATGATAGGTAATATATTATTTACACAAGCCCAAAATTATACCAAGGTGATCATCTTCTTTCCCTATTTGGCTAAAGTTATCAGTCCATACAATTACGTTAGGGAGCTCTTTACTCAATAGGTAAGAATGATAATTCAAGAGGAAATGGGTTGTTTAGGTGAATTTAAAGTTAAATTAGCATTAATTTGATATTATTAACATAATATAAATGCCTAGGATCATTGGATCTGGCTTTGAAGAGTCATTCTTGGAATGAAGGAAAAATACAAGAAATAGGCTTTTTAGAGGCCTTTTTTTGGGCATTTGGAGCTAGTTAGACCCCTAAACCATGGAATAAAGAAAAAACCTTTGGTAAAAAATATCATAAATAATTTTAAAAACTATAAAAATATTAATCTTTATGAATGGATAAGGGATATACCTCACTATTTTATCTCAGAGGTTAGTTAGACCAAGAAAATTAGGTTTTGGCAAAGTGAGCTAGTGAGGGCCAAATGAGCAAAAGACTTGATATGGAGATTTGGGAAGCTCATGGAAAAAAAATCAAGGTTAATGAAGTTTAATACATGATGATAAGTAATATATAAATATAAAATCTCTCTCTATGACCAAAATTCCCTTTGCATGCAGTTCAACTAGGCAAGTTTCCAATAGGTATAGTTGGTGAATGGGATAAGAATATGAAGAAGGTTGCTTGGGGGTTTATGAAATGGTATTTTAAGATAAAATAGGATATTAAAATTCATGATATACAAAAATAAATATGATATATCAGTCTTAATATCCAAATTTAATAGGTGCCTATTAGACTTATTAGGCCTTGAGGAGACCTAGAACCAATTGGGGGTCCATCTTCATTTCTAGATCTTGGTGGACTATTCATATGATTGAGGCATGTTATGGAGGTGGATATGGACCTATTTTAACTTATATTATGTATGGTAACTTGAAATAAATCCATTTCTATCCTAGAAAGAGTACAAATATGTAGGAAAAGCAAGGAAAAACTTGATGAGGTGTTTTCAAATGCTCATATCTTTTATAAGGATTTGCATGGGAACCAAAAAAATTTTGGGGTGTTATAAGGGTCCCTTGGCATCAATTTTTTTGAATTTAGTGTCAGGTTTAATGTCAAATTTTTATGAACAAAGCTTAAGACCAAATAATTCCTAAAACCTATTAAACCCTTAGCCAGGACCCAATGGAGAAAACAAGCTTGGAAAGATATTTTAATGACATATTTTGACCATGAAATATATTTTACCTTGAATATGACTCCCTCAAGATATCTTTAGCAAGATGAGTTATATGGAATTATATGAACAACATGCAAAATAGGGTATTTTTGACCATTTTTTTATGTTTTGTAAGTTCTATAAGGTTTTATAAGATGAAATCAAGTTTTGATGAAGTATTTATACTTGATATAACCCCTCATGGTCATTTCACGCTTGGGAAAATCTTATAAGTGTTCAAATAATTGCCTTCATCTTAGCGTCAAAATTGGCATAAGGGACACAAGGGTGAAAAAGGTGAAAAATCCAAGTGTGAACCTTTTTAAATAATGCCTGATGAATCTAAGGATATGGAGGGTCTTTAAAATTTTCAGTCACTCCCTCTCATTTATTTTCATGGAAAACTAAATCAAATTTTGAGGCTAAGTGTGAGGGGTGATTGAAAGAGGAGTTTTTTTAGATTGCAAATAGTGATGGTTACCTTCTAGGAGTTTATAGATGAGTAGGAATGCAAAAAATGCATGAAAAATAATTATTTAAGTCCTTCCATATTATACCAATTATTATACCTATCCCTAGTTAGTGGTGGGACGTTCAAATAGGTTCAAATTATAAAGGCAATTTTTTGAGCTAAGACTGAGAGTTTTATGCCATGTTTCATCAGTTTCGTGACTTATATGGACACTTGGTCATCTTAACATTTCATGGTTAATTATATACCTATTTATCATACAAATTTTATCCCCTTTCCTTAGATTGACAAGTGTTTAAGTGACCTTTGGACTTCCCTTGTCTTGTTCTTCTCTCAAAGGCTATAAATATTGATTCTTTTGGCTCTTTTTGGCAACCTCTATTGGTTGATGGTGAAACCTTGGAAAAATTTATATTTTAATTACTCTTGAATAAATAAATAATTTAATTTTAATACTTACATGTAAAATTGAGTGTCATTGCAATCTTTTTGGTCTTGTCTAGTCAAAAGGTGATCTTCTCCAGCATGTTATCCTTGATTGTTCACCAAGTGTGTATAAAGAAATTATTATAGATATTTTTTAGTGATATTTTCTTATTTTATAGGTGCCTTAGAATAATTTTATGGCTATATTCCAAAAATTAATCATTCATTACTCTCTTAAGTATCAAAATATCTTATTGAACCTAACTTATGAAACATTGATGTGATAATGCAACTTGAATTTTGAGTTTTATGTGAAAGAAGCCTTGTTTAGCTCTAAGTAGTTTAATTTCAGTAAATAAGAGGAAGTATAAAATTGGTGCATTACCTCTAGTTTCTTAGTTTGTATTTTTAACCCTTTTCATGTAAAATTGATAGATAAGAGAATGTTTCAAAGATTGCATCAAGAGAACTAGCCCTTTTAGAGATTCATCTCAATAAAATTATTATGCACATAAAGAGATATTTTTCCATTGTGTCACTTGGATGAGGAGAGATAATCATATCCTCAATGGGTGAAAATCCAAGTGACAATAGTATTTTTCATGCCTGGTGGGACACTAAGTCCTAGAATATTATCCAAGATTGGTGTTGGTCTTGGCATAGTTGTAGCCTCAAGAAAATATGCATTTAGTACCTAGAAACACCAATAAAGTTTTCAAATATTTGGTTATTGATTAATATTTAATTTCCTTGCCAAAGGTGACCACTAGGTCTACTACTAAAGGTATACCCTTTGAGTTTTGGTAATTGCCTTTATAATCTATCAAAAAATTTAGGTTTGTGAATACTCATCCTTATTCAAGAGAGTTGATGTTTAATAAGTCTAAGTTATTGTTTAGTTCAACCCCTAATACTCATAGTTCAAATTCAAATACGGATATAAACCAACCTTTTATACCTTTCATTGGATCATATCCTTTGAATCTTGCCCAATATGACTAAATTCCAAGAGTAGCCCTTAAGAATGTTCCATCTTTTAGTGGAGAAGGTCATATTACTACCATTGAACACATTATAAACATAGAAAACTTTTGCGATATCCATAATATCACTCAAGAGAATGTGGATATTAGGTTATTGGAATTGTCTTTCAAAGGTAAAGCTTTGGATTGGTATGGGACTCTACCTAAAAAATCTATTGGTTTATGGGATGAACTAGGAGATCTATTAACTAAGAGGTTTGGAGAGAAAAGTGATAATCTATCACTAGCTGAGTGATTGACCACTATCAAGATGGTAACACAAGATTGTATGAAATATTTTAACACTATATTTTAAAAAATATGGGATCGAAATTTAGCCCTTGTGAGACCTACTCCAAACTATGTCTTCTTATACTATCTAAAAGCTTTGAATAGTGATGTAGCCATGATGTACGCTATCTAATACCTATGAGATAGCCATCAATGTTGATAATTATCTTTTTCAAGTAATGAATATTTCTCCTAGGCCACCAATGCCATTCTTCCTTGATTTGTAGCCTCCTAATCAAGTTGCATTACTTACCTTGGCTCTTTTGCATAATCAAGAAAGGTCTGACATTGCCCCCACAAATGAGATTCATAAAGTGAAGAGTTTGCTCCAAAGTTTCAATAATAAATTGGTTGCCCTAAAAAGGAAACAAGCTTAAATTTATATACCTTGTCATCCCTATAATCAGTTTGGACAAGCAAATAGGCCTCCTTTTTAAGGCAATAATCAAGGACAAAGTCAAATCACTCAAGCTAGAACTTACCAAAGTTACAATCCTAATGATACCTCATCTTCCAAATCTCTTTTTCCCACTCAAAACAAATTTGTTTAAGAATAACCATGTTATCCCTCCTATGATCAAAATCAAGGCCAAGTTGCATATGTCAATGAAATGCCTATTCAAGACATGACAATGTAAAGAAATCAAGCATCTCAAGTTCCCCATTTTGAGATGTCAATGAAAATTGGAATGGAAAGTGGAAAAACACAATTTTATTTTACTCTCATAAATCCTTTGGAGGGAGAGTTTTGTGCCATTTATCATTTGGGGACTTCAAGCAATGTGAATGGTAGTGTGTCCTCTAATACTAGGTCTAAGAAGAAGGTTATTGAAGAGATTCAAGGGGATAATCAAGGACATATTTTGACTCCTACATCATCTCCAATTGTGTGTGGGTATAGATCATCACCTTAGGAGTAATAAAATTAGAGGTCTCAGAATGTAAGGCCTGCTCCTACACATCCACCTCCACAAGCTACACTACAAGGTACTAGTGCTTCCAAAGAACCTTCCAAGGCAAGAAATCCTTATATAAATTTTGTGGAACAAATGAAGAAGTTACATAAGAATATTTCACTTTGGTATTCATTAACAATACCTGGAAAAAAGGACATACTTCAAAATGAATTGCAAGGACTCAGTAAGTGCTGACAATTTTGACCCCACAAGTCAAATCACCACCCTTATCATTCAAATCTTTCCATTTCCTTGCCAATTTGCTTTTGATTAATAAGTTATAAAAGGATAGTCAAAATACTTTGAGTTTTCACAAAGCATAAGAAATACTTCGAGCTTTCATGGAAGGAAGGCTTCAGGAATAATTTCCCCAAAAGTTTTTTTTAGAAATGGTCCTATTTCATATGTTTTTAAGACTTGTTTTGGTTTCAAAGTCAATTAAAATAGTTCCAAGGACCTCTTAAAAAGCCTAAAAGTTCATTATTCTTTTGGGAAAGTCATTTCAAATAAATCCAAAGAAAAGTGTCAAATAATAAGCAGAAGGAAAGGGACTTTAGCCGAAGGGTAATTTAAATAATTCTACAAGGACACTTTGAAGAATTTCAAAGGGCAAGTGGATTATTCAATTTCTCCCAAAGGTGAAAAACAAAAGCTCGAAGGTTAATTTTCGTTAGGAAGGGACATTTTAAGAATTCCTTCAGATTTTTTGTCTAAAGGAAGTAAACAGGATGATAGGAACATTTCACTTTGTCTGAAAGGATCTTTTCTTCAACAATGGTCCATTTTACACTTTCCTAAAGGGCACTTACATTTTTCCAAAGGGTCTTTTGAAAAATACTAAAAGGCACTTTACAAAGAGGAGGATCTATTTCAATTTTGCCAAAAGGTGCATTTACAAAGTTCTAAAGGTCTCTTACCTTTTGTAAGGATCATTTGAAAAAAACTTGAAGGGTTCTTTCACAACTCGGATGGTTATTTGCAAAGGGCAAAGGATAATTTTATAAAATCCTAAGGGTATATTCCATTTGGGACAAAGGCAATTTCAAAGACAAAGGGATGTTTCACAAAGTCTTGAAGGGTATTTTTAAAAAAATCTAAAGGGTCCATTCATTTTCAAAAGGGACACATTGAAAAATTATGAGGGGTAAATAAGTTGTTAAATATGGACAAAACTAAGTTAAAATCAAATAAAACTCCTCTTTTTTATCTTTCTTTGATATTAGGAAATACTTTGGTTCATAATTGTATGGTGGATAGTGGAGCTAGTAGTACAGTCATGTCTAAATAGTTTGCAAACAAGCTCGGCCTTGTTTATGAGCCAAACACTAAGGAGATATTAAAATTGGATGGGTCACCAATAAATATTGTAGGCATCATCAAGGATCTAAAATTGACATTGCATGCTTATCTCAATGTTACTATTTAGTAAGATGTTGTGGTAGACTTGCCTCCTTAATTTTTTATATGCCTTTCAATAAACTTCACCTTAAATATTAGGGAATATTTATCAACTGATTAGACTTATTTAATGTTCAACTAGGTATGGCACTAAGTTTACAATTCATTCTAAAACTATTTCATGTTTTCATATGGGGCCATATATGCCAAGTATTGTGAACACTAACTGTATCATCTCGGAAAAAGTACTAGAAGCTAGTGAAGTAGAAAGTGAATCACCTTTGGATGGAGTTTTAGATTTTTTCCTTGATGAGTGGGCTCCCACTTTGAATGAGAATTATCCTTATAATCTAATTGAATAATAAGGACTTGGTGTGTATTGCCTTCATGAGAATGATGCACCAATTCTATCCATGGTTAAGGATGATGAGTCTAGTGAAGGTCTATGGAAATTGTACTTTAAAAAATCAAAGAATAAGCATGGAACCAGAGCTGGAATTATGTTGGTTTCTCCAACAAAGAAAAGGTATTTCTCTTCTATTAAATTTTATTTTGGTTGTTCAAACAATGTTGTTGAGTATGACGCACTAGTTTACAGTTTGTAGTGGGCTAGGAAGATGAAAGTCAACACCTTACAAGCTTTTGGTGATAGTGAACTTATAATTCACCAAGTAAGAGGTTTAAATATATGTAAAATTTTGTTTCGTAAGTCTTACAGGTATATAATTTTGGACTTACTTGAATATTTTCAAGATTTTAACATTCAGGCAATACCAAGAGGTGAGAATAAACACATAGGTAGGTTGGCTACCATTGGAGCACAATTTAGTATCCCAGTTGATGTAAAAGTCAAAAAAAAATAGTCATATATAAAGGTGGTTTTAAGACCTTATGTTCTATATAATCATGAAAATTGGCAAGTGTTCAAAGATGATAGTCAAATTGTGAGATTCTTACAAAAAGAGGCTAAGTTTTCTTCAAGAAACCAATCAAAGTATTTGTATCAATATGGTGATTAAGTTGTGTAACTAAAAACAAACAAGTTGCCCAAAGGATTGGTCACACTTGAGAAAATTTTTAGTGGTGATGACAAGTTAAGGAAGGATAAGTCATCCTTGTCAACAAAGGAAGAACACTATACTAATGTAAAAATTGCATCTAATAAGATTTTGAAGTAGGGTAAGGTATGCACTCCTTCACAAAAAAAAACTTTCATTGAGTTATGCATAAGTTTTGTTGATATATTTGTTTGGAAATATAGTGATCTCAAGGGCTTTAACCTAAGTCTAGCTCAGCACACCATTGAGTTAGAATCTAAAACTAAACCAATGAGACAAAGACAAAGGCCCATAAATCCTAAGCTTGAGCCTTTGATGAGAGCTGAGCTTCACAAGCTCATAAAATCAGCTGTTATATTTCCAATCAAGCACTCAACTTGGGTGGCAAATCTTGTCCGAGTACATAAAAAGAATGGTGAGATTAGATTGTGTGTTGACTTCTATGATTTGAATAGGGATTCAATTAAAGATCACTATCTTTTGCCATCAATGGAACAAATTTTATAGCTAGTTACAGGTTTAGAGAGGTTTTCTTTGTTGGATAGATATAGTGGCTATAATTAGATTTTGGTCAAGGAAGAGGACCAATTTAAGATAGCCTTCACAACCAAGTGGGGGACATTTACATATAAAAAGATGGCATTCAGTTTATCTAATGCTAGAGCAACTTTTTAGAGAGCCATGGATATGGCATTCTAATGCCTTCTTAACAAGTTTGTACTTGTTTATTTGGATTATATAATAGTGTTTTCAAAGAATGTAGTTGATCACATGGTTCATCTCAAGCAAGTGTTTGAATTGTGTAAGCAATGTGGGGTATCTCTAAATCCCAAAAAGTGTGTCTTCTTAGTTCATGAAGGTAAGCTTCTTGGACATGTTGTTTTAAATCATGGTTTAAGCATAGATTCTAAAAAGATAGACTCTATTCTTGCACTCTCCTCACCTAAGCACAAAAAGGCTATGCAAAGCTTCTTTGGGAAAATCAACTTCATAAGGAGATATATCTCAGATTTTGCCATTTTAGCTAAGCCACTTATAGCCATGCTAAATATGAATTAGATATTCAACTGGTCCAAAGGAGTAAAGAGTTTCAAAGATATAAAGAAAGCCATAGATAATGCTCCTACACTTATAAATTCAGATTTTACAAAAGATTTCATTTTGTATACATATACAAACATGGACACCATTTCAAGCATTCTTATGCAACAGTATCATGAGGCTTTGGAGCAGCCAATAGCCTTCTTTAGTCAAGGCTTGGAAGAGTACGAAACAAGGTACTCTTTTGTTTAAAAATGTGTACTTTTAGTTATAATATCTCTTAAAAAGTTTAGATAGTTGTTGTCTAAATATAAGATACACCTAATGGTTCCTCATCCAAGCATCAAGGAGTTCCTTTTGAATAAATATATAAATGAGAAGAGAGTTGGTTGGATAACCAAGGTAATGGAGTATGATTTGGAAATTAAGGTGACAAATCTGATTAGAGGCAAAAGACTTTGTGAGCATCTAGCTTAAGACTTGTACGATACTAATGAGGTTGTTTTGATGTCAAATAATGAAGAGGTTGTAGTTAGTCTTACCTCACCTTCCAGCTAGTTTCATGACTTGGTAAGCTATCTCAAAGATGGTATTTATCCCTCTCATCTAAGTTCTTAAAAAATAAGATATTTTAGGTTGTAATCAATTCCATTTTTACTTATTAATAGTGTTTTATTCAAGAAAGATATTAATGGCATGTTGCTAAGATGTATAGAGCCAAGCCAAACTCAAAAATTGCTTGAAGAATTCTATGATGGACATGGTGGAGGACATTTTTTTATAAGAGATATATCCCTTAATATCATGAGAGGTGGGTATTATTGGCCCATTATATTTGGTGATTTCCATGCATAGGTTAGAAAGTGCAAACAATGTGTTATGTTTGTAAGAAAAGTGAAACTTACAACCTTACCTCTTAAACCAATTGTGGTGGATTAGCCGTTTGTCCAATGGAGATTAGACTTTATTGGTCTCATTAATCCTCCTTCAAGTTTAGGATATAAATGGATTCTAACTACTAAAGATTACTTCATACATTGGATAGAAGTAGTAGCATTAAAAGAAGTAAATAAAACCAATGTTCTAGATTTATATAAAGGTTTGCTTACTAGAATTGGAGTTCCTTCAAATATTATCTATGATAATGCAATGGCTTTTGCGGGATCTAGGATCAGTTGATGGGTTGTCTAGCATGGAATTTATCTCAGTAATTCATCAAACTATTATCTACAAGGTAATCACCTTGCTAAATATATGAATAAGAACCTCTTGAAGATCATAAGAAGGACTATTGAAGATAATCAGAGATCATGGCATCTCAAGTTGAAGTCAACTCTATGGGATGATAACATCACCTACAAAAGATTTATAGCCAACTCTCTATACAAGATGGTATATGGTAAGGTAGCAAGGTTACCCATTTCTCTTGAAGTTCCTACTTTGGAACTAATGCATCAACTTGAGCTATTGGAGAATGAACCTATGGAGACCAAGTATGATGAGCTTATAGAGTTGTAAGAGACAAGAAATCAATCCATCCTAGACATGGAGATTCATCAAGCATAGGTGAAGAGAGCTTTTGATAAAAGAGCTTCTTCATGAAGTTTCAAATAAGGAGATTTAGTCCTCAAGTGGGATGAGGATAGAGCTAAACTAGGAAGCCACACAAAGTTTGATTCCCTTTAGAGTGGTCCATACATAATCTCCAACTGTAAATCCCATAATGACTTCCAACTTGTAAAGATAGATGGTGATGAGATTCTGATCCTAGTAAATGAGATACATTTAAAACATTGCTATTGAAGATCAAAGCTCCTTGTACATAGTTTTTTGGTTTTCCTCTAAGTGTTATTCAAGCATAGTAGTTTCATTATGTTTTATTCCAAATAAGTGCTTATTTGCACATCTGCTTTTTAGTTCATTTTCCCTGCTTTGTGTGTTTCCCTTTTTGTTTTAGAGGTTGAAGGTTGTCTTTTTCAAATTAGAGGTTGAACTTAGAGTCATGGACCAGATTTAGCATTGTTTTATGAGTTCAAATATTATGTATATGGTCTAAGTTCTCAAGCATAGCAAGCATGCTTTCCAACAAAATTGCTAAAATGTTGACAATTTTGACCCCATAAATCAAATTTACACCCTTATCATTCAAATATTTTCATGTCATTTCCAATTTTATTTTGATCAGAGTAGTTCTAAAAGGATTGTTTGTATACTTTGAGTTTTCACAAAGCATAAGAAATACTTCAAGCTTTCATGGAAGGAAGGCTTCGAGAATAATTTCCCCAAAAGGTTTTTTTTTAGAAATGGTCCTATTTCATAAGTTCCAAAGAGTTATTTTGGTTTCAAAGTCAATTACAATAGTTCCAAGGACCTCTTCAAAAGTCTGAAGGGTCACTATTCTTTTGGGAAAGTCATTTCAAATAAATTTGAAGAAAAGTGTTAAATAATAAGCAGAAGGAAAGGGACATTAGCTGAAGGGTACTTTGAAGAATTCTAAAGGGACACTTTGAAGAATTTCAAAGGGCAAGTGGATTATTCAATTTCTCCCAAAGGTGCAAAACAAGTTGATAGGACCAATTCACTTTGTCTAAAAGGATCTTTTCTTTGACAATTTTCCATTTTACACTTTCCTAAAAGGCATTTTACAAAGAGGAGGGTCTATTTCACTTTTGCCAAAAGGTGCATTTACAAAGTTCTGAAGGTCTCTTACCTTTTGTAAGGATCATTTGAAAAAAACCTAAAGGGTTCTTTCATAGCTCAGAGGGTTATTTTCTAAGGGTAAAGGACCATTTTAGAAAATCATAAGGGTATATGCCCTTTGGGATAAAGGAAATTTCAAAGACAAAGGGATGTTTCACAAAATATTAAAGGGTAGTTTTTCAAAATCTAAAAGGTCCTTTCATTTTCAAAAGGGACATATTGCAAAATTCTGAGGGGCATTTCATAAGGCCTGAAGGGTTCTTTCCCTTTGGGAAAATGATCCCACAAAAAGGCTAAAAGTAAAGAGTCTGAGGGAATTCCTTCAGAAAAATTTTCCAAAGGAGTTCAAGTGGAAGACTTACTCTAAGGAATTCCTTTGAAAAAAGGAAAAGACATGAAGCCCAAAATAATTCCTTTAGACAAATTGTCTAAAGGAAATGAAAAAAAGAAAAAGGTCTGAAGGAATTCCTTTAGAGAAATTTTCTAAAAGAATTTATTTATAAGGCTTACCTAGGGAATCAACCATTCAAAATCCCAAGGAGAAATCTCGAGTAAAGGAGACCAAGGAATTCATTTGGGAGAAATAAATCGAAGGAATTATCTAAGGCAAAAAGAAAAGGAACCAAGTAGAAAAGGCAAAAGAAAGAGATAAGCCATGGACAATAAATCCAAAAACAAGGATAGAAGCAACTAGTCTACATGCAAGTGACCCAAGCCCAAAGGAAATCATGCAAAATTGAAGAACACAAGAACAATACTTTAACATTGGATGGTCATTCAAGGAGAGCTTAACATAGAATTTCATGCATACACTCTTGGTCTTCATGTAATCTAAGCCTTTCAAAGAACTTCCAACTCAACTTCAAGTGGAGTTTTCAGTCCAAGATATGGTGTGGATTTTTATGCAAGAGTTTGACTTGTAAAACTTGGGTCCACCTCATCCCTTCTACACCAATATGGAATTTCATGCATGCTTCAATTCTGCAGTTGACTAGTCTTACACTTTGTTTAGCTGACAAGTCATGCATGTTCTCTTGTTTATCCTGTTGAAGGTTTTCAATGTTTCTAACAGTTGAAGTGGAGTTATAAATTTTGTTTTGGCATTGATTTCATGCAAAGGAAATTGTTCTCTTATTTCCATCAATTCAGGTGGAGTTTATATTTGGAGATTTGCGTAGCATCATGCATGATGAAGCTTTTGACTCAAACTTGAGCTCACCATTCTTTTTGAATGTCAAAGAGATTTTCATGCAAGACAAAAATACAAGGAGATATTTTTAGGCTTTGTTATCTTGGCATAGCTAAAATTGGATTTGGGTTGAAGTAGGAGTTTATATCCTCTTCTATTTTTAGTGCCAACCTCTTGGCTTGTTGTATACTTTTTCTATATAAGTTAGCTTTTCAGCTTTGAATTGTATCCTCTTTTGGCTAGACTAGACTCTACCAAAAATTTGTGTTTTGTAACTTTTTTTCTTAAATAGACGGATAGTGTATTTATGTCAGTGATTTGCATATGTGATAGAATTTTATTCCTTGTCAAATCATGATTCTTACTTAGTTACTAGCTAATCAGATTATGTAGGCTATGTTTTGTGTTTAATATATTTTAGATGAAGTTACATTGGATATAAGTGGATGGTTAGTGCCTTGAATTAAGCTTATTATATCATTTTCCTCAAGCTTTGATCACAAGATAGAACCTTTTCATGAAATATCGATGCATAGGGGTCAATTAGGGTTAACAATTCAGTTTGATTATTATCTGATCAATGCTTTTAGAATCTCAAATTATGTGGATCAATCAAATTTTAGGTGTATCACCATCATTAGATCAGTTGTTTTTCCTTCTCCTTCTCCCCTTTTTCCCCAATATTTTTTAGTGTAGAGTAGAGATCCTAATTGATACACTAAAGGGAGCTAACCCATAGAATCTAGAGATTTTATCCACTGATTAGGCCATCGACAGCTAGGATTGTTTCCATGTTTCAATAAACTGTGAAGGCCTAAAACTGCCTTCATAAGGGTGTGAGTATGATTGAAAATACTTTTTGGCATGCCTAGTGGGACATCGAATAAATTCTTTGCATATTTAAATAAGTTTTGTATTAGAATAAGTTATTCATATCATCAACATCCAATTATAGAGCTTATAACATCATTCAGGCAGCTCTTTCATGCCAAAGGTTACCACAAGGTTAGCAAGTAAGGGTATTCCTTTTGAATTTATATCTTATAAGAGATCATGGTTTAGGAGGGAAAAAACATATCCTCAAAATCAATATTTGTCTCCTACTTATCCTACTGTTCTATTCACTACAACACCCACTACCCAAATGGCCATCAAAAATTAAGTGTTTGTTCCATTTAATAGAGATAGCTCACTCAGTTTGATGAAATTCTAGTGTCTAACCTTAATAGCATCCTATTATTCTTAGGAGAAAATTAAATAACCCCTTTTGAGCATATCCAAGATGTAGTAAATCTCTATTCAGTCCATAATGTTGTTGAAAATAATGTTACTATTAGATTATTTGCTACTTCCTTCAAAGGAAAAGCATTGCAATGATATAGAAACCTCCCACTTAACTTCATTTCTACCTAGGATGATTTGGGTGTAGCCTTAGTCAAGCAATTTGAGGACAAATCTGATCACCTATCTTTAGTTGAGAAATTGACCACCATAGCAAGGGCTCCTCATGAGTTCATGTCTGATTTTAACCTCAAATTCCAAAAGACATGGACCATAATATCTATGTTGATAATGCCATCCTCTAAATATGCATTTTTGTACTATTTGAAAGCCCTTAATTTTGACATTAGTGTGATGATATAGTTAATGGGTGGTACTACCTTGCCAGATGCTTATGAGGTTACAATAAGGGGAAAAAATAGTTTTATTGGGTGAATATTTTGTCACCAGCTAACTGATGAGAAAAATAGGTCTCTTCAACCACAACATAGGGAGATTGGTTAGCCAAATGTGTAGGTTTACCACATCAGAGGTGGACAAATCTCTCCTCTCATCAAGGGGAGGTTCCCTATAAATATGAGGAGCTATATACTATATATATGCAGAAAATAACACTCAAGGGTAGGACAACACCATCCATCTCTCTTTTTTTAGAGATTATGTTCACAAACAAAGGATAAATCCAAGTGGAAACACTAAAGGCACTTCTCTTCTTTCAGAAGTGGTCTTACAGCAGATAGCTGGAGTTCTTTCTGATGGGTAACAAGTAACTGGTAACAAAGGGCGTAATAACCAGTAGATTGAGATGTAGCACAAAGTCTCCACCTCAACTACCCAAGAGTGAAATACGAAGGACAATGAGGGCACAAAGTCATCCCAAGGTCCTTTACATAGAAATAGAAAATAGACAAACACACTAAAGATAATTGTGGGGGCACAAAGTCTCTCCACAATTGGATTCAGGACACCTTCTTGATTACTTCCACTAGTTTTACTTATTTCTTTAAAATGGATAAGATCACATTCAAGAAATAGACATAAGAACAATCTCATAAAATGACACAAGCTATAATAGCACAAAGTCTAAAATTAACTTGCTTTCTCATTTAAATAAAGAAATATTATGAACAATCTGAGCTCAAAGTCTCAGTAATCACCTCTCAATTTTGGCAAAGTTTTGCTTCTATAATGGAAAAGTCTCCCTTGCATAAATTAAGAGAATACAATATATAGCAGCTAAGAAAGGCTTGGTACTTTGTTCCATGGAATGGCCCCTACTGCATTTAATGCCTTGAATGCATTTTTAGTTTTGTCAAAGATCCCATGCTAGAACAGGGTGGCTGCCTTAACTATGGCATGTCGATTTATCTCAAATGTCTTCTCCTAGGCCTAGGTCATCTGGTCTATCACCTGATATCTACACAGCTATCTACTTTTCCTTTACTCCAAGGGAGACAAATAGGCTATGCCTTCCATGTTTGCAAGCTCAAATATTTACTTGGTGGACTGTTCCACCTACCAAAAATAATTCCTACATAGATATTTCTAACTTTCCCTCTTTGTCTCATCCTAGTTTTTGTCTTTTCCTAGCATTTGAGCTCTTAGGGCTGAATTCCCATCTTTGCTAGCTCTTTCGGCTCTCTTCCTTCGTAGTTCTTCCTTTTGGCATTTTGGCCTTCTGCATTCAAGCCTTCAAAGATCAATGGCTATTTCATTGCCATGAATTTGATGGTTTTAAAGACGTCACTAGTCGAATACCAATGGCTAGTTCATGGTGCTTAATCTTGATGTCTTTAGGCCCGTCACCCTCCTTAGCAATTCCTTCGACTTTCTTATTTGATCCTCCTCGAAGGGGACCTACCCTTTGGGGTCTTGAGAAAGGTCCATTTTGATCAATGAGAGACCCCCATAAGGGTATCTATCCTTTAGGGTTCTTTGGGGTCCTTTAGCTCTAATTCCTTTAGATAAAATGTCTAAAGGAATTCCTTCAGACATTTTGTTCAAAGGAAATGTTCCATTGCCTTAGCCATTTTTGCCACAAAAAATCTTTTCAAAGGAATTCCTTTGTTCCATTTAGCCTTTGAAATAGTCCATTTTACTCATCACCTACCCTTTACAAGGGCACTTAGGCTTAGTTCATTTCCATCTGCAAGGGCACTTGCCTTTCAAGCTTTGGGGCACTCCTTTGAACCTCCCAATTAAACCGATCGATTGAACCAACTTTGGTTCAATGGTTCAACGGTTCTATCTCATGTTTGAAGCCATCTTTTTGTCTAAGTCTTTTAATCTCTTTGAAATGATTGAACCCATTGAACCTATTGAACCTGAAGAACCAATTTGGTTCAAGATTCAACAATTCAATGGTTCAACAGTTCATTCCTTTGTTTTTCGCTAAGTCTTTTGATCACTTAAACAAAACGCATTGAACTAACTGCTCGTTGAACCTTTGAACCTTTGAACTCATTGAACCTTTGAATTGAAATGGTTCAAGGTTCAATGGTTCAATGGTTTAAGCCTTCTTTTTATTAAGTGTTTCAAATCTATTGAACCTTGAAGTGGTTAAACTTGTTAAAATTTTGCCAAAGTGCTTAACTCTTTAAGTTTGCCGACGCCATTGAACCTTTAAACCAGTTGAACCTTTGAACCTATTAAACTAATTTGGTTCAAGGTTTAATGGTTCAATACTTCCTTTGAAGCTTGTCGATGAGCATTTTTGGTTGAAAAAAGGCATTGAACCAATCTAGAAATTTCCTAAGTGTGGAACTTGTTTCTTTCCTGCAGAGTTCGTAGAAACGAACCTATGGAGTTTGTAGAAATGAGCCTGCGGAGTCTGTAGAAACTAGTCCATAGAACCAAGAAACCAACTTGTAGAGTCCATAGTTTTTTCTAAGTCTCCTAAGCTTTGAAAGAGTCCATAGAATCTAGCCTAAAGAGTCTATAGTTTCAAGCTTGTAGGGTTCGTAGTTTCAAGCCTGTAGAGTTCGTAGCAATGAGTCCATAAAACCCAGCCTACAGAGTCCATAGTTTCAAGCCTACAGAGTCTATATAAATTTTTAAAAATATTGAAAAATGGAGAATTTGAATACTCAAAACAATTTTTGAGAAGGGAAGAAAGAATTTTTGTGTGCAGGACCAAAATAGTTCATATGTTGTCCCAAAAATGAGTGACAAATTTTGGGAACAACAAGTTTGATATAAGTTGGTAAGCTTTCTCCAAGACCTCTAATGCCTATATTCCCAAAATTTAATTCTATACTAGCCCCTCAAATTCATCAAATTCCATTTTTAGCTCATATTTTGTCACCTCAAGCTTAAATTACAGCCCCTATTAGTCAAGCTAGTGAGATAAAAGAGTTTGAAAGCTTGTTACAATCCTTTGGGAATGAAATAGTGTAGCTCAAAAGGTAAAAATTTTAGGGTAATAGGCCCTATTAATAACAAAATTAGACCACCTATCAACACTTCAAAGATCAAAAGAATCCTTATCAAGGTTTTTAGAGAGAATAGACCACCTTATTAAACACAAAGAGACATAACTACAGCCAAGCCATATGATGCCATTGATCCTAATACTCCTTGCACTTCAAAGGCTATTGTTCCCACCCTACCTCAAAACAACTTGATGCATGATTTAGGTTGGCAGTCCTTAAATCTCAATGATGGTCAAAACCAAGCCTTGGTATCACAAAACATCACTATGCCATAAATGACATAAGAAGAGTTTTCTTTTCAAGGAGGTCAATACCAAGATACAAGTTTGGAATTACAAGGAGAGACTCAAAAATTTCAAGGGTAGCTTGATTCCATTAATGTAAATTGGCAAGTGGATGATCATGTTGCTTTTACTTAGGGTGTTGAAACTAATAATTCAAGTGGTCAAGTTATAGTTGTAACTAAGGCTAAAAGCAAATCCATTGATGAGGTGTAGGGGGTGATAAATTCTTCAAGTATACCTAATATTTTACCTAAGAGTACAAAATAACAATTTACTACCCCTACAATTTAGAAAAATCTAAATATAGAGGCAAGTAAAGTTCAGTGAATATCTCTAGTTCGCGAGCAGCCAATGCTTTAGAAAGTGCAACCAAAGGTTAGTGGATCTCATTTAATTATAGTGGATAAAATGAAAAAATTTAATATTAGAATTAGTATGTGGGATTATCTTACCATTCCAAGACAAAAGGATAAGCTCATTCAAGATCTTTCAACTCTCAAATTGTCTCCAAAATTGTTTGAGAAAGAAGGTGTTATCTTAACTAATTCAAATTAGCCAACTAAGCAGTAAGTACATCAAGTCAATAAGATAGTAAATGTGGAAAAAACTAAGGTTACATTAAAGAAAACTCCTCCCTTTTACCTTTGTTTGATAGTAGGAGATACTTTAGTTCATAACTGTATGGTAGATAGTGGAGCTAGTAGTACAGTCATGCCTAAATAGATTACAAATAAGCTCAACCTTGTTTATGAGTCAAACACTAAGGGGGTATTATAATTGGATGGGTCACTAATAAATATGGTAGGCATCATAAAGGAATTTAAATTGACATTAAATTCTTATTTCAATGTTACTATTTATCAAGATGTTATGGTAGACTTGCCTCCTTACTTTGTTATATGCCCTTCAATAAACTTCACCTCAAAGATTAGCAGATATTTATCAACTGATTAGACTTAATTAATGTTCAAATATAGGTATGTTACCAAGGTAATAATTCATTCTAAACCTATTTCATGTTTTCGTATCTATTCATATATTCCAAGTGTTGTGAACACTAATTGTATCATCTCGGATAAATTACTAGAAGCTAGTGAAGTAGAAAGTGTCACCTTTAGATGGATTTCCAGATTTGTTCCTTTATGAGTGGGATTCCACTTTGAATGAGCATGATCCTTATAATATAATTAAATAAGAATGACTTGGTGTGTATTGCCTTCATGAGAATGATGCACCAATTCTAGCCATGCTTAAGGATGATGAGTCTATTGAAGGTCTATGGAAATTGTACTTTGATGGACCAAGGAATAAGCATGGAATAAGAGATAGAATGATGTTGCTTTCTCCAAAAAATCAAAGGTATTTCTCTTTTATTAAATTTTAGTTTAGTTGTTCAAACAATGTTGCTGAGTATGAAGCACTAGTTTACAATTTGTAGTGGGCCAAGAAGATGAAAGTCAACACCTTACAAGTTTTTGGTGATAGTGAACTTATAGTTCACCAAGTAAGAGGTTTAAATATGTGTAAAAATTTATTTCTTAAGTCTTACAGGCATAAAATATGGGACTTACTTGAATATATTCAAGCTTTTAACATTCAAGCAATATCAAGAGGTGAGAATAAACATGTAGATAGGTTGGCTATCATTTGAAAACAATTTAGTATCCTAGCTGATGTAAAAAGTGAAAACCTTTAGTCATATATAAAGGTGGTTGTAAAGCCTTTGGTTCTAGATAATCATGAAAATTGGCAAGTGTTCGAAGATGACAGTCAAATTGTGAGATTCTTTCAAAAAGAGGCTAAGTTTTCTTCAAGAAACCAATAAAGGTATTTGCAGCAATATGGTGATTAAGTTGTGCAACTAAAAACAAATAAGTTATCCAAGGGATTGGTCACACTTGAGAAAATGTTCGGTGGTGATGACAAGTTAAGGAAGGAGAAGTCATAATTGTTAACAAAGGAAGAGCACTATGCTAATGTAGAAATTGCATCTGGTAAGATTTTGAAGTTGGGTAAGGTATGCACTCTTTCACAAAAAGGAAGCTTTCATTGAGTTATGCATAAGTTTTGCTAATATATTTGATTGGCCATATAGTGATCTCAAGGGGTTTGACCCAAGTCTAGCTCAACACACCATTGAGTTAGAAGCTGAAACTAAACCAATGAGATAAAAACAAAGGCCCATAAATCCTAAGCTTGAGCCTTTGATGAGAGCTGAGCTTCACAAGATCATAAAATCAGTTATTATATTTCTAATCAAGCACTCAACTTGGGTGGAAAATCTTGTCCCAATAAAAAAAAGAATGGTGAAATTAGATTGTGTGTTGACTTCCATGATTTGAACAGGTCTTCACTTAATTATCACTATCCATCACCATCAATGGAACAAATTTTATAGCTAGTTACAGGTTTAGAGAGGTTTTCTTTGTTGGATAGATATAGTGGCTACAATCATATTTTGGTCAAGGAAGAGGACCAATTTAAGATAGTCTTCACAACCAAGTGGGGGACATTTTCATACAAAAAGATGTCATTCAATTTATCTAACACTAGAGTAACCTTTTAGAGAGCCATGGATAATACATTCTAAGGCCTTATTAACAAGTTTGTACTTGTTTATTTTGATGATATAACAGTGTTTTCAAAGAATGTAGGTGATCACATGGCACATCTCAAGCAAGTGTTTGAAAGGTATAAGCAATTTGGGGTATCTCTAAATCCCAAAAAGTGTGTCTTCTTAGTTCATGAAGGTAAGCTTCTTGGACATGTTGTTTCAAAGCATGGTTTAAACATAGATTCTGAAAAGATAGTCTCTATTCTTGCACTCTCCTTGCCTAAACACAAAAATGCTATTCAAATCTTCTTTGGGAAAATCAACATCATAAGGAGATATATCTAAGATTTTGCCATTTTAGATAAGCCACTTATAACCATGCTAAATAAGAATCAGAGCTTCAACTGGTCCAAAGAAGGAGTAAAGAGTTCAAAAGATATAAAGAAAGCTATAGCTAATGCTTCTACACTTATAAATCTAGATTTTACAAAATATTTCATTTTGTATACATATGCTAACATAGACACCATTTCAAGAATTCTTATGCAACAAAATCATGAGGCTTTGGAGTAGCCAATAGCCTTCTTTAGTCAAGGCTTGGAAGAGTATGAAACAAGGTACTCTTTTGTTAAAAAATATGTACTTTCAGTTATAATATCTCTTGAAATTTTTAGATAGTTGTTGTCTAAAAATAAGATACACCTAATGGTTCCTCATCCAAGCATCAAAGAGTTCCCTTTGAATAAAGATATAAATGAGAAGAGAGTTGGTTGGATAACCAAGGTAATGGAGTATGATGTGGAAGTTAAGGTGACAAAGTTGATTAGAGGCGAAAGACTTTGTGAGCATCTAGCTCAAGAATTTTAAGAGACTAATGAGGTTTTTTTGATGTCAAATGATGAAGAGGTTGTAGCTAGTCTTACCTCACCTTCCAACTGGTTTCATGACTTGGTAAGTTATCTCCAAGATGGTATTTATCCCTCTCATCTAAGTGATTTAAAAAGAAGATATTTTAGGCTATAATCAATTGTATTTTTTCTTATTGATGGTTTTTTATTCAAGAAAGATATTAATGGCATGTTGCTAAGATGTATAGAGCCAAGCCAAACTCAGAAATTGCTTGAAGAATTCTATGATGGGCATGGTGGATGACATTTTTTTACAAGAACTATAGCCCTTAATATCATGAGAGGTGGGTACTATTGGCCTATTATATTTGGTGATTTCCATGCATGGATTAGAAAGTGCAAATAGTGTGCTATGTTTGTAGGAAAAGTGAAACTTACAGCCTTACCTCTTAAACCAATTATGGTGGATCAGCCCTTTATCTAATGGGTATTGGCATTTCTTGGTCTCATTAATACTCCTTAAAGTTTAGGAAATAAATGGATTCTAACTACTATAGATTACTTCACACATTGGACAAAAGTAGTAGCATTGAAAGAAGCAAACGAAACTAATTTTATAGATTTCTATGAAGGTTTGATTACTAGATTTGGAGTTCCTTTAACTATTATTTATGCTAATGCAATGGATTTTGTGGGATCTAGGATCAGTTGATGGGATATATAGCATAGAATTTATCTTATCACTTCATCAAACTATTATCCACAAGGAAATAGCCTTGCTAAATCTACAAATAAGAACCTATTGAAGATCATAAGAAGGACTATTAAAGATAATTACAGATCATGGAATATAAAGTTGAAGTAAACTCTATGGGCTAATAAGATCACCTATAAAATATCAATAGCCAACTCTCCATATAAGCTGGTATATGGTAAGGTAGCAAGGTTACCCATTTCTCTTGAAGTCCCTGATTTGGAACTAATGAATCAGCTTGAGTTATCGGAGAATGAGCCTATGGAGGTCAAGTATGCTAAGCTTATAGAGTTGGAAGAGATAAGAAATCAGTCCATGCTAGACATGGATATTCATCAAGCACAAGTGAAGAAATATTTTGATAAAGGAGCTTCTTCATGAAGTTTCAAAGAAAAAGATTTGGTCCTCATGTGGGATGAGGATAGAGCTAAACCAGGAAGGCACATTAAGTTTGATTCCCTTTAGAGTGGTCCATACATAATATCCAATTGTATATCCCATAATGCCTTCCAACTTCTAAAGATGGATGGTGATGAAGTTTTGATCCTAGTAAATGAGATATATTTCAAACATTGATATTGAAGAGCAAAGCTCTTTGTACATAGTTTGTTTTTTTCCTCTAGGTTTTGTTCAAGCATAGTAGTTTCATTATGTTTTGTTCCAAATAAGTGCTTTTTTGCACATCTACTTTTTAGTTCATTTACCCTGATTTGTGTGTTTCCCTTTTTATTTTAGAGGATGAAGGTTGTCTCTTTTAAATTAGAGGTTGAAATTATAGTCATGGACTAGATTTATCATTATTTTATGAGTTTAAATATTATGTATATGGTCTAAGTTCTCAAGCATAGCAAGCATGCTTCCCAACAAAATCACCAAAATGTTGACAATTTTGACCCCACAGGTCAAATTTCCACCCTTATCATTCAAATCTTTTCATGTCATTAGAATACTTTGAGTTTTCACAAAGCATAATAAATACCTCAAGCTTTCATGGAAGGAAGTCTTCGAGAACAATTTCCCCAAAAGGTTTTTTTTTAGAAATAGTCCTATTTCATAAGTTCCAAAGAGTTATTTTGGCTTCAAATTCAATTACAATAGTTTCAAGGACCTCTTCAAAAGTCTAAAGGGTCACTATTCTTTTGGGAAAGTCATTTCAAATAAATTCAAAGAAAAGTGTCAAACAATAAGTAGAAGGAAAGGGACTTTAGCCGAAGGGTACTTTGAAGAATTTTGAAGGGACACTTTGAAGAATTTTAAAGGGCAAGTGGACTGTTTAATTTCTCCCAAAGGTGAAAAATAAAAGCTCAAAGGGTCATTTTCTTTGGAAAGGCACATTTTAAGATTTCCTTCAAAAAATTTGTCTGAAAGAAATAAACAAGACGATAGGACCATTTCACTTTGTCTAAAGGATATTTTCTTCAAAAATAGTCCATTTTACACTTTCTTAAAGGGCACTTACATTTTTCCAAAGGGTCTATTGCAAAATCTTGAAAGACACTTTACAAAGAGGGGGCTCTATTTAACTTTTGCTAAAAGGTACATTTACAAAGTTCTAAAGGTCTCTTACCTTTCATAAGGATCATTTGAAAAAAACTTGAAGGGTTCTTTCACATATCAGAGGGTTATTTTCAAAGTGTAAAGGATGTTTTTTGAAAATCTTAAGGGTATATGCCCTTTGGGAAAAAGGAAATTTCAAAGACAAAATGATGTTTCACAAAGTCTTAAAGGGAAGTTTTTAAAAATCTGGAGGATCCATTCATTTTCAAAAGGGACATATTTCAGAATTTTGTGGGGAATTTTCATAAGGCCCAAAGGGTTCTTTCCCTTCAGGAAAATGATCCCACAAAAAGTCTGAAAGTAAAGAGTCTGAGTAAATTCCTTCAGACAATCTATCCAAAGGAATTCAATTGGAAAACGAATTCAATTGGAAAACTTACTCTGAGGAATTCCTTTGGAAAAAGGAGAAGACATGAATCCCAAAACAATTCCTTCAAAAAAATTATCTAAGGGAAATGAAAAAATTAAAATAGTCTAAAGGAATTCTTTCAGACAAATTATCTAAAAGAATTTATTTGTAAGACTTACCCAGGGAAGCAACCATTGAAAATCCCAAGGAGGAAACTCGAGCAAAGGAGACCAGGGAATTCCTTCGGGGGAAATAAATCAAAGGAATTGTCCAAGGCAAAAGGAAAAGGAACCAAGTAGAAAAGGCAAAAGAAAGAGATAAGCCATGGATAATAAATCCAAAAATAAGGATAGAAGTAAATAGTCTACATGTAAGTGACCAAAGCCCAAAGTAAATCATGCAAAATTGAAGAGCATAAGAACAATAATTTAATGTTGGATGGTTGTTCAAGGAGAGCTTAACATATAATTTCATGCATAAACTCTTGGTTTTCATGTAATCTAAGCCTTTCAAAGCACTTCCAAATCAACATCAAGTCAATATCTTAGTCCAAGATATGGTGTGGCTTTTCATGAAAGATATTGACTTGTCAAACTTAGGTCCACCTCATCCCTTCTACACTAGCATGGAATTTCATGCATACTTTAGTTTTACAGTTGACTAGTCTTACTTTTTGTTTAGTTGACATGTCATGCATGTGCTTTTGTTTATAATGTTGAAGGCTTTCAATGTTTGTAGCAGTTCAAGTGGAGTTTTAAGTTTTTTTTTGGAATTGATTTTATGCAAAGGAAATTGTTCTATTATTTCTAATAGTTTAGATGGATTTTATATTTAGATATTGGTGTAGCATCATGCATGATGAAGGTTTTGACTCAAACTTGAGCTCACCATTTTTTTCAAACGTCAAAGAGATTTTCATGCAAGACAAAAATAAAAGGAGAATTTTTTGGCTTTGTTATCTTGGAATAGCTCAAATTAGATTTGGACTGAAGTAGGAGTTGATATCCTCTTCTATTTTCAACACCAACCTCTTGGCTTATTGTATACTTTTTCTATATAAGTTGGCTTTTTAGCGTTGAATTGTGTCCTCTTTTGGCTAGACCAGACTCTACCAAATTTTGTGTTTTGTAACATTTTTAGTTAAATAGAAGGATATTTTTTAGAGTCTAAAGTGTTGGTATAATGTATTTATGTCAGTGATTTGCATATGTGATAGATTTTTCTTCCTTATCAATTCATGATTCTTACTTAGTTACTAGTTAATCAGATTATGAAAGTTATTTTATGTGTTTAATATATTTTAGATGAATTTACATTGGATATAAGTATCTGGTTAGTGCCTTAAATTAGTCCTATTCTATCATTTCCCTCAAGCTTTGATCACAAGATAGAACCTTTTCAAGAAATATCAATGCATAGGGGTCAATTAGGGTTAAAAATTCAATTTGTTTATTATCTGATTAGTGCTTTTAGAAGCTCAAATTATGTGGATGAATAAAAGTTTAGTTGTATCACCATCATTAGATAGGATTTTCATTCAATTTTCTTTCCTTTTCCTTCTCCACTTTTTCTCCAGTAGTTTGCAGCATAGAGTAGAAATCTTAATTGATACACCAAAGGGAGATAGCCCTTAGAATCTAGAGATTCAATCCACTGATTAGGACACCCACAACCAGGATTATTTACATGTTTCAACAGACTATGAAGGCTTAAAACTACCTTCACAAGGGTGAAAGTCTGATTGACAATAATTTTTGGCATGCCTAGTGGGACATCGAAGAAATTCTTTGCATATCTAAATAAGTTTTGTAGTAGAAGAAGACATCATTATCATCAACATATAGTTATAGAGCTCATAGCATCATTTGGGTAGCTCTTTCATGCCAAAGGTTACCACAAGGTCAAAAAGTAAAGGTATTCCTTTTGAATTTATATCTTATAAGAGATCAAGATTTAGGAGGGCAAAACCATATCCTTAAAAGCAATATTTGTCTCCTAGTTATCTAACTATCCTAATCACTATAACCCCCACTACCCAAATGGCCCTCAAAAATCAAATGTTTGTTCCATTCAATAGAGATAGCCCACTCAATTTAGCCTAGTTTGATGACATTCTAGTGTCTACCCTTAATATCATCCCATTATTCTTAGGATAAAATCAAATAACCCCTATTAAGCATATCCAAGATGTAGTTAATCTATGTTTAGTCCATAATGTTATTGAAAATAATGTTACTATTAGATTGTTTGTTGCTTCCTTCAAAGGAAAAGCATTGCAATGATATAAAAACCTCCCACTGAACTTCATTTCTACCTAAGATGAATTGGGTGTAGATTTAGTCAAGTAATTTGAGGAAAAATCTGATCACCTATCTTTAGTTAAGCAATTGACCACTATAACAAGGGCTCCTCATGAGTTCATGTCTGATTTTGACCTCAAATTCCAAAATACATGGACTAGAATACCAGAATACATGTGTTGATAAGGCCATCCCCTAAATATACATTTTTGTATTATTTGAAAGCCCTTAATTTTGACATTAGTGTGATGATACATTTAATGGGTGGTACTACCTTGCCAGATGCTTATGAGGTTACAATAAGGGTAGAAAATAGTTTGATATAAGCTGGTAATCTTTCTCCAAGACCTCTAATTCCTATATTCTCAAAATATAATTCTATACCAACCCCTCAAATTCATCAAAATTAATCTTTAGCTCATATTATATCACCTCAAGCTCAAATTATAGCCCCTACTAGTCAAGCTAATGAGATAAAAGAGTTGAAAAGCTTTATAAAATCCTTTGGGAATGAAATAGTGAAACTCAAAAGGCAATAATTTTAGGCTAATATACCCTATCAACAACAAAAGTAAACCACCTATCAGCACTTCAAAGATCAAAATCCTTCTTATCAAGTTTTTAGAGATAATAGACCACCTTATCCAACACAAGGATCCATAACTCTAGCTAAGCCATATGCTACCATTGATCCTAATGCTCCTTCCACTTCAAAGGCTATTTTTCTCACCCCACCTCCAAATAACTTGATGCATGATTCAAGTTGGTAGTCCTCAAATCTCAATGATGATCAAAACAAAGCCTTGGTATCACAAAACATCACTATGCCACAAATGACACAAGAGTTTTCTTCTCAATGAGGTCAGTACCAAGATATAATTTTGGCATCACAAGGAGAGACTTGACAAGTTCAAGGGTATCTTGATGCCATTAATGTAAATTGGCAATTGAATGATCATGTTGTAAATTGGCAAGTGAATGATCATGTTGCTTTTACTCATGGTGTTGAAACTAACAATTCAAGTGGTCAAGTTGCAGTTGTAACTAGGGCTAAAAAAATCCATTGATGAGGTGAAGGGGGTGAAAAATGCTTCAAGTACTCCTAATATTGTACCTAAGAGTACAAAATAATAATTTACTATCCCTACAACTTAGAAAAATATGAATATAGAGGTTAGTAAATTTCAACAAATATCTCTAGTTCGGGAGCAACCAATGCTTTAGAAAGTGCAACCAAAGGTTAGTGGATCTCATTTTAGTATAGTGGATCAAATGAAAAAATTTAATATCAAAATTAGTATGTTGGTTTCTCTTTCCATTCCAATACAAAAGGATAAGCTCATTCAAGATCTTTTAGTTCTCAAATTGTCTCCAAAACTGGTTGAGAAAGAAGGTGTTGTCTTAACTAATTGAGATCAGCCAACTAAGCAGCAAGTACATCAAGTTAATAAGATGGTAAAGGTGGAAAAAACTACGGTAAAATCATAGAAAACTCCTCCTTTTTAACTTTCTTTTATATTATGAGATACTTTGGTTCATAATTGTATGGTGGATAGTGGAGATAATAGTACATTCATGCCTAAATAGATTATAAACAAGCTCGGCCTTTTTTATGAGCCAAACACTAAGGGGGTATTATAATTGGATGGGTCATAAATAAATATGGTATGCATCATAAAGAATTTGAAATTAATATTACATGCTTGTCTCAATGTTACTATTCAGTAAGATGTTATTGTGGTAGACTTGCCTCCTTACTTTGCTATATGCCTTTCAATAGACTTCACCTCCAAGATTAGGAGATATTTATCAGTTGATTGGACTTATTCAATGTTAAAAACTAGGTATGGTACCAAGATAATAATTAATTCTAAACCTATTTCATGTTTTCATATGGAGCCATATATCCCAAGTGTTGTGAATACTAACTGTATCATCTCAGATAAAGTACTAGAAGCTAGTGAAGTAGAAAGTGAATCACCTTTGGATGGAGTTCAAAATTTTTTCCTTGATAAGTGGGATTCCACTTTGCATGAGCATGATCCTTATAATATTATTGAAGAAGAAAGACTTGGTGTGTATTGCCTTCATGAGAATGATGCACCAATTCTAGCCATGGTTAAGGATGATGAGTCTATTGAAGGTCTATGGAAATTGCACTTTGATGGATCAAGGAATAAGCATAGAACTAGATATGGAATGATTTTGGTTTCTCCAAAAAACTAAAGGTATTTCTCTTCTATTAAATTTTATTTTGGTTGTTCAAATAATGTTGCTGAGTATGAAGCACTAGTTTACGGTTTGTAGTGGGCGAGGAAGATGAAAGTCAACACCTTACAAGTTTTTGGTGATACTAAACTTATAGTTCACCAAGTAAGAGGTCTAAATATATGTAAAAATTTGTTGCTTAAGTCTTACAGGTATATAATATGGGACTTACTTGAATATTTTCAAGCTTTTAACATTCAGGCAATACCAAGAGGTGAGAATAAACATGTAGATAGGTTGGCTTCCATTGGAGCACAACTTAGTATCCCAGCTGATGTAAAAAGTGAAAAAATTCAATCATATATAAAGGTGGTTGTAAGGCATTATGTTCTTGATAATCATGAAAATTGGCAAGTGTTCGAAGATGACATTCAAATTGTGAGATTCTTACAAAAAGAGGCTGAGTTTTCTTCAAGAAACCAATCAAAGTATTTGTAGCAATATGGTGATTAGGTTATGCAACTAAAAACAAATAAGTTGCCCAAGGGATTGGTCACACTTGAGAAAATTTTTAGTGGTGATGATGAGTTAAGATAGGATAAGTCATCCTTGTCAACAAAAGAAGAGCACTATGCTAATGTAGAAATTGCATATGGTAATATTTTGATGTTGGGTAAAGTATGCACTCCTTCACAAAAAAAAGATTTCATTGAGTTATGCATAATTTTTTCTGATATATTTGTTTGGAAATATAGTGATCTCAATGGGTTTGACCCAAGTCTAGCTCAACACACCATTGAGCTAGAAGCTGAAACTAAACTAATGAGACAAAGACAAAGGCCCATCAATCCTAAGCTTAAGCCTTTGATGAGAGTTGGGATTCACAAGCTCATAATATCAACTATTATATTTCCAATCAAGCACTCAACTTGGGTGGCAAATCTTGTCCTAGTACAGAAAAATAATAGTGAGATTAGATTATGTGTTGACTTCCATGATTTGAATAGGGCTTCAATTAAAGATCACTATCCATTGTCATCAATGGAACAAATTTTATAGCTAGTTATAGGTTTAGAGAGGTTTTATTTATTGGATAGATATAGTGGCTACAATCAGATTTTGGTCAAGGAAGAGGACCAATTTAAGACAGCCTTCACAACCAAGTGAGGAACATTTACATATAGAAATATGTCATTCATTTTATCTAACGGTGGAGAACCCTTTTAAATAGCCATGGATATGGCATTCCAAGACCTTCTTAACAAGTTTGTACTTGTTTATTTTGATGATATAATAGTGTTTTCAAAGAATTTAGGTGATCACATGGTTCATCTCAAGCAAGTGTTTAAAAGGTGTAAGCAATTTAGGGTATTTCTAAATCCCAAAAAGTGTGTCTTCTCAGTTCATGAAGGTAAGCTTCTTGGACATGTTGTTTTAAAGTATGGTTTAAGAATAGATTCTAAAAAGATATAATCTATTCTTGCACTCTCCTTGCCTAAGCACAAAAAGGCTATGCAAAGCTTCTTTAGGAAAATCTCCTTCATAAGGAGATATATCTCAGATTTTGCCATTTTAGCTAAGCCACTTACAGCTATTCTAAATAAGAATCAAAGCTTTAACTAGTCCAAAGAAGGAGTAAAGAGTTTCAAAGATATAAAGAAAGCCATAGCTAATGCTCCTACACTTATAAATCCTAATTTTAAAAAATATTTCATTTTGTATACATATGTTAACATGGACACCATTTCAAGCATTCTTATGCAACTGAATCAGGAGGATTTGGATTAGCCAATAGCCTTATTTAGTCAAGGCATGGAAGAGTATGAAATAATGTACTCTTTTTTAAAAAAATACATACTTTCATTTATAATATCTCTTAAAGAGTTTAGATAGATCTTGTCTAAAAATAAGATACACCTAATGGTTCCTCATCCAAGCATCAAAGAGTTCCTTTTGAATAAAGATATAAATGAGAAGAGAGCTAGCTGGATAACCAAGGTAATGGAGCATGATGTGTAAATTAAAGTGACAGAGTTGATTAGAGGTAAAAGACTTTGTGAGCATCTAGCTCAAGACTTGTAAGAGACTAATGAGGTTGTTTTGATGTCAAATGATGAAGAGGTTATATTTGGTCTTACCTCACCTTCTAGCTAGTTTCATGACTTTTTAAGCTTTCTCCAAGATGGTACTTATCCCTCTCATCTAAGTGCTTCAAAAAGAAGATATTTCAGGTTGCAATCAATTCCATTTTTGCTTATTAATGGTGTTTTGATGAAGAAAGATATTAATTTCATCTTGTTAAGATGTATAGAGCCAAGCCAAACTTAGAAATTACTTGAAGAATTCTATGATGGACATGGTGGAGGACATGTTTTTATAAGAAATATAGTCCTTAATATCATGAGAAGTGGGTACTATTGGCCTATTATATTTGGTGATTACCATGCATGGGATAGAAATTGTAAATAGTGTGCTATATTTGTTGGAAAAGTGAAACTTATAGCCTTACCTTTTAAACCAATTGTGGTGGATCAGCCCTTTGTCCAATGGGGATTGAACTTTATTGGTCTCATTAATCCTCCTTCAAGTTTAGGACATAAATAGATTCTAACTAATATAGATTACTTCACATGTTGGACAGAAGTAGTAACATTAAAAGAAGCAAATGAAACCAATGTTTTAGATTTTTATGAAGGTTTGCTTACTAGATTTAGAGTTCCTTAAACTATTATTTATGATAATACAATGGCTTTTATGAGATCTAGGATCAGTTTATGGGCTGTCTAGCATGGAATTTATCTCAGCACTTCATCAAACTATTATACACATGGTAATAGCCTTGTTGAATCTATGAATAAGAACCTATTGAAGATCATAAGAAGGACTATTGAAGATAATTAGAGATCATGGCATATCAAGTTAAAGTCAACTCTATGGGATGAACAGATCACCTACAAAATATCAATAGCCAACTCTCCATACAAGTTGGTATATGTTAAGGTAGCAAGGTTACCCATTTCTCTTAAATTTCCTACTTTGAAACTAATGCATCAGCTTGAGTTATTAGAGAATGAGCCTATGAAGATCAGGTATGTTGAGCTTATAGAGTTGGAAGAGGCAAGAAATCAGTCCATGCTAGACATGGAGATTTATCAAGCACAAGTGAAGAGAGATTTTGATAAAAGAGCTTCTACATGAATTTTCATTAAAGGAGATTTGGTCCTCAAGTGGGATGAGGATAGAGCTAAACCAAGAAGGCACACACAGTTTGATTCCCTTTAGATTGATCCATACACAATCTCTAGTTGTAAATCCCAAAATGCCTTCCAACTTGCAAAGATGGATGGTGATGAGCTTTCGATCCTAGTAAATGAGATACATTTAAAACATTGATATTGAATATCAAATCTCCTTGTACATAGTTTGTTTGTTTTCCTCTAAGTTTTGTTCAAGTATATTAGTTTTTTTATGTTTTATTCCAAAAAAGTGCGTATTTGCACATCTGATTTTTAGTTCATTTTCCCTATTTTATGTGTTTCCTTTTTTGTTTTAGAGGATGAAGGTTATATTTCTCAAATTATAGGTTGAACTTATAGTCATGGACCAAATTTACCATTGTTTTATGAGTTTAAATATTATGTATATGGTCTAAGTTCTCAAGCATAACAGGCATGCTTCCCAAAAGAATCACCAAAATGTTGATAATTGATCCCACAGGTTAAATTTCCACCCTTATCATTACAAGATTTCATGTCATTGCCAATTTTATTTTGATCATAGCAATATTGAAAGGATAGTCATAATACTTTGAGTTTTCACAAAGCATAATAAATACTTAAAACTTTCATGGAAGGAAGGCTTTAGGAACAATTTCCCCAAAAGGTTTTTTTTTATAGAAATGGTTCTATTTCATAAGTTCCAAAGAGTTATTTTGGTTTCAAAGTCAATTAAAATAGTTTCAAGGACCTCTTCAAAAGTTTGAAGTGTCACTATTCCTTTGGGAAAGTCATTTCAAATAAATTCAAAGAAAAGTGTCAAACAATAAGTAGAAGGAAAGGGACTTTAGCCGAAGGGTACTTTGAATAACTCTGAAGGGACACTTTGAAGAATTTCAAAGGACAAGTGGACTATTCAATTTCTCCCAAAGGTGCAAAAAAAAAGATCGAAGGGTCATTTTCTTTAGGAAGGGCCATTTTAAGATTTCCTTTGGATTCTTTCTCTAAAGGAAATAAACAAGATGATAGGACCATTTCACTTTGTCTGAAAGGATTTTTTCTTTGACAATGGTCTATTTTACACTTTCCTAAAGGGAACTTACATTTTTCCAAAGGGTCTATTTCAGAATCCTGAAGGCACTTTACAAAGAGGAGGGTCCAATTCAATTTTTCCAAAAGGTACATTTACAATGTTTTGAAGGTCTCTCACCTTTCGTAAGGATCATTTGAAAAAAACTTGAAGGGTTCTTTCACAAATCATAGGGTTATTTTCAAAGGGTGAAGGACCATTTTAGAAAAGCCTAAGGGTATATTCTTAGGCTCGATTTACCATTATTTTATGAGTTCAAATATTATGTATGTGGTCTAATTTCTCAAGCATAGAAGCCATGCTTCCCAACAGAATCACCAAAATGTTGACAATTTTGACCCCAAAGGTCAAATTTCCACCCTTATCATTTGAATCTTTTCATGTCATTGCCAATTTTATTTTTCTCATTGAAATTTTAAAGGGATAGTCAAAATACTTTAGGTTTTCACAAAGCACAAAAAATACTTCAAGCTTTCATGGAAGGAAGGCTTCAGGATCAATTTCCCTAAAAGGGCTTTTTTTTTTAAATGGTTTTATTTCATAAGTTTTGAAGAGTTATTTTGGTTTCAAAGTCTATTACAATAGTTCCAAGGACCTCTTCAAAATTTTTAAGGGTCACTATTCTTTTGAGAAAGTTATTTCAAATAAATTTGAAGAAACAATTTCCTTTGAACAAATTGTCTGAAGAAAAGTGTCAAACAATAAGCAGAAGGAAAGGGACTTTACATTATTTCTGAAGGCTACTTTGGAAAAAGCTAAATGTTACTTTGAATGATTCTGAAGGGTAAGTGGACTATTCAATGTCTCTGAAAGGTGTAGAATAAAAGCCCAAAGGGTCATTTTCTTCGGGAAGAGCCATTTTAAGATTTCCTTCAAACTTTTTGTCTAAAGGAAATAAACAAGATAATAAGACCATTTAACTTGGTCCAAAAGGTTCTTTTCTTTGACAATGGTCTATTTTACACTTTCTTGAAGAACACTGACATTTTTCTGAAGGGTCTATTACAAAATCCTAAAAGGCACTTTACAAAGAGGAGGGTCTATTTCACTTTTGTTGAAAGGTGCATTTACAAAGTTCCAAAGGTCTCTTACCTTTCGAAAGGATCATGTGTGAAAAACCCAAAATTTTCTTTCACAACTATGAGGGTTCTTTTCAAAGGGTAAAGGACCATTTCAAAAAAGTTGAAGGGTATTTGCCCTTCAAGAAAAAGGCAATTTCAAAGACAAAGGGACATTTCACAAAGTCTCAAAGGGCATTTTTTCAAAATCTAAAGGGTCCATTCATTTTTTTAAGGGACATATTGTAAAATTCTGAGGGTCATTTTCATAAGGCCCAAAGGGTTCTTTCCCTTCAGGAAAATGACCCCATAGAAAGGCTGAAAGCATAGAGTCTAAGGGAATTCCTTCAAAAAAATTATCTAAAGGAATTCAAGCATAAGACTTACTCCAAGGAATTCCTTTAGAAAAAGGAAAAGACACGAAGCCTAAAATAATTCCTTCAGATAAATTGTCCAAATGAAATGAAAAAAAGAAAAAATTCCAAAGGAATTATTTCAGACAAATTATCCAAAAGAATTCCTTCGAAAGGCTTAACTAGGGAAGAAACCATTCAAAATCCCAAGGAGAAAACTCAAGCAAAGGAGACTAAGGAATTCCTTTGGGATAAATAAACTGAAGGAATTATCCAAGGCAAAAGGAAAAGGAACCAAGTACAAAAGGTGAAAGAAAGAGATAATCCACAGACAATAAATCCAAAAATAGGGACAAAAGCAAACAATCTACATGCAAGTGACCCAAGCCTAAATCAAATCATGTAGAAGTGAAGAACACAAGAACAAGAGTTTAACATTGGATGGTTGTTCAAGGAGAGCTTAACATAGAATTTCATGCATACAATCTTGGTTTTCATGCAATCCAAGCCTTTTAAATCACTTCCAACTTAACTTCAAGTGGAGTTCTTAGTCCAAGATATGGCATGGATTTTCATGCAAGAGTTTGACTTGTCAAAATTTGGTCCACCTCATCCCTTCTATGCCAACATGGAATTTCATGCATGCTTCAGTTCTATAGTTGACTAGTCTTGCACTTTGTTTAGTTTACAAGTCATGCATGTGCTTTTGTTTATCTTTTTTAAGGCTTTCAATGTTTCCAGTAGGTCAAGTGGAGTTATAAATTTAGTTTTGACATTGATTTCATGCAAAATAAATTGTTCTCTTCTTTCCATTAGTTTAGGTGGAGTTTATATTTGGAGATTAGCATAGCATCATGCATGATGAAGGTTTTGACTCAAACTTGAGCTCACCATTCTTTTCAAATGTCAAAGAGCTTTTCATGCAGGACAAAAAGATAAGGATATATTTTTAGGCTTTGTTATCTTGGTGTAGCTTAAATTATACTTGGTTTGAAGTGGGATTTTATCTCCTCTTCTATTTTTAGGACCAACCTCTTGGCTTGTTGTATACTTTTTCTATATAAGTTGGATTTTCAACCTTGAATTGTATCCCCTTTTGGCTAGACAAGACTCTACCAAAATTTGTGTTTTGTAACCTTTTTGGATAAATAAAAGGACAATTATTAGACTCCAAAGTGCTAGTATAGTGTATTTATGTCAGTGATTTTCATAGGTGATAGATTTTTCTTCCTTGTCAAGTCTTGATTCTTACCTAGTTACTAGCTGATCAGATTATGTAATTTTTGTTCTATGTTTAATATCTTTTGGCTAAAGTTATAGTGGATATAATTGGCTAGTTAGTGCCTTGAATTAGGCCTATTCCATCATTTCCCTCAATCTTCGATCACAAGATAGAACCTTTTCATGAAATATTGATGTGTAGGGGTCAATTAGGGTTAAAAATTTAGTTTGTTTTTTATCTAATTAGTGTTTTTAGAAGCTTAAAGTATGTGGATCAATTAAATTTTAGGTGTATCACCATCATTAGATAGGATTTTCTTTTGGTTTTCTTTCCTTTTCCTTATCCCCTTTTTCCCCAATAGTTTGTAGTGTAGAGTAGAGATCCTAATTGATACACCAAAGGGAGCTCACCCTTAGAATATAGAGATTTAATCTGCTAATTAGGCCACCCATAGCCTAGGATTATTTCTATGTTTTAGTAGAATGTGAAGGCCTGAAACTACCTTTACAAGTGTGTAATTCTGATTGACAACAGTAAGCAAGTTAGATCAGCTAAGAATGAGAATGTTCTCTTGGTGAATGGAACTTAGCCCATTGATGGAAAAGTGAATAAGATTGATAATAATCCCCCTTTTACCTATCCTTAATCATTGCTGATTGCTTAGTTCACAATTTCCTCATAGATAGTGGGGTTAATACTTTAGTTATGCCCAAGCATATAGTGGATAAACTAGGCCTCAAGTATAAGCCAATGGATAAATGAGTTTTACAATTGGATGGATCACCAGCAAAGACCTTGGGAGTAGTCAAAGATTTGAACTTGATTTTACATGCTTTTCCTAGTTGTTCCATTCCTCATGATGTGGTTGTGGTAGATTTACCTCCATACTTTGCTCTTTATTTGTCAAGAGAGTTTACATCTAAAATAGGTGGATACTTGGTAGCTAATTGATCTTATATGGTTTTTGAGACAAAGTATGGCACTAAGGTGAAGATTGAATCAAAGCCTATCCATAAAAATCACTTAGAGCCTTACATCCCTAAAGTGGAAAATGTTAATTATGCCATTATTGATGATGAGGAATTTCACATAGATCAATCTCCAACATATCCTCTTAAAGGAGTTTCTAATTTGTACTTAGATGAATAGGGAGAAGAACATTATGATCATGATCCTTACAAATTCATAGAGGAGGCTGGTCTTTGAGTGTATTGCATACATTAGGAGGACTCTTTCATGCCAAACTTGGTTAATCCAAGTGAAGACATGGATGGTTTATGGTAGATATTCTTTGATGGATCTAGAAGTAAGATTGGGGTAGGTGGTAGAGCAATGTTGGTTTCAACATCCAAAAAATGGTACTATTCTACTTTCATATTTCACTTCTCTTGTACTTTAATGTGTCAAAATATGAGGCCCTTATTCATGGTCTTGAATGGGCTAGGAAAAGTGGTGTGAAGGAATAACAAATGTATGGTGATAGTGAGTTGATTGTGAATCAAGTAAGAGGCCAAAATATGACTAAGAAATCTTTGCTTAAGTCCTATAAGCATAGAGTGTGGGATCCTTTGAAGGATTTCCAAGCTTTCAACATCACATCTATCCCAAGAGAAGACAACAAACATGCTGACAGGTTGGCAGTAATTGGATCTCAATTTGATGTTGCAAAGGGGATAGGAGAAGATAGGAACCAACCACATCTCAAGGTGATTGTAAGGCCCTCCATAACTAATAATGTCACTAATTGGAAAGTATTTGATAGTGACTAAAAAATAACACTTTTTCTATAAGAGGAAGCTGAGTTTCCTTCTAAGAATCACTCCAAACTACAACAATAATATGGAGGGCAGATTGTATAATTAAAGTCAAACAAGCTCCTTAATGGCCTAGTCACACTTGAGAGTATATTCTATGATGATGACCAATTGAATAAATAAAAGGTAATCATGTCTACTAATAAATAAAATTATGAGAAAGTATAAATCTTCAAGGATAAGTTGCTTACACTTGGGAAGGTATGTACTAGCAAAGAGAAACTTGCTTTTATTGAGTTATGCAAAGAGTTTTATGATGTCTTTGCATGGTAATATAGTGATATGATAGGCTTTGATCCAAACTTAGCTCAAAATACAATAGAGATAGATGAGAATGCTAAGCCTATCAAGAAAATACAAAGTTCAATAAAACTTAATATTGAGCCTCTCATGAAGAAAGAGCTTACTAAGTTGATTGAGACCAAAATCATCTTTCCTATTAAGCATTCATCTTGGTTGACAAACTTAGTCCTTGTTAAGAAGATGAATGGGGAAATCAGGTTGTGTGTTGATTTTAGGGACTTGAATAGAGTTTTTTTGAAGGACCATTATAATCTTCCGTCCATGGAATAAATTTTACAAGTTTTGGTAGATAGTGAAAGGTTTTCTCTCCTTGATGGATATTTCAGATATAATCAAATTTTGGTGAAGGAAAGTGACCAATATAAGACAACCTTTACTAATAAATGGGGTACATATGCTTATAGTAAAATTCCTTTTGGATTTTATAATGTTGGAGCTGTATTTCAATGTGTAATGGACATGGCTTTTCAAGGATTAATAGATGACATTGTGTTGGTGTATCTTGATGATATCACAATTTTTTATAAGGATGTAAAGGATCACTTGAATCACCTTAGGAAAAATTTTGATAGATTTAGAGATTTTGGAATCTCTCTTAACCCAAAGAAGTGTGTGTTTGATATCCATGAAGTCAAACTTTTAGGACATATTGTCTCCAAGAAGGGCTTATCCATTGATCCTAAAAGGGTGAGTGCAATCTTGGCATTGGCTTTGCCCAAACACAAGAAAGGTTTACAAAGTTTCTTTGAGAAAATTAATTTCATAAGGAGGTTCATTCCTGATTTTTCCAATTTATTCAAGCCTCTAACCTCTATGCTAAGGAAGGATGAAGTATTCACTTGAACTAGAAGAAGGAAAGAAAGTTTTAAAGAGATTAAACAAGCCATTTCCCAAGCTCTAACTCTTTCAAGTCCTAATTTCTCAAAGTATTTTAAATTGTATACCTTTGAAAATGAGGAGGTAACATCTACCATGCTTACTCAATCAAATGAAGAAAACTTGGAGTAACCTATTGCATTTTTTAGTCAAGGTTTGGAAGTCTATGAGGTAAGATACACCTATGTTAAGAAGCAAGTGGTTTTAGTTGTTAGAAGTCTAAATAATTTTAACCATATGTTATCTAAAAAAAATATTCACATATTAGTACCTCATCCTGGTGTCAAATATTTCCTTTTGAGTAGAGACTTGAATGAAAAAAAGGTTGGTTGGATCACAAAAATGATGGAGTATGATGTAGAAATCAAGACAACCAAGCTAATGAAAAGAAAGGGGTTATGTGAGCATCTTGATTCAAATTTAAAAGAAAAAAAAGAGGTTTTTTTATCACTCCATGATGACCCTATGATAGTTTCACCTTCATCAATGAGGATTTGGACATAAGATATGATCTATTTTCTTCAAACCGGTGAGTATCCACAAGGCCTTGCTAGAGCTAGAAGAAGGTATTTTAGATTGCAATCCATTCCTTATGTACTTGTTGACGGAGTGTTGTTTATGAAAGACTTATTAGGTGTGTTATTAAGGTGTGTTGAATTAGATCAGATTGAGAAAAAATTTCTTGAGTTTCATGATGGACTAGCTGGTGGTCATTTTGCTCCAAGAACCATAGTTGTTAAGATTATGAGAGCTGGATACTTTTGGCCTAGGTTTTTCAAAGACACCCATATTTAGGTAAGGAATTGTAAAAAGTGTGCTCTCTTTGATGGTAAACAAAATCTTGTTGCCTTTCCTCTTCATTCAATTTAGGTTAATCAACCCTTTATGCAACGGGGTTTGGATTTCATAAGGATAATCAACCCACATTCTAGTGATGGTCATAAATGGGTGTTGACTGATACAAATTACTTTACAAGGTGGGTATAGGATGTTTCTCTAAAGGAAGCAAATGAAAGTTCAGTTCTAGACCTCTGTGAAGGCATAGTGACAAGATTTGGAGCTCCTTCAACAATAATTTTATATAATGCATTAGCTTTCCTTAGGATGAAGACAAGTGAATGGGATTTGAAACATGGCATATATCTTAGTACTTCCTCTAACTATTATCCATAATGGAATGGACTAGCTGAGTCCACCAATAATAATCTAATTAGAATTATAAAGAGAACAATGTAAGTGAGCCAAAGGACTTGGCATTCCAAGTTGAAGATAGATCTTTGGGTTGATAGGATCACCCCAAAAAGAGCTATTAGAAACTCACAATACACACTTGTTTATGGGAGATAAGATATACTACCTATTTCAGTTGAGCTACCAACCTTGGATCTCACTTATTAGCTAGAATTAATGGAAATTGAAAGCATGAAAGTTAGGTTGTGTGAGTTGATGGAGCTTGAAGAAACAAGAGATCAAGCTATGAAAACTATGAGAGCTCACCAATATCAAAAAAAGAGATACTTTGACAAGAAATCCATGCCAAGGAATTTAAAAGAGGGAGACATTATTCTAAAGTGGGATGAAGATAGGGCTAAACCTAGAAGACACACAAAGTTTGATGCTTTATGGAGTGGTCCTTATGTTATCACCTAATGCAAGAAACACAATGCTTTCCAACTCTCAAAGTTAGATGGAGAGGAGATTCATATCCAAATAAATGGGATGTATCTTAAACATTTCTACTAAGGTCCTCCTCTCTCTTTGTTTAGAGTTTGTTGTTTCCCTTGTTTTCTCTAAGTGCTTCTGCACATGTATGAGTCTTGTTTATATCTTGCTTTGTCTTGTGTTTGTTTGGTGTGGTGTCTTTATTTTATGTGTGTTTTAGGAAATTCCTTTTTATTTTTCTTCAATAATTCATTAAATCCATTGGCCCATGATAGGATAAGGCTATTGGTCCTTAATATAATAGGCATACCACCCATATAAGTCACCAATTTGTTGACCAAATTTGATTTTTAGGTAGGCAAAAACTTGGTTTTAAATGATTTTAGGAGGCATAATATATTTTAATGGAGTGTATTTCATTTTATTTGATGTCATTTAAGGTCATCCTAGCCTTGGTCTTAGTTATATTAGTCACTTTATCAATTTGGGGTTATTTTATGTGCTTTTAAGGGTTATTAATGTAAGTGGCATGATTACAAAGGTTACTATGTGTCATATTTTAGTTTAAAACATCCAAAAATTAATTATAACCATTATTAATGTCAATTACATCAAAATATTGTAGGTTATCTAACTAAAATTATAGAAACCAATTAAAAAAGGGAGAAAAAGGCACTTGTACAGCTCATGGGGAAGTGTGCCACATGGGAGAAGATTATGAAGGGACCATTAACCTTATTAAAACTCTTCCCAATATTTTTTTCTCTATAATTGTCATTTTGAGGCCAAAACCATTCTACACCTTTCTTGGTTTCCTAAACACACAGAAGTGACTTTCAAGTTTTTACTCAGTATGGATAGTTGAACATGTTTCAAGCCAAATAATTTTAGGAGGTTATATTAAACTCATATGCATTAATTTTTATATAAATATTTTGAATAATCATGTCTTGTGCTTCATGAACCATCCTTATGAAATTGATTGTACTTTTTTAGTAGTTGTTTCATGTACCCTATAGGTTTTGCTCTATTTTGGTCCAATCTGTATGAACAAATTGGTGATTTTGGCTCTAGAGGATGTTGGATTAATTATAATATTTTCTATATTCTTATTTTCATGTTTCATAATTTAAGAAGGTGTCACCATGTGCAGTTTCAACTGAAGTGCTTCTTGCTTGCTGAGTGTTTTTCTTCTGTAAGGGTCTCATTTAGCTAGGAAATGTTGTTCCACAAGTCTAATGGTCATATTACCACCTCCTTCTTTGTTTTGGTTTCATCATGTCATCCTTTGAGAATCTTGAAAGCTTATCTTCTTGCATTGTCAACTTCATGCTTGGATTCATTTACAATCACCTGTATAGACTTGATTAACTTGTTCATGGGGTGATAGTCAGGGTCTTATGCTTTTTCAAGCCATAATAAGTTTGAAAAAATCCATTTAGATGACTGGGGAAGTTTTAAGTATGGTCATAAGTTCATCTACCTTGCTAAAATAGTCATTTGATATTCTTGATTACTCTATTCCTTGTATATGCAAGTGATTTTCATGTTGGAGAGGGTGTATTGAAGTTGGTTTTAGGGTGATCTTAATGGATACAATCTAATTTAAGGTTTATGAAATCATTTTATTGGTTTTAAATCTATTCCCTAATATGTTCTTTCCCAATTCCATGCCCTACCTATACAAAACATCCTAATGCACACCTACAGGGCCTTGTTGATGTCATACTGAGGTGTGAAAGGGTAAAATATGTTTTCTAGCCTCTTAGTATTTCTATAGGTGCATTGACATGCTTTATGTAATCATATAAAATTCACATTCATATAAATTTCCATATTGTTCATATCTAGCTCATTGTTGGTGTACCAAAGCATCCACCTACATGTGGTTGAGCAGGTTACTAAAGTGATTTCATGAATATGATGAAAAAATTGGACACTACTTAAGGTTGTGATATGGTCTTTAGTCCATTAAAATCTCATATAAAGTGTCTAAAGGGAAAGAGGAAGTGTGGAATCATATTTGAAGACAAAGGATTGAGTTTAGGGAAGCTTTCCCTAAAATAACAACATGGAGGTCATGGGACTTCTTGTGAATATATTAAAACATGCTTTCAAGGTGTTCCAGAGTATATAGATAAGTTAATCCTATAGTCCCTAACATATACAGGATCTCTACCAAGAATTGGGGTAAAAAGGTCAATACAAGGTGGGAGTTACTAGCCCTCAAAGTAACTTTAAAAGCACTAAAATACTCTATTAAAATCTAAAGGTCTGAGGCTTGAATGGTCTTTTATCACCCCAAGGAACAACATTGAGAAAAACCTCATGACTAGGATGGCTAGATGAATTAGATGAGGTCAAATTATTTTAAGGTAAGTAACAAAGGATTGATATGTTCCCTTATAACCTCCATGACTGTCTACAGGAGTCCCTTGTATAGAAAAATGCACACCTGCAACAAGTTTCTAAGTCATGGCAAAGAGAACAAAGTTTTATGTTTGATGGAAGCATATAAATGAACCTAATATTATTATGGATGTTGTATGACCCTAGATAGGGTTCAAGGAAGTTTATAAACATAATAAACAAATGGATAGGGCTATGAACACCTACAATAAGCCCTACAAGTAGAGCATATTAGTCTAAGATAGTGACCATGTTTTGAGGTTCAAATTGTGTTTTTAGGACTCTTAGTTTGAATACAAGATCAATCATGTATCTTTTGACTTCAATTGGTTTCAATACGAGTCTTTTAGCATCATGAACAATCCCATTATACTCATATGTACCTATAGGTAGGGGTATCTTAATCCAATAGGGTATGAGACAATAAGCCCAATCTTGATGCCTTCTTGATGCTTTAAGATTTTTAAAAGTTGAATTAAAGTTTAAATATGCACTTTTTGACAAATATGGGCTCAATTGAGATTACCAAACATCATAAGTAAGGTCTCATGATGTACTTACACCTACACGCAAGCCTTAAAAAGCATGTGTCCTAGTCAACAGGTAATGAAACCAACTTAAAGGTAAAAGTGCATTGGTAGGGTATGGGAGCTCAAATATGTTAAAAGAGTGACTATCAAAATCAATAGGGATGTTTTTGGCTTCATAATACTCCTCCAAAGGAGAAGTAAGCCTACACATGTCCTCTAAACCCCTGTATGCACTTACACTAGGGTGTAAGCTAATAAGGGTAAAGTGGGACATAGACTTGTCTTGGGAAGAAATGACAGTTACAAACACTTTGTAATTTTTAATGATAGGTAATAGAGTGTTTACACAATCCAAACATTCTACCAAGGTGATCATGTTCTTTCCCTACTTGGCTAAAGTTATCAATCTGTACAATTGCATTAGGGAGCTCTTTGCTCAATAGGTAAGAATGAGAATTCAAGAGGAAATGGTTTGTTTAGGTGAATTTAAAGATACATTCACATTAATTTTATATTAGTAACATAATATGAATTCCTAGGATCATTGGATCTAGCCTTGAAGAGTCATTCTTGGAATGAAGGAAAATATGTAGGAAACAAGCTTTTTAGAGGCCTTTTTTTGGGCATTTAGAGGCAATTAAACACCTAAACCATGGAATAAATAAAAACCCTTTGGTATATATTATAATAATTTATTTTAAAAACTCCAAAAATATTCAATTTTATAATATATAATATATATACCTTACTATTTTGTCTCAAAGTTCAGTGAGTCTAAGCAAATCAAGTTTTGGTAAAGTGAGCAAGTGAGGGCAAAATGAGCAAAAAAATTGTTATGGAGATTTTGGAACATCATGTAAACTTTTTTTTAGGTTAATTAAGTTTAATTAGTTTTTATAAGTAATATATAAATCTCAAATCTCTCTCGATGACCAAAATTCCCCTTGCGTACAGTCCAACTAGGCAAGTTTTCACTAGGTCTAGTTGGTGAATGAGATAAGAAGATGAATAAGGGTGTTTTATGGGTTATGAAATGTTATTTAAGCTAAAATTTTATTTAAAAATCATTATACACCAACATATCTATGATATATCATTCCTAGCATCCAAATCTAACGGGGTGCCTATTAGACCTATTAGGCCTTGAGGAGACTTAGAACAAATTGGGGGTCCATTTTCATTTATATCTCTTGGTGGACTATCCAGATGATTTAGGCATGTTAGGTAGATGTATATGTACATATTTTAACTTATATTATGTATTTTAACTTACAATAAATCCATTTCTATCCCAGAGAATACAAGCATGCAGGAAAAATAAGGACAAGCTCGATGAGGTGTTTTCAAATGCTCATATATTTTCTAAGGATTTTCATGGGAACCAAAGGAATTTTGGAGTGTTATTAGGTTCCATTGGAATCATGTTTTTTTAATTTATTCGTATTTTCAATTTCAAATTTTTATGAACAAATCTTAAGACCAAAAACTACCTGAAACCCTATTAAACCCTCAACCAGGACCCGATGGAGAAAACAAGCTTGCAGAGATATCCAAATGGAATATTTTAACCATGGAAGATATTTTATATTTAATATTACTCCTTAAATATATCTTCCATGAAGATGAGTTGTATGGAATTGTATAGATAGCATGTAAAATAAGGTATTTTTTACCATTTTTTGTGTTTTTTAGGTTCTAGGAGGTTTTAGAAGATACAATCAAGTTTGGATGAATGATATATACTTTATATAACACCTATGGTCATTTAATTATTTTTAAAATCTTAAAAATTTTCAAACAATTTCCTTCATTTTAACCAATCAAACCTGGCATAGTGGACACAAGGGTGAGAAGGGTGAAAAATCTAAGTTTGAGCCTTCTTAAAGTATGCATGATGCCTCTAAGGATATGGAGGGTCTTGAAAAGTGTCATTAACTCCCTCCCATGTATTTTTATGTAAAAATAAATCAAATTTTGAGGCCAAGTGTGAGGGGTGACTAGAAAAGGATTTTTTTTAGACTACAAATAGTGATGGTTGCCTTCCAAGAGTTTCTAGATGAGTAGGAATAATACCAGTGTATGGAAATGCATGTATGAAGACATTAAATTTTATCCCAATCATTAGACCTATCCCTAGTCAGTTTTGGGATGTTCAAATAGGTTCAAATTATGAAGGTAGTTTTTTGAGCCAAGACTGATAATTTTATGCCACTTTTTATCAGTTTCATGACTTATATGGACACTTGGTCCTCTTAAAATTGCATGGTTCATTCCATACCTATTTATCATGAAAATTTTAACCCATTTAATTATATTTACAAGTGTCCAAGTGGCCTTTGTACTTCCCTTATCTTGTTCTTCTCTTAAAGGCTATAAATATTGACTCTTTTGGCTCTTTTTGGTAGCCTCCAGTGGTTGATGATTAAACCCTAGAAAATTTTGTACTTGAATGACTCTTGAATAAATAAATAAGTTATTTTTACTACTTACATGTTGTATAATTGAGTTTCATTTCAATCTTGTTGGTCTTGTCTAGTAGAAGGTGATCTTTTCTAGCATGTTATCCTTGATTATTCACCATGTGTAAAGAAAGAAATTGTTACAAGTCTTTGTTATTGCTCTTTTCTGAGTGTAAAGTTGTGTTATAAGTGTTTTATGACTACATTCCATAAATTAATCATTCATTACTCTCTTAAGTGTCAAAATACCTTATTGAACCTTACTTATGAAACACTGATGTGATAATGCAACTTGAATTATGAGTTTTGTGTGAAAAAAGCCTTGTTTAGCTCTAAGTAGTATAATTTCAGTCAATAGGAGTCAATATAATAGTGGTGCATCACCTCTATTTTCTTATTTGTCTTATTAACCCTTTTCATGAAAAATTGATAGATAAGAGAGTGTTTCAAATAGTGCATCAAGGGAACTAGCCCTTCTAGAGATTCATCTTAATAAAAGTGTTAACCACAACAAGATAGATGTTTCTATTGTAACACTTGGATGAGGAGAGCTAGGAATATCCTCAAATGGGAAAATCCAAGTGAAAATAGTACCTTATATTGTGCCAAATAAATATCGAGAGGCTTTTACTAAGGGAGACTAGTTATATTTTAAAGGCCTTGTTGATTGCTTTTAGAATCTAAAGTACCCAATCCCTAATCAAATCATAGATAATATTGATTATACAAGAAAAGGCCTTGGCCCTTAAGTTCAAGGAATCTTGGAACCCTTATCAACTAGAGTACCTAATTTGAATCATTATCTTAGATTTATACCACCTAAGGGTGACTTCATAACTTTTGATAGTGATTCTTCCAAATTGACTAGTGATGAGACTCTTGACAATGATGCAACATCCTTGATTCTAATGCCATTCTGACATTAACCATTGGAGCTTCCCATCCTGAAGTTAGATCTACCATTAGATCTTCCCTTATTGAAGCACGATCTCATACTTTTATTGGAGCTTCCCATTTTGAAGTAAAACACCATATTTTTACCATTAGAGATTCCCATCCTAAATCAAACCCTCATTATTCCCTATTCCTTCTACATATTTAACTCATTTATTGGGATCAAAAAAATAAATCATATGGTTTGATGAGTTTTAAAATGAAGAATCAATTGTAGAATACATGGGATTACGAGATGGATTGCCCATTGGTGATCATAAACAAGGATTTGTTTTTCATTAGATTATTCTACCTACTTTAGAGAGTAGGAAAACTTTCTTTGTCACAATAAAGATAAAACATTGAGATATTTGAGTGAAAACCTCTTTTAGGCACTAAATGGTCATGAAAAAATTAAATAAACAGACAACCCTAAAACCTAATTTAGGTGCTCTCAAGTGGAAAAGTTTGATCATCCCCTCAATATGTAGAAGGTACATCTAGACAAAGTTCTATCACTAATACAAGAATTTATTTAGAACAAAATTAAATGTCTGATCATCTCACTCTTGAGTTTTTAGAGGTTTTTACTACTTGGCCTTTACCTGAGATGGTAGATTAGATTCGTCACACTATCCATAACTTTGGGAGGAACAAAAAAAGATATAATAGAAGAAGATGATCACAATCATACCCTACCTACAATTTTAGAATACATATCCACAATCCTTGTGAAAAACATGACATAAGTGAACTGGAGAATTGATGAGGATCCCAAAATTATTTATCTTGGAGCCTCCCTTACTAAAATAGAATGTGAACAAATTATATCCCTCCTAAGGGATTATATTGGCATCTTTGCATGGGCATACTCCAACATGCCAGGCTTAGACCTAAAAATGGTTGTTCAACACCTTATTGTCCATCTTGATGATAAAATAGTCAATAAAAATGCTAAAGTAGTCAAGAAAAATTAAGGAAGATACATCCACACATAGCCCTATTGGTTAAAGCAAAATTGGAAACGTTGTTAGGAGAAAGTTTCATTATGCCATTGGATTACTTTAAATAGATTTCCAACATATTCCCAATGAGTAAAAATACCCAAAGTATATGTGTTTTTACTAATTTCATATATATCAAAAAATCATACCCCAAAGATGATTTTCCTTTGCCCAACATTGGCATGATTGTCGACTTGACTGTTGGGTACGAGATATTGTCCTTAATAGATGGATTTTATAGATACAACAAAATTAAGATATCCTAAGAATATAAACACAATATTAAATTCACCACTCTATGGGGAACATTATGTTACCAAGTCATACCATTTAGCTTGAAGAATGCTAGAACCACATATCAGCATGTTATGACTGTCATTTTCCATGACATGATGAATGATATTGTTGAGGACTATGTTGATGATATACTATCAAAATAAAAAAACAAGAGTTGTACATCTCAACATTATATGAAGAATATTTTAGAGTCTTCATGAATATAAAGTCTACTTGAATCTTAAGAAGTGTGTCTTTGGTGGTTGTTGACCATTTTTACCACAAGTCAAAATGGTCAACCCCTATAGTCAATACTTGTATAGGGGTATAATATAATGTTATAGGGTGTATTTAATGTTATTCCAAATTTTTTTAACCTTGGTCATAGCATAATTAGTTCATATGTCATTTTAAGTCACCTAGGGGTCATTTTAGAACATTAAATACAAGTAACATGTTTTCATGGTGTTTGAACAGTTTAGAGTTATGGGTAAAGTTTGCATATGCCTAAGAGAAATATTGGATTTATATAAGATTAATCAATATCTCATAACACAACTCTAATTGGACTAGACCATCACAAGATGTCATGCAAAAATAGATAGCTCAGCTCATTTGTGCATATTATAAATGTGCTCAAAAAGCCTCACATGTCCAAAAGATCACATGTGATCAATGCCTTTAGTGTCAAAAACATCCCTTTAAAATATGGCATCTTGATGAGATATCTATCTCAAGATATAAATCTTTAAATTTGAATAATCAAACTATGATGGTCACGTGGATGTCAGTGACAGTCACATGGACATCAAAATCAAGCCTCAACTATTAACTATTGGGGTTCAAATTATGACGGGCACATGGACATCAATGACAGTCATAAAAATATCAATGATGGGTACATGAACATAAAAATAAAGTATCATAAAGTAACTATTTAAATTAAAATGGGGTAGATCCAATGGTTGGTGTTTGACTATACATCTAGATCTGATGGTGTGAGGACAACTTAACAGAGTTAGTAGGTCCAAGCAAAATCAATGGTATGCATTCAATTATACCAAGTAAATAAATGGTGTGAGTGAGTGAGAGTTAAAGGTTGAGTTTAGAATGAATTAAATTATACTATATTTCATAATATTAGTACCCCATATCAATGATCAATAGCTAGCATTTAAGGTCCAAGCAAAGACACTCTAAACAAGATCGATAGAGCAAATTTGATTGGGTTCTAGATGGACAAGATAAGGCTACATGATAATAGGCATAATTTATAATGGAATGAGCAATGTGGAAAGGTAATTCCACATGGGAAACAATGTAGGATTGAGGATTCTATATCAAATCAAGATCTATAGACTCATATGCCACCATGAAAGCTCAGTCAAAGACCTGAGATGAATAGTGATTGCCAAATGTGAAGAATGAAGTCTAAGAAAGCAATGAATGACTATAAATGATGAGTATAGGTGTCTAGAAGATATATAGTAGTTAGTATCACATATTATGACTATCATATCATGTTTTAACCTCCCTCAGATAGTACATATGTGTCAACTCTCTCCAATTTAGTTTCAAATACTCGAGAGATGATTCATGATGAAGGCAGTTTCACAAAGGCTAGTAGAAGAGTCTCTACACCATTTTTGGAAAGTTTTTCATGGTCTATTTCATACTCCAATCCCATACAATGTAACTAGTTATCGATTGGATATGTGTTCTAGTGACATTTGAATTTCATTCTTCCTCCTCTCTCAAAAATTCTATAAATGGCTACCATTTTGGCCTTTGTAAAAAGACTACACCTAGTATGGTGAAGCCCTACTAGTTTGATGTCACATTTTGCCTTAGAATAATTCAAGTAATCTATTTTTGAGTTCAATAATATCTTGTTTGAGTGTGAAAAGTGATGAATGGTTAAGTTCAGTGGTTTTATCCATTGTTTTTCCTTGTCCTTTCATGTCTACAGGAAACTCTCTTTCTAACAGGTCATATAGAGTGTATTCATGTTTATTATTATCCTTTCAAGGGTATGATTATCCTTGGAGAGTTAAATTTTCCCTCTGGTTCATTTTCCTTGTGTTGTTTCATACATGTCACCTCTATATTGAAACACTCATGTTAGAATCCTTTAGGAATTTGAGACTAGCCTATGTGCTTTATTTCTTAGTGAATGAAATGTGATGGTCATGTGGAAAACATCTTGGTATATCAACCCATTATAATAGGTTAAATTCATGTAAATCATAACTCATTTCCCCATAATCAAGCATTATCATAGGTGAAAGCACTTCAAAATACATTCAGAGAGCTAGCCCTTAAATTTAGAGGCTCAATTCCACTATAGGTACACCCATATACCTAGAAGTGTTCCCATGTTGCCCAAATCTAGAAGAGGCTTGAATACCCTCTTCTAGGGTGTAAGATTTGGTGACAACAATTATGGAACACTCGATGGGACCAAGTTCCAAGAGAATGGAAATATTTTTGGTGTGTCTTTCCTCTAATCAAATTTTGGAAGCAAGTTAGCACCAATGGTGACTCTGAATGACAAATTATGATTGTAAGTAGCCTAGGTATATCTCACTAAATACTTTCATTAGTTTTTTTATCTCATATAACATATGAGATTGATATGAATAGATGTGGTGAATATTCCTATCATGAACATCCCTATCAGCCTTACTATGAACCACATTTTACTCCTCAACAGTCCTATAAAAATGACTATCAATCCTATGAGCCATGGCAGCTCTATAGTCCTCCATTTCCCTTTCCATATGGACACAATTTTATTGGATATCCCTATGAGGAAGGATACCAATAAACCTATTAATAAATTCCTTCCTACCAATCCTATTATGAGTCATACCAACCATACCATGATGCCTATGAACCTTAATAGTACTCCTATGAGTCTTGCTATGAGGAATCAGATGTTTACATGGATTGTACACAAAGATATTACAAGGCAAAATGTAGATTCTTATAGGATAAAATGTAACAAGCTGAAGTTGGTCTTAATCCCCATCATTACCCTCTCCTTCCTTCATTATTTTCATCTTATATGAAGTCCTTATTGTCATTCACACCACATTTACTAGTCAATGAAGATGATATGAGAACATGGGATGATGAGTATGATGTGCTCCTTGATCATCTCATGGAATGCAATAGGTATTTCCTAAAGCTATATGTAGATTTTGGTGATGTTTGAAGAGATATAAGGAACTCAATGGGAGATCAAAGAACAAATGGACTTGGAAAATAAGTGCCTTCAATGCTTAATAGATAGGCTGATTATGTGGGAGGATAAAGAGTTTTAAAATGAACATGTTACTATTTAAGAAACTCAAGGAGACTATTGGAAAGATGAAAATCCTACTTATGTATATGTTTGTCCTTATAATAATCCCAAAATTTCACTTCCCTAATAGCTTACTAGTGTATTCCTTTTTCCTAATTCTACTCACAAGCCCTCTACTACCCCTCACACTCCATGTCCAACTCGTCAGCTTCCACTACACTTCATATCCCACCTCCTTCACATGAGCCTATCCATCAACCTTCTACCTCAAAATTTCTTTAGGAAGAACTCATATTAAGGTAATCAAGTGAAGAGAAGAAAATCCAATCCATGGCTAACCAAGAAGATGTCATGAGTGACTACAAGGAATAAATCACCATAAGGACTCCCCTTGGTAAATACAAGAGAAATTCAACCTTCTTGAGTGAAGACAAACATATTGAAGACTCTTATATAGCTATCTATGAGGAATGTTGCCAAGAATTGAATAAAATTGTATTTGAAGAAGACTCCAAGTTTGACCATGAATTTGTGGATGGCCATCTCAATCATGAAGAGGAGTGTACTATTAGGGATGAAGTTCAAGTTACTCTTCAAGAAGTTGCAGTCCTAAAAGAGTCTTATGAGACCAAGGTAGAAGAAATAGTTTTTGGAGATGAATCAATACCTATATTTAATTTTGAACCACCCATAGATGTATTAGAACATGAAGAACATCATCTTGATGACCTCATACATTAAGAAGATAAGATTGAAGAAGTAGTGGTTCTAGATGACAAGGAGGATAAAGATGATTGGAAGCTACAAAAGAAGCTCTTTCAAGATCTTGAATAATTTTCCAAGTTGAGGTTCAAGTACTTGAGAGAGTGGAAAAATAGTTTCCCATGGAGGACAATGACCAAGATTGGGTAGATTATGCAAATCTCTTTGATGAGTTTGAATAACTTGCATCTGAGAAGAAACCCAATCCTATTGAGAGCACCATGGAGATCAATAAGGTATGCCTTGTTGAAGAACCATTGGAGGTCATAGTTGAGGATAAATATGGCTAATTTGAGTTTATTTGGATGCAATAATATTTCATTTCTGTATCTAATTTGTTTGGATCTACTTGGTTCTCATTGAATACCATGCCAATGAAGTTGGCAAACACCATGAAGAAGATGGATGCATCAATACTAAGAATCAAATGGCTACATGCCTCATTCATTCTTATGTATCATAAATCAAGAGAGGTTTTAAACTTCCCCTATGATCCTATAGGAATTTTTCATTTCAAGTTAGTGTTTTAGTTAGTTTAGTTTGTGTGTGTGTGTTCCATAAGTGCTCATGAAACACAAGTGTGACTTTACTTAGTTTATTGTCTCATATGTTCTTTCTTATTAGTTTTATGTTAATTGGTGTATTTTTTTTAAGGAAATTCATGTGTCAAACCTACTACATATGTGACTCCATAACCTAATGGATAGGATTAGGGAATAGGTTATGGCATAGTAATCATACCACCCCCTAAAATCACTAAGAATGTTGACCATTTTTACCATAAGTAAAATTGGTCAAACCCCTATAGTCAAGACTTATATAGAGGTATAATATAATTTTAAGGGGTGTATTTAATGTTATTCCATATGTTTTTAGCCTTAGTGATAGTCTGATTAGTCTATATGTCATTTTGAGACACCTAAGGGTCATTTTAGAGTATTAAATGCAAGTAGCAGGTAAGGGATTCGAATAGTTCAAATTCATGGGAAATGTTTGAATATGCCTCAGGAACTTATTGGAGCTATATATGATTAATCAAAATCTCATAACACAAATTTAACTAAACTAGACCATCATGGGGTGTCATGCAAAAATAGATAGGTTAGCTCACTTATGCATATTATAAATGTGTTTAAAAAGCCTTGTGTGGCCAAAAAATCACATGCAATCAATGCCTTTAGTGCCAAGAACATCCCCTGTAAATATGGTATCTTGAAAATCTCTCTATCTTGAGATATAAATCTTTAAATTTGAACAAGTATATAGTGATGGTCATGTAGACATCACTAATGGTCACATGGACATCAAAATCAAGCCTTGAAAATTAACCATTAGGGTTCAGATTATGATGGGTGTACGGATGTCAATGATAGTTACACAAACATTAATGACAGGCACATGAATGTCAATAATGGGTATGTAGATGTCAAAATAAATTCTCATAAAGTATCCATTTAAATTCAAATGGGGGAAGATATAATATTTGACATTTGAATGTACATCCAAATCCAATGGTGTGAGGATAACCTAGCAAAGTTAGTGGGTCTAGGCAAAATCAATGGTATGCAATCAATCGTGCCAAGCAAATCAATAGTGTAAGTGAGATTCAAAGGTCAAGGAGTTTAGAATGAATGCAATGATACTAGATTTCATTATCTTAGGACTCCAAATAAATTATCAATGGCCAATATTTAAGTTTAAAGCAAAGAGACTCCAAATGAGATTAACAGAGTAAATTTGACCAAGTTCCAGATGGACAGGATGAGGCTACATGTCCAAATGATAAAATTCATAGTTTATAATGGAATGAGAAATATGGAAATGGAATTCTACATGGTAAAATATATAGGGTCAAGGATTATATATAAAATCAAGCTCTTCAAACTCATATGCCACCATGAAAGCTCAATCAAAGACCCAAGATGAACAATGACTACCAAATATGAAGAATGAGTCCAAGAAAGCAATGCATGACTACAGATGATGGATATAGGTGTCTAAAAGATAAATAGTAGTTAGGATCACATATTATGACTATCATAACATGTTTCAACCTCCCATAGATAGTACATATGTGTCAACTCTCTCTAATTCAGGTTCAAATGCTTGAAAGATGATTCATGATGAAGGCAATTTCACAAAGGTTAGATGAAGAGTATATGCACCATTTTGGATATTTTTCCATGTTTATATGGACATTTATCTTGGGAAGCATTCATGGTATATTTCATACTCTAGTCCCCTATAATGTAACTAGTTGTCGATTGGATATGTGTTCTAGTGCCCTTTGAACTTTATTCTTTCTCCTCTCTCTAAAATTTTATAAGTAGCTGCCATTTTGGCCTTTGTAAAAAGACCACACCTAGTATCACAAATCCCTGCTAGTTTAAGTCACATTTTGCCTTAGAATAATTCAATAAATCTAGTTTTAAGCTCAAAAATATCTTGTTGGAGTGTGCAAAGTGATGAATGGTTAAGTTCAATGATTTTATCCTTTGCTTTTCCCTGTCCTTTCATGTCTTCTATAAGAAAATATCAATCTAATAGGTCATATAGAGTGTATTCAAGTGTGTTAGGCTCATTTCAAGTGTATGATTGTCTTTGGAGTGTGAAACTTTCCCTCTAGTTCATTTTCCTTGTGTTGCTTCATATATCTCACATTTATATTGAAATACTCATGTTAAAATCCTTGAGGACTTTGAGACTAATCGGTGTGCTTTATTTCTTAGTGAATGAAATGTGATGGTCATGTGGAAAACATCTTGGTGTATCACACCATTATATTAGGTTAAATTCATGTAAATTCTAACTCTTTTCCCCATAATCAAGAATTACCATAGGTGAAAATGCTTCAATAAACATTCAAGGAGCTAACCCTTAAATCTAGAGGCTCACTTCCACTATAGGTACACCCACGTACTTGAAAGTGTTCCCATGTTTCCCAAATATGGAAGAGGCTTAAACACCCTCTTCTAGGGTGCAATATTTAGTGACAATAATGTCACTTTAGGAAAATTTCTAGGTTTTATTGTATCACAAAGAGGGATTGATTTCGACCCTACCAAGGTCAAGGCCATTGTGGAAATGCCTCCTCCAAACAATTTTAAACAACTATAAAGCCTACAAGGAAAGATACAATCTACACATAGGTTCATTTCTCAATTTATAGATAAGTGCCACCCATTTACCCATATCTTGAAAAAATGGGTCACATTTTAAAGGGATGAAGATTTTTAGATAGCATTTATGAAAGTTGAGACATATTTGGCCAATCTACTAGTCTTGAGACTATCAACACCTGGATGACCATTGCTTCTTTACATATCAGCAATAGAGCATGCACTGGGGGAATTTTTGGCCCAACATGATGATCATGATAAAGAACATGCATTATATTATTTAATCCACACTTTTGTGGTTTGTAAACATAATTATACACCTATTGAGAAGGCATGTTTAGCTATGGTGTTTGCTACCCAAAAATTGTGACATTATATGTTAAACAACAAAACTATTATCATCACCAAGGTGGATCCTCTCAAATTCCTATTGTCTAAATTAGCTCTTCAAGGATGCATGGTTAAGTGGGTTATTCTCTTAAGTGACTTTGACATTGACTATCAGAATAAAAAACTAATCAAGGGGTAGGGTATTCTTGATCAACTTGTAGAATCCCCTATTAAAGACACTCAACTGTTCAAATTCAAATTTCCAGATGATTCTATTATGGAAATAGAACAAGCATCATAAGAACTTGAACAATGGAAGATATATTTTGATGGCTCATTTACATCCCATGGTTTTGGAGCCAACATATTATTCATTTCATGCTAGGGAGATCTAATTCCTAAAGCATTTCACATACAATTTCATTATATGAATATTATGGTCAAGTATGAGGTATTAATTATAGGGCTTCACCTTACCATATAGTGGGATATTTAGAGCTTAGTCTATGGTGATTCCTAATTGATCATCAATCAAACCATTGATCATATCAAACTATAGATGACAAGTTTGTTCCTTACAAACAAATTATTAATAATCTCAAAGGTTACTTTAAATATTTATAGTTTGAACAAGTTCTAAGTGCCATCAGTAGATCTATCGATGTAATAGAAATGATTGTTTCCATGCTACATATTGATGGTGGTGTGAAAGAGTATCAATTTCTAATTGAAAATATTCTTCAACCAACACATATTATAACAAACTTAGAAATGGTGTGTGCCATTACTAGTCCTAATCTCCCACCCTAATTATCCTAGTTCCAATACTTTTATAACTACCTCCATGATCATGTTTTCCCAGTTAACCTATCCAACAATCAACAAAAATTAATCCATCACTGTTTATCATGTTATACCCTCATTAGAATCATGTTTTATCACAAAGGCTATGATGGATCACTTCTTCATTGTTTATCTTCGATAGAATCTAAGGAAGCACTGAGGGAGTTTCATGAGGGAATGTGTGGGGCCTATACTAATGGTGTAGTCTTAGCAAAGAAGCTCCTCAGAATAGGCTATTATTGGCCAAAAATGGAGACTGATTCTTGCGATTATGTAAATAGGTGTGTTCCTTGTTAGCAACATGGAAATTTTATATAGTTCCTTCTTTACCACTATAGCCAATCACAACACCATGGTCATTCTCTACATGGGGCCTCAATCTCATCGAGAAAATAAACCCAATATCTTTAGATGGCCATTATCACATTCTAACTACTATCGAGTACTTTACTAAGTGGATTGAGACCATTCATCTCACTTATGTCACTAGAAGGAGATATTCAAATTCATCTATTATCATATCATCTATCGATATGGCATCCTAGTTTGCCTTATATCCGATAATGGTAGATCTTTTATAAACCAAGATGTAAAATCTCTTTGTGCAAAATTCAATAACAAGCACAAGAAATCAACTCCATATAAAACATAAGGAAACAGACAATCTAAGGCATCAAATAAGACCATGGTATCCATCTTAAAGAATATTTTCAATGACATTGCCCATAATTAACACTTGAAAATATTTCCTACCCTCTGGGATTATAGAACTAATCATTGAACCCCAATAAGAGCCACTCCATACTGCCTTGTCTATGGTATAGAAGCTATTATACTAATTGATATCAAGATACCATCATTATGAGTATCACTAGAGCATATTGAAGATGACAAGGACTATAGAGTCTCAAGGCTATAAGAACTATAAATTATTGATGGTAAGTGTTTGGCTACCCTAAAAAACTTTCAGGCCTATCAAAATAGATTATACAGAAGCTAAAATAAGCACATTCTCCCTTGGGAGTTTGAGATTAGTGATTTTGTCTTGAAAGAGAACCAAAAGAACACAAATGTTGAACACAATAAAAAAGGTAAGTTTCAACTTAATTTATTGGGACCATTTATTATCATGGAAAACTATAGATCAAGGGCATATCAACTTGTTAAACCAAATGGTGAATAAATTCCATGGCCCATGAACATTGTTCACCTTAAGAGGTTCTACATATGAATAGCTTTGAACTATTATCTATAAGACCCCTTACTTGGGGGAAACTTTTTCCAAAGTAATTTCATCCTACCATTTTATACTACCCTAGACCACTCTCACATGAGCCCTATTACTTTCATGACTTTGGATAATGAATGCTTTTAGACCATTGTTACTTTGAACATATTTTATCCAAACCTGTGTCATTATTTTGGGAAACATATTTTTTGGACCATTCTCTTCAATAACCTCATTCTTTACCCCACCCTAGACCATCCATATGTTGGAACCTATTCTTTGGACCATTCTCTTTATGAACCATATTCTTTATTATGTCTTGGGCATATAATAACCTGAAGATTTTTTGACCCTCGACCAATTATGATCTTGATTATGTCTCATCATCATTATGAACACCTTCAATACTAGTTCTACAAAATAGCTCAACCAAGATAGTACTTTGCAACTTTTTCTATAAACAAGTGAACAAGGACACTATTTTTAGCCTAGGACCTTTGCTTGTTACAAGGTTCTTTAAATTGGTTTCATGTTACACACTATTCTATATTACATTTGCTTCCCTTTGGTAAACATTTTTATCTTTTTAGGATCATCACTCTCATTGATTTATGATTATGTGCCATTGCAATTGGATTTGGATATTATTAGAATTATTTATTAGCTTCATGATCAATTGCTTATAGTCATGTAGGTTGTTGTAGTTGGCTAGCTATTTATTGGAACTTCTAATCTTAAATTAGCATCTCATTGACTATTTGGTTCCCCTTTTGCACATATTTTATCCCAAAAACACTAAAAATTTTATAAAATGATCCACAAAAAAACAAAAACATTATCCTACACTTTTTTACATTCTGATCCTCACACTTTTACCATTTTGAAAGCATTTTATCCTACTAAATTTATATTGTGTAAGTCATATTTTCCCACATACTTAAAATTTTGCAAGATCATTCTCCCTCATCCCACCATGCCATGCTCTTGCTATTTTTCAAGTAAGTTAAGTTCCGTTGGCTTGCCATTTCATAAGTCATCTCCTCTCACCAACTTTTCATTTGCAAGACCGATCTCATTTGTTAAGTCTCCCCTTTTCTTCTACATCATTAATCATATGTTTCTAATCATCATCATGTATTCTATCCCACTTCCTTGGAGAGCTACATTTGGCCTGAATTTTATGTTGGAACATGCATCCATGTAACTATGTAGGAAGCATCCACATATCTTATACATTTGGACTTAGTTCAGCCAACCCCTTCCTTTTCTTCTCTTCCCCATTTATTATGCCATTGTTCCTCTTTAATTATGGCACAACTTTGTGTCCTTATTCTTGTGATGTTTTTGTAGAAAGTAATGCCTCTACTACACGTGCATGAATAATTGTTTTTAAACTGCACTAACTTGGTTTTTGTTTGTGTGTGTTTATTTGTTGTTTTTTCTTGGTGTTTTATTGTGTTTTATTGTTGTTTTGTTGTAATTTCATGCTTCTTCATTTATTTCTTCTCTTTTCTCTTTTTATTACTTCTTGTCTCACCTTGGTCTTGTGTTTCCCTATATGTTTTTGATCTTCTCTTTTGTTTTCAAGAGCATCTTGATGATTCACATAGATCTTTATTATTTATATCTTTATCTCATGTTATTAAGTTGTTCTTGAACATCTTTGTTTATTTTAATGTTTTTGGTGTTATTTGGTCTTTTTTTTCCTATTTGGTCTTGTTGCTTTGTTTTATTGTCTAAGAACATCTTGATGATCCACATGGATCTTGATTATTTATATCTTGATCTCATGTTGTTAAGATGTTCTTGATTTTTTTTAAACATTTTTATTCTTACTTAAGACTTGATTGTTCATATCTTGATTTTAAGTTGGGATCATTTATGTTTATCTTTTTATTTGTCTTTTTTTTTTTTTTTTTTTAAATGTAGATAGTTGTAACTCTAGTTTTGGTCATTATTTTATCATTATCCTTAGTTATATGTATTCACATTTGACCCATCTTTGTGACATTGAAATTCCATGTCTTCATAAGTTCTTCATACTTATAATGCCTAATTTATTTTGCAATGGCAAGCACTTTGTGCTCTAGACTCAAGTCTTATCATCAACATAGTTTTGATGAACAGATCTCAAGATCACTATGCATAAACTAGGCTCAATAGGTTTAGCACCTAAATCTATGCTTAGACATGCATCTCTTTGCATACATCATGAGTTTAATCAATCTTGGTTAGTTTTCATCATCCCTCATTCCATTCTCTCCCACTTTTGGGTGAACTACATTGGCTTGAGTTCCATTTGGACTATGTAGGTAGCACTTGGATACATGACATATCATGGATCAGCTTGACCACCTTCATTTTTATTTTCATTTCTTTCATCACTTTGTGCATATTGGTATGCCTAGTTTTCATGGTTCTTACAGCCATTACAACATCACATATATGTTTATGCCTGCTAATGTTTAATATATATAATAGGTTATATCCTTGAGATATTGATTACCAATTTGCCCTTGTAGGGGCACCCCATCTTCACCAAGTCACAAATCTAAATCTGCCCTATGGGGGCAAGACCATTATTTATTCTTTATCAATGATCAACATTAGCCCTACTAGGGAAAAATTATCTTATCATGATCAAATATACACTATTAGGGCATACATTATTATCATATTTTGGAGACCACATTATCCTTTTCCTCTAATTCCAAGATCTCCACACTTTTTCCCATGGTGTCAATGTTTTAGTGTGAAACTTGTCTCGAGATTAATCAATGTCATAAGTGCACAGTTTGTACTCTCAAATTAGGTACGTTCAAAATGTGTCACTTATATGTTTGGATTGAATCCTTCCAATTCCCCCTATATTTGGGTCCCATTACAATTTTAATTATATTTTGATCATTTATGGTAACCATGCATGTAAGTATTAGCTCATCTAGATGAGATCTATTCTATGGGTTAAACTCGCACTTTTTCTCTCTTTTCAAGAGTTCATCCTAGTATGTCCTCTCGATGGGGCATCATGGGTCATTTCCATTTCTTTTGTACAACTCTTTTCTTTGAGAATATGTTGCTTTATTTGGATGTCTCACTATACCTCCTCAAACAAAGGTAAAATTTAGACATCCAATTCCTAACACCATTTGTGTTGAAATTATCAATCTTACTCGAATTGCACTCAAATACCCAATTTAGGTCAAAATCACTAAAAACATGTTAAATGGTTCAAAATTATTGTATACAAGTACTGATTTAGGCTACTTTATCCGTAAATGGGGTAATGCATTATATGTGAGTCCCAACTTTGATCAATTCATTTCGATTCAAGATGACGATTTCACCTTTTTGTGCTCTAGATCACTCTTTTCTTGTAATTTATTAGTACACATCATGTACCTTTGTTATTTCGTATTGGAAAAATACTAAATGGGAATATGGTTCCAACTCATTTAACATCACCTTCCAATTCTTCTTAAGTCAAATTATGATCCAGTAATATGACTTTCTGACCATTTTGATCAATTGAGGGCTAATTTCAAAAGAATTGCACAAATATTGATTAATCTTGTTTAAGACTAATTAATTAAAATTAAGAGCTTAAGTTTATTTTCCATGGAGGTTATTGATTATTTAAATATTATAAATTGATTCCTAATATCTGCATCACCTAAGTGACATCATTTATGGGGCGGCATCCATAAGCCATAAATGCATAAATATATAAATTATGGGCACCCATGCCTAATTAATGCCTCTTCCTCTCAAATCATTATGAGGCTATTTATGAAAATTAATTCAAAATATTAGAATAATCCATGGCCACACATCTCAATCTTGAAATGGATGGTCATGGTTGATCTTAGCCATTTCTAAAATCTATAAATAAAAGGGCATAAAACACCTTTTCTTAAGCTAAAAAATAATAAACTTATAATGTATAATTGTCTCCACATATTTTTGTGTTTATCATTGTGTTATTTTCAAGCTTAATTTGATAGGATAGATTAGATATTTATTCTATTGATCCTAGGTTATGCATAATGTTCTTGAGGCAATGGAAGAGCAAAGTAGCTATTGTTGTTAAAGATAAGAGCATTAGATCAAGGGGGAACATGTTTGGAGATGCTCTTGGGTAGTGGAATAAATTTGGGAAGGTAATCGGTATTGATTTCTTTCAATTTTCTCTTCATTATCATTAGCAAACCCTATTGGAATAGGTTGGATTTGTTTGTTGAGTTCTTTATGCATTTTTATGGATTTATTGACTAATGCTTGGCTAACAACCTTTGTAATCTATCCTACAACTTCCACCTTGGTAAAGATGATCTTGAAGGCTTATATAAGTAACTCAAACTAGAAGATGAAGGAGGAGAGCTACATCAAAGATATGATAGAATGACTTTAAATCCATGTTCTGTAAACCCTTTTTTAGCGACCATTAGGGCTTAGAAATAGAATGGAGGCCACTCTAGCTCTAATTATATGTGTCCAAACTTGTTTATGAGCCTCTCAATTATTAATATTATGTTTTGAATATGACTCTTTTTATGTACTTTCAACAATGACAATGGTGTTGCATTAAAATGTACTAAGTGCATTTGGTTTGCATGTCTTATATTATTTGTAATGGGATGTGGATGTTTATGTGATGTTACACTTTAGATTTATTATGGGAATTGATGTTCATGAATTTTATTGGTTTGTTAATATAATGGAGTATATGAAATTTTTGTGATGTCATATTTATTTTAAATGGATGATGAGTATATATCTATGCCAATAACCTAAATCCTATCTAAATTACATCTATTTAGTATGAGTAAATTGAACCAAATTAGTCTTATGACCCATTAAGCACCTATATGACCCTAGGCTTAATTTTAGAAAGGATTGTGTTTATGGATCTATCTGAGTTAAGTTTTTGGTACATTTCTTAAGTCCCCTTAGTGAAGCCTCATGCCATGGCACAAATAGCCTAATGCAAACCCTAGTTCATTCTCAATTGTGCTTCTAGTGAGTGCATAAGTCTTCTCCCTTGTGTGGATTGATGTCAACACATTTGAGTGTTTAAATGTTGAGTACAAAAGGAGTATCCCATGATTGCACCTAGTTTTAGTAAACCACCCCTAGACTTTCACAACATTTTTGTTTTATTGCTAGGAATTGTGTTGAATATTGTTGCTACAATGGTGCGATAGAATGATGTATCAAATTTCTCTCAAAAAAATTAAGCACTAGCTTCAACAGGTGGAAGATAGTTTTATGCAAAAGCATCCAACCTAATAAGGATAAAATCTAAGAAAATGGGTTTAGTATAACCTTTATGATTCTTTATATGAGGTCTTTTTATTTTATTTACCTTATCATGTGTATAAGTGGTTGGTGCAGACACCTAAAAGTGGCCACCATTGGCTTCATATCAGACTTTAGACCAAATCTTACCAACCTTTTTAATTAATCCTAAGAATCGTTAAACATCCTAAATTCACTTATGAAATACTTTTCAAGTCTCAAAATCCTATTGAGACATCCCTAGTTGGGGTATCCTACCATAAATAACAAAAACCTCTCATGGATTCATCTCCAATCATTCAATGGTATTATAACATGTAATTTGGCCTATAGACTTATTAAATGGGGCAAATACACACATGAAATTAAATCAAATCTTAAAAATTTATAAAATCCTAATTAGAATTAATTAAAATGCTAAATCTAATTAAATACTTAATTAAATTATCCATGAGCAATTAATGAAATTCTAAAAAAATAAATTCAAATATCAAAGAATATCCTAGGTTTTCATGATTACCTTTTGTGAGTTGTCACAAATCCTAAAATATCTCATCCATGCCTATTCATTAAAAATCATGAGGTTTTGACACCTTTTAACTCTTCTAGGCTTTTTAACTCACTTAAGTTAAGTTTGAACCCATTCCAAGATTTAACTACACCTTCACTTACCTTGAGTTGAGGTTAGTTCCTAAACCTATAAATACAAGCATTTGCCTCTCATTTATGAGAGCTTGGATAGAGTAAAGTTATAATTTTAGTTTCATATCAAGATTTAAATCTATAGTGTTATAATACCAAAATCACAAGCCAAATCCAACATAAAGTCACAAGCCATGGTGCGAAGGAGGAAAGGAGATAGCCAAGCTTCATTACCAAAGACTCTTTGAGCACAAGCTGAGCAAGCCAAACAAACAAACACATCATTTGGAGAATTCAAGGAAGGTAAGAGATCTTATTTATTTTGTATTTTATTTATGTTTTTAATTATTATTTGTTCACTAAGTCCCCCCTATGATCTAGGCTTGGAGATGTTATGCATGTTAGTGTGTTTATTTCATTATTTTATATGAAAATTAACACCAGATCTAACCTCCTCTCTTGAGTCAAATTACTATGATCATAAATGGCATGCCTAATGGGATACTAAGCACCCCATGTAGTAAGGAGATGAAGATACAACTCATAAATCATTAAATGGATGCTTGAATATCTTCAAAATTGGAGTTTTGTCTTTGTTTTTACCATATTTTTAATTTTTGAACTAACTCAGATCTACACAGAGACCAATATCAGTCAGGCATAATTGACATCAATTTTACCAAATTGTCAATAGTTCTACCTAACTAAGATTGGTTTTGGGTGACCATCATTGATAAGATTGTAAGGAAAAACATGGCTTTAAATCTTTGATTTGAATATTTCTAGCATTCTAAATAGTTATTTCTTGGTTTATTTGACCTTTAAACTCTCTACCTAATCATTGTGTTTTAGGTTTCAAAGAGTTTTTATCATATTTTATACTAACTAACATTTTTATCTCATGTTGGCTTTACCTTCAGGTTCATAGGTCACAAACATTGGTCTTAATCTACCGATATCGATCGCCTTATTACCAGCATTAGTCAATTTTGATCAACGTCAATCTCTATGTTTTTAAAATAATATACCTCAATATGGGCTTATTAATCTTGGAATAGTAGATTATTACTAACTATAACTATTTTACATATAATTTATTTATACTATAATCTTAGATAAATATTATACTAATATCACCAACTTTCACTTGATTATACTCTAGGTGAGCATATCCCTTTTGTGATTATACTCTAGGTGAACATCTTATGTTGTTATCCTATAGTTACTTTATGACACAGTAATTAAAATGTTATGTATACTCTAGGTGAGCATCTTATGTTGTTATCCTATAGTTACTTTATGACACAGTAATTAAAATGTTATGTATTTAATTTCTTAAAATGTTCACCTAGAGTATAATCAAGTGAAAGTTGGTGATATTAGTATAATATTTATCTAAGATTATAGTATAAATAAATTATATGTAAAATAGTTATAGTTAGTAATAATCTACTATTCCAAGATTAATAAGCCTATATTGAGGTATATTATTTTAAAAACATAGAGATTGACGTTGATCAAAATTGACTAATGCTGGTTATAAGGCGATCGATATCGGTAGATTAAGACCAATGTTTGTGACCTATGAACCTGAAGGTAAAGCCAACATGAGATAAAAATGTTAGTTAGTATAAAATATGATAAAAACTCTTTGAAACCTAAAACACAATGATTAGGTAGAAAGTTTAAAGGTCAAATAAACCAAGAAATAACTATTTAGAATGCTAGAAATATTCAAATCAAAGATTTAAAGCCATGTTTTTCCTTACAATCTTATCAATGATGGTCACCCAAAACCAATCTTAGTTAGGTATAACTATTGACAATTTGGTAAAATTGATGTCGATTATGCCTGACTGAGATTGGTCTCTGTGTAGATCTGAGTTAGTTCAAAAATTAAAAATATGGTAAAAACAAAGACAAAACTCCAATTTTGAAGATATTCAAGCATCCATTTAATGATTTATGAGTTGTATCTTCATCTCCTTACTACATGGGGTGCTTAGTATCCCATTAGGCATGCCATTTATGATCATAGTAATTTGACTCAAGAGAGGAGGTTAGATCTGGTGTTAATTTTTATATAAAATAATGAAATAAACACACTAACATGCATAACATCTCCAAGCCTAGATCATAGGGGGGACTTAGTGAACAAATAATAATTAAAAACATAAATAAAAACTAATATAACTATACTATAAATTAACTAAATAAGGTTAATTAGTCTAATTAATTTATTTTTTTAATCAGACCATATATTAAAAATATCCTCCTATTATTATAAAGGAAATAATATATTACAAACCTTTATACTAGTTATGCTAAGTTACCCTATTAACCTAATTTAGTGAAATGGTAATATAAACATTCTTGTACTCATCATCTTGGATCTATAATAACATTACCATTTGGTGTACATAACAAATCTAATGATGACTAGTGTGAACATATCTACAATAGTTAATATAAAGGTTTGGAATGCATCTTGAAAATGATTATATCTAATATTATAATTAATGGATATCATGAATTAAATAGGCCATAATTAAATATCATATAAAGTAAATATTATTAGGATCATATCTAGTATCATTAACTATCATTAAATGAAACCATTAATTATAACTTCATTATCTCTTCATGATATACAAAGATATGATCCTAGTAAATATAGTAGTAACTTAGCATAATTAAGTGTTAATGACACTAACTATAATATTAGTTAAATAATCTCATAAACTAGGACATATTAGGTATTAACTAATTATCAAGTATAAAAGTTGTTCACCATATTAGAATACTAAATTACTAGGATAATCTAATGAAGGTATAAATATGAGTATACTATTACAGATATAGTTAGTAACATTAGATCATAAGTATACTAATATGTATATATATTCAAGGATGTATACATATTATTAATTATATAGTTCATTATAATCGAGTGTGTGGTTATATATAAATTATAAACGACCTATTAACACTGAATAATAAGTTAATAGGTTATTATTAATGCATCAACTAATTCCCAATACAAATAAATATGATATATATAGACATAGGTTCACAAGAATTTTCTAAATGACAATTATATAATTAGCATAGATTATATAATATCATATGTAATTTTGACTATATAATTTATGTATTAACTATTCATAATATATATGAATATTATGAAATTATTTATAATATTAGTTAGGATATTTTTAATTCATTTTCATGTAGCCTTTAAATAGTCAATAGTGTATGTTGTATAAACTTATTTTAAGAATTAGGTTATACTATAATTTTGCCAAATAACACATGGTTGAATAGATTATATATGGGTTACTATAATATACTCTTAGTTATTTATATAAAGTTTACATTAGCCATATAGTATACTTTAACAATGAAGATTAACTGATAGTTGTAACATTATTAAGTTGATCTATAAGTCTACTTAGCATATAATATATAGATAGTTGATCCATGACTAGTTGTAAATTAATTATTTGTTATAATTTAATAGATCAAATAATAATCATGAGTACTAATAGATCTAAGGATTTCATACACTATTACCCAAATGCTATGTTATATTAATGTTTGTTAATCTTACATTACATACATTTTCTAAGAGTATATTAATGTTTAGTCTGTTAACTAAGAAATAATAAAAGACTATAAATATAATCCATTAGATATCATGATATCTATATACTAAAATGAACATGGATTTGTCTATTCCTCTGGTATATATTATACTATGTCACTGATTATGATAATCCTTAGAAGTAAGTTGTCTAGTATGCTATGGGTTATTTAATACACTATATTATTATTTGGTATTAAAAAATTATAGTAGATAATAACTACTATAATATACTTCAATTAAGACAATATTTTGTATTAATATTAACATTCCTATATATACTTTAACAAATAACTAAACACGTAACAAATCACTAGGTATAGGCACTTAAGTTGGTACACTAAGTGTGAAATATAAGTTACTATGTATAGAATAACTACTAAGAATATTATCCAAAATTATAAGTTATATGTATAGTAACTTTCAATAGTATACATTACCCTTGTAATCTTATGTTTAGGCTTATATATTCCATATAACTATCTTTAACTTAAAATACATAAGCATATATTTACTTTGGTATATATATTAATGTGTTATTATATATAAATTTAAGTGTAATATTATTTAGTATTAATTACCGTATACTAGGTATTAACTATGGTACTTACATATACATCAAGATAATACGATGTAAGTTAATATCCAGTTATAATAGACTACATATATAACTACTTATAATGTTGTTAACCTTATAGTGAAATCATGAATTAGTTATATTATTAACATATCTTATTTATCTAATATTAACTAATTTAGAAAGTTATGATTTATGGTTCACACTATAGTACTTAATTACCTAGCTATAGGTATTAATAACTAATATGAATATGATATCTACCTTATTAAGATAACCTATATATGGTATATATAGGGTGTATCTATATATGTAATTAAGGGCTAGTCTATATTTAATAATAAATAACCCTTATATATAGTTAAGTTGTAATATTTTATAACTAGTAACTTGTTATAAAAGAGGAGGACATTATGAATGCTATATTATGATTCTATAACCTTAAATCGATTTCAATATAACTTAGAGTACTTTCTGTAGGTTATATGTATCATATTATTTAGTGTAATTTTCTTGATGTTTCAATAATCTAGAGTGGATTACATAGTATATAAACTAATTACACTAGTGTTTAGTAAATACCTATCATACATTCTAAAGTAATTATGATTATATGGTGTATTATTCCTAATTAATAAAAATAGGATAAGTTAATTTATGGAAGTTATATAATGCCAAGGTTAAATATCACAATAAGTAGATTACTAATAATTTGAAAGATATATCTTACATAAACTATTAATATTATATTATGGTGTTATTAATACTATAGATTATTCATAATTAATACTATAGATTATTCATACTTAATATATCATAGTCCATAATTAAATTAGTACCTTAAATATTAACTATAACCTACATAATAGTTAATATATTATTTAATTCATAATAGTGTCTACCTAATATCAAATAATATTAATAATAAGACTATTTAATATGTATTTGTATTGTAAAGAGTGAATTTATAACAATTATGTCCTCATTTAATTAAAACTTTCACTAGTGTATTATTACAAATAAGGATATAGTGAATTTATACATATCCAAATTATATCTTGTCTAATCTTTCAATACTCCCTATACCCTTTGTGTACCTATTTTTGTGTCATTTTTAGTGATATTATATGATAATATCAACATTACTGATTATAGCTTTTCTATCTTAAAAGAAAATATTGATGTTCATATAAAGTGAGTTATAACCTATTCATTTTTGATAATATAAGGATATGTAGAATTATTAGAAAATTCCTATTACCATAGTAAGTATATGTAAGATTAATACCTATATCACATTGAATTATGTCCATTGCAAATCTCTCATGTATTGGATGACACTATAATAATATGCTAAGTATCTATAATAAGTCACTTATATACTAAGTCTATAATGGGTTTAACATAATTTAGTAAATAAGAAGACCAATTTTCATTAGCTATTTTAGCACTAACTCTAATGTCATAATCTATTAGGTTAAGTAAGCCTAATAGATATGTTGGCAAAGTACTAGGATATCTTGGTTACTATAATGAGATTAATAAGTTATTATAAAACTAATCAGCCCATTAATTTTTGTTCAATATGATAAAGTATTTACCCCTATATTATTGTATAAATGGAATGTTTGATTAGTAATTACATTATTAATAGTTATGGTAGAAATATAGTTCATATGTTATTTTTGATATTAATAATGCATGATTAAAGCATATATTGATAGCATTAATTATGGATATAATCTAATATTATTATATACTAAGTTAATATTAGTAAGATATAAGTAGATACATTATCATATAATATATAGGTATTACAAATGAAATAATTAAGGTTATTTCTATATAACCTCATTTGAATAGGTGATAATATGTTTTAATAGTTATATGAATAATTGGTTTATATAATTCAAGGTTATTATATAAACCAATTATTTCAAAATTTATCTACTATTAGAGACAACTTTATCGATCCTAATAAACTATAACTATTAAGACATATATATTACCACTTATCACATACTTAGTACTCATATATTAATGTGTGGAGATAATCATTTAAGATATACTTTTAGTTATCTTGAAATGGACTATGTTATAATTAATATCTTAACTATTATATATAATTAATAGTTAAGATATTAATTATAACATAGTCCATTTATCATATTTAAACACATATTCAATATTATAGTAGCTGAGCTTCTATAATGAAGTGTTATACATATTATTTTAAAGTTATACACTAATAATACCCCATCATAGTATAAGTTATTCACAAAAAGTATTAATATTAACTCCAATTATAATAGGTCCCCTTATAGATTAAAGTGATGACATAGGTAATAATCCACAGGTAGTGATATTATAATTATTTTTAGTATGTAGGATATCATTAAAGCATATTGTCTCATGATGTTACATCCACCATTAATATAATATTGATAGACATACTCTCAATTGATTACCAATATAAACTAAAAATTTCATATATAGGTTAAATGCATGTTTGTATTATCCTTCTCTTTAAGATTATATACAAGATATAATCTTAAATAGTGTACATTAAGATTTGATAAGTGGTACTTAAGATAATAGACCTTCACGTAACTATTAGTAAATAAGGCCTCCAATAAATTCATATATAGGTTATCAATTTCACAAAAATTTAGAACCTATAATATTATGAATTCAATGTATCTCTAATCTTGACCTAGATTAGAGATACCTATTAGATAACTATATTTACACATCATTATTAACCATTACATCATACATAAATAATTTGCACTTAATTTGACAAATACTTTAAGAATATGATATGAAGAGAGGATGATTACATTATTTATAAAGGTAATCTATACATTTTGATATGGCGAGTTAATATCTTTAATATTATTTCCTATTGACCATATATTAAATACCATTAATGATATTCTAATTAGTACAATATAATATTATAATTTATTGATTAACTTAATAGTAATTAGAAGTATAATGGGTAATATCTTATTATATAGTATTTTTAACTAGATATATTAGCAATACTATATATCTAGTTAAAAATTGATAAATATGTTTAAGGGAGAAGTTATCTCAATAAAGATGAATTAAGTTAGGAAAATATCATTATAATATTAGTCAACAATATATATTCCATACTAGTTTCATTAATTTGGAGATCATTTTAAATAAGATTATCACTATCTTCATATGTTAGAAGATAGTAATACCAATGACTCTATTACATTATATATCTAAAGATGAACCTAACTTAGGTTAAAAAGGACATAATAAGATGAAGTTAATGTTATAAACTCATCTTATTTATAAATGTTAATTTACCTGAGAAATAACCTAAATCAATATCCATCACATATTACCTAATATCCCACACCTAGGGGCATAATTGAGATATGAACAACATGACTAGTATAATTAGTATATTGGCAAATTCTAGTCATGTTGATTATAAGGTAATAGTGATGCCTTAAGGTTCATCACTTTTAATATCTTGAATTATAGACTGTAGATCATAAATTGGAATAAACTAGACTTGAGCAATAATCATTAGTCTAGTTTATATTAAAGATGTTGATTATATTAATATACTAACTGAATATGAATGTTTAGTGATTGATACCTATATATTAAAGATTATACCAAAGTTCATAATTATAAATTACGATAATACTTATGATAGCTTATTATATTATATGAGAATATTATTTAACTTATTATTAAACTATCTATAATATTATTTAAAATGCATTATGTATATATTTATTAGTTAATATTTATAATAGTCATAAATTTACTAATACATTTTCCTATGGAAGTATAATAACATTTATGTTCTTCATTGAATTAGGTATAATTTATCAATATTGTGCTATCAATCCAAATCAAACCATAGTAGACACTAGAGTACTAGGTGTCAATTTAAGTTAAGACCTTTTTTAGTTAAACCTATATCAAATTAAGATTAACTAACTTATGACTAAATTGCAATACTTCAATGTAAAATTAGTACTAAATGACATAATTATGAAATAATATGGAAACTATTATATGCACACCTATTCAATTAACTAATAATCTATTGGTATACATATGTGGTCTTCATGAAGGTATAATATGAGAAGACTATAATATTTGAGGATACTAATATAGACTTGTAAACTAATATCTAAAGTATGTTAACTAATACATATTTCAAATTAATAGATGTATTACAAAGAAGAAGAATACTAGTTAACCAATTTAATACTGACACTAAGACTAATGTAATATTATATCTTAAATAAAATATTTAAATTAGATACATTATAATATTACTCCATTTTAGAGGTTATAACAATGTATAACTTAAAATGGATTAATATTAGTCATTAGTCCTCAATATATATATTTCATTACTTTGTGTTATATGGATTTTATATATTTATAAATATCCCCTTATAATGTATATTTTAAATCTATGTCTTTAATTTACTATTATATTAAATATTTATTGAACTACTAGACTAATATCACTAATTACTATATATGGTTACCACTAAATCAATACCTTATCAACATGGTTATCACCAGTTATAATTAATTGTCACATTATTATAACTTACATATAATGGCATATAAAGTAGTATATCATGTAATTAATTATTAGTCTTAGGTAGAAAGGCCCAAATATGTTCATTAATTCTATGGTAAATTAATATGATATACATTTAAATATCATATAACATCATGGGATTAATAAATTATATACAAACTAATATACTAACTAAAATTATATATAAATTACATAGTTTTAGACATACCCAATTTGATATTATTAATTTATATAATAGTTATAAATTATAATAATATGGTCACCATAGAATTAATTTCCTATACTAAACACTCTATAATGATAAATAAGTATTAATTATATAAATCATATTAATAAATTCATAATAGTATATTTTAGGAGGTTATACCCCTTATATTTTCATTATAGTTTATTGTCATATATGAAATAGCTACTTTAACTAATTAATGAGTATGATTATTATATAGGGAATTACCTATAATACTCTGGTTACAACAAGATCAAAACATTAATCCTCATATTTACTTATTACTTGTATTTATATGTTATAAATGTCCCAAGGATTTCATACACTATTACCCAAATGCTATGTTATATTAATGTTTGTTAATCTTACATTACATACATTTTCTAAGAGTATATTAATGTTTAGTCTGTTAACTAAGAAATAATAAAAGACTATAAATATAATCCATTAGATATCATGATATCTATATACTAAAATGAACATGGATTTGTCTATTCCTCTGGTATATATTATACTATGTCACTGATTATGATAATCCTTAGAAGTAAGTTGTCTAGTATGCTATGGGTTATTTAATACACTATATTATTATTTGGTATTAAAAAATTATAGTAGATAATAACTACTATAATATATTTCAATTAAGACAATATTTTGTATTAATATTAACATTCCTATATATACTTTAACAAATAACTAAACACGTAACAGATCACTAGGTATAGGCACTTAAGTTGGTACACTAAGTGTGAAATATAAGTTACTATGTATCAAGATTGGGAATATTATCCAAAATTATAAGTTAACTAGTTGAAATATTATATCCTTTGGATTTAAGAAATAGTCTATAGTCTTTGTATAACATATTAAATAGTTGCATTCAAGATAAGTCTACTTCTATAATTTAGGGAACAGTAAATTATGATAAACTTAGTATAATACCTATATAATTGAGATATTTATTAAGTTAAAATAGGTATTCTACATGTATGATTACAGATATAACTATTAATACTATTAATACTAACCTAAATAGTTACTTACTTGCTCATTAACCTTACCTTAGGTTGAAGTATCTACTTTATATGATAGTGCTTTTAAATCTATGATTCGAATCTTATTACATTAGATATATGTTAATTTTACATATGAACTATAAATGGGATATTTTGAGTAGTTATGAATATTATAACCTTCTCATTAAAATTATTTATTATTAATTAATCTCATTTTTATATTGGCCACATCATCCAATACTTATTAAAAAGTAATATAAGCTCTAACTTACTATAAATTCTCCTCAACCAATATTAATAATAGTAATTTGAGTACCATTTAGTTCACTAGTGATAACACTAAGGTGAGAGCTTATATTAATATACTTGAATGTTAAGTACTTTTAAATAGGTAAGTCTTATTAATAATTTGGTTGATGCTTGAAATAATCTATATATCATATGTTATAAACTTTACCAATACTCCAATAATAGTCCTCTTAAACTAATATGTAAATATATAGTATGACTAATCTAACCATATGAGTTACTAGGATAGTGTAATATTACAGTTATAAATAACATTATTCTAACATGTTAGTTAAATTACCTCATATTGGATCTATATTAAAGTTTACCCTATCAATTAAAGTTTTGCTATCTATGATTAATATTCTACTAATACTTTATTATAAGATTTCATTAGGTATGACATTAGAGTTAGTATTAATGTGATCTAATTTTTATATTAATGATATGTACATTTAATCATAAAGTCATGATTGGTATAATAGTTCTACTCTTAGAGATTAATTAATACATCTCTAGTAGGACTTGTCAAACCTATTATCATAATATAGCTGATTTAGCTACTAGACTAATTCTGTATTACTTATAAACTCTCTATGTTTTTAAAATAAAACACCTGAGAGCTATGTTTTGAAAATTTGTTTGCTTATCATTGAAAGTGTTTCTAAGTAGGGGGAAACTCTCTAACACTTGCAGGTCCAAAGTAGGATTAAAACATGAATTTTTGAGTTTGAATGGTTTAAACACTTCATTTTGGTGCTAGAATAAATGTGTTAAATCTTGAACATTTGACTTTAGTATTTTAAAGGAACCTAGAATTGATAATGTTTTTAAACACTTCATTTTTGGTGATTAAAATGATTGATTAAGTTTTGAACACTTCATTTTGGTGTTTAAAAATGACTTAGGCTAAATCTTGAACATTTGGATTTTGGGGCTTAAAATGAACTTAGGTGATTTGTGTTGAATTTGTTTTGTAAGAATTATTTCAATATTTTTGAAAATATAATCCAAGGGGCCAATTAAATAATTTGATCAAAAATTTCAATTGGTGCACAAGTTGACACTCATATAGATTTCAAGATCATTGAAAGTGTTTTTTACTTGTGTGTTTTTTATGCAAAATGAAGAGTGCATGTATTCTCTCCCCCATCCCCTATAGGGAAATCGAGTGACCAAAATCACCTTTTCTATTGTAATTTATGCCTAGTCCAAGGTGTGGAAATAAATTTATCTAGGTTATCCCCTTAACCTGCATAGTTTGGGTGATTTAAAAACAACCCTTAAGTCTTTCCACTTAGTTTTATTTTCATGTAATTTGGCTTGTGAAGGGGAGGTCATTACCTCTTCGTGAGTTCTTTAGGGAAGCATTGACCTGGGGATTCATCTCTCAATAGTGTTTCAACCCCACTCCACATTGAGGTATATAAACTAGGTTACACATACTATGAGAGCTAGGGGGTTGAGCAGCTAACCTCTCTTTTTATAATGATGGCTTGAGTCAGGTTTGGATAACCAAGGTATTCCACTAAGTAGTCCACAAATGGAATCACTATGCAAATGAATAGACCCTTGCATAGTAATTTAACTATTATGAACTTAATTGGAATGATACTTCTCTTGTGTTAGCCACACTTGGGATCAATTTAGACATTCAAAAACTATATTTTTAGTCAACTTTATTTTCCATACCTTGTTAGTTTAAGGCTTATAATGATTTACTTAGTTGTATCTAGTCTTTTTCCTTTATTGCTTGGTAATTTGAGTCTAAAACTTTGTTAGTTTATACCACATCTAAAAAAGAGTCTTGTTTCCACACTACTCCATTATTTAAGGAGGTGTTATGCCATCCATTTGACATTGTGCATTTAACTTAAAAACTTTGTGTCAAAACTGTTGAGTGTATCTCTCGATTGAGATGGGTAATATTACGCTACCCAAATCAATTCAAGTTTTGAGCCTTAGAGTCTTTAAAATAAAACATTGTTTATACATTTTCAGAGTGTTAACATTGTTATGCTTCTCAAATTATTTCATAAATTTATCTTATCTTATGTCCAATTTTTCATTGTTTAAACCAATCACATGTGTCTTCTGAGATATTTGTTTTAATGTTGTTATGCCATTAAAATTTATCTATCTTATTTCGTAAAAAAGCCTAAAGTTTTCCTAAATTTATTTTTTAATTAACTTTGCCAAAGTTTAAAGTTAAACATTGATTTATTTATGCTTATGCCTTGCTTAATTGGGGCTTAGACATAGATCTTTCTCTTTTAGGTTGTATAACTTAGGTTAATTTTTGACCCAAAATTCAAAAACTATATTGTTTGTGCCTTTATTTGGGAGAATCGGTCTATCTCCCAAGTATCTTTTGTTTAGTACCTTATACCAATTTAATCGATTTCATGTCTGAAATCAAGTGTCTAGTTTATGCCAAAGTGTTTCAAGTTTGTTAGATTAAAAATCTCACCTTTGTTTAAAGTCTAGCTTTTAACGCTACATTTAGCCAAAAGTCATAGCACATGCCTTGTTTGAGCGTAGATTTTGATGTCATGTTTGGCCAAAATACCTATCAACTTTAATTTTCTTATATTAGACCTATTTGGAACACTTTGTACCTAGATTTTGGTATGCTAGTTTTTTATTCAACCACTTGACCTTTTGTGTGTGAGACATTTGATGTTAGACATTATGAAGTTAGATTGTTTTATACCAAGTCTTAGTATAGACCATTTTGGAGATATAGCTCCACTTTAAAACCATTTTTGGATATACAGCTCCATTTCCTGTGACCAAGTTAGACCAAGATTAAACCTTTTATCCTTTGGACAACATTTTTAAGAGTTTGTAAAATTCTAGGCCTTTTTGCGAAGCATTATCATTGATGTGTATATGTATAGCTACACTTATGGTGGAGTCAAATATAATAAAAGTTATGATATAATGGCCTCACAATATGACTTTGTTTGAAACCCTTACTAAGATGATGTTGTTTATGAGATAGATCCATATCCTCCTTGTAATACTCAAGTTGAGGAACAAAGCCAAAGGAACATTCCAAGTTATGATAGAATCACTACATGAAATGAATTTTTTCAATACCCATATTAGGATGATGTTTTTTGTTAGATGGATCCATATCCTCCTTAAAATACTCAATTTGGGGATAAAGCCAAAGGTACAATCCAAGTTATGATAGAATGGTCCCATGAAATGACTTTGTTCAAGACCCCTACTGAGATAATTTTATTTGTGAGATGAATCCAATTCCTCATTGCAATATTCAATTTGGGGAACAAATCCAAAGGTACAATCTAAGTTATGATAGAATGGATACATGAAATTATTTTGTTTAAGACCTTAGTTTTGTGAGACGTATTGATATCCTCCTTACAACCCTCAATCTAGGGAATAAAGCCAAGATCTTCAAGTGCAGTGTTTGGTGATACCTTCTTCTATCTAGTTGATATAAAAATTTCACCATCTCATCAATCATGGTGTTCATTCCCCCACCTATACCATTAATCCTCTTTCAGAATACATGAGCAACCAAGCTCCATAATGTCCAAAGAATACCATTTTTATACCAGGACCTCATCCTTTAGTTTGTGTGAGAAATCAATCTCCATGATTCCCTACCATTTCTATTCTAAGGCTTCTTCCTTTGGCTTATGTGATCAACCAAGATCCATGATGTTCTACCATTACCCTTCTAAAACCTCATCCTTTGGCTTGTGTGAGCAATCAAGCTCTAAAATGCCCTACCATTACCTTTACATGACCTTGTCCTTTGGCTTGTACCATAAACCAAGATCCACCATGAATATCATTATCCAACCATCAGTCATTCTTCATCCATTGCCAACCATTACCCACTTTAGAAAACCCCTACCAATTGTCCAACCAAAACTAAGCTAATTAGTACTAACTAGCAATAAATTCTCAGTCTAATATACTTCTCTTGATATTAATAAACAAGGAGAGTTACGTTTGTATCTTTTAATTCATTTAAATTTCAACCCAAGGATGTAAACTTGATAAGATGACATCACTATATGTATAAACTTAATCCTCTAATTTGATATTATATTGATTGTAATCTAGGATATTAGAAATTATGTAATAAATGAAATGCTTAATTTGAACACTCATATAAAACCATGAATTAAATGATTACACTATTTTATATTTAGAAGCTTCCTTAAAATAATCATATGCAAAGCTAAAAATCACAAAACTCAAAAATAAAACACTCAACATATAAATGAAATAAATAACATGTTTAGCTAATTAATGGATAGGATTGTTGTTGCAAGACTTCCAAAGGAGGCCCTTCCTTCTTCTAACTAAAGCTTCAATCCTTCCTGTTACAACAATGAAATTGGCTCAGAAATAATTTCTCATATTAATCAAATGTAGCAAAAAATTGCTACATGGAAATTACAATAACAATTGTCTTACAAAATGTGCTTCTACTATATTCCTCTAATTTATCTTCACTACTTTCTCAACCTTGTTGCTACATATATATATACAAAAAATGAGACTATCTTATACAAAACAAAATACATTCCAAACTAAGAAACGTTTAGCTAAAGGATAATAGAAATTTGTTCCTTATATTAAGGTTATCGTTCATATGGATCTTGCAACACTACGTCAGGACAAACCAAGTTATTTAGTCTTAAATCGAATATTTACTATGTTCCATGAAAGTTGTTACAATGTTTTTGACTTGGTTGAATTGGGAATCAAATTCTATTTATCCATAGCTTTAGTCATGCAGTAGTTGTAGGATGTTTTCTCGTGATGAAATCCCTTTACTATAGGATGGACTATGAAATGTTCCTTTTTACCTATTACTTCAAACACATTAAACACATTATAAATAAAATAATCCTATAGTAAAATATAAATATTATATATTTGATTCCAAGACAAAAGTCTAACTATTTAAAGATATATGAGAACATAATGCTATTTGCAAAACATGGTTGTCTAAGGATAAAAACTTATGGGAAAATAGTTCAAAAACATGATGAACAAGAAGGGTGAGTATGGAAAATAAGGAAAAGAACATGATAATTCTAGGGCTCATCACACCCCCTAACTTAAGACTTTTCTCATACTCAAGTAAAAAACTTGATCATTTCAAACTCAAAAATAGCTCTAAATTTTATAGGCTCAATGACACCACTGGATAGATGAGCATAGAATCCATGCCTTTGTTCATACATCTTCCAATTTATAACTTCCATAGATGCATCCAATGGATTTTTTTCCTACCAATTTGGAATAGGGTACTAAAACAAAGGAGGTTGGAATCTTATGCTCAACAATTTTGCTCCTAGGTCTCCTACAAGAAGAATGTATCTTGTTACTCTATCAAATGTTGCTTTTAAATTGAAAGGAGAGTGTGGATCTTTCCTCTTTAGCTAAAGAGTGAGATCATTCCATAATTATATGTATAATTATCATGTTAATGGTTCAATATAAGTTCTCAACCCCAAATATAAATCTTGAGCTTCATCACTATTTCTGGCAAACCAAGCCTTTACTTCCTTTCTCAGCATAATGTTATCCCATTCTAACAACACCACTTTAGGTGTTCCTGATTATCCTCTTATAACTAATTGAATTTACCTTTCCTTTTTCATGTATTCAGTCATCTCACATCTTCTCCTATTCTCATTCAAAATATATGCTAAAAATGCCTTTAAAAGGACATCTCTAACATACAACTTGGGATTCCATTTTCTGTTATATGGCACATCATAGCTATGAAGATATAACTTACATAATTGTGTTTATTTCTCTTATGAGACTAATTTATATAATTGAAAGAAAGAAAGAGGGTCAAGTAATTCACATGGAATATCACAATAAATTTTCATGAACTTAAATTTATGCCACTATTCTTCAAGATAAATTGAATATACCCTTACAAGAGACCTATAGTTAAGGATTTCTTGAATAAGATTAGCCAGATCTTCAACTTTGTGTTGTAGTTTAGAAATACTTTCTTCTTTAATCCTAACCTCTTCCTTTAATTTATTGTTTTCCTTTGTCAATGCTCTAAATATTTTAAACCGGTTGTCTATATATCTCATCAATTCAAAATATATAGTAGATGAAGAATTTTACCTAATTACTTGGTCAGTTATGGGCTTTACCTACTATTTTTATATTATAAGAAGCTATGAAATAATAGCTACAGGATGGATATCCACTAAGGGATGCATATGAGAAGTTATTGCATCAAGTGCATCTAGTCCACCTCCTAATTGGTCATATAGCTTTTTCTTTAGTCATTCTATTTCCTACAAGGCTTGTTCCCAGGGAGGAAATTCTTCTTGTATCGACATAAAAGTTTGCTCCATTTGTTTTATCTCTATATGTCTCTACATTTATTATTCTTACAAATTTTCAAGGTTGTGTCATGATTTCTTTATTTCCTTAATGCCTTCTTGAGAATACTCTTCCTTATCAGTTTCCATTTCATCAAAACTGGATGCTTCAGGTGTCTCATGACTACTGGTAGTTTGTTATTCTTCAGACTCTCCACTAATTTCTATGAAAAAAGAATTTTTAGTTATTGGTTTTCCTCTCATCTTTCCTCTTAGTCTGTGGGACCTTCGAGGACTAGATGTGACCTTGGTATTTTTAGGGGAACATGGAAGCTCTTCTTTAGATTCCTCAGAGTCAAATTAGAGGATTAGTTTCCTCTTCCTTCTTTTGGGTTCTTTGCTTGTTGAAGCTTCCTCCATGAGGCTTGTATTTATTGTAGGCTCTTGTGTGGTTATAAGAGGATTATTTTCCAAAAGTTCTTATGTGACTATAATAATTTCCTCTTCTATAGGTTCCTGTGTAGTTGTAAGAAGGTCTTCTACTACAGATTCTTATGTAGCTATAGAAAGGTTTTATTCTATCTCCATCTATTACTCTACCTACATTTCTTATTTTAAATTTGTCTCTTCTTCTTCTTCTTCCTTATTCTCACTTTTTGTATTTCTAGTTATTTGAAAAAAATCTTCCCAACTTACATTGCACCTAGTCCTATGTAGGCATTTTTGAATAATTAACTAAATTAAGCAATGATGAGAGAGAAATTTGGGGTTATATTTTTGAAATTCATCTATCATTATTGTGATTATATTAAATAATAAATTGGGAACATTTATCTCAAAACCATGTCATAGATGGTTCATAAATTTGAAATGAACTCCATGCAGCATGGGATATCTTCCTTCATAGGTAAAATATCTTAAGATTAATATAGCTACTCTTACCCCTCTTCTTAGTAATGATAAATGTGTAGTTCCTTAGTTTGAATTCTCCAATATTTCATACCCTCTAATGAATTTTTGACTCTCTACTTCATCATCAAAATTTTACTATCATAACTCTCATGTTCTAGGTAATCTAGTTACTCTACTATAGTTTTAGTTAATTTTATCTTCATTCCTTTGACTATTCCAAGATTATTATACAATGATCTAGGAAATTATTTTACAATTCCTTGGTAAAGAGCATTTATCCTCTTAAAATATTGATCCCAACCTACATATTGAAATAGGACCAAAATTTTTGGGTTGCTAATCAGGGGAGAGATGTCTAGTGGCTCATGCTTGAGTAGGTCTCTTCCCATGATGTAGGATAAAATTTTGATTACAAGTTTTATGTTCTTATTTAAAGGGTTCTAAAGATTTAGGAAGGAATGTTTGATATTTTCTTTAGAAGAGAGATAATCGATTTAAATTATGAAAAATCCCCCTGCTTAAAATGGTTGCTTATCCCCAAAGGATACAGTTGGCACATACAAAAGGCATTATGGAAGTGATAAGAGATAAATGTGGTATCAGTAACATTTAAAGGTCATATCAAAGAATATTTATTGGGATGGTAGAAGAGATTGAAGATATAGAAGTTTTAAATAGCATTAAGAATCATTATTGAAAAAATAATTAAAACTTATTAAATGAAATAAGTACAAATAGTTACCTCAGTACTTAGGAATACCTTACCATTAATGCATGAATGATGAGTCAAAGTGGTGGATGGGAGGTTTACTAGGCATGTGTCATCCTTCAATCAAAATCAAAAGTGTTTTTCAAGAAATGTAGTGTATGATGGAGTGTCATTCAACAGTGAGAAATGCTTCCTGTGGCAACAAGAATTATCTTGTAGCAATAATAATTATCCTATAACAATAAGAAATGTTTTTTTGATCTTGAAGAATGAGTCTACAAGAAAATATATGGAAATTAAATTTTATATTTGTGAATTTTGATTTTTTTAATGAATGTTGATCAACCAGTGACCTAGTTTTCTGATTTAATAGCCATCAACAATGCCTGAAGGTTTTTGTTGCTAGATTTTCTATTTTTTTATTTTTTTATTTTTAGTCCTAACTAAACTAGATTTAGAGAATCCCAAGAATCAAGATTTTATTCATCCTAAATCAATCCATTATTAATGGTCTATTCTTGGCTACAAGAATCTTATTTTTTGTAAAAAAATATTGGAGAAGGGTTGAATAAATACCCTTTGATTATAGGAATAGTTGATATACTTCATGAAGAAGAAATGAATTCTTTTATTTAATAAATTAGTGAGAGTATCCTTGGAAAATGGTTTCTTATATATCTTGAGCCTATGGCCATTAAAAATTAGTTGAAACTAAATAGAGTCAATGGTTATGAGCTTTACAGCTCTATTGTCAAAAACTTGCTCAATCTCGTAAGGTCCAAGCCATCTGGACTAAATCTTTACTTTATGATCCTTATATTTATATTCAAAAAGGAATGCATAATCACAAATTTAGAATTTCTTAATTTTGATGTTCTTGTCATGCCAACCCACTTGTGGTCTCTACACTACTTCAGTGTGATGAAGTATTTTTTTTCTAAGTTCATCAAGTGCATTCAGCTACATGATCCTATCTTGTTGAGCTTGGGAAAGGTCCAAGATCAAATCAAGTGTTTTCCTTAATGTTTTTTACTCAAAATTAATTGGCATAATAATCTTTTTAACATAAAATAGTTCATACATAATGAAACCAATTATGGTTTTCCAGGTGAATTTGTAAGCCCAGATTGCTTCCAAAAGCTGAGTTAACCAATATTTTATATGCAAGTTGATAGTATTAGTGAGTATATTTTCCAATTTCTATTTATAACTTCCACCTAACCATTCAATTGAGGATGGTAAGGGGGGGACTTTGTGTGTTTGATTTCATATTCATCTACCAAGGTAGCTATGAGATCTGATCTAAATTATGGTCTTTGGTCTACGACTAGTTTTCTTGGGACTCTATAATGGATGAATATTTCCTCGTACAATAACTTAGCTACTTTCTCATCTCAATCATGAGTTAAGGCCTTGACCTCAGCCCATTTTTTGACATAATCAATGCACACCAATCTATATTCTTCATTGTTAGATCTAGGATCTATAGGACCTACAAAATCAAATCTCCATTTATCAAAAGGTTCTAGAACCAGTTGTGGATGTAATGGAATTACATTAGAGTGGGTGGGTTTTCCCATATGCTCACATTTATCACATATATGAGTATACATCATGGCATCTTTATGTAAGGAATGTAAATAATATCTTGCAGTAAGTATTTTCATAGTAGTCCATTTTGCAGCAAAATAACCCCCACAAGGTTCATCATGACACGCTCTAAGAATGTCATAGGCTTCATCTTCTTAGATACATCTTTGCATAACTAATTCTAGTCTAGTAACAAAGAGATATCCTATAATCTAATAATAATGTCTGCTCTTTTAGATAATATGTTGTCTTTTTCTAGGTGAAAAATGTTGTGGTAGTGATCATGTAGTAAGATAACTAGCAATGTCTGCAAACCAAGGAGATTGAATAGTTGCTACAAATAAATGCTCATCAAGAAATGAATCATCAAAAACAGGAATTTTCTCATCATTTTACATTTGATATATAAAATATACTACTACATTATCCTTACCTATTCTATCCACAATGGTAATATCAAATTCTTGTAGCAAAAGTAACCATCTAATTATCATGCATGTTACAGTAGGTTTGTCAATCAAATACCTAATTATTGCATGATCTATGTGGATGAATACTTGATAACCTATAATTTAGTGTCAAAATTTATTGATGGCATAGATGACTATAATAAATTCCTTCTCTATTACAATGTAGTTAAGCTCATCCCCTTGAAGATTTTTGCTAATAAAATAGATTACATAATTCAAAGATTCATCTTTTTGGCCAAGGATAGCTCCTAAGGTGGTGTCAGATGCATATGTGTGGATGTGAAAAGGTTTCTTCCAATCAGTCCCTCTTAGAACAAGATTTATTATAAGAAGGTCTTTGAGTTGTTGAAAGGTAGTTTGACAATAATTAGTCTAGGTAAATTTAGCATCCTTAGTAATCAATCCAAATAATGGGGAACCAATTTTACTAAAGTCCTTGATGAATCATCTATAATTACCAACATGTCCTAAATAGATTATAACATCTTTCTGCTTCTTTGGTGTGGGTATATCATTAATGATACTTATCTTTATTGGATCAACTTGAATTTTAGTAGGGGAAATGTGATGCCCCAACACAATCCCTTCATTCATAAGCATATAACACTTTTCATTGCTCAAATATAATTTGTGGTCCTAGCAAAATTAAAGAACTTTCTCTAGGTTATTAAGAGTTTCCTCAAATTTTTGCTCATAGACAATGAAGTAATCCATGTAGATTTTAACACAGTCATGGGAGAGATCAAAAAATATGCTCAAAATAGCCCTTTAAAAAGTGGTTGGGGCATTACAAAGACCAAATGGTAAGATGGAATAGGTATAGGTTCCCCAAGGGCAAGTTAAAGTGATTTTGTCTTAGTCTTGTGGAGCTATTCATATCTAATTATAACCATATAGGAAAGAAAAATACTTTTTCTCTGCTAATGTCTCCAACACTTGATAAATAAATGGAAGAGGAAAGTGGTCATTCCTGGTAATAATAATTAACTCTTGGTAATTGACAAAAATACACTATTTTCCCCTTTCTTAGGTATAATAACCAAGGGAGAGACCCATTATCTATCCAAAATGGGGTAAATGAATCTTACATCCAAGAGTTTTTGCAACTCAGTTTTGACAATGTCTTTGACTGCAAGATTCATTCATCTTTGGGGTTGCAGAATAGGTTTATATTCTTATTTAATGTATATTTGATGCATGCATAAATATGGAGGTATTCTTATCATGTCATGGTAATCCTAAGAAAATAATATTGTGTGTTTTCTCAACATTGTAAATAACTATCTTTCTTGTTGGGATGTTAAAGAGGTGTTGATGTTGAGAGGTTTATTTGGTAGAATGTCCACTTGTTTCATTAAAGAGAGCATGGTTTCCACATTATCAATTAAAGGAGAATAGCTACATTGATGGGGAATCAACTAATGGAATGTCCAAATGTCCCTTTTAGTTTCAACAAAGTCATATTTAGGAAAATTATTTTAAAGTGGGCATGGTCTACATTCCAACATGTTTGTGGTTACAAGATCCTACCAATAAGTGTTTTGTAGGATACCAAAAAGGACAGTGTCTTCTTCTTGTGCTTTTAAAGCTAGACTCTAGTCAATTGTACATAAATTTTGTAAGGAGACAACTTCCTCAAAGTCATCAATCAAAGGATCTGGTCCATCATTTTGGGAAGGCTTGGCTAGCAAATAAAGAACCAATTTCTTAGTGTCATTTATGTTAGAAATTAACATTTTTCCTAACCTGTAGCCAATAAAAGTATCAGTGGTGGCCAAAAATGGGTGGCCAAGGATGAGAGGATAACCTCCCAAGTTACTTTTTGGCTACAAGATAATAAATTCTATCAGATATTACAAGGAATGCATAGTGATAACTAGGTCTTCAATAATCCCTTCAAGCTTAATAGTTGACTTGTCGACTATCTGTAAGATAGTGGGTGTTATATAGAGAGTTATAAGTTTTAGTTGTTGCATGGTCTCCATGGTTATCATGTTGATGGATGCACCCATGTTAATTAAAGTATTGGAGATGGGTTGGCCATGGATAATAATATTGACTGCATGACTTTTAGGATCAAATTATTTTGGGGGAACTATGTCCCAACATAATATCTACTAATTAGCCAATAACTTAAACTGTTTTAGAATCTTTCGCATTTCTTCCCAACTTTTTCAAATATAGCTCTCTAATAACCTTATTATAGATAAGAACATATTTTATTACTTGCAAGAGTGGAATTTTTATGTACATATTCTTAAGTTGTCCTAAGATATCAAACTTAGGTTATGGTTTAGGATGTGAGATGTTCAATCTCTCTAGAAAAGGAGAATTACCAAGTTATTTTTAGTTTTGTAGTGGAATTGGCTCAGGAGTGGACTTGGGTGGTTATAGATTAGTATGGATTGGATTAGGTTCTTCAAAATGTTTTGTGATTATGGGTGAGGTGGGTTACATAAGAACACATCCTGAGTGAAGATGGACTTGATTGATATCTAAGTTTTAAGTTAGATATTGCATCATTTTGGTGGATTGTGTTAGTTGAACTAACTTATTGGTAGGGTTTTGGATTGGTTGAGCAAGTAATTAAGTGGGTCGAGTAAATTGATAAGTGTTTGGTATTAAGTCCTGCTATTGTGGTTGATGGATTTGTTGAGGAAAGCCTTGATTACCTCTCCATAGTTGTTGCCATGGATTAGAGGGAAAGATACATTGTTGGTTTCAAAATTACCCAAATTAAGGTTATTTCCCATTTTATTACATCCATAACTGATTCTGGGGTAGTTGCCAATTTTCTTGAGGCTAATTTTGATTAGGTACATAAGTCTAAGAACCATATTGAGGATTATTTGAGAATTGAGAATTTGTGAACATAGAGTTTGGTGGCATACTTAGAATTGATGACCTTTACACCCATGGTCTCCTTTGAGCCATATAAAATACTTGATCCTCATCTCCTCTTATGGCATGTATCTCCACTATTTTAAGATTCTCCTTAGTTATGTCAGCTACCTGATCTTTCATAGAATGGCATGTACATTCTATCTTTTGTACTACATTTAAGGTAATAGATGGCTAAGGTTTTTTAGTTTCTTCTTGCTTCCTTCAAATATGTAATGTATCAAGCTGAGTGACTAGGTGTTTAATAATGTCATACTTCATATCATGTAGTAGGTTGTTGACTTCACCTTTAGACAGTCATACTTTAGATGCTACAAGAAGGGTTATGCCCCTAATTTTGTTCATGGTTGATATGGAGTAGTTTGTATATAGAACCGTTAGTTCATTAAAGGACAGTGTAGAAACATATCCACAAGACATTAAGTCTAGTGCCTCTATAAAATCATCTCTAATTCCTTTCAAGAATATCATCTTGATAGATTATTTCTCCATCGTAGTCTATTTGGTTTTTTTAAAGCTAAACAAAAATATTTCCATATATTCCTCTAGTGACTCATCATCAGCTTATGTCATTCTAAATATGGCATCTCTCCTATAGTTTTTGTCTCTACAATAGTCCTCATATTTTAGTAGAAACTTCTCTTTCATTTCTTCCCAAGTAGAAATGGCATCCTTTCCAAGTCCCATGAACCATATAAGTGTGGCATCTTTGAGTGTTACTTGAAATAGCTTGAGTTTTTTAGCATCTTGATTATATTCATAGCTATGACATAATATGTCAAACTAAAAAATAAATGTGTCTATATCCTCAGATGATTTTCCACTAAAAATAGGGTACATAGTGAGGAATATTCTTCATAAGTGCATTTAATTTAAGATTAAGGATAGGAAATTTAAAGGTAGAAAACTTATTTGTAGTGTTTTCTTTGTGGAGATCCTCCATGAATACTCTTTTTGTTGGTAGACTAGAAGTTCTTGCCACCCACTTCTCAAAATTTCTATCAATTCTTCTATTTCATGGGGTGTAAAAGATGGAGTTTTTAACTTGTTTCTTATGAATATATGGATTATTATATAATGGGGATTGTGTATAATTTTTATAAGATTCATCTTGTGTCTCAGCAAATAGTCTTTCTAAATTAGAAGATTCTATTGGCTTGGTATTTCTTTTAGGAGCAAGAATAACCTTGAATGCCTCCTTAGCAAGAAATTTGGGAAATAGAGGGAAGCGAACTTTAGATTCTCAAGTATGATGTGATAATTTAGGTATCCTAAAAGGTGGTACATATGGGTCTCTTTTATGGGTATGAACCTCTTCAAAATATTTATCTTGTGCTACTAATCTAGCCAAAAATTCCTCCTTTTCTACCTCTTCTATTGACAATTATGAGTGATCTTCAAGGGTTTCTTCATGCTCCTCAATTGTTGTAGGATGAATTTGTATCCATGAATCAAAGGTTGATGATATAAGTATAAATCTTCCTATATGATCCCATTCTCTTTGCATGTACATCAACCACTTTTCCCTTCTTTTTTTGCCCACCCTGCCTGCACAGGGTTAGTAATATGGGGATTTTTGAAAATTTCCACTATTATACTTTGTAAAAGGTAAATTTAAAATATTAAAATAAAAAAACTTTAATATAAAAATAAAAATCTCTAAAAATTAGTAAATCAATAAACATCCAAAAATAATTGCTATCAAGATTGAAGATTTCTAGTGTGTGACACCCTTCCCCAATAATAATGCCAAAAATGATTAGTAGTAGATTCATAATATAATATACTTATATTGATCTTAATGAACAAGGAGAGTTACCAAATACATGTATCTTCTACTTCATTTAAATTTCAACTTGAGGATGTAAACTTGATAGGATGATGTCATTATATGTGCACACTTAATCCTCTAATTTGACATTTTACTGATTGTAATCTAAGATGTTGTAAATAATGAAAGAAATGAAATGATTAATTTAAAAACTCATACAAAAACATGAATTAAATGATTACACTATTTTATATTTGAAATATTCCTTAAAAAAATCATACAACTCAGAAATAAAACACTCGACACATAAATGAAATAAATAACATGCTTAGCTAATTAACAGGTCAAATTGTCATTGCAAGACTTCCAAATGAGGCCATTCCTCCTTCTGACTCAAGATTCAATCTTTCTTTTTACAACATTAAATTGGCTCAGAAACAATTTATCATATTAATCAAATGTAGCAAAGAATTACTACAAGGAATTTACAATAATATTTGTCTTATAAAATGTTCTTCTATTATATTCCTCTAATTTATCTTCACTAATTTCTCAACCTTATTGATATATATATATATATATATATATATATATATATATATATAGACACACACAATAGGGGAGACTATCTTATACAAAACAAAATAAATTTCAAACTAATAAACATTCAACTAAAGGATAACAAAAATTAGTTCCTTCTGCTAAGGCTGTCATTCATATGGATCTTGAAACACTGATTTAGGATAAACCAAGTTGTTTAGTCTTCAACCAAATATTTAATATGTTCCATGAAATCTTTTATAATTTTTATGAGTTGGTTGAATTGGGAATCAAATTATGTTTGTCCATATATTTAGTCATACAATGGTTGTAGGATGTTTTTTCATGATGAAATCCCTTTAGTGTAGGTTGGACCATGAAATGTTCATGTTGTCTCCAAATCTTTCACCCTAAGAGAGAATGTTCAAGCCTCTTCCATATTTTGGCAATGTTGGAACATTTCTAAGCATGTGGGTATGCTTAAAAGAGGAAATGAACCTCTATATTTAAAGGGCTAGCTCTCTGAATGTATCTTTACAAAATAACCTTTGTCTAAACTAGTTTGATCTAAAGGAAAAGAGTTAGAAATTACACAAAAATGAAACCTACTCTAAGATTGGTGATACACCGAGATTATCTTCCACATGAATATCATATTTTAATACACAATACAACAAAATGCATAGACCATTTTCAATCTCTAAGGGGTTCTAACACAAGTATTTTAGTATAGAGGTGAGATGTATAAAATGACATGAGGCAAATGAACTGAAAGGCAAATTTCACATTCTAAGAATGGTTATACACTTACAGCAATTCAACACACTTGAACACACTCTATATGACCTATTAAACTAAGAAATTTTTCTCAGGCATGAAGGATAAATGACAAAAGGATGGAAAATCATCACCTATTGTCACTATATGTCTCTTACACACTCATATAATTGTCTAAAAACATGAAATAAAATAGACTTGTACTAATGCTTAAAGGTAGAATATAACATCAATCTAGCATGGATTTACCATACACTATGTGGGTTTTTTTACACTAGCCCAAGGGATATATTTATAGCAGAAAGGAAGTAAGAGGGGGAGGCCTTTGGCACTAAAAAGAGGAATCAATCTATTAAGAGTCTCTATCTTTAGCTATAATCATCTTTTCAAATGATGCTCATTCAGGCCATTCGATCAATCCATGTCACCTCAAGTGGTTTCATAGCTAGTTTGATCTCTCAAAGATGCTTACCCAATGGTTGTACTATCAGAAACAAGATATTTTTGAGATAAGTAATGGCATCAATGTGGTTATGAAATGAGTCCACTTATTGTTGATTTGTCTTGATGTTAATAGCTTCTCACTAGCTTGTTGAGGAGTGCAACGGCATAAGGAAGAGTCACTTTCATTATGTTGGCCTTGGAGAGGCATCACTTGGATTTTATGTGTATGCCTTCATGGCATTTGTCATAATTTTGGCTCCATGTGTGTGTGTCATTCAACCAAGTTAAATGTTCAAACCCTGCAAAGCTCTTCAACCTTTCTTCCTTTAATTGGCTATCAAAAATGATTCAAATCATGATTTTCTCAATGGTGATATGAGCCCCTTTGATCTGCTTGAGACCCACTATTTCAATTCTAATGGATATCTCATCACCTTGAAGTTGATGTCCATATAACCATCATTCTACTGGGAGCATTCCTTTGGGGTATTCTCCCAAACAATTTTCTCATATACCCTTTTCTTTTTACCCTTTGGAAAGCTTGAACATGCCCTTTTGAAATTTTCAAAGTGTCCCTTTAGACTTTTTTAACTAGACACTTTGCAAGAGAAATACCCTTCAGACTTTTTGAAAGTGTCCCTTCGATATTTTTGAACTAGACACTTTCTCAAGAAAAAACCCTTTAGACTTTTTGAAAGTGTTCCTTCAGACCTTTTGAAAGTGTCTTTCAAAGAATTTGAATTGTACCTTTTGGAAATCTTATTTAGAGAAAAATACCCTTAAAACTTTTTCAAAGTGTCCCTTCAATCTTTTTACAAAGGACCTTTCAAACCTTTTGAAGGGCACTTGCATGAGAAATAATTCCTTAAAAATACCCTTAAGATCCAATTTGTTCAGAAAGATTATTTCATAAAAAATTTCTAAAACAATTCTTTTAGAAAAATGCAAAGGACCAATTCTCTAAAAAATACCCTTCAGCAATATTGAAGATGTCCCTTCACAAGATAAAGAAAAGACCCTTTGGCAAAATGAAAGTGTCCCTTTAGACTTTTTGTAAGCGTCCCTTTGCATGAGAAAAGGCCCTTTGAGAAAATTGAAAACATCCCTTTAGAAATATTTTAAAGGATACTTTCAAGAGAAAAATCCCCTTCAAAAAGATTATTTTGGACAAAATGTCCAAAACAATTCCTTTAGAAAAATTGAAAGAGTTAATTCCTTCAAAAAAGTTACAAAGGACCAATTCCCAAGAAAATACCCTTCATCAATCTTGAAAATATACCCTTTAGAATTTTTTCAAGGATACTTCCATGAGAAAAAAACCTTTGGAATTTTTCAAAGGACCTTTCGGAAAGCTTGAAATAGACCAATTCCTTTGGATTTTTTGTTTCATACAAAAAGTTTGAAACAATTCTTTTGAGCCTTGAACAAAAAACCTGAAGCAAAACCTTGTTAAAATAAATAAAACTTGACAAAAAGACTGAAATAACACTTGAAACAAGACCAAACAAAGGATTCCAAAGGAAAAAACACTTGACACTTGTTGTGGGGATAAAAAAATTAAGAATGTTGTACTTAGCCAAAATGAAAGATGCAAAACTTAGGTGTAAAAATTGTATAACATTCTTGGTAATTCCTAAGGGTGTCATGTTTGTTATGCCTAAGACCAATTGCCTAAATCCTTCCATTGGGTATGGAGTCATGCATATAGGCATAGAAAAAATGACTTGAATAGACCCTTGGCTCAAAAAACACAAGTTGGTTGATCACATGCACAAAGGCAAAGACACACACCAAATAAAAGGAAGGAAACACACTTGTGCTACAAAGCACTTAGGGAACACAATAGCAAACCAAAACAAAACTAGACTAAACACACACATATAAGCTACTATTTACAAAACATGACCTACAAAGATTAATAGCATAACTTTAGATTATCCCATTCATAGGGATAGGTAATTATTATCCATTCATCTTAGTTAACTAAAATGAGTTGATTTACTTGCACTTACTAATGATGTAAGGGCCACTCCAAAAAGTGTCAAACTTTGTATGTCTACCTATTTTTGCTCTATCTTCATCCCATTTCAAGACCAAGTCACCTTCCTTGAATACTCTTGCACTTGATATTTTGTCAAAGGACTTCTTCATGAGTACTTGGTGGTACTCCATGGCCTTGTGTGCATTGTCTCTTGCTTCTTGCAATTGTATTAGTTCTATCAATCTAACTTCCATTGGATTATTTTCAAGTAGTTCCAGCTATTGTTTAAGTTCTAGAGTAGGGATGTCTTGAGATATGGATAACCTAGCCTCTCTCCCATAAAAAATCACAAAGGGATAATTACCAATTGATCTCTTAGGAGTAATCTTATCAGCCCATAAGGTTGTCTTCAACTTTTCATGCCATGCTCTTTGATTATTCTCTAATGTCCTCTTAATGATCTTTATGAGATTCTTATTAGTAGATTTATATAATCCATTCCCTTGAGGGTAATAGTTGTATGAGGTACTCAAGTAAACCCCATTCCTATTTTCCCAATCAAAAATTTTAACACTTATGAAATCAAGAACATTATCAGAAATGATAACATGGGGAACTCCAAACCTTGTTATAATATTCTCATAGAACTCTAAGATAGCATTTTCACTTGCCTCCTTCAATGTAATAGCCTCTACCCACCTTGAGAAGTATTCAGTAGTAGTCAATATCCATTTGTGTCTAACACTTGATGGAGGGTTGATCACACCAATGAAATCAAGGCCCCATTACATGAAAGGTTTGTCTACTTAGATAAAATTCAATGGAAGGGCTGTAATTTTATATTTGCCTACAAAGAAGGCACATTAAGGACACATCTTAGCCCAATGGTAACAGTCCTTAAAAAGACTAGGCCGATAGTAACTAGCCCTCATTATCTTTGTAGATGTCATCTTAAGAAAGAAATGACCTCCATCTGCACCATTATGTAACTTTTCCATCAGTATATCAAACTGATCATTGTTAACACACATCAATAACACACCATTCACATCTTTCCTAAAGAGAACACAATCTACAAGACAATAAGGAATGATCTACAATCTAAAATATCTCCTTTGGGACTTGTTTAAGCCATTGGGACACCCACCACTTTGAAGAAAACTAATGATGTCTTGTGTCCAACTTTGAATTTATATGTGATTAGCTAGTTGGGGGTGAACTTGGTTGATCAAGACTTCCTCTTTTGGCTCTTGAAAATATGAAGCTAAATGCTCACATATCCCTTTTCCTCTTACCAAGTTTGTGACCTTAATATCCATATCATACTCCATTACTTTGGTAATCCACCCAACTCTATTTTCATTAAGGTTTTTGCTTAGGAGAAACTCCTTGGTGCTAGGATGAGAAACCATGATATGTATCTTATTGTTTGAAACCATGTATCTAAACATATTCAATCCTCTTATCATAGCTAGAGTTTATTTCTCAACAAATGTATACTTGACCTCATAATCTTCCAATCCTTGGCTAAAGAATGCAATTAGTTGCTCTACCTCTTCATCACTCTTTTTTATAAGCATAGCTGAGATTCTATCAAGGTTAGCAAAGGTATAGAGTATGAAATCTTTGTCAAGGTTTGGGTTTAGGAGAGTAGGATATTTTGCAATTACTTGCTTGATTTCCTCAAAACTACTCTTACCTTCTTTTGTCTAAGAAAAAGCTTGGTTCTTTTTTAGCATAGCTGTGATAGGCTTTACCATAGTTACAAAGCCTAGTATAAACCTTCTTACAAAGTTTATTTTCCCCAAGAATCTTTGAAGTCCTTTCTTGTGTTGAGGTAAAGACAAGCCTAGAATAGCCTCAATCCTCTCAGATTCAATAGACAAACCTTCTTTTGAAATAATATGACCCAATAACTTACCTTCATGGATATCAAAGATGAAATTTTTTAGATTAAAGGATATTCCATACTCCCTACATTTCTCAAACACCTACCTTAGATGTTTCATATGATCAGTATCATCCTTTAAAAAAATAGGTATATCATCAAGGTATACAAGCAAAAACTTATTAATCAAACCTTTAAAAGCCATGTCCATTGCCCTTTGGAATGTAGCTCTAGCATTGGATAAACCAAAAGGCATATTCCTATAGGCAAAGGTACCCCATTTTGTAGTGAAATATATCTTGAATTGATCCTCATCATTTACCAGTATTTGATTGTAACCTAAATAACCATCAAGAAGTGAAAAGCATTGAGAACCTAAAATAGCTTATAGAATTTATTTAATGGAAGGAAGTGGATAATGATCCTTGAGAGACATTATATTAAGGTCTCAAAAATCCACAAAAATTATGATCTCTCCCTTATTCTTATGGATAGGTACAAGATTATCCACCCAAGTTGAGTGTTTGATAGGAAAGATAATCATAGACTCAATCAACTTGGTCAGCTCTTTCCTCATGAGTTCCTCTATCTTGGTATTGATAGGTCTTTGTTTTAACCTAAGTGGTTTATATTTAGGTTCTAACTCAATGGTTTGATGAGCTAGACTTGAATCAAACCCTTTCAAATCTTTATATTCCCAAGCAAAGATGTCATGAAACTCTTTGCATAATTCAATAAAGGCCTGCCTCTTAGAAAGAGACATATCTTACCAATTTTTAGAAGCTTATCTTTGTAAATCATGACTCTCTTATAGTTTTATTATTTTTTTGACATACTCTTTAATTCTTATTTTTATCATATTCATTTAAAACACTCTCCAAATTAATCAGCCCCTTAGGTATCTTGTTTGTCTTTAGCTGAATAACTTGTTATTCATATTGATCATGTAGTTTTTTTTGGTTCCTTAAGGAGAATCCTGCCTCATTTTGTAATAAGTGTGCAATGTGTTCATCACTTTTAAACACCTACCATGACATTTAATTATCTATAATAGAAGGCCTCATAATGACCTTGATATTAGACTGGTCTTTCTCTTTTCCTACATCAATAATAGCATCAAACTGTGTTCCTATGGCAACCAATCTATTAGCATGTTTATTTGAATCCCTTGGTATGGGTTATATGTTAAAGGCATAAAAGTATTCAAGTAGGTCCCATGCCCTATGCTTGTATTATTTAATCAATTGATTCTTTTTTGTATCTTGATTTCTCACTTGGTGGATGACCAACTCACTATCCCCATAAACCTTCAAATTCTTGATCCCTCTCTTCTTTACCCATTGGAGGCTATGAACTAGGCCTTCATATTCTATGACATTACAAGTGTATCTAAAGTGGAATATATATAAGGATTAGTATTGATTATTTAATGGATAAACTAACATAACACTAGCCCCTGCACATACTTTGTTTTTTGAACCATCAAAAAACATTTCCCAAATACCTTCAAGTTTATGATCTTCATTAGTGAGTGAAGAGATTGAAACATGTTTTTCATGCATATAATAAACTCCCAAATAATTTTATTATATGAATTTATATGGATCAATTCCATGCATTTTAGTTATATACTTATCAAGGAAAAGATCAAAAATATATTCAAGGGGGGAGGATGCTTCACCATCCATGACATCTTCTTCCCTACTAATTAGACAATTCTAACTTGAATTTGTCTCCATGTATGGCTCAATATGAAACCTTGCTAAGGGATATGTCATTATAATCACCTTAGTTCCATATCTTGTTTTAAAATCTATAAAATACCATTCAATAGAAAGGTACCCCCTACCTTAGTCATGAAGTCCCTTGACAAGCAGATAACAAAATGAGTTGGAAGGTCTACCACCACATCTTATATAATGGAGAAACTTGGGAAATCATGTAGAAATACTTTCATACATCTAACCAATATTACTATCTTGGTTAGAGTCCCATCACTATGTGGTTCATACTTCAATCCCAATTTATTAGCCACCACCTTAGGCATGATAGTGGTGCTAGCTCCACTATCTACAATACAATTATGAACCAACTTATATCCCATAATGAGTGTGAGGTAGAAGGGTGGGGGATTTCCAGATTTTATGGATGGATCTAAGACATGATTAGAAGTATTTTTAAGGGATACACTATTGTGTTTTGAATTTTGGGGGGCTACATAGATGCTCGCAAGTTGTTCTTGTAAAAGCTCCTTTTAACTAGGCATATGCAAGACTTCCCAAAGAGATATGCTTTTCTTGGTATTATTCAAAGAATCGATAATGTTTAGAGGGGGAGTCTCACCTTTTCTTTCATTCTTGAAGTTAGAGAGGGAGTATTAACCTATTTCATTATAGGTTTGACAACCCTACTCACATTTTAACTTTGCTAAGGAGCATAACTAGTAGTAGGTATTGCACTAGGATTCACACTTTGTGGCCTTGGAGAGGCATCACTTGGAATCACATGTACTCCTATAAAATATCCTAGAGCTCTCTTCTTGGCTCTTGTGTTGGCTGAAATTGATGTTCTTTGATTCAACACATAATCATCCTTCACTTGAGAGTTCATCATACCTACACTCTAGCTGCTACCTTCTTCATGAATATCCATTTGCATGATATTCACTTATTCTAATATCACTTAAAGAGTAGATTATTCTTGTGCCACCAAAGCTTGGTTGTTTTCTCCACCATCATGCATAAACTGACCTTGAGGTTTTCCCCATTGGTCTAAATGATCCTCCCCTTAGACTAGGTTAGCATGCACTAAAACAATAGGCTTCATGGAAGGAGTAGAATTAGGATTATAGGCATTGGGATACCTATTGAAACCTTGTTGACCTTGTCATCTTCCTTGGTAGTTGTATTAGGGTGGAGCTCTATATCCTTATTCAGGATAATATTAAGGGTTAAGTGAAGCACTTGTTTGGAACTAAGCTTGCTTGAGCTAAGCACATAATGATTGGATTTCCTCATCTTTTTCCATAGCATTATCAACCTTCTTAGGAAAGGTTCTCGGCTTGACTTTATCATTAGGAACTTGTGTTACGCTTGGAGCTTCAACTAAACTATGAGATAGCAAAGGCATGGAAACTCTTGGAGGTATCTTTTTAGCTTATATCAAGCTATTCTCAACTTCAATAGCTATCTCATATGCATCTGGTAAATAAAATCATCCCATTGACTACAACATTACTGCCACATCAGTACTAATAGCCTTGAGATAAGTGGAAAACATAAAGTTATGAGGTCTCAATTTTGTGAAATTTATAACTCCTTTCCTTTAGACCAAACTAGTTTAGATAAAGGTTATTTTACATAGATACATTTAGGGAGCTAGCCCTCTAAATCTAGAGGTTTATTTCCTCTATAATCATACCCACATGCCTATAAATGTTCCAACATTGCCCAAATATGGAAGAGGTTTGAACACTCTCTCCTAAGGTGAAATATTTAGAGACAATAGTTTTGACATGCCCAATGGGACCAAATATTTACATGTTAAGGTGAATGTTGGTCTTGACAAGCCTAAGGTTATAGAAATATTCTTAATCCATCATTTGGTGACTCCAAAAGCTGAGAATCTTTAGTTGTAAATCAAGTTTCCCACATTATACGTCATGGTTCTCACTAGATCATCTATTATTTTTGATCAAGCTCCTCTAGTTGAAGCCCTTCTTGAATAACAATACCCTAAACCATTCCTAATGCTTAGAGATCTTGGACAAGGAGGTTTTGGAGAAGAAGAAGAAGAAGTTGAAGAGGTAAGAAACCAAGAGGAAAGAGGATAAATGGATATACAATAGTTCCTTTATACCTATTGCTTCAAACACCTTAAACACATTATAAATAAAATCATCCTAGAGTAAAAGATAAATATTATATACTTGATTCCAATATAAAAGTCTAACTATTCAAAGATATATGAGAACATAATGCTATTTGCAAAACATGGTTGTCTGAGGATAAAAACTTATGGGAAAATAGTTCATAAACATGATGAATAATAAGGGTGAGTATGGAAAATGAGGATAAAAACACGATAATTATGGGGCTCATCAAGTACCTCTCCAATCGGTTCAATCATTCGAAGACCAAGAAATGTTCAAAACTGCTATTTTACAATAGACTGTAAACCAAGTCCAATAAAACAAACCAATCCAAGATGTTTTTGTTGAACCAACCCTTTGTGATAAGTTAACTTGTGATGAATCACCTATTAGTACTATATCTATTATCAAAGAGTCTCATTCTAATAAGCCAGTCCTTACTGAGTCATTTCTTAATGATTATAACTACCTTTGGGAAAACCATTACCTTGATCATATGCCTATTTTTGAAGAACCTCCCTCTAACAAGTCAATCTCTATGGAGTTTTTTTGACCTTTTTCCCACTATTGAGGAGTCTCACTTTGAAAAACTAGTATTTATGGAGCCCATTATGCCATCACAAGCTATTACTTGTCCAAAACCAAACATTCACAAAACATCATTGTAGCAGCATCTACACCAGATGAATAATTAGAATTAGAGTTAGGTTTTATTATTGAACTAACATTTGATTTATCATTAAAATCAAAATAAACATCAATATAAACATCATATTTAGATTCCCTTGAGTTAGAATTAGATTCAAAATCAACATACATTCATGTTTGTTATAATATTGGTTACGCATACCTTGCAAATCAGTTTGAATACATTTGTGATCCTTTTACAATTTTTGAGGATGATTAATTCAGCATCAACATAAATTCTCCTAGTATATTCTATGAAGATTGTGTTGTCTCTCCTTCCATTACCATTTCACATGCCATTACCCCCAACAAACCTAGCCATTATATGACATTCTATCTCCCACAAGTGTTAATTAGGATCGACAAGATCATACCCTATTAAACTACATCCATGGTGACATATCAGTTGAATAACATCAAGGAGGCTAAGACCACATTCATGTAGAAGAAGAATAATATCCTAGTGAAACCTTTCTAAAGGCATTAGGGGACAATCAAATTTTAAACTCAGCATCTTCTAGTGAAACCTTTTTAGAGGTGCTAGAAGATAATCAAAGTCAAAATTTAACATTCCTTAGTGAAACTTTCTCAAAGGCATTAAGGGATAATCAAGACAACTTAATTGGTGAAAACCTCTTAGAGGTACCAATATCTACATAAAATATTCCTTCACTACTTGATGAATTCAAAATCAAAGATGAAATTAGTATAGATTCTAATATATAGCATAGTCAGATGGTAGCTACTCTCAAGCCTAAACAACATAAAAATTTGGTGGTCCTATCGAGAGAAGATTTAAAATTATTTAGCCCCACCACATCCAAAGTTATGTCAAATCTATAATCATAAAAATTATGTGTGCCTACAAATACTTATCTTCAATTTTTTTCCAACCATTATACATTCCATTATCATACACCATTACATCACCAAAACAAACCTATCATCCACTATTTATCCATATTTACCATCCCTAGCTGCACTTTCCTTTATAGATGCTACAAAGATACCTTGTCTCGATATTTTAAGGAAACAAAATCATTGACCAACAAATATCCCAACAACATAATTTACATCCAAATCTATAATAGTATCTTAATAGAGCAACTATTTAAAAGAGGTGTGGGCTAGCAATTTACATGATTGATCATTATGGTTGTATCATTTACTAATCAAGACTATATCTCCACATCAGAAAGAACACTAGAAACATTCACCCAGGCCAAAAACATTTACGTTGTCATTTCCCTTTGACATAATCAAATGTCATTTTATTTTGATATTCTCTATTCATTATTTCATTCCCTATCATTTACCCTTACCTTACCACTTGGGGGAAACCCCCTTACCATTTTATCTAATTATCATACCATCATTGTCCTAAATATTTCCATACCATGTCATTCTACCATACCAATCCTATTGGACCAAAGCCTCTTTTTAGCCATCCTAACCAACCCCTTTTTTATCTTGGTTCCTTTCATTCTTCGCACACCTTTTGTGAGAGGATTTTTATCTAGTTTTAGTAGTTTCAAATTTTCATGTTTAAATGATAGTCTATGAAAGTAGTGTGATAGTAGATCTAGAAATATATCTTTCATTCACATTATACCATTATACCAAGTATTCCTAACTATAACCACCTTTGGGCAAATCAAATTACATACCAAGTGTTCCTAATTATAGCCACCTTTGGGCAAATCAAAGTACCACTATGTTACTAATTATAACCACCTATGGGAAAATTAGTATCAATAACCTATGTCATTATTTCCTAATTATAACCACGTATGGGAAAATTATGAATAACACCTTTTACCATGTATTATTACATCACCTTGCCATTACTATTCTCATTTGCTTAGCGATTTACTAGATTTGAGAACTTATTTCGATCTAGTCAATTCTCACCACTTTTTATGTGGGTAGAACTACTATGACTTGAGGTCATTTTGGGACTATTTAGGTTGTGCTAAATTCACATTGAGGTTATCTTAGTCCCCCTTTTCCATATGCTATCATCATTTTATGAGTAACCTAAGCCAATGCTCTCACTATTTTATGAGTAATTTTAGTTTAAACTCTTGCCATTTTGCAAGATTGGACCATTTAATATCTATTCATTCTCAATCAAGTTGAGATAACCCAAAAATTTCAAAAACATTCATAAAATTTTAAAAGATAAAAACATTTATTCTAAGCCTAGTTAGTCATCCTTGATCCACCCTACTGGGGAAAATCCATTGTTAGGATGCTTTCTTTTGATTTTACTTTTTGGATTTCTATGTGTTTTTTTTCTATCTATTTGTTTGTTTGTTGACTAACATATTTATTTACTTTTAGTATTGTTGCATTAACTCAATCAATATGCATTCATTGGGTGATTCCTTAAACATTATTCTTGAGTCTATCCATATTCATATGTCAATATCATCATCATGGTTTTTATCATTGGTGTATTTTTTTCAATTCAGTATTGGATTAGGAATTAGTCTTTATGTATAATTTGGCCAAGTCATCATGGTGTTCTATCATGATGCCTACCATCACATGCTATGTAAAAATTTATCTTTAGAGAGTCTATATGGAAATGTAGCACCAATATATCTCCTTGGTACCAGCAACAATTTTAATTTAATCTAAATCATATACTACCTGTAGTAATTAAATAATTAAATAATTTTCTCCCTTTCTAGTTCAGATGAGCATCTCCCTACTATCAGGTTACCTAATTCATCTTTATCCTCTGTACTAATTCGCCATCACCTTCCATATCATGTTTTCCATTATCGGGGTACAATTATTATAATCACCTTTGGGTAAATCATTGTATATCATCCCTCTTGCATTCTTAATGATTATAATCACCTTTGGGAAAACCATTATGTTTCCATCCATTTAAATGTTAATGATTATAATCTCCTTTGGTCAAATCATTCTCTTTCTTCTTTCTAACTAGGGCATGTTTTCCTTGTGATAATGCTTATAGTTTCCTTTTGGCAAACCATTATCTCTATCCACCCAATTAGGACATGTTATTATGTAGCCAATAATTATAACTAGCTATGGGCAAATCATTATTTTCCCTTATATTGATTATAACCACCTTTGGGAAAATCATTACCTTTTTTAATCCCACATATGTCAATGATTATTAATTCCTATGGGTAAATCATCTTATTTATCTACATAGCTTTGGAAACTCCATATTCCACTTATTATAACTACCTATGGGCAAATCAGTCCCTTCCACCCCCCATTTCATCTATTTGGTCCACTCATTTCCTTATTTCAAGGGGTCATTTATTGACCCCTTTGCCAACCACTCCCTTGAGGGGGCACCTATAGTTAATTTATTACCATTGAATTCATAAGCATACAAGGCCTTTTCAATCTTTGAAAATATGTTGATGTGCTTATAGCTTGCAACAACTTCACAAATAAGGGTAAACTGTAGACACCTAAAATTGGCCACCAATGGCTTCATACCAGACTTTAGATTGATTCTTACCAACCTTTGAAAATTAAGCCTAAGAATAATTAAATGTCTTAAATTTACTTGTATAACACTCATACAGGCTCAAAATCCCATTGAGACATCCCTAATTGGGGTATCCTACCATAAACAATAAAAACCTCTCATGGATTTACCTCCAATCATTCAATAGCATTATAACATGCAATTTGGTGTATAGACCTATTAAATGGGGCAAATGCACACATGAAATTAAATAAAATATTAAAATTTGCTAAAATCCTAATCAGAATTAATTAAAACTCTAAACCTAATTAAATGCCTAGTTGAATTATCCATGAGTAATTAATGAACTTCTTAAAAATTAAATTCAAAAAATCAAGAATATCCTAAGATTAATAATTACCTTTTATGAGTTGTCAAAAATCCTAAAATATCTCAAACATGCCTATTCATTGTAAATAATGAGGTTTTGACACCTTTTAACTCTACTGAGGTCAATTAACTCACTTATATTAGGTTTGAACCCATTCCAAGATTAAACTACACTCTAGCTCACCTTGGGTTGGGGTTAGTTTCTAAACCTATAAATACAAGCCTAGACCTCTTCATTTGGAGAGCTTGGAAAGTTATAATGTTAGTTTTATAAAAAGATTAAAATATATAGTGTTATAATGCCAAAATCACAAGCCAAATCTAACATCAAACCATAATCCATGGTTGGAAGGAGAGAAGGAGATAGCCAAGTTCCATTGCCAAAGACTCTTTGAACACAAGTTAAGCAAGCCAAATGAACACATCATTTTGAGTAGTTGTAAACTGAGTAGCCTTATGTTACAATTAGGTTGAACCAAATTAGTACTTGAGGTTATACATCATGTGTGTCACTGGAGTTCACATGAGGTATAACCTAATTGGAACATAAGGCTACTCAGTTTACAACTACCTTACTTTATTTCACCCACACTTGGTATAGAAAATTTGACCCCAACCAACTGAAGGTTGACTATGATACCTTGAAAGATGCATTCCTAAAATAGTTTGACATCCTAAATTTTAAACAATAGAGCATCACCATGCTAAAATAAATTACCCAATAACTCTTAGAAAGTGTATGCTTGTATAATGCATAGTTAAAAACTCTTTTATTGAATCTCCCATATGATATTCACCCTTCCAAACATGCACAATGGTTCATTGGGGGGTTACTCATGCCATTTTAAAGAGTTTTTTCCATGAATACTTTTAAATACCCTCAAGAACTACTTGAATTCATGTTCAGAGCTAAGGTAGTCAGAAGTGTAGACACCAAGATCAGCCCATTTATGGAGGTGTAGATTTCATCTATGGACTCCTAGCTCTAAAATCTTACTGTTAGTTCTACACATGATGCTCTAAGTGGACTATGGTGCACCTAATGTGAAGTAGAAGGCCATAATATAACTAACTACCCATGGAAGAATGTGTGCACTCTACTTTTGAGTTGTGAATTCTATCAAGAAGCCATGACATCCAAAACTATCCTTTGTTGTAATGTATCAGCCAAGTCAACATAACCATTTATTGTTATTTGTGTGATGCCTACACACATACCATTATTGGTTTCTAGGTGATTGAAAAAATTCATGAAAACATGGAAAGGGGTGCATGATATACTAAAGTAGTAGTCAAAAGATAAGAAAACAAGGTAATGATGGATACAACCTGTAGACACCTAAATAGTGTCTAACCCTTGGTCACCTTCCCCCTTGGTCCATTCCTAACCCATTCCTAAAACATGCAATTAATAATTTAAAATAATAAACTTATTTTGAATTAACTCCCCTCCTTGGACACATCACCCATGACACCTCACCTAGGACACCTTGCCTTGGACTAATTCTCATCTTATGACTCACCCAAGACCTATTCTTACTTCTCTCTAACCGCCTAACCAACTCTCATGCATATTTAGCCCAACCTTTGACATTCTCCAATGGATAGTGCACTTGGCGGATGAAAAACGGGCTTGGTGGCTCTTTTTGCCCGTTATACACCCGTCGACATCAGTCAAATGTTGGTTGATGCCGGTGGAATTGCCGACGTCGGTTATACTTAACCAAATTTTCTGACCTTTTGACGATCCCAATCACAAATGGGCTAATCTCTGAAGCTAATCACAACTCTCGAATCCTCTTTCGGTGAAACAAAGTTCTCATGCTTTTGCTTTTTAGTGTTCTAGGCTTCTTGGTGTTCTTGCAGGGATCAGCATTCTTGGCAGCACTTTCTGGGCACTGAGGTCTTGCATCAGACATTTTGCACAGGGACTACATGATATCTCCATCACCAGCAACAACTGAAACACAGCTTCTGCACCTTTGCCAATTCATATCACAGCTAAGTATTTGTACTTTTTTCATTCTAATATCATTTCAAATATATTAGTATTCTGTCTTCTGTCTATTCCAAGCATCCTTGACCCAACCTTCCCTGTTCTTCCCAGAGAGGCTGAAAAGCCTTCTCTCACCCCTTATTCCTTTTTCTTTGCCTCTCACACTCCCTTAGTCTCTCTTTAGGCAACAACCTCTGTCCAATCAACCCAGCATAAGTTATCAGAGACCTACAGACCATCTTAAGACCCATCTAATCAACCTGACTAAATTGCTCTATGGAAAGGCTGAAAAGCCTTTTTCCTATTTCTCACTCCTTTTCCTGACAAAATTTTCAGTCCCTTAGATCCCAAACAGTCCCTCTGAATCCCTCATAGACCCTCAGACCCTCAGACAAGACCAAATCCATTTTGCAAACCAGAAACTAGACCTGTAACTTGTCCCTGGCCAATTGCCCTGATCGACCTCGTCCACTTCCCCTACTGACGTTGACAGTCTAACCGTCGTCGGCGACCACCCTGACTGATGCCAGCAATATCACCGACGTCGGTGACTGTGTTTAGTAGATTACAGCTTATTAGGTATGCATTTGTTTTTAGTTCTTTCTTTTCACATCTTTCATTATTTCTCTTTTCTATCTCTGTCATATTCTATCTTAAACAGTGGATTGTCATCCTCCAAGAAGCCTTAGCGCTTCTAGGACCAAGCTTTTGCTTGGCAATCCACCCTCTTATCAACTAATGTTCTTTGTGTTTTTAGTGTCTATCTCTTTCAGGTGTCATTCCTCCACAGCAAAAGAGGAGTTCTCACAACGTCTGGATTACGGTGCGCAGACTATATCCAGGTACATACAAGCCTTGACCATTTCTTAAGTTTCTCATTTTCTCTCCTTTGAATGTGAAAGCAAAATTGAATAGAAACATTCTGGCACGCCCGGTGGGACCCTTAGGGCCTTCCTTGGGTTCCTTTCCCTCTTTGTTCATTTAGGTGCATTAGGTTTCTCCCTCTTTACTTCTTTCTTCTTTTCTAAAAGACATCATAAGCAGGAATAAAAAGAACTTTTTCTTTCTTTTCTTGCATTTCTAGACTAGTCAAAAAAATCATTTTCTTCAACCCTTTCTCAAACTTTTTTTCATTCCAACTTAACATTTCGATTTGGGGCTTTAAAATATACTGCATTCCATTTCCTGCTTTCTTGCATTTCTTAGTCCACACTTAGTAATTAGTAAACCACATATTGAATAAATCGTAGATCACTTGATGTTACACAACCAGACCACGTGCACTAAATTAAACATCAAACTCACTTGAGACAAGGCCCAACTGGGATTTCATCACCCAGCGGATACCTTACCCATCCCGGTGATCCTACTTGGATTTCACCACCAAGGGGAAAGCCCACTCTATTCTCTGGCAGAGTCTAATCTATAGGGAAAGAATATTTTGGCTAAGCGAGACCAGGTAACCACTGAAATCGTGAAGTGAGGGGAGCTTGCTCCTTCGCACCAGGCCATGTACGGAACCTAACACAAAATTTTGAGCACCTAAACATACCTGAAACCATCTTTAGATTACCTATTCTAGGACCCTTCTAACAGCCAACCTCCTCAAACATCACATTAAGGCATAAGCCACACGATCTTAATAAAATTGTTTCTAGGGATTTAACGCTAGGATCTGCTTGTTCTCATCTTATTTTCTATTTTTATCTATTTTTTTTTGAGCTGGTAAGGACGTCTTCTTCATTTCCAAAAACTTTTTTTCTGAGTTTCTAGAAAACACAGTAACCAACATCGGTCCTGTAACCGACGTCAGCAACTTTTCTAAACCGGCATCGGTTATCTGACCGACATCGACAGTCTTCTTCACCGACATCAATTTTTATACCGACGTCAGTCACTATCCATTTTCTTTTTTCCAAAAATAGCAAGCTTAAAATCCAACTTTTTGGCTATCTAAACATCTATTTTGGTTTTCTGAGACTAAAAAAACACAATTTTCTAAAACCTGACCCTTTCTTGCCTTGAATGGTTTTGACACACATTCAAACCAAGGCTCTCCTTGACCACGCTAGTCAACAACCACTTCCACCTTCACCATCTATAACCAGTCCTATAATGGAGTTCCACTCGGAGACTGAAAGAACTCCTACTCCCCCAACCCCGCCTCAGACTCCTATTGTCCCAGAAGGGGACCAAGATTTTGCATGATTCTTGGACCTTAACGTCAAAGCCTTATAGCACTATCTCACGCATATCCAAATGTGAGACTCCCTAGGCAACCCAATCTATGGGATGCTGACTTCCTTAGTCGAGACAAGAATCACATCAACAGCACCTACAATTCAGCCACTACACAATCAAGTCAACACCTCCACCAATAACCCAACCGTGTCTTACCTTCAAAATGTAACCTCTCCTTCTAAACCTACCTCCATGGGGGTTCTGGTACTCCTTCAACCTCAAAATACTCAACCAAACCCCACACCTTTCCAAAACCTACTAGTCTCTATCCCCCCTACTCTTGCACCTATCAACACAAGAGTAACCATTTACCCGTCAACAAGCGTGGCTACTCCTCAACCATCCTTGACGGCCCCTATCCAACTTGTGCCTACCAACCCCATAACACAAGTGCCCTTGGCCCCAACTTTCACTCCAATAACTAGCTACCCATATGTTGCATCTACGTAACCAACCACGTCATACGTCCCTCCCAATATCTTTCAAGCACCTTATAATCTAGGGGGCGCTCCACCCGCCAATCCGTCAGCAAATATCATCAAAATGTTGATGGATAAGATGTCTAGCTTAGAGACCTCCATTTTTGGCTCATGTAATACTCTCTCATACGAGCAGATTTGCAATGAGCCCATTCATCCTTTCATTCTGATTAGACCATACCCCAACCAGTGGGAGCTTCCCAAATTTTCTCGCTTTCAAAGCAAGGAAGACCCACAGCAGCACTTACGAGCATTCAGAAATGCCTGTTACCTTATTGCCCATGACAATGCATTGCTCTTGCAAACATTTCCTATGTCTCTTTCTGGTGTTGTGCTTGATTGGTACAGCTCTATTGCCAGCCATTCCCTCTTCACATTTACACAGCTGGCCCAGCTCTTTCTTGATCACTTCTCCATTAACATCACCAAGAAGGTCTCGATCACGGACCTTTACACTATTCACCAATTTAAGGACGAATCAATAGCTAACTTCGTTGCTCACTGGAGAGGCCTCATCAATCAACTCTCCTTTTCCTTACCTCAACTTGAACTTATTAAACTATTCTCCTGAGCTTTCACCAAACATATTTCTTCCACCTTACAGGTTCAGACCTTTCGCACCTTCGACGAAGCCTTCACGATGGCCCATAAACTTGAATTACGTGCCATCGAGGAGAATAAAGTCAAGTTGCGGAGCAAAAATCCCAACTCTAAGACCAATGACTCTTCTTCTTCTAAACCTTCATCATCTAATCCTAAGTCTAAAGCTTCAGCTAATGATGTAGTCGTTAGACCTTCGTCCTCTTCAACCAATCAACCTGAGCCATCCACATTTCAGAGCGCCACCCATTAATTCCAGCAGAGATACGTACAACGATAGTATACTCCTCTTGGAGAATCATACGCGTTTATACTAGAAAAACTTGTTAAACAAGGGATTCTCAACCTCCCCCAGATTCGACCACCACCACAATTTGATCCCTCATGCGCCATCCCTGTGTGGTATAGGGAAAACGACTTCTGCAATTACCACCATGTCAAAGGTCATGACACAAGAAATTGTAAAACCTTTAAAAACATAATCCAAGACATGCTTGAAAAGGGTGACCTCATTCTAGATAATCCCAATGCACCTCCTAATCAAGGCATCGACATCTTCAACCAACCATTCCCCAATCATCCACCGACCCAAAATAATGTCCAGACCTTGATTGACAACACTCATGAACATGACATTCAAACGGTCAATACGGTCTCACCCTTCATCCCCAACCAACCTCAAGAGGTTAGCCCATCTATCAGTCCATCATGTGTGGACGAACCTCTTTCCACGGTTAATTCTTCATCAACCTCTCTCATCTTGGAGGACGCCTCAACCTTACCAACACCACTAGTTTCACCATCCTCCTTTCTTCTGCCTATGGAGGACCTGACCTTACCTACTCCTCGACCACAAGTGGAGGGTACCATAATCCCTACCCTTTACCTGCTTGAGGAGTCACATTCTTTAGTTCCTTCTCCACCAAGAGAAGAACTTGACTCTCCATCATCTTCGATCAATGACAATCCAGTTATAACTCCCACACACCTTGGGTCTGAGACTACTGCCACACCTAACACATCTTCTCAAGAATCCAAACCTCATCCAACATCCTCTCAAACCATTTTCTCGACTAGTGGAGAAAATCAAAGTTCTCCCTTCAAGGAAAGTGGAGCATCAAGGATTGTGGGAGCATCTTAAAGTTCTTCAACATTCCCATGCCCTCTCATCTCCTCCTACCAATCCTCCTAAGGCAGAATCTCCCAAGACTCCCAACAAAGACCAGACTCCCGCTTCTAAACCTGCATCTACCCAATCTAAACCGATCAAGTCACTCGGCATTCACCCTGTCTCTACCCTCACTCACCCATAAGTGAAGGTGGACTTAGACCAGACCTCGACCAAAAGTAGTCTTTCGACCAAGTTAAAGAAGACTGCCATACCGCAGAAGCGAACCCCTCCTCCACCATCAACTTTGCCCTCCATTTTAGGTCCTCATCCTTCTACCCTAATCGGTGTGCTTCCTACTCTAACCCTTAACCAAAACAAATTACCTCCATTACTTCCTTTGCCAACCACAAGTCAACCCCCTCTCAAAAATTTGGCACCTCTCACAAAGAAAGTGTCGTCTTCACATGTGGCTGCACCACCAACCCAAAAAGTGGTATGAAAACCTTCTTCAACATCCCCCAAGCAAAAGTCACCAGCGCGTCATGCATCAACAAGCATGAACCCCTTAGTAGGTTCATATGTTTTGACATTACTCCAACTTTTGCAGACTTCTAGCATTACCCTTCCTTCTATCAAGCCATTCCAACCCCTCAGGTCAAAACCTTCTTGGTTCAATGATACAAAGATTTGTTTATACCATCATACACCAGGACACGATACCGAGACTTGTTTTGCCCTCAAGGTAGTCATTCGCCGCTATATGGAGAAAGACACTCTTCTCCTTGAGGACACTCTTGACCGACCCTCAACACTTTCCCATCTAACTTCTTTAACCACATTAACATCTCACCAATAGGCCATGACCCCTTCTTCACCTCCTATCCTTGAAATCAATGCTATCCATATAACCACTAGGTCACAAAAGGACAAGGCAAAAGAAAAAGCTATTATTCCTTAGACCTATCCTTTTGTCCAGGCACCTCAACCACCAAAACCCAAGATTTTCATCTTAGGTGCGTCTCAACCCCCTTCTTCAGAGGCAATCAAAGACTCTATGATAAAACAACTTCACCAAACGCCTGTGAAGATGACCCTATATGACCTTATCCAAAGCTCCCCCCAGCATCGCCAAGCTCTAATCAAAGCCCTACAGGTAGTGGAAGTCCAACTTGAAGACCCTCAGCCACTAGCTACCCTAGTCCATTCTTTATCCCCCGTCGCCTCTATCACTTTCAGTGATTCTGAAATTCCTACCTCTACCTTGGAAGATCAAGATGCTGCTCTTTTCATCATAGCCTATGTTGATCAAACCTATATTAAATGAGTTATGATCAATGGGGGTGCCAGCATTAATATCATTTCCACCCATGCCTTTGATTAGTTGGCTCTTCCCAAGAATTGCGTATCAAAAACCGACGCAATCCTTAGATCTTTTAATGACACCACTGCTAACACTATTGGCACTGTTGTCCTCAATATTCGTGTTGGTCCACGCACAATCCTGGAGCTCTTCTACATCATTGAGGGAGAATTCCAATATAACATGCTATTAGGATGATCCTGGATCCGCGCCATGGCTTGCGTCCCTTCAACACTTCTCCGTTGTGTCAAATTTGAACATGACAAACAAGTCCATGTCATTCCTGCTGACCCATCCCCTTTTAAGACTTGTAACACAACCTATCGACCCAACGACGTCCTTATCCCTCTCAAGGCATCAACCCAAACATCATCTCCATCCACAAAAGCATCAACTAGTACACAAACAGTGGTTGCCACCACATCATCTTCTCAATTAACAACCAAGGACCCCATGGATGATATCTTCCAAAGACTTTCACTGGGGGAATATTGCCTACTTACTTTAGACATGTTCCAGACTCCTCAAGAGTATGGATAGCTTCATCAAAACCCAAGCTATGACTGTCGGATCAGAATGGTCATTCCTTATGGTCCTCCTAGCCTTCGAACCAATCTCGTCTATGGGGGGTTGGATCAAGCTCCTAATGAATCAAATCCTTCCTCCTCACCTCAAATATTCACATACGATTTCTCCTTTCTTGGCAACCCCACCTTTGCACATACCTACCTTTATAGGTGTGCATGGAAGGGTTTTGGCTTTGGGCGCTACGAACAAGGCTCCCATCAACCCATCGAACCACCCAATGACGATAATGCCAAGAAACGGTATGGACTGGGTTTCCAAGAACCCACTGAGGCTTCCACAAACTTTTGCCCCGAACCAACCATCAACCAATCTCTTCCAAACTCGCCTATTCTTCCATCCTCACCTACGGAGTCGGTGGTTTCCATCCCTCCTAGTTTTTTTTTCATAAACACCATTCGCTTAGAACCCCTAACCTATCAGCTCAACGGGGTTCCCAAGTCTCTCCCTCTCATTTATCTCAGCATGATAGATGATGAATCAGCAACCATCAACACAGTCCACTGCATAGATGATGATGCCATTCTTACCTATATGGGTGCCGATGATTCTTTCATTCAGTGCTCCCTCCCCTCTGAAACACAGGTTATGTTAAATGAATCAACCATTGACATTAACCTTTCATCTTCTAATGTTCCTCATGTCTTAAAGATTGGTCAGTCTTTAAACACCCAGGAGCAGATTGACTATACCACATTTCTCTCAGACAATCACAAAGCCTTTGCCTTGACCTACGCTGACATGCCTAGCATCGACCCTAACATTACCACTCATAACATTGTCACAAACCCAGAGGCTAAGCCTGTTAGGAAAAAGCTTCCCAAAATGCATCCTCATGTTGCACTTCTTGTCAAAGAAGAGCTTCAGCGCCTTCTTTCTGTCTCCTTCATCCAACCCATCGATTATCCGCAGTGGGTCTCTAACATCGTTCCTATCACCAAGGCGACTAGGGGGATCCAGATCTGCACAGACTGTCGTGACCTTAACCTAGCTTGTCCCAAGGATGACTTTCCTCTTCCAAACATTGACCAACTTGTTGATCTTACAGCTGGCCATGAGATGTTATCACTCATGGATGGATTTTTAGGATATAACCAAATCCTGATTACACCGGAAGATCAGCACAAAACCACCTTCATTACACCATGGGGAACTTTTTGCTATCGAGTCATGCCTTTTGGTCTAAAAAATGTAGGTGCCACATATCAGCGTGCCATGACTTACATCTTTCACGATCTCCTCCATAAAATCATGGAGGACTATGTAGATGACCTGCTTGGCAAGTCTAAGCTTCATCGAGACCATTTGACTATCCTCAAAATCATCTTCTCTCACCTTCTTCAGTACCAGGTCCATCTTAACCCCAAGAAATGCGTCTTTGGGGTCCTCTCTAGAAAGCTCTTGGGATTCATTGTCTCTCTTCGTGGCATCGAGATAGATCCAACCAAAATTCATGCTATCCTCGAAATGCCACCTCCAACTAATCTCAAGCAACTTCGCAGTCTACAGGAAGCTCCAATCCATCAGCTGTTTCATTTCACAGCTTTCTGACCGTTGCCAACCCTTTCATCACCTCCTCAAGAAGGACGTCTCCTTTAAATGGGATAAAGATTTCCAAGAGGCTTTTAAAGCCCTCAAACGCTATTTGGTTTCTCCACCAGTCCTTATTCCACCAAAAGACAACCAACCCTTCTACCTCTACATCTCAGCAACCAATCATTCGTTAGGTGCCATGATCGCGCATCGAGACGAGCAACACCGTGAGCAAGTAGTTTACTACATAAGCCGAACACTTGTTGACTATGAAACTTGGTATACTCATACTGAGAAACTCTATTTGGCATTAGTCTTTGCCACTACCAAGCGTCGTCACTATCTTCTCAATCACAAAACCTTTTTCATCACTCACACTGATCCCCTTAAATACATGCATTCAAAACCATATCAAAACCAACGTATGGCTCACTGGCTCATGCTTCTTACTGAATTTGACTTAGAATTTGTCCAGTAAAAATCTATAAAAGGGCAAACAATCGCTGACCAACTAGCGGATGCCCCTCTTCCCGACAATCAACCTTCTCAGTGTGAGTTTCCTGATGAATCTATTGCCACTCTCTCGACTGATGACACATTCTACCAAATGACGATGTTTTTCGATGGCTCTAAATGTCAACTCAGTGGGGGTGCGGGGGTCATCCTCATTCCACATGAAGGTGAACCCATGCCCCTGTCTTTCAAACTCGACTTTGAATGTACCAATAATATGGCCGAATACGAAGCCTTAATTTTGGGACTTCAAACTTCCCTTTCTTTAAACATCAAGACCATCAACATCTTTGGTGACTCACAATTTGTCATCAATCAAATCAATGGTTCATATCTTTGTAAAACTAAAATTTTACAAAGGTACAAGCACCGTGTTGACACTTTTTTAGTGTCTTTTGACCATCACTTATTGCAGACTATTCCTCGATCGATGAATAAGTTTGCTGACACCATGGCTTCCCTCGCCTCGCATATTCCTTCTTCTTCATCATCCTCATCAAGAATTTATGTCATGGTACATTGTGTGCCATTACTTTCATACATTTCCACTGACATCAATCTCGTCCACACCATAGACTCTAGTTCACAAGATGTATGGTATAAAAAACTTGAGGACTACTTGGCTCATTCTATCATTCCTCCCAACCTCTCTAGCAATGCGCGGCAGGCTTTCATCAAGCGCACCGCTTGCTATACCATGCTAGGGGGCCTTCTCTATAAAAGAGGTTTTGACGGCCTTCTTCTTCACTATTTAAACTCCACTGAAGCTTCTCATGCTATTAAACAAGCCCATGATGGGATTTGTGGTGGACACTTCAGTGGTAACTCAGTTGCTAAGCGCATCCTTTGCTTGGGTTATTATTGGCCCACTCTTCATCAAGACTATAGCGATTATGTTCGGCATTGGATCAAGTGTCAGCAGCAAGCTAACTTGCTTCATCTCCCTAGTCACGCCTTACAAGTCGCTCAAGATTTCTAGCCTTTTTCACAATAGGGCTTAGATCTTATCGATGAGATTAACCCTCATTCGTCTCTTCGTCATCAATCCATCATCACTGCCACCGAGTATTTCACTAAATGGGTGGAAGTTATTCCTCTTATCTCCACAAAAGCTGACAAGATTGTCAACTTCATCAACACCCACATCATCTGTCATTTCGGTGTACCTCACAAAATCATCACCGACAATGGTAAGTCATTTAAAAACAAGACCATCTAAAAACTCTGTGACTCATTTGGCATCAAACTCAGCTTTTCTTTGCCTTACTACCCACAAGCAAATGGGCAGGCCGAGGCTTCTAACAAAATCCTAACTAAAATTCTCATGAAGGTGGTCAACGACACTGGAAGGGATTGGCACGTTCAAATACCCTTCGCTTTGTGGGCCTACCGCACTAGCATCCGAACCTCTACAGGTGCTACCCCTTTCTCTCTAGTGTACGAAACGAAGGCTGTCTTACCTCTCAAAGTACAGATCTCATCTCTTCACATTTCACTCCATGACATTCTTTCTAATGATGACTTTCATCAAGATCGATTAGCTCAACTTGAGTTACTCGACGAGCGTCATCTCGCTGCCCTCAATCATCTCCATGTCTATCAAAATTGCATCAAGCGCGCCTATAATAAAACTCTGAGAGAACGAGATTTCAATATCGGAGACCTCATCCTCAAAGAGAACCAACATGTGACCAATATGGAACGGAGTAAATGAGGCAAATTTGCTCCTAATTGGCTCGAACCTTATATCATCACGCATAAGTATGGATCAGGGACTTATCATCTGTCTTCTCTTTAAGGCCGACCAAAACCTGAGCCCCTTAATGCTTTGCATCTATGACCATTCTACTGTTAGTCGAGTGCTCATCCACTTGACATTTAACTTGAGCTCGTCCCTTGAGCAATCCTTATCCTTTTAATCCTCAATCCGTTCCACCCTTTTTCCCTTAACAAAATCCTCTACAACCTTTTTATGACATACGAATGCTTTGTCCTAATAAAAGGGAGCCCTTAACCTTCTATAAGTCTTGTCCATGACTCAATATTCTGTCAAAACTAAATCAAGATGTCAAAATATCTAAGGTCACAAAATCAAATCAAAAAGTAGACTGCTCCCTCAAAGAATAGCTATAATATCATTGTTGTAGCTAATAGATTGCTCCCTCGAAGGATAGCTATTCAAAAGCCCTTAAATCTATAAAGCAAAGTATAGACCACTCCCTTGAAGGATGGCTATGAATAAATCTTGCTACAAATAGCACTTTCTTAGAAGCTTCCCACATCGATCAGCTTCACAAATGACCACCAAACAAATGACATCTTTATGTGGACTTCCCGCATTGATCAGTCCGCTCAAAAAATAAAAAACTGGGTCATGGACTTGACTTATAGTTGTCTCAGGGTCTCCTATAAAAAGGGGCAAAGTTATCCCTACTCTAAAAACAGGTTACCCTTTTCTCCTATCATATCACCTACTCAAGGGACTTCGAGCTCACTTTAATGTCAAAGTGATTTGATTACTGCTCTAACATAACTATGGTCAATGACGCAACACATGAATGGGGCTCTTGGTTCTAACAACCCCTATCTATGCTATCATTTTGGTCCTTGTCACTAAAAGAGTGTTTATGCCTTTTACTTTCTACCTACACTTTGGTCACGTTTAACCACATCATTTGTCAAAACTATTCAATCCAACTCTTTTCAAACCACTCACATAACCTACTTATTCTGGTTTCCATAGACATCAATACACATGGAAACTATCAACCACATAATTTATGTCAAGCATAAACCATTACTTGCTGAAACATAAATCGACCTACAATTCATTTTTAGCAAACATCCATCACAAATATGGATACTTGCTAGGGATGAAAAACCCCAACCAATGTTACAGCTTACACCATTTGGAAAAGGCTGTAGCATCATCTTCTCCTTATCATTTCAAGCATGTACCCTCAGACATATGGGAAATGCTATATCCTTATCATGACCAAAATCAACCACTTCAATCTTTTTCCTCCCTCTTGGGAGAACTACATTGGCCTGAGGCCCTAATGACAAGGGCTATGTAGGCAGCACTTAGTTGACATGGGGTCTTCTGGGGTTAGCTCGGCCACTCCTTCATCGCATTCCTTCATTGCATTCCTTCATCCCATTTCCTTCATCGCATTTCTTCCATCACATTTATTTTTGTCACCTGCCAATCACATCACAAACAATCACATATTTTCATAATCATTAACATTAATCATTTTTCATCCATATCATTAATCATTAATCATTAATCTTAATCATACATTCATCATCATATAAACACCATAATCTCAACATCATAATCCTAAACATATATCAAATCAAAATAACATACAAACACATCCACAACATTTTTCATAAACACATCCATGATCAAATATCTCATCATATATATATATATATATATATATATATATATATATATATATATATATATATATATATATATATATATATATCAATAGTTTTTTACAATGACACAATTTGTGTCTCTGTCTCTCTCTCTCAACAAAATCTATATACATCTCACATCATCGGCTCGCAGGCCAGTATATAAATAATCTCGAGGTCTGCCCTCAAGGCTGTGGCTATGGTGGTGGTGGCAGTGGCCGAGAAGATGTTGTATCCTCTCCCCCCTCTGATTTGTGCCATCTACGAGACCTAAAAGCCATTACTCGAGACATAGACCTCTGTCAGCTCTGCTCTGCCCGCATCTCAGAGTATCATTGTATCTGAGGGAACCCCCTGATGGCCCACTCATAATACGTGATCTCATCCAACACATCACTGTATCTAACTAGAGATACAGTCTGTGGTGGACCCATCTATCCTGCTATCGTGCCCTGTAATGACCCTTGTGGCTGTGGCTGACCTAGCTACACTAATGCCGACTGTCTTGGCCCCTGTGAAAATGCCAGCTACTATGATGGCTGCTGCATCAAACCCTGTCCTCTCAAAACCTATCCTATCACTGCCTGTGCCTGGGCTACGGTGAGTTGTCCTTATAGCAGTGTGACCTGACCCGTTAACACTATCACTCAACTCGTCATCTCTATCAACTGCCCTATAACCCCTGCTAGTTGTCCCTACAAAACTATGACCTGGGCTTATGCCGCATCCCTCTCCTACCGCGTAGTGTCCCTCTCCTCGTGGGCTGTATCTCGTTCCCTGGTAATGGCCTATGGATTTGGCTGTGGCCCTACCTATAAAAATGTGTACTACTCTACCCACCACACCATGTAGGCCTCTGTACAACTTGGGTCAGCCACCCCAGGTCCTACCGATAACTCCTCAAAATTTGGGCCCTCTATCTCCTCTGGTAGTGGGAGCGGTGCCTCAATGTCATCCCATTTGTATAGTGGGAACATGGGAGGTACATCCTATAGTAGCCCATACTGGCACCACACTCTCTTTGCTGGCACTCTCTCAAGCTCACAAGCTCACCTACCCCTGACCCATCTCAGGCTCTACACACCAACCAGTTGCTCTCCCTGGTCGCTAAATGCTGGATAAACCAAGTATGGTCTCCAGATAATGTCTGTAGGAATTAGGGCCTCCAGTACCCCTTTGTAGTGGTCAATGTCTCTGACCACTCTGTCTACCTGCATCTGTGCCATCACCTCGTGCCACCACCTAAATCCAACCCTGAAGCTAGCCAAAATCACCACTGGGAGGCCAAGAGGATGGGTAACCACTATATGCTCATAGGCCCAGCAATGTAGCAGGTGGCCCATGCACAAGCTGTATCACCACTGCTGATTGATACCCCATAGCTCTCTATACATCTAGGCCAAAAACATTGGTGCCCAGGTGAACACTGTCTGTTGCTCTAACATGTCTAGCAAAACTCCAGTCATAGCAACTGGAAACCTGCCGCCCTCTGCATCTGGCAACGCATACACCGTGATGCCTATCATCATCAACACTGCTAGCCAATGTGCATCCTCATCTACAACATATAAAAGCTCATATGCAAAGCTCACTGAGTGGTAGCTCATCTCTGTGATGTGCTCTCCAAATAGTGTAACCATATGAATATCGTGCGCCTCTCTCGAGCACACATAAAGGTCTGCTCCATGTACTGGCAGCCACAAAATCTGGTACACATCCTTGATTGTGACCGTCATCTCTCTCGTGGGTAGATGAAAAGTGTTGGTGGAATGATCCCACTGCTCGATCAGTGCCACCATCAAACTCACATCCCGCGCCACTCTGCAGTAGCATCACAGCCTGTCGAGTCCAACTGTGCTCATCTGCACCCACTCATCGACTGTCACCCCTCCATGCATTTGCATCAATAATGTTGGGAGGCAATCCCACAACATCAAAGTCAGTCATGCCTGCATCCACCCAAGTTGATCTCATGTTAAAAAATTTCCCTATTTCACTATCTATGCCTGACCCAACACCCGAGAAGCCCTTGGCATAACTTTGACCCCTCGACTTAAACATTTTTCATTCCTCTTTTGACCAGGTAGCCAACCAACATTAGTTAGCATGTCAGTGATGGCACTCACCTCACTGACTCCGGTCACTTAGTGATCGATGTCGGTAGGTTAGTGACCGATGCTGGTCACTAGTTGGCTGACACTGGCATCCCTGCCGATGTCGGCGATTGGTTCGGCCCTAGGGCTGAACGGGGTGAGCCCTAAAAATTAGGGCTTCCCCATTTCTCCCCCCTACACCCCCAAAACCCTCTCAAAGACCCCTAACCTATCCTAGATCCCTTTCCCACCCTCTTAGCTACCCTCCCCCTCATTTTCTACCCATATCAACAAAAAATGCAAAACACAAATAAAAACCAAAATTTAACTCAATGGGGCTTAGAAACCCTCCTACCTCATCTCGGCATCGCTGGTGTGGTGGCATGATGGGTGCTGCTGGTGGTGGACCTCCCATGGGTCCTCTACTACCCTCTGCCATCACTTCTGCCTCAAACTCCTGCTGGCCCACTGCTGATTCTTCAACCTCTAATCCAACTCCAATCTACTCCTTCTCTCCACCAATCTCACTCTGCCACCTCACACCTCTAATTCGCTCACTATAAGTCACTTTCACTCCTCAAAATCCAGAGCAACTTTTTTCTCTCAGTTAAATAATCACAAATGACTTTTGGTGGGCCACCAATCTGGTTTTGTCAGATTTGGCAGGCCACTGACGTCGACATCTGCGTGCCCTAATCCATCGACGTCGGCTGACATATACCGACGTCAGCCATTTTTAGATACCGACGTTGGTTTTTGTCACTGATGTCAGCATCCTTCCAACCTCCTTTTTTCTCTGTTGCCCCAAAATCATGCCCCCAATCAGTCAGTCCTCCAGACCACGTCATTTTGGCCCCCTGGGGCACAATTGAGATCACTTTTGCCTCCATCCATCGACCACCAGACATTGGAGATCATGACCATCTCCTCTAACCGTGACTACTTCCAAAAGCAATTTTGCCTTGGTTGTTTTTGCATGTATGCTACCTCATCATTGGTTAGCAAAATTGTGTGCACACTTTTGACCTTCACAAGTATAGGATCGAAAGCCAGTTGATCTACACTACTTGTGACATTTTCGTGTTTTTGGGAGCACTTCCTAAGCCTGGGATACCTAGAACACGATGACCATTGGAGCTTCAGCTTAGATTGAATAACCCAATCAGTAGATGACTAAATGTTGGGGCTTAGTTATTTCAATTTTGGCACTCCTTGACCGTCGACTTGCGACAATTTGACTTGACCATCCTCGTGAAGTGGTGTACACGCAATCACAACTTTTGCAGCATTCTCACTCTATCTTCACCCTTTTCATCCACTCTCTATCAAATCAGCACCTGATTCCAGGTTCCCTTCTCTCATCTACTACTTTGAGGGGGGATACCTCATCCATAATCGAGGTAACCAACCCTCACCTATTTTTGTCTTACAGTTCACTTGAACAACCAACAAGACGAAATCAATCTTATCCCATACCTGGGGCAACCGACTCCTATTTTTGTCTTGCAGTTCATTTAGAGCAACCAACAAGACAAAAAGGGGCAAATGTAGACACCTAAATAGTGTCTAACCCTTGGTCACCTTCCCCCTTGGTTCATTCCTAACCCATTCCTAAAACATGCAATTACTAATTTAAAATAATAAACTTATTTTGAATTAACCCCCCTCTTTGGACACATCACCCATGACACCTCACCTAGGACACCTTGCCTTAGACTAATTCTCATCCTATGACTCACCCAAGACCTATTCTTACTTCTCTCTAACCGCCTAACCAACTCTCATGCGTATTTAGCCCAACCTTTCACATTCTCCAATGGATAGTGCACTTGGCAGATGAAAAATGGGCTTGGTGGCTCTTTTTGCCTGTTCTACACCCGCCAACATCGATCAAATGTCGGTCGATGCCGGTGGAATCACCGATGTCAGTTATACTTAACCAAATTTTTTGACCCTTTGACGATCCCAATCATAAATGGGCTAATCTTTGAAGCTAATCACGACTCTCAAATCTTCTTTTGGTGAAACAAAGTTCTCGTGCTTTTGCTTTTCAGTGTTCTGGGCTTCTTGGTGTTCTTGTAGGGATCAGCATTCTTGGCAGCACTTTCTAGGCACTGAGGTCTTGCATCAGACATTTTTCATAGGGACTACATGATATCTCCATCACCAGCAACAACCAAAACACAACTTTTGCACCTTTGCCAATTCATATCACAGCTAAGTATTTGTACTTTTTTCATTCTAATATCATTTCAAATATATTAGTATTATGTCTTCTGTCTATTCCAAGCATCCTTGACCCAACCTTCCCTATTCTTCTCAGAGAGGCTGAAAAGCCTTCTCTCACCCCTTATTCCTTTTTCTTTACCTCTGACACTCCCTTAGTCTCTCTTTAGGCAACACCCTCTTTCCAATCAACCCAGCATAAGTTATCAGAGACCTACAGACCATCTTAAGACCCATCTAATCAACCTGACTAAATTGCTCTATAGAAAGGCTGAAAAGCCTTTTTCCTATTTCTCACTCCTTTTCCTGACAAGATTTTTAGTCCCTTAGATCCCAAATAGTCCCTCTGAATCCCTCATAGACCCTTAGACCCTCAGATGAGACCAAATCCATTCTGTAGACCAAAAACTAGACCTGTAACCCATCCCTGGCCAATTGCCCTGACCGACCTCGTCCACTTCCCCTACCAATGTCGGCAGTCTAACCATCGTTGGCGACCACCCTGACCAACGCCGGCAATATCACTGACGTCGGTGACTATGTTTAGCAGATTGTAGCTTATCAGGTACGCATTTGTTTTTAGTTCTTTCTTTTCATATCTTTCATTATTTCTCTTTTCTATCTCTATCATATTCTATCTTAAATAGTGGATTGTCATCCTCCAAGAAGTCTTAGCACTTCTAGGACCAAGCTTTTGCTTGGTAATCCACCCTCTTATCAACTAACGTTCTTCGTGTTTTTAGTGTCTATCTCTTTCAGGTGTCATTCCTCCACAGCAAAAGAGGAGTTCTCACAACGTCTAGATTATAGTGCGCAGACTATATCCAGGTACATACAAGCCTTGACCATTTCTTAAGTTTCTCATTTTCTCTCCTTTGAATGTGAAAGTGAAATTGAATAGAAACATAACCAATAGAATATAGGCTTTAGGATACATTAAGGAATCAGAAGGCAAGGTAGAGGATTTAGTGGTAAAATTTTCCCACCATGATCATGTTATAAGTGTGGCTTAATAGAGCATTATCAATGTGACTTCCCTACACATCCCATGTGTGGGTATTTTTAAGGGCCCCATAAGGTCAAAAAATGCCCTGACCTTTATAAAAATTTGACCCAACATAGGCTTGGTGCAAATAAGGGAACAAAAATGATCAGGCATGAGTAGAAAATGGAAAAATGGACCCCAAAGGTGTAGCCTACACATAAATGTATTCAAAATTCAAGTAACTAATCCCATTGGATTTACCACTTAGCCTCCAATTGTGTTAGTACCCAAGTTATGCCTCAATTACGAGAATAAGGGTCAAAATGAATGCATAATTCAACCTAAACCATAAGTTTCACCATACCCAAACCTAAAATTCTAGAAAGATGTACTAAAATAGTCTATGAGCATAATATAAAACTTGTAAGAGGAGATATAATTAGTGTGAGACCTATAAATGTAGGTTGTTGCCTCTTGAAATAATCAAGATAGCCAAAAAGCTAAGGTACAAGAATTAACTGAGATCTTATGCCTCCATTAAACTAAGGGTATGTTTCCCCTATTGAATAAAAATACTCCTAAAGCATGGAGTTAAGAATCAAGCTAAGGTCTTCATGACATGCATGGAGAGGGAGTGAGAATTCTAACATACTTAGAATGTTGAATATGACCAAGAAATCATAGTGGGTGCCACTATTGATAGATGGTCTATCTACCAGGTGCTTGTAGACACAGGTGTTGAGGTCAACATTTTGAGCAAGACTACTTGGGATAAGATGGGTATCCATATTTGAGACCTTCCCCTCATGTGCTCTTCATTTTTAATAAGACCCAGGCACAACCTATTAGAATTCCAAAGAGTGTAGTTGTATACATCATAGGCACCAAATTTTAGGTTGACTTTGAAGTAATAGAGTTAGTAGAGCAGGACAACTACCTAACACCTTTGGAAAGGACATGATGTTATGAAAATAATATAGATATGCATTTCAAAAGGAACTATATGACCCTTGAGAATGTAAAAGAGAGGGTAGTTATACCTCTTTCAAATGACCAAGGATCCCCTATGTTGAGAGCATAGACATTAAAGATGAAATCAACCATATATATAACATCATAGCATAAGGCACTAAGAATCTAGAACTAAATGATCAAAGATTCCTCTCTTGGTAAGATGGATATCTAGCCTCATACACCATAGATGTTGTTTGCAACTAATGGGTTAAGGAATCATATGAGACTACTCGTTGATGATCCTACTTTGTACAATAAAAGGTGCCAAAACTAATAAAGATAGGTTAGATATATATTGATTGTGGTCCAAAAATATGGGTCCCTTGTGCCAAAAAAAGAGGAAAAATAGTGTGTCATCTTAGTAAGGGCAAACTTGTTGCACTCCCAAGATATGAAGGAAGTAATCTCATAGAGGACTATGTCCATGATGTTGAGTTGTTCAACCCAAAGGAGGTAGATAGAATGGGCTCACTAGTGTACACATTAAAAATCACTTATGCTCATTGGTGGGTAGTGCAAAAGCTTATCTTGTCAACTTGGAAAGATGTAAAGGTATCAATTTGCACTATATTCAAAAAAAGTAACAATGACCAAGACATTTAAGCCTACTCTAGTGACTCTAAACCCATAACACATGTACATATTTATGAAGAGATGTGGAAAGTTTGTAGTGAAAATGCCCCAAGAAATCTATGGGTTCACACCTTTTATAGAACCTTAAATACTTGGGTACAAGTTTGGTATGTAGTCAAGGAGACGTGCCATGAAATAGCAAACTAGGATGCCCTTAAGGAGTGGTTTGTTCATACCTTATCCTTTTCTTCACAAAATCTTGAACTGATTGAGCCATTATAAGTAGTTCAAAGGTTAGTGCTTTAAGACACTGCTATATTAGAAGAGCACCTAAAGGACATGTTTGGTGAAAAAGGGTTAGCACTACCAACCTTCTTTGAAGAACAAATTCTGAATAGTGACTCTAGTGATGAAGATGATGACACATGGAAAGCACACAACTAGAAGAATTTAATAGGGAAAAAGAAGTTAGTGCACCAAGTTGAGGATAGTAGCCCAAAATAAGAATACCCTACCCATCTTCAGGTAGAAAAAAATTAAGACAATAGACAAGTTGAAGATTTACACCAAGAGAAGCATGAACCCTATCAGGCACCATTAAAAACTACCAATGTAGATATCAATTTAGAGGGTAAACCCAAAATTTCCAATTTATGCACCTATTGGTCTGACATGGAATTAGAATGTATTATTGATTTTATAAAATAATTCCAATACTTGTTCCCACAAAACTATAAACATATGAAAGGTACCCACCCCTCCCTCAAGAAGATGAGCATCAAACTAGTCGATGGTGTGAGACCCATCAAAAATAGCCTTAAAGGATGAACCTAAATCTTTGTGCTAAGGTTAAGACTAAGATTGATGGCATACTAGTTGTAAGAGTTATCTACCCTATACAAGATTCTAAACGGGTTAGCCCCATAGTCATCATCATCAAAAAGGATAAGCACATTCAAATTTGTGTTGACTATAGACTGTAGAACACCTCCTACATAACTGACCCCTTCGTAACTCCATTCATCAACAAAGTATTGGATGGCATCATGGTTTTCAATATATACACATTTACTGATGGATTTTTAGGATACCATCAAGTCAAAATTACGGAGGAGGGTAATCCTAAAACCACCTTTGTGACTGAATGGGGATGTTTCACATATAACATAACACCCTTTGGGTTGAATAATGTGCCAGCTATTTTCTCTCAGGTGGTGATCACCACATTCAAAGACTTCATTCACAAATTCCTCCAAGTATACTTAGATTATTAGATAGTGTATGGGTTGGTAAAGGATCGCTATGATAATGTTCACCTAATGTTTGAAAGGTGTTGGCAATTACAAATTTCTTTAAATCTCAAGAAGTGTGTTTTTCCAATGCCATATGGCACATTGCTCAGGCACATCATCTGCAAAGATGGTCTGCTCATTGATCCAACTAGGATCGTAATCATTTTTCAACTTCAAACACCATTAATACAAAAATACATTTTCACCTTTCTTGGGAATTATAGCTATTACAAGAATTTTAGGACTTATTATAGGATTGTGGTGCCACTAGAAGAACTCTTATGAAAGTATAGACCATTATAATAGGGCATAGTGCAAGAATATGATTTTGAGAGCCTGAAGCTAAAAATGGAAAATGAATTGATACTATAATTTCTTAATTGGGTAACTATATTCCATGTCTACATTAATGCCTATGGTATTGCAATTGGTTCCATTCTTGCACAACCAAGTGAAGGGAAAATGGATCATCCTATTTTTTTGCAAGTAAGAAACTAACCAAGGTAAAACAAAATTACACCATGACTGAGCATGAGGCATTTACCATGATTTATGCCCTATAGAATTTTTGATAGTATTTATTGGCAATCCCATTTATATTCTTTACTAATCATGAGGTGCTTAATTACCTGCTAAATAAGCCTATTTTTTGTGGGTGCATTTGTCTATGGATCATTTTATTTCAATAATTACAATTTTCTATTGTAGTAAATCCTAGAAAACAAAACTTAGGCCTAGACCTTCTATCCCACATCAGTTTTGGAGATGTAACCATGCCAATTGAAGATGATGTACCTAATGCACAACTCTATTAGATCCAACACATCTTGGAAGACTTATCAAATATTACCACATTTTTTACCTCTAGATCTATGCCTCAGACCATGACAACTAAAACAAATAAGCAGCTCATGGTTTGTGCTGCCCTTTTTCAACTCATTGGAAGGGAATTATACAAATTGATCTATGATGAAATCATGCACTGATGTGTCCTTGAGCATGAATGAAATTACTACAAAAGTTATATGAGGATATTTTTGGATGCCATTATGCTAGAGATGCCATGACATGAAAATTACCACAATTAGGCTTATGGTGGCCAACCCTATTTCATGACATAAAATAATATACCAAAATATGTGGCATATACTAGTGCATTAGAAAACTAAACCACCAAGATGAGATGCCCCTCATCCCCATCCTTGTCTAGACACAATTTGAAAAATGGGCCATTGATTTTGTTAGGCCTATTACTCCCACTACAAGGCAAATAGGTGCAAGGTGCATTCTAGTTGATATAGATTACTTCCCTAAGTGAGCTAAAGAAACATCAACCAAAGATTATATAGAAATCATAATAGCAATATTAATTTGGGAAAATATTTTTAGTGGGTATGGATGCCCACTGAGCTTGACTAGCAACCATGGCATGTATTTCATCAACAAAATAGTTTAGATCCTACTATCCAAATATATGGTTATGCACCATAAAATGACACCCTACCACCTCTAAGTGAATGGCACCATATAAGCATTCAATAAAATATTATGGGCATGCGTCACAAAAATATGTGGCCTTGGTCACAAAGACTAAGATGACCATGTGTTAGTGATGTTATGGGCCTATCACACAACATATAAACACTTGAACAAGGCTATACCATTCCAACTGGTGTTTGGCACAGAGGACATTTTACCTATGGAGTTATTAGTGCCCTCATTTTTCATCACATATATTAGTTGATTGGATGACTAAGAGTCTTTAATCACACACCTAGAAGATTTAGAGAGGCTAGACAAGACATACATCTAAGCATTATGGAGCCAATAGATACAAAATTCCTGCCAAAAGGTATGGAATGATAAACACATCAAGTGTAAGGTATTTATAGAAGGTGACCTAGTCTAATTATATGATTATAAGTACCTAAATCACCTAAATAAATTATAGGTCAAGTGGATGGAACCTTATGTTATCCACAACGTCTTGTAGACTAACTCATGTAAGTTATGCATGTTGACTAGTGAAATATTCCCTAAGCATTTCAATGATAATAGATTAAAATTATACCATCACTAATATGACACTTGCACCATCTAACACTAGATTTTCAATCAAAATTTGGTCACTTTATCTAATAACCATAATAAAATTGGTGTGAGCCAAATCTTTTCATTATGTTTTATTTATTTTGTGTTGTTTGAATCAATGTGTACTTTCAAGATCGTAGTAGAGCATTCTTAGCACATACACCCACATCCACAAGCACTCAAAACATAAATCCTTCTTCATTTTTTTATTTTTAAGTGCATGAGGCCAAACACTTAAATCCTTTGCATAAATCTAGTCAAGTCAATCAAGTCTAATTTCTTTTTTAACGCATGAGGCTAGAAACCTAAGTTTTTGGGTGTGTGTGAAGTCTGATAAGATAAGTAAACTATAAGTACAATTTTATGATGAAAATCACATAATATGTTCATGTGTAATATACCAAGAGACAATAAGGGACTAGAAGACTAGTGCAAATATTTATATGGGGTGGGGGAGGCCGAAGTAAGAGATAGTAAAGCACAAAAAAAATTAACCAAGAAAGAGAGGCATGCTTGAAAGGAAATGCAACATTGAGAAAAGATGGAACCTAGGAGGATAAATTATGTGCATGTGAAGTGTTGTGCCCATGTAACCATAAGGATGGTGAAGATCATACCAAGATGAATAAATCACAAGATAATGACCATTGTGATAGATGGCACCCACCCAGTAGTCAGTAGTAAGTGACCATTTGAATAACCTATCATTTCATCAAAAAACTATTAGTAAAGTTAATGTTATGGTGGTGGAACAACAAAGATATGTATTAATGAGCAGTTGGTAGCAGATTTTAGTGGATTTTACGAGTTTTAGAAAATTTTGAGAATCTAAATATGTTGGAGTAAGTGTTAAGATTAATTAGGAGTTAGTTATTTAGTTGATATTTGTTGAATATTTTCATCGCTATTTTATGTGTGCAAATATTCTATATCAACTAATCTTGGTTTCATGCAACAAATTATCATTGCATAAAACCAAATCATATTGCCTATTTATTAGGCACTCCCTATTCTTCTCCTATCACTAGGGTGGAAGAGAGATATGGATTTGTAATATTCTTTTGAGTAATAATGAGACTAACTTGTGCATAAATCTTGTGTGTGCATAATTTTCTAAATTATTTTTGTGGTAATGGTTTGCAAGAGAGATCATATGATCTCATGAATGCATTATGCATTCTGACATGGTATCAGAGTAGTCTTCTTCATGCATCCATTACTCAACTTCTATGGAAATCATTGCTCAATATTTTTTGTCTCTATTCATTTTTTAGGTGTTATTATTATCTTTAAAATCTTGAATCAAGATCTATTTTTTGGCATTATTTTTGGTGATTTTATGTAAAAATCCTGGTCTCCTACCTGGCTGTACATCTTGATTTTTTTTACAACAGTGGTTGTGCATTTGAATTTTTTGGGTGTAAATCGACATTCAATTTATGGATTGGGTTTAATATTAACCCTATCCATTTTCATTGAAAACATTGACAAGTGTATTTTTGGCATCGGGTCCTTAGTTCCTATAGCTAGATCATATTCTTGAACTCTCTATAACTCAGTTTTACTTCTTGCCTTCATTGAATAGTCTACACATTTAATCTTGAGATAAATTCTAATGTGGAGAGATTATATTTATTTTGGTATCCTTTGATATATGGTTGGCTTGACATACCAAGAAATGTTGACCTCCATGTGGTTAACAAAATTCAATGAGTAGCAAATTGATCAATAAATAATTTTAGAGATTTGAATTAGATATTCTTGATGAAATCAATGCCTTGACATTTCATAGCTCATAGTTCACATCCATAAGTACTTTCTCTAACCACCATTAAATAATCTTTAGTTGAAATCCTACTATGTTTGGTGTTTAATGTTTACTATGATCCATAATCACTCCTCATAGAATATTAAAGTGTTAGAAATGTGTAGTGTTATTCACTACATACTATTTCCAATGGGGGATGGCAAGGTGTTACTTCGGTATGTTTCACCCTCCCATTACTAATCCTCCAAATTTGTCTTGTGCTAGCCATAACTTAAACCCTCACATTTCTGCTCAAACCATTGAGGATGGAACATTGCCAATGTAGGTGGGTATTTCAATGGATTAGCTCATAATATATGGTCATGGCTTAATCTATTAACTACATAGTCCACCCTCTACACTTAATATTATTTCTTAGTAAGTAAACTAACCAATGTGCCTCCTATTGCATTCAACTTGCCACTACTCTCTAGCTATTTGGCACCAACTACTCACTGATCAGCTAGTTGTTTGTCCACCATGGGTTCTCTACCTCTCTTCACCAATATTTGGTCCTCTAGACTCCTTGCCAAAACCCTTATAACCCATCGGTCAACTACATGTTCTTCATAGAGCACCTATGTCATAAATCACATGGATGAAAATATTCTGACAGGTATGTTCCTTTATTTTTAACACAAAATGGGTTTTTTAAACTCGAAGGAAATTTATTTTGTAAGGGTAATATTTATTAGGTTGGGGTTAAAACTATGTTAATGAGGGCCTTTTATATTAAACTAAGTTACAGACATTAAATAGTGGAAAAAAAAATTAAAAAAAAAGGTGAAAACAACTTTTTGGGAGCCATATTTTGTAAAGGGGGTTCTTCTTATGTAAGAGGTTGGTATTACTATAAAGGGTGACTTAGACCACTTTTTAATAAAGTGGTAAAATTATTAAAGGTGGCATCTTTTGGTACTTACACATCTTTTTTAATTAGTTAAAGATGAATGATTGATTTCACCTTTATTTTTTAGAGGTTTTATTTATTGTACTTGCCATCACACTTTACAAATTCATGAATGCATTTTTGGCATAGTTTGACATCTTTTTTAGTGTGTATTATACCTCTTTGAGCCACGTGTTATATTTACAAATGCATTTTTGGCAGTGACTGACGTCCATTTTGAGGGTTCTATTTTATTTGCATTTGTTTATTTTTTGTCATTTCATGTCTTTAGATATGGATTCTTTCATGTTTGAACCCCTTAGTGCATCCAACTACATCACCTAGAAAACAAAAATGATGTTACACTTGCAGATGAAGGGATTATGGAAAGTTGTCCTTAGTGACTTTCCTATTTTTATAGATAAAGATGATATTTTTTGGCCTATATCCATGCAAAAGGAGGCACTTTTGTTCATTCATCTCCTTGTTTTGAATTGTTTAAATTCTCATATTGAGCATGCCACATCACATAAATAAACTTGGGACATTATTTATAAATTGTTTGATGAGGTCACTTCACCTCCACATGTTCCTCTTTCTTCTCCTCCCTCTCGTAGTGAGGATTATTTTGTTGGTGATAGTGTTTCTCCACCATCTTCGCACAGTTGTGAGGATGTTAATTTTGATGGTGATTTATATGAGGACTCCTTTTCATCTCCTCCTATTAGTTCTTGTCCTCTTTCCATTATTAGTGAGGACATATTTTCTGAGATGAGACACTTATTACTAGTGATCATTTGGATGAGGTACCTTCACCTTCTCCACCTACTAATGCACATTTTGATAGAGTGGTTGTTGCTCCTATTTTTGATTTTGGTATGACTTTTATTAGTACCTTACCAAATCCTAAGAAACCCATTGATCTTGTGGACTCTTTCCTAGCACTTCAAGAAGAAAATAGGAAACTTTTGATGTAGAATTTTCCTTTACATTCCTTGATTCATGGAAAGGATGCCCTCATTTATTCTCTATAAATTAGTTAGCATGCCATCATGTAGTGTTACTAAATCTTATACACATCCACTTGATGCATTTTTATAGTGTAATTTACTAGATTTTAAGAAGCCCATTATTCATGTTGTCTCTCTTATTATAGATCATACTTATGTACCTTCAATGGTTGCTCACTCTACACACCCCACTCCAGTTCTACCTACATATATGTATGCTTATTTTAAGAAGCATACCATTGGATTTAGATACCACATGTTTCATTCCATGGGTCACACTACCAGACTTGTAGGCATTAGGAAGCATTTGTAGGGCATTGTTCACGCTATTCATCCTATTATATGGATTATTCGACATGGCCTTAGTTATGATGCATGTGCTTCATATTCATTGGTATATGTTGATAGAGCTTCATCTTTTGTTTCCTCCACTCTTTGTGAGGATTATGAGCTACATATGGGCTCTTCTACACCTTCACTTAGGCTTGATAAACCTAAGATTATAGTGGTTAGACATGATCTACCTAACACTTCTTTGGATGTTACATCACATTCTTATACTATGGACTTTGCACCCACACATATGAAGACATATTCAACTACCATTAATGTTCATTTGGGGTGGATTTTAGATCATTCTTGGTGAGGACACTACAAACATCATTCCTGTAGTATTTAGCTTCTTTGACCACACATTACTCCTCCTACTTGTTGATGTTCCTTGTTTGAGCTCATTGATTAGGTAGGTGTGTTATTTTTGAGCATTTATCTCTCATTGCATAGATGATGTATTCCATAGATTGATTATATTATGGAGTTTATTGCATCACTTAGTTATATTGTTATAGGATGGGACTTGTGTTTGTAGTCACACTGAGATTCATGGAATTTTTTTGTTCATGTGTGTGATCCATGATTGAGCACCTTATTCTATAGTTTTATGACTATCCCATCATCACTAGGGACATCATTGTTGAGAGATTTCATATCTATATTTGATTGTTGATAATTTCCTTTAGTTGTTTTGGTGGAGTTTTTTCTCCTTCTAAAACATAGCTAATCTGGTGTAGCTTGATGTTAGCATTTTGGTGTTACATAGTGGGATTCACCCACTCATTCAAATGGTTTTTTGAGTCATTAAACCCACTTTAGAATTATGGGGGGGGGGGGGGTGGCCGGGGGCCATGTGGGGTGGTTTGTACATACTACTTCAGGTGTTGTGCTCATTGTTAATACAACACATTTTCTTTTGGAGGTAGTTAATTGAGTGCATATTTTGTTCAATGGGCTTCATTCCATTGAGTGTACCTACTATAAGTTTATGTTGAGATTTTGAGTAATGATTATTGGGATTATTTGAATCATGTGTTCTCTTCTTCACTCTCATTATGGTTCTACTAGTTTTTGGGTACCTTGTGGTGATACCTTTCATTCATGGTAACTCTTTTTTCCCAATTTTTTTATCATTGTTTTTTATAGAGTGAGCCTCATATAGAGTACCTATTCCTATTTGACTTGGTGGTTTTAATGACTCAACATCCATGTACTTTGGTAAGATGGATTGGTTACCATAGGGACACTTTGTATTTCACTATGATTTGTATATGGGTACCTGATCAGGCCTTGTTATTGGGACCCATTCAATCTCTTTGCTTTCTCTTTTCTTATTCCCTATTTTGCATTTAAGAGAGGGTGTTGGAGTAAGAGTTAAGCTTAATTAGGAGTTAGTTATTTAGTTGATATTTTTTGAATATTTACATTGTTATTTTATGGGTGCAAATATTCCATATCAAATAATCTTGGTTTCATGTAAAAAATTATCATTGCATGAAACTAACTCACATTGCTTATTTACTAGGCACTCCCTATTCTTTTCCAATCACTAGGGTGGAAGAGATATACAGATGTGTATTATTATTTTGAGGTATAATGAGACTATATTGTGAATAATTCATGTGTGTGCATAATGGTTTGTAGGAGAGATCTTATGGTCTCATGAATGCATTGTACATTCAAATAAAATGTCGCCATCCATCAATGTGTGGATGAAAATAGCATATAAAACTAGGAATGGTAGAGGTTGTAAGTTTATTTTCATTTTAAAGAGATCAAAATAAAGCAAAGATCCGAAGCCACTAAATGATAAAATCCTACCAAAAAGGAAACAAGTCACCCATAACCTCCCCAAGTAGGAACAAAAGGGCAAGAAGAAGATTATGTTTTGTCCTAAGGAGAAAAGGAGGTAAGTAGAGTGAAGTTAATGGAGAAATAGGAAATAAGAGACATCAACATAATAATTAGTCTATCATTAACATGTTAGGAATCTTAATAGATAAATGTGCAGTCACATTTCTCATGGCTATAAATTAGAACAAGCATAATTTTGGGCTTTCAAAAAATCAATAAGCCACACTTCAATAGTAGTAAGTTCAAGATGGGAAATATGACTAAGCATAGGTCTACCACAAGTGCATAGAGATACAAAGAAGGCAAAAGTAGTGAGGGAAGTAGTCACCACTAAATTAGAGGCACAGATGGTGGAGGGAGTGATCATTATAAAGATTAATCCAATCATGAGCATAAATCTCACCTATAGAGAGATGGAGTACCCACCATATATAATGGTGTGGGAAAATGGGTATCCTTTGTGCATGTTTTCAAACTAAAATACTATAATCATAAGATAGGTAATAATGTGGAGGAATTAAACAAGGACTAGATGGTAAACATAGGAAAGAAGACCAAGGTATGTGTTGTACTTTTTGATGTCTCCATCAAAGATAAATTACAAACCACTAATGCCACACAAATTTTTGAACTACCAAGCTTTGAAAATCTAGAAGACTTGGTGCATTTTATTCTCTCATGGGTACATGGTGATTAGTTTTATTTTGATGGATGGTGCATGAGGATTTATACAAGCCACATAAGTAGAATCACATGACTACATGGATAAGAATAGACATACAAAATATTATGGAGGATGATGTAGAGGTTTAAAGGGTCATAAATCTCTTGGGATACTACAAGTTAGGATTTGATTTCCCTATCAAAGACATCCAATACCTAGGCACAAGGGCAGCAATGCACTTGATAAGCACCAGACTTTTCCCTGGTAGATGGTAGTCTGATATAAGTAAAACTTTCCTGTGCATTACCCACCACATGGCATAAGGAGTCAATTTAACATCTCCAAGTTCATTATAGATGAGATAATAAAGAATTCAAAATAATGCCATCAGGCACATGAGACCTTCTGATGGGGATACATGTTTATCCTAATGGTGATGAAGGAGATAGGTGTGTTAGATGGTGATGATGACCACCTATGGTTATTTTTACTAAGCCATGAATCCCTATTTATGAAGTACCATGACTTCATATTCTTGTAGCTTCTCTCAAAAATATAAAACTAGAGTGCAAGGGTGGTTTTAAAGGTATATAGAGGCCTTTGGGAAGGAGTGATACATCCCATAAGAACTCCCTTAACAAATTATGGGAATGGAAACCTTTACCATGGTGAAACACTTCTATGTGGTACACCTAGTACTCATAGATGGAAATATGTCAGGGTGGATTTGATTACCTTATGCATTCTCAACCAAATACTTCATGGCAGTGCTGAGGAGAATCCAAAACATGTAAACAATTAATATCTAAGCCAAGGTCATAGATCATAATAGAAGGATGATGAGGCACCAATTTATGTGCCCTAAAGCCAAGGCAACACGAGATGAGGATGATAGTGATAGTCCTAACATCCATCCCCTCTAAAGGGCAATAATAAATTGAAGTATTTTTAAACTTTAATATGAGATGAAGCCATGTAAGAAGGGTGCATATCTATCAAGGATGATGAATACCCCCTCTTAGTTGGTGATGAAGGAAAGGATGAATCAAAGTTGAAGGGTAAAAAATTAGAAGACATCATTGAGTGCATATAATTTAAAATAGACTTTGAGGAACAAATCATGCCACATGCCCTAAAAAGGCATGTGACATTGACACTAGAGGGTGATTCTTCCATAAAGCATCCAAATAAAAAGACTAAGGGACCTGTAGCATTCCCTATTAGTGTTCTTTACTAATACCATTATGGATATGGAGAGAGAGGTGGTATTGGTGCCCATTATAGAAGAAGAGATTGAAGAAGATAGGACAAGGAACTATATCCTACAAATTGGGGAAGGTGAAGAGGAGCTCAACACTAAAAATGTTTAGGAGGCCCTATAAAGCAACATGACCACCATGCTAAAATTAATAGATGAAATGGAAAGCCTCACATCTTGTACCACCTCATTAATGATCCCACCTTTGAAATTAGTGCTGACATCCAAGGATAAAGCCTCCCCAATGGCCCCTCAAACTATCAAGTAGAAAAGAGCAGGCTGGATGAAGATGGGACTAAGTGATTAAGATATATACTAGGATTTGGCACTTGAATAAAATCAAAAACTTGATAGAGAATATAAGAATGCCAAGTTGGAGAAAATGGCCCCAAAGTTTCCCTTAAGTGTAGGACCAGTAGTAGAATTGTTCAAATATGCACCAATTAAACCCACCAAATAACTAGAGGAAGTTTTGAAGGCATACCCAAGTAGAGAATGGGTGTTTGGATAGAAATAAGGTGATATTATCACCTCAAAAAAAAAGACAACTAAAAAGCACCATTAGTAAAAAAGTGATCCTGGCACTAAAGGATTAACCCTTGAAGTAAATATTGAAAATCCTCAAGATGAAGAAACTAATTGGGGGATAATCTAAGGATGCAACCCCCAAGGAGAAAACCATTGACTCCTTAAAAGATCATGCCAAAGAGAGCATTGGTGATAGTGAAGAGGAAGAATTAAACATAGAGAAGGCTATCATCAAGGACAATAGAGAGATTAACATAAGGGATATGGTGCAAAAGAACTAGGGGGACAAAGATATATACTTGTATGAAACTATTCCCTAAGCCTCCACAACAAGGATGTGTAAGTAGATCTCATTTATGTTATACCATTACATGGATGAAACCCAATATGAGGCACCAAGAGTAGTTACTTGGGGCCTAGAAGAGTATGAGGAAGGGTATAAATCCCTTCTTATTGACCCATGTGCCATAAACCCAGTCTAATCTGGGAATGTACTAATAAAAATGGCCATAGAAGTAACATGTTAGAACATCATCAATGAAGGCAAGGTGAATAAATTGAAGAATATCCTTAAGGAATCTAAGGATGAATCATAGGGAAATAGGTTTAATTTGTAATAGTTTGTGAGTGTGTGGAGGTGGCCAAACCATCTCTTCTATTTGGCATAAACACTTCAAACTTTTTAGAGGTAGATAAGATTTGTGCATTAGTGGAGAAGATGCTCCAAAGACTATAGCTTGAGTTAGTGTAATAAGAATAAGAAGAGGAATACCCCAATATCATACTGAAGAAGGAACTATTAGACAAGATCTAAGAGGTAGAGGATATCTTTATGAAGTTGAAGGAGGGCACAAAAATAGCAGACACCATTTTATTAAACATCTCCAACCAAGCCTCGGTCATAGATGCATGCTTAAAGAAAGTGAAGGATGAAAAGGAGTAGCTGATGGTTGAATTATACTCCACAAGTAGGGTAGAATGGTCTTAAATCATGTATGAATGTGTTAAGTAATTATATCAAATATTAGGAGTGAACCTTGAAAGAAATCTTTTGGGATCTATAGACTAAGGCATATGAGCAAGGGGAGATATTATATGGAAATGTGGCATTCTATAAAGAGATAGATAAGATAGATACACTTGCACTCATTAATGCATCATCCAAAATTGATAGTGCCACACAATAATCAAACTAGCTATAAATGCCTTTGAGGATTTCAACGTAGAACTCTAGGAGAATGCACTTGAGTTTTATACTCCCAAGATTTTGATGGCTTAGTCTAAGGTCAAACTAAGGATTTTTTTGTATGAGGTAATGTTGGGCACCTAACCCATTAATATAGTATTCATGCCAACTTGACATCTACCTTGGTGTGAGTATATATTTTTAGAAAAAATGGTTAGCCTAAGGGTTTTTGTATATAAATGGAGGTTGAAACACAAATCTTATGCCAATTAATAGGTGGTTAACCATCTCTTAGATATTAAGGGCATCAATAAATATTTGTAAAAATATGGAAAGTGTAATGTGGGGATCATAGAGTCATGGATTTGGTGATTATGATGATGGAATTCTAGCTCAGCACTCAACATGCAACTTTTACCCTAGCAAAGATGTTCTTGAAAGCTTATATAAGGAGCTTGAATTAGAAGATGAAGGAGGATAACTACAGCAAAGATCTGACATAATGACTTTGAAGCCATGTTTTGTATACCTTGCTCTAGCAGCCATTAAGCCTTAGAAATAGAATGGAGGCAACTCTAGCTCCAATTGTATGTGCCCAAGCTCATTTGTGATCCTCTAAGTTGTTAATATTATGTTTTGATTATAACTCTTGCTATGGAATTTTAACAATGACAATGGTGTTGCATTAAAATGTACTAAGTGTGTTTAGTTTGCATGTATTATAGTATTGCTAATGGGATGTGGATGTTTATGTGATGTTTCACTTTTAATTAATTGTGTGAATTGATGTTTGTGCATTTTTATAGTTTGTTACTTTAATGGAGTATCTAAAAATTTTCTGACATCATCTTTATTTTATATGGAGGATGAGTATAGATCTACACCAGTAACCCAATCCCTATTTAAATTGTATCTATTTAGTATGATTAAATTAAACAAAAGCAATCTTATGACCCATTAAATGCCTATATGACCCTAAGATTAATTCAAAAAAGGCCTTTGATTATGGATCTAGCCAATTTAAGTTTTTGTTACATTTTTTAAGTCCCCTTAGTGAATCCTTACACTATGGCACAACTAACCCATAATGGGCCCCAGTTCATTCTCAGTTGCACTTCAGGTGAGTGCATAAGACCTATGCCTTATGTGGATTGATGTCAACATAGTCAAGTGTTTAAATATTGAGTAAAAAGGGAGTATTCCATGTTTGCACCTGGTTGTAGTAAACTAACCTTATACTTTCACAATAAACATCTAATATAAATCCTTTATGGTAGGGAAAGACATGACAACAACCACTCTAGGTATTGTTAAACCACCAATTATGAAACATCCTCTACATAATAATTTAAAACTAACATATCAAAAATATTGTTGGATTTCTCCACATAGTAAAAAAAAACTAAAGTGCCTAAACCCACATGTTCACACACACACACACACACACACACACACACACACACACACACACACACACACACACACACACACACACACACACACACATGATCGGGCACATGCACACACATGCATGTGCATGTGCACATATAGGCACAATAAGACATATATGTGCACACATGCATTCATTCAAGTATGCATATATGTGCACATGCACGTACACACACACACATGAATGCACATGCATGCAATTTCACACACACATGCACACATATGCATGTGCATGCATGTACACACATGAATGACCATACACACATACACATTCATGTGCACATGTGTGCACACATAGATTAAATGGTCCCAATAGTTTCATGAATGCTTAATCAAACATTAATAATATATTTATCTCTTACATACAAAAAAAACCCTCATATATAAATAAAAAACTCATTATCATGATTGGGATTATCTTGCACAAATAAGAGGACCATCATCATGAATTTAATAATTTATCTATACAACACATTCATTTATCAAAAAAAATCACATCGTGTAAAATTTTCACCATCAAACAAAGAAGAGAGATGAAGCTCCACAATAAATAAAATATATATCGGTACCAATTCTAAATGAAATTCCTCTTGCATGTACATTTTAATATTTTATGATGTAATCTTAATGTTATCGCTCCATCATACAATATAATTAATTGTGACTTATGAGAAATCCAAATTTAGTTAATTAGAGAGGTGAGGTGGTGAATATTAAAATCAACATACTCAAAATTATGCTATCATGTCACCTACACTAAGCTATGTTAATCTTCTAAGCTGATAAAAAAAATCTTCCTTTAATTTTGTTTGGAATGAAATTTGTGTTCATGTTTACTAGATATGTTTTCTTTCATGTTTTATGTTAATGTGTTTTTTGCTAATGTATGTTGGTAAATACATCTACATTTTTATTTTGATGAATGTTTTTAAGGGAGTTGTAATTAATTTAGTGGTAAGAGAAACAATATAAGGGAAATTTTCAAGGGTGTGATTATTACATTATTTTCTAGTGAAATTTTTAAAACCCCATTGTCAAATTCCTACACACACGCACATAATTATTTCAACATGTAAATTTACACTCATACTCTTGTGGTTTCAATCTAAAATTTTGATCCAAAACCATACCCACATCTTCCATCCATAACCCATATGTAATTATTTTAAGAAATCATTCTCCACTCTCAAATTTGATGCACTTTTAAATTTACCCATGCATTTGGTACCCACCACCTCCATTGTAGATCCCATCATAGATTTGTTTTCTCAAACATAGCCAATAAATACTCAAACTCTAATTTATTCTACTTTCTCCCATGCATTTTTGCACCTATCTACACCTACCAACTTCCACTCCACTTAGCCATGTTGCATTTGATACACCCTTTGATGTATTATATGTCATTGGATTGAAATCACTACCATCAATGACCAAAAAATATGTTGACTCATTATATATACCCTATCATATGATAATGACATCGATGAATATTTCAAATCAATTTAAAGGACATATTTATATTTATGTGAAGTTACCTCTCTCAAATAATATTCATCACTCACTTTTATTATTATTATATTCCATTTCTTGATTTGTGTCTTATGTATGCTTATGCACCTACTCCAATCCTCATAACATGCTTTCATACCTATGTTTAATCTATTCTTATTACTCTAACCATAAGTCCCTCTCTATACATCCTCCTTCCTTCATCCATCCCTTGTGCGTTGTAAGTTGAGTCATTTGATTTTCTCACTTTTGAGGTATTTTTATTTCTTGAAATATTTAATCTCATATATTGTACAATATTTGTGTTTTTTACACTTAAAATATCATGGTAGTATTTTACAAACTTTAACTTTGCCTCCTTCACAAATAGGCCACATTATATGATGATATGTTAATAACATTCTTAGTATGAAATGGAAGTGTTGAGATGGACATGTTACAACCTAACACTAAAAACATTAGCGACCAAAAATCTTTGACAGTTTCAATAACCATCAAATGGTTACATTCCCACCATATAGTAGAAAAAAATAAAACCTAATATATAAAATGCCTTTGGCATAATAAGATGATGTTGGTGATGTTTAATAATAAAACATCCAAAATATTAAAATTAACAGGAGATTATCAATGGTTAACAGGGTAGGTACATCAAAATCACCCTCATGTTGATTCTTAGTAAAAAAGAATAAAAATTGAAAGATACATTATTGTAGACATATAAAAATGGCTTTGTGGTATTATTTAGTGTTATGTTATATTTAAGTTTGCATAATTTTTTATGTTATTTAATTTCGTTTAAATTAGGTAATATTTTATTTCTTGTTATCTTCCACCTTTCTAAAATTATCCTTGTGCATCTCTTATTTTATCCTATGTATCCCCTTTATTATCCTTATGTTTCATTCTTCTTTAGATCCCTTTAAGTCATGGTGTGTGTGTCCCTCTCTTTCCACTTTTTTAATTCCTAGCCATTAAAATTTGACATGTCTATTAATATTTTTTGAATTTCAACTCAAATGTAACTTGTAAGTAGATAAGCATTGTAGTTCATTTAGACATAGAGTACCCAGAAATAATTAATCGATAATTTTATTGAGAACTCACAAGCATTATATAAATCAAACAATCATTAGAGTGTATATGTTTAATCTTGTATTTATCATGGAGCACTTTTGGTTCACAACCTAGTGTTTACAGTTTACTTATCATGTGGCTTTTGGTCTCCAAATGTTTGAGTCATAAGATGAGGAAACTTTTTCAGACTTATTCATTCATATACCACTTGGACTTGATTGAAAATTGTCCCCTCAACCCAATTTACCAAGTGTCTTCTAATGTTCTTCTTGATTCTCTTTCCTTATGTAAAATCAACATTTTTGTCGAACTATACTTGAGCATTAAGAGAAAGATATTCAAAGGATTACAAAAATTAACCTTTTACTTTTTTTTTTAGCATAAAAGCCTCAAATAAACATAAGTTTTCAACAATGATAATGAAATAAATTTACATATATGGTGGCCGGTCTAATCTAAAATCAATTTTTCCAACTTGTTCTAGAATCTTAAATGGACCATACCTGAGTGGTTTTATCTTTTTAGTTTTACCTTTGAGTTTGTCTTTCCTTAAGTACAACCATACCTTTGTTAATATTTGATCGAAAGAAAAATGCTAATAAATAAAATGCATTCAAAGGATGCATATAATAAATATATATTAGAAATACACTTGACATTTGGTATCTCTATTTGATTTTAAATCATTATATATTAATTTATTATATACCTTTGCACATGAATATAAAAACATCGGGTTGGATTGTTGCATATTGTTTATATTTTTTATGAAATTAAAACTAACATATGGAAGGAGGAATCAAAGTGACATTTTTAGAATAGTTTGAGATAACGCCACTAAAACTATGATATATTACTTTAATTATTAATTAAATTCAATTATTTAAAATATTTTATAAATTTAAAATGTAGAAGAACAAAACCCGTGATTTTTTTGAAGATATTATTTGAATTGAAAGAGCAGTTTGATGTAGAAAGAAAGAAATATTTGAAGAATTACTATAGTTGTGTGGAGATATGTGAAGGAAACTTGAGATTGATATTTTGTGCATGAATTCAGACCAAGTGTGATTCTTTTTTTATTTTTTTTGTTAAGACATGACAATAAAGACCTTATATAGGTGCTTCAATTTTCATTTGAAGGGCATAATGAAATTGTACATGCATGTTTCAATGCTAAAAATAATTATTATATAGATTTGAAGTCTACATGGTTTCTAGTTTTTTAATGCTCCAATAATGTTTCCTAAATGAGAGAATTGATGGTATAAAAAAAAATAGCTTGGGAATTATACTTGTTGATTGCATTTTTCTTTGCTTTGCCTTTTTAGTGTTGGATATGCAAACATTGAAAAATAAATATTTATTCTTTAAAAGTCAAGGCAATTTAAAAGGGATTATATAGATTTTTTAATTCCTAAATATTAAATAGGTGCATAAAATGATTAGATAAAACTTTTTTTTAAACATTTTCAAATCAAAGTTCATGTGATCAAGACCCAATAAGTCCTAAGCTTTGTAATGAAACTATATAAGCCTATTTCAAACTCAATTTTATCACATAGATGAAATGGTAAATGTGTTTTGGTAAGAGGTATTTATTAGTTGTCTAGAGATTCCAAGTTCAAGCTCTCTCCACTCCAAAAAGTGAAAAAAAAAAATTAAACGTATCAAACTATATTTTTGTCAAAATTTAGGACAAATCATACCTCCTGTCATAAAAAATTTCCATAGCTTTTGCATCCAGATATTTTTTCAAAATTTTCAATTGTTTCATAAAATTAACTCTACAAGATTTCTAACTAGCGGTTGTGCAATGGGTTCCAAAATTTCATATGGTATACTTTAAATATTGAATACTCAAATAGATACCAAAATTTACATTAGTGAAGGTAAAACACATTATAAACCAATAAAAAAGCTTCAAATTGTTAAATATTTAGCATCTAGTGTACAAATAATTATTATGACCTCTCATTATTCAATGGAAAAAAAGAATGTTATTGTGAATTTAGATGTTGTGTCCAATTTTTTTGACAACATATTTGGTTTTTATCACTTTATAATCTATTATAAGAATGTTGATAATTTGATCATGTAAAATATATTGCTTTGTCAATGCAGAAATAAGGTTGTAATATTTGGTGATTTAGTATGTATTTGTGCTTTTATGTAAATAAAAAAATGCAAATATATGCTAACAAAAGTACACAACCAATAAAACTAGGTACACAAGAAAAAAATGACCTAAATACATTAATTTAACTAAGAAAAATAGATATTAAATATGCAAGATAGAGGATTACTATTCTATGAAATTTAAAAAGAGGGGTTCCTAGAGAAATATAAGGATTATACCTTATGCAATATCAAATGTTAAAAGTGACAAAAAAAAATAGTATAGAATTAGTCTTAAATTAGATCCATAAATTTGGTAAAGATTAGAGAAGTCTATAGAATAACAACCCAAATTAAATGGCTTGATTTTTGTAACAACCAAAACTATACTAGTGGTTTCAGTAAGCTAATGTTTGATATTGGTCACAAGCTTCGAACCTGGTCAAATAATGTTAGATTTTGATGAAACTATGCAAGTGACTTGGTTTGTGGCTTATGATTAACTATTTATTGAATGGGGTCTTTGTGAACAATAATATGTGTAAAGGAAAATGACAGGAATCTCCTTACTATTATTAATAGTATTACATCTATATTAACTCTTGGGGATGTACTCAAAACTCTATTATCAAAAAATATGAGACAAAATTCCATGGAGGATTATAAAACAAAGGATGCATATTTATGATAGGTCATCTCAATAAAGATATAAAAATTAGCCAAGGGATAGAGAATCAAATTCAATGGGTAAAGCTAAATCCTAAGGAAGACCTACAAAGAAATGTTGGAATTATGATAAAATTGGGAATTTTAAGAAATAATGTAGAGTTAAAAAATATTGAAAAAGGTAAACTAACTAATAATTCCCCCTCTATAGAAATGATTAACTCCAGTGAAGACTCATGGTATATATACTTCAAAACTTCAAGTACCCGTGCATGTTGTATACACCTAAATTCACTCGCTTCATTTATCATCACTAATATTACTATTAGTTGACATTAATTCCATTTATCTCATTTAATTTCATCATAATATCACCCTTTATAATAATTTATCTAATATCCCCCTTCATTATTATTTATTCACTAACCTTATATTATCCCCACAAATCTATTAATTCTTTTAATAATCTCTTAATCTTATCATAATCTCACTTATACATTATTTGAGAATTTAAAATTCTTATGACCCACCTACCCTATCCTATTCCTAAGCTCTCCTACATCCCTAGTCCCTAATCATTTATCTAACCACCTATCTAACCACCCACTAAACTCACTTGGTCCCTAAATTGGATTTTATAATTCTCCAATTCTAGAATCCTCTCTAACTTAGCCCTTTTATCTCTAAAAGCCTCTATTTTAGAGGCTTCCTAGGAATTTTTAATTACTTGGATAATATTCTACCATGGATCCTCCCAACACAATTTTGAATATTGGCCATTGATCTTCCCTCCATGGCCTAATTAAACAAGCCAATCCTCTATGGCCAAATTAACCAATGAATCTATGAGCTTCTATGTTATCATTCTAGTCTTGAATCCAAATAATACATGCAATCCAAGTGTCTTCATCAAGCCAACATCATGCTAATAAATCTAAGTCTATGGTAAGCAAACTTCATCCTTTAATGCTTTAGTCTTTTTATTGTTTGAATCTTGATTTGGAGTAATTAGCTTTTAAGTTCTAATGTTAGTATGAGTGTCTCATTTCTCTTTGTATTTTATTCTTAAATGGCTCTAGATCTTAATGTTAGATTGACATTTTGGGTATTTTTATATCATTACAAAATTAAAATTCCATAGCTCAAATTTTCATCCTTACACATGCCATAATACATAGTTGATTAACTTTGGTTCTTCATTTCATATGACTCCCCATAATGAATGGTCATTTCAATATGAAAATATTAATATGTGTGATGTATTATTAATATATGGATTATAATATCATAGGACAAAGAAGAGCCAAGATAATACTTAAATATTAAATGCTTCAGACCCTCCTCAATGTTATACATATTCTAAGTTTGACTAAATATATGATTTATATAATCAAGATAAAAGATATGGGTGTGTAGGTAATATTTAGCAATGATAGTTACAAGATGCTTTGTGGATTACTGATAAGAGAAATCTACATTAAAACATTTTTCAAGCTTGAGTCAAACACTTTAAGTGATATATGTAATATATTTTTTATTTATGAGGTTAAAATTGAGTTATATTTAACCTGTAATCATCTAAAAATGACACTTGAGTGCCAAAAGTTGTACTTGAGACCACCCATTCCTAGTTTAGCCCTAGACTATATTAGAGCTTATTTAGACACTTATCTAGATTTTATGTAGGCCACACACATCCCTAGACATCTCAAAATTAGTCTCAGACCCTTCCTTAAGCATTCAAGTCCCTAGTGCCTCTAGTTCTACCACTTAGACACTAGTACCATAAGTGGATGTTAGCACCACAACACTATTGTACTATTTGGGTTTTATTATCCTTTTCCCTATTTTTAGTTCCAATGGATATCTTTTCAATTCTTAAATTACCTAAGGTTGTCCTAGACCTATTTCAAACCACACACAAGCACCAAATCAGTATATATACATGAATCTTAGCCCTTTATCTACTAGATGGAAATTAGATGCAAATACACATAAATAAGCCTAAAACAAGTTGTGCACAATAGATGTTATCAATCCTTATTCTACACTACTTCTACATAAAATCATCTACATCCATCCAAAACTCATAATTCATAGATTCCCAATCTTAAGCCTCACTCAAAGCACTCAAAATGGCATTCATACTAGCTTCACTTGCACTTACACTAACACTTTTTTGGAGAGTTTTCAATAATGTCATGGTGATGTCATGGAGGTTTCTTGGTGATTGAATGAAGTGTCATGTTATCCTAAGTGATAATGACAAAGTGTGAAATGTGCCTATTCTAGTATGCTTGAAGTATGATTGGTTGACCTTCAGTTTTGGCATGGTTAGAGATGTTAAAAAATGAGTATGGTGATTTAAGGATGTAAAATAGGTCCATAAAATGTTTTCTATGCTTTGAGTGCTTGTGTGCATAAGTGTAATTCATCTACTTGTCCATAGTTTTCATCTATACCCATTGGGTCTAGTGGTAGAAAATCTAAGTAGGTAGTTTGATGACATCACCATTACCACATGGGAATGAGTCAAGGGGATTTGGTCATATGGTTATGATCACATTATTCCCTAGTTCTTATGCATTAAATCTCATGTCATGCACCTAATCACGTCAAAATATATGCAAGTGCAAAGTTGGGCTTCCAAGCATTTTGACAATGTTTTCCCATACTTAGCCAAATTTGTAATGTGGTAAGAAGAGCCGAGTAAGCATTTTCATGTATTAATATCTCGCACATGTGGATGTTTCAAAATAATATGATCATATGGGTTTGTTTAATTTTGTGCTTAATTGATTTATGCTAATTTTTAGGTCAAGCATCAAAGCATGACAAAAGATATGACTGTGCAAAGTTATCCTTCTAAGAAGATAAGTAAGGTTCCCATACTTAGTCATTTTTATACAAGTTAAAGTTCAAGCAACATTGACATAACATGTTACTCTAAGAAGTCAAGAAGCAAAGAGATGGTGCCAAGTGCCATGATCATAGGGGCTCTGTGTAATATTAGATAGTGAGTGTTGCATGATAAGGACTTGACTAATCCATAAAGATTGATAGTACATGATGAGTCAACATTGTAATATTGCACAAGATGAGGTCAACGTGTTCAAGGTTTAATGTTTGGATTTAGCAAATTGTGTGTTAAAGGTCAAGCTTCATATAATAATATTGATGATGTGTATTTAATCTAAGCATTAAGGACTTCAGATGTGAGTAAAGTGTTTGATGTTTAACTGTGACCATTTGCATTTAAATATTCAAATGTAACAAGGGAAAAACCAATCTGTGGTTTTTGGACCATATATTTTAATCAAGGATGAATTTTCCCACGCTATAAAAATAAAATATGAAGAGGACTCCATGGTGCATCTAATTTGAATATCTAGAAGTGTGTACAGTCAAATATTTTAAGTTTTAAAGTTGATTATGTGTTTGTGCTTGTTCTACAAGTGACTCGAGAAGAATAATTGAGCTTATGTAGATGTTATTTCATTATTTCATGGATAATTAGCTATTTGGGAGTGTTTTAAACTCCATTAGGATGATCTATGTGCATTTTTAAGGTTTGACCAATTGTATTTAGTATGAAAAATAGTTTAGAAGGTGATTATGTGTTCGTTCATAATGACTATGTGCACAGAATGTTGTTTGAGTGAATTGTGCTTAAGAAGAAGGGTTTTGTGTTGGTTATTGGCACTTAAGGGGGACATATAGTTCATATCGAATAGTTCCATGCTTTTTGTATTGGTTTTGTGTTCTTGTTTTGTTCAATGAAGTGATAAAGGAGTGAATGGGTTCACATGAGACCTATAAGGGCTATAAGGGCCTAATTGAAAGGTGTATTTCCTTAAGGGTGACCCATAGATGCTATGGCCGATCTATGAAGATTGTTTTTGAGGCATATCTTGATGTGAAAGATGGCTTAATGTTTAAGGCATGCCTAATGGCTGACCAAAGTAGTGAATATCATGTTGGCTCTATAAATATTGAATCCAAATATGTTGGTTTCTATACTTGGTGTGTGAGACTTAGGAGAGTTTTGAGAGAGGATTGTGTGTGTAAATTATGTATCAAAGGAGGGATAGAGTGACATATAGATGATTTTAAGAGCATAGTAGATTAATGACTATCTGTATGACATGTAGGTCATAATTTTATTGGCATAATAGTACTCTTATAGATTTAGTGTGAGTGAAGGTGAAGAGTGATAAGAAGAGGTCCATTATTAGGTGTTGAAGACATCATTTTATAGGTGGATGTGTTCATAGGTTTTATTGTGGTAGCTCAACATCTAAGGTGGTTTTAGCCTCTTTGCAAGGTGAAACTAGATAAAAGTCTGGTTGTTATTGTAGCTTGGCTAAATAGGTGTTATAGTACCTTATGGGATTATAGTCTCATTAAATAGGGATTATAGTTCTTTGATCAATTACAACTGGTCTAAAATGGTTCTTGTTATTATAAGATAGTAGTCCAATTTTAGGTTCTAGTGGTTTTTCTCCCCCAAGAGAGTTTTCCACATATGGCATGTGTTATGTGATTGATCTTGCATTGTCTATCTTGCTCTTTGTTATAAATGATGTATATGCTTTATGAATGCTTGTGGTAACTGGTTAAGTGTTTGTAATGATTGAAATTGAAGTTTTAATATTTGGGTTCATTCTTTCACCCCCCCTCTCAATGATTGTACCTCTAATAATTGGTATCAAATCAAGTCCTTTGGTAAAAGCTTAACAGCTTGAAGGTGATCCAAGGTACAATATGGGTATTCATCAAGGAGGTTTCTCTACTAAGCAAGATCTAATGTTTAATAGATTAAATTATGATTTTTGGCATGCAAGGATGAGGACATACATTATTCCCATAGGGTTTGATGTATGGAAATCTATTATGGATGGTTATGTTTCTCCTATGATAGAAATTCTAAGGCAATGAATGCTATCACTCGTGGTCTTACTAAGACTAAGTTCACCAAGGTAATCCATTATAAATATACTAAATAGATATGAGACAAAATGTATATCATATATGAAGGAGATTCAATTGTCAAGCTTGCTAATTTGTAGACTCACAGAAGGTAATTTGAAAGTCTCGACATGAAGGAAGAAGATTATGTGGCATCCTTTTTATAGAGATTTGATGAGACTATGAACATCATTAGAGGTCTTGGAGAGAATATTGAAGAGGCTACTATAGTCCAAAAGTTATTAAGGTCTCTATCTCTCAAGTTTGATCCAAAAGTAATTGCTATAGAAGAAAGTCATGATCTTGCTCAATTGAAGATGGATCAATTTCATGGCACCCTTACTACATATGAGATGAGAGTAAATGATTATATACCACCAAAAAAGGAAATAGCATTCAAGATACAGATGAAGCCTAAGAATAAGTTCCAAGGTAAGAAATCCAAAGAGGATGACATTTATGATATTGATGAGGATTAATAAATTGCTTTGATTAATAGGAAATTGAACACATGATCAGGGAAGTATAAGGATAAACTACCCTTCAAATGTTTCAATTGTGGAGAGATAGGACATTTTTCTTGTAAGTACCCTCATAAACATGGAAATATTGATGATGAATAGCATAGTAAAGGTCAAGATGAAAATAATAATACATATAGGAAGAAAGGATTCATAAATTATAACAACAATAAGAAGTCCTTCAAAAACAAGAAGAGTTTCTACACTAAAGAAGATTGTAGCTCATCAGATGAGAGTGAAGACAGTGACTTAGAATATAATCATGAATATGATGGTCCTACTGAAGATGAAGCTTTGTTCATGGTTGATAAAGGAAGTTGATCACATTAGAAGGTGTCTACTTGGATTGATTTAGATGATGATGATGAATATGAGATGGACTATGAGACTGTATTGATGAATGTTCTTGAAGAACTAAAGATTGAGAACAAAATCAATAAGAAGATGAAGTCTCAACTTAAGGAATATGAGGAACAATTCAGTGTGTATGAAGAAATAATGAATGAAGATACCAAGGAGCATGAAGATATGATCAAGCATCTCAATTTTCAATTGGAAATTCTATCTACAAACCTAAAATATAAAGAAGATGAATGTTCAAGATATGTTTCTAAAAATGAGTCTTTGGAATCTAAGTTAGAACATACATATAGTAAGATGAAGACATTTGTGATATTTGAAAGAGTTCATATGATCTAGACAATATTATAAGTGGTCAAAAGCTTGCTAGTGATAGAATTTGTCTTGGATATAAATAAGAATAAAAGAATGTAACTTGAGACAAGATGAAGACTAATGTAAACCAAGACAATTATACTTTGAAGACAAATCATTAGACAAGGAATGAAAGTGATAGCAAAGTAAAGGCAAATTAGATCAGACATCCAAATGCCATGAGGTATGCAAGTTTCAATGGTTATTGTTACACATGTAATCAATTTATTCATAGGGCTAGAGAATGCAAGAGACTTGTTAGAAATGAGTTTACATGGAACTATGATGGGGGTCATCAATTAAAAGGTGTGAATAGAATTAAGTGATTTAATTGTCATGAAATAGTACATATTGAAAATTTATGTCCAAATGAGGTAAGGCAAGATACATTTTTTTCAAAAGGTATGGTGTGCTACAATTGTGAACAGGGAGGTCACATTACTAGGTTCTACAAGCAAATATATATAAGTCAAAATAGGTTTAATCAGAATCTTAGAGTACAAGGAAGAAGGCAAGTCAACTAATGGAAGCCAAAGGTGACAAGTGTGAGTCATGATGAGACTTTAGGTCCAAGTAATCTATTTTCTATGATGGAGAATGATTCATAAGTTGAAGAGTGTCAAGGGCTCTCATTGTCTGCTCATGTTGTGAGTGAAAAGACCAAGCCCAAAGAAAAGACCAAGGTGTTGGTTGAATCTAGTCCTAAGGTATGCATGGATTGAATTGAACATCCTTCCATTTTTGAGCATGTATCATGCAAAGAACATAAATTATCTATGCCTAGTGATGAGGTTCTAAACTACAAGGTAGATTCTTCAAATGAAAAGGTATGTCATGAATCTTTGTTGTCTCCATGTATTGTCAATCCAATTATAAAATAAAATGATAATGATATGGTGGTTGAGAATTTGGCTTTCTTAAACCTAAGAAGAATAATAAAAATTATAAGTATCAGATGACCAAGGAGGAAAAGGAATATGAGGAGTTATGGGCAACTCTGGATTTCAATTTATTCTAGGACATTGTGAAGTAGGGTGTCTCTACCTATGCTTTGTAGGAGACATATTTTCTTGTGGAGAATCAAGTTTGTGTGCTCAAGATGATAATGCCAATCAGAGGTTTTTATTTAAGGAGGAGAAACAAGATCATGATCTTGTTCCAAATATTTGTGGAGCTATAATACAAGATCAGAATGGATGTTTCCAGATGGCATAATGAGTTTAATTCATTATCAAGAAATGTTTGGTGGTCAAAATGGTCTATGCACTTCTTTATGATGTGTTATAGGTGTTTTTGTGGTCTAAATGTATGTTTGTGCCAATTGAAGATATTTTTGTGTGCTCTCAATTTTCTCATTTTTTGTCTTAAGGGCAAACAGGCCTAAAATGGGTTATAGGAAGTCAAGGCTCCCAAAGGTTTGAAGGCTTAATTTTTGGTCCAAAAGTGTGTAATGGGTGTCTCCAGGTATGTAAGAAGTTTTAGAGGTATGCATTGACCAGAAGGAGGTTTGTTAACCTTATTTATTTTGATAGTCTAAGGTTTTGGGATCTGATAGAAAAGTGGTTTGCCTTATGATTTGAGATTTTAAGTTTCTTAATAAGTTAAATTGGCCAAATGGGTTATCAAATCAATATTCATAGAGATCTGAAGGTTTATAGTTTTTAAAGTATTCATGTTTTTTCAAGATGGAGGCCTAATTGGCTAGTTAGTTTGTGAAGGAAGTATGTTTCATAATATGAGATAGGTGGTGAAAATTTGTGTGATTGAGAGGTAATATGAGAGTGATCCAAATATAAAGTTTTATTTCTTGAATATATGTCTAATAAAAATTGTGGGCTCTACAAGTTCTAGGTAGGGCTACAAGGAGGCTAGATAGGCCTAGTATGAAGAAGAGTGTCTTTTGATCAAATTATCTAAAAGAGCAAGGAATGAGTATTTCAAGGTGCAATATCAAGTTGTATTAATATATATTTCCTATTTTTTGAGTGGCATGAATTTATGTTTTTGGTCCTTGAGGTGGTTTGATAGGGAAGGCTAGTAAGCTTGTATGTTGGTTCTTCATGGTGTGTGGAGATCTGAAGATACCCAAGAGGGAAATGGATAAAATATATTAGGGAGAGTCTATCTTAGATTTTTATTGGTGAGTTCCATCATACTTTAGTATTTTTATGTGTTATTTCTTCATTGGTTGTAGTGTTTGGTTAAAGAGAGTGTTGACATAGAGCAAGAGGAATTTGTCAAGGCAAGCATAAGTAAGCTCAAGGTAAGGGGGAGTTTGTATCATATTTTTAAGGTGGTACTCTCTTATTGGTGGTATTTTTATTTCCTCAAGATTAGGTTTTACCCACTTTGTCAATATGTTAAAAGGGGAGAAAGTTCTTGTTGTGAGAGTGCTTGAGAAGAGAGAGAAGGTGAGTTGAATGATGTTTGTTGGCATCAATGATAGAGGGGGAGATTATTGGAGAGTTTTTAATTATGTCATGTATGTGTCCTAGTGAGTGTATTAAGTGTCTTTTTATCCCAAGTGATAATGACAAAGTGTGCAATGTGTATATTCTAGTATGCTTGAAGTATGATTGGTTGATCTTCAATTTTGGCATGGTTAATGATGTTCAGGGATAAGTATGGTGATTGAAGTATGTAAAATAGGTCCCTAAGATGTTTTTTACACTTTTAATACTTGTGTACATAAGTTTAATTCATTTGGTTTTCCATATTTTTCATCTAGACACTTTGTGTCTAGTGGTAGAAAATCTAAGTAGGCGGTTTGATGACATCACCATTGCCATGTGGGAATGAGTCAGGGGGAGTTGGTCATATGGTTGTTATAAATTTAGTCCCTAGTTATTATGAACTAAATATTAGGTCATGCACCTAAGTGCATCAAAATATATAAAATTTCAAAGTTGGGCTTCTAGGCATTTTGACAGTGTTTTCCCATACTTAGCCAAATTTATAATGTGGTAAGAAGAGTTGAGTAAGCATTTTGATGTAGTCATATATCACACATGTGGAAATATTATAATAATATGATCATATGGGTTTGTTTAATTTTATACCTAGTTAATTTTTTTTAATTTTTAGGTCAAGCACTAAAATGTGGCAAAAGATATGACTGTGCAAAGTTGGCCTTCTAGGCAGATAAGCAAGGTTCCCATAGTCATTTTTGCACAAGTTAAAGTTCAAACAACATTGATAGAGCATGTTACTCCAATAATTTAAGTAGTGATATGGTGAAAAGTTTCATGATCATGGAGGTTTTTATCAAGATTTAATGGTGAGCATTGTATGATAAGGACCTGACTGATCCATAAAGACTGACAGTGCATGATGAGTCAAAATTATAAGATTGCATGAGATGAGGTCAATGTGTTCGATGTTTAATGTTTGGATTTAGTGGAATATGTGTTAAAGGTATATCTTCATAAAATAATATTAATGGTGCATATTTAATCTAAGTAGCGAGGACTCGAGATGCAAGTAAAGTGTTTGAGGTTTAACTTTGACCGTTTGCATTTAAATATTCAAATTTAACAAGGGAAAAAAAAATTATGGTTTTTGGACCATATCTTTTGATCAAGGATGAATTTTCCAATTCTATGAAAATTAAATATGAATAATACTCCATGGTGCATCTAATTTAAATATTTGGAAGTGTGTATAGTCAAATATATTAAGGTTCAAAGTTGACTGTGTGTTTGCGTTTGTTTTGCAAGTGACCTGAGAAGAGTAATTGAGCTTATGTAGATATTATTTTGATGTTTCATGGTGAATTATCTATTGAGGAGTGTTTTAAAATCCATGAGGATGCTCTGTGTGTATTTTTAAGGTTTTACCAATTGTATTCAATATGAAAAATGGTTTAGAAGGTGATTGTGTGTTTGTTCATAATGACTGTGTGCACAAAATGTTATTTGAGAAAATTGTGATTAAGCAGAAGGGTTCTATGTTAGTTGTTGGAACTTAATGGGGACCTATAGATCATATGGAATAGGTATATTCCTTTTTTATTGGTTATGTTTTCTTTTTTTTTTAATGAAGTGCTAAAGGAGTGAATGGGTTCACATGAGACCTATAAGGGCTAAAAGAGCCTAATTGAAAGGTGTAGTTCCTTAAGGGTGACCCATAGATTCTATGACCAACTTATGAAGATTTTTTTATTCATTTATTTATGTGAGAGATGAATTAAGGATTAATGCAAACCTAATGGCCAACAAAGGCAGTGATTATCATTTTTGCTCTATAAATAGTGAAACCAAATGTGTTGGTTTCTAGACTTGGTGTGTGAGACTTGGGAGAGATTTGAGAGAGGCTTGTGTGTGTGAATGGTGAATTGAAGGAGATTTAGAATGCCCTATAGATGAGTTTAATATTATAACATATTGATGACTATTTTTAAGACTTTTAGGTCGTAATTCTATTGGTAGAATAGTGCTTTTGCAGTTGAGTGTGAGTAAAGGTGAAGATTGATAAGCAGAGGTCCATCATCAGGTGTTAAAGATAGTTTATAGGTGGATGTGTTCATAGGTTTTATTCTATTAGATTAGCATATAAGGTGGTTTTATCCTCCTTTCAAGGTGAAACTTACTAAAATTCTAGTTTTTGTTGCAGCTTAGCTAGATAGGTGTTGTAGCACCTTGTAGGATTGTAGTCTCACTAAATAAGGATTGTAGTTCCTTGATCAGTTGTAGCTAGTCTAAATTGGTTCTTGTTATTATAGAATAGTAGTCAAATTATAGGTTCCAATGGGTTTTCTCCCCCAAGAGGGTTTCCCACATATGTCATGTGTTATGTGATTGATCTTACATTGTCTCTCTTGCTCTTTGTTATGTATGATGTGTATGCTTCATGAATGCTTGTGGTAATTGGTTAAGTGTTTATAAAGATTTAAATTGAATTTGGATTATTTTGGATCACTAATTTACCCACCCCCCTCAATTATTGTACCTCTAACACACTTATATGAGGATAACTACATCAATCTTGATCCCTCTTTAGAGAATTGATATATAGGAAAATCTCATCACAATGGGGTGTTAAGGATGTCCAATTTACCCAACTAACACCACATATTTTATAATTAGGCCAAACTAAATTCTCTAATCACATGTAAGTCTAGGGTTTGAATATAAAATAGTTCACAACATGTCATAGATAATGAATCAAGGTTTGTCCACATAGGAGCAGGATTGGAAGACTTAGACACAGGTGTTACCTGAAGCTCAGGATAGTTCCTACATAGAGGACACTAGTGCCATAACACTATTATCTAAGGTAGGGTGGTATTTTTTAGGTGGGTTTTTAACATTTGGATCCTATTTATGACACTTAGATAAACTCGTGTACTAGTTTTCATCCTTTAGATCCTTCATCTCAGGCATTTTATAGCTAAGTATTCATTTATCTCCATTATTATTATTAGAAATATCAGTTTAGCTCAATTATTTCATAGGCTAGTGGTTGTATTTATTGAATATTTTATAACATAATTTATTATGTTTATCCCCTTTAACAACCTAGGGATTACATTCCATAAACCCTAAAAATTTAATTCATTTGGTGAACCTAACTTACTTCAAGCACATTATTTCAAACCCTAGTGAACCATTAGGGTTTCCCTTCTTATTTTCAAAATATACTCAATTTTTAGTTTATATCCTATCATGATGGATTTCATTTTTTACTTTTTGGTACAAAGTCTTATGGTTTATCTTTCATTTCTATTCCCTAAAATTTTTAGAAAGATGCACATATATGTCACTCCTCTCATGGACCCTATTAGAACTTATCTTATTTCTCACATTGGTCCACCCTCTATTGAGTCCCCCTTTTATGAGTATCATTGTTACATGGCTCACTTTGAGTTACCTCTAGTTACTACTCAATGATAGAGAGTTTATAAAACTCCTTTTTTTTTACCTCCATGTAGACCAGTTGATTACCTTCACTCACATCTTGCCTCTACTACTCAACCTCAAAAATAGTAGATCATGTGGTTTAACTTGTTACTAAATGGAATAGGATGCCTCCTCAACTTATATAGGAACAACATAGATCCACCATCCCTCCTCATCTCTAAAACACTACAATGCGACCTAGGGATCAGCATAAATTATTTTATATTTTATATTAGGTGAGAAACACATCAACTAAGATCTCTAAATTGGAATTAATTCAAAAGGAAACTATTTTCAAATATATTCTTTTTCAAATACTCAATCATACATCTTTCCTCGTGACACAGAGCAAGCTTACTTTACATATATCATGAACACCATCAAGAACATTAAGGATGTTATATCTTTTTCTAATGAGGATTTGCCCTCATATTTAGTTATTGATCAAAATCTACCACTCTTCATTCAGGCACAAATCAATACCAATATTATTAAATGAGTTATAATTGATAATGGTTTAGGACTTAACACATGTGACCTCACATTTATATAGACGATGGGGTTGATACGGCATCTATTTATAATATATATAAGAACATTATAGGTTTTGATGGCACTCCTAGATAGACATTGGGTTTTATTATGTTGGATATTAAAGTTGGACCAAAAACCCTACCTACATAGTTTCAAGTGATGCCTAATCATTTTCAATGAAACCTATTACTTAGGAGACCTTGGATATATGTTATGGAGGCCATACCCTTTACCTTGCATAGATACATCAAGTTTTGACATGATGGATACTTACACTTGTCCAGTAGATAATCAATAATTTAGATATTATAGAGTCACCAATCCTACCACCCTAAGTACATATTTATATGGGACACCTCATGTTCTCATAGAGGCCCCACCTCATAAGATTATGATAGAGCAGATGCATACATATGAGGTTAGGGAATCTAGCACCACTAATCCTACACCCATTCTAAATCCTCCTATAATGCAGTTACCTTCACCCATGATGAAGGAGGACCCTCTTAAAGTATAGTTATCCCCACCCATGATAGATGATGGGATTATCACAACATAATTACCATTATTTTTTGATTTAAAGGAAGTATATATTCAAAACTCTGATATATATTTCTAGGCCACCATAGAGAATGATCCAACACCCATTGGCATTGATGATTACTTATGTGGATTGATCTTCACACCAATTGGCCCTAGAGAGTACAGAGATGATTCTAAGGCACTCATGCATTTTCCCACATAGGTATCACTACTAATTCATAATATTATAGATATAAGCCCACCCACTCAGTTATAGTTAGAGGCAGATTCCTCCATTCATTCAATATATATGGTTATATCTATGGATATTGACCCAGTTATATAGATTTAGGTAGGTAATTCATAAGATAGACCACATCATATTCTATAGATATTACTTAATAGATTATTGATGGCATTACCCATAGTTTGTCACATATCCATTAGTATATTGTCATAGTAGGATGGTGGACCCTTTTATCATTTTCATGGACTTACATGACATGATATAGATACATGCTCAACATTATAGCACAAGTTGAATAATTTCAAGGCTTAAGGCACTATGTAGATTACACAACCTCCACCTCCACCAATACAGGAACCATGATAGAATATTCATTGACACAAATATTTATGGAATAATCCCTTGGCTATCTAAGTTTTCATCCAAGACTGATACATCCCTTATGTTGTTATAGATGAGGATTTTTATCCCAACACTTGCACATTGGCATTTTTACAGCACATAAGACATCAAAAGAGTGAGATAAAACAAGATATACATTATTAGGATTCCTTAAGACATATCACAATACCATTTACATGTGGCCAAAATGTGTCCAACACATTACTCTTCATCATGAGCATAGGCACTCATACACATGTTATCATTGGTAGTACATGGTTATAAGTAATGGATGCCATAGTTAGTCAGATAGATAGATGCTTGGATTTCAGTCATGAGGGACACATAGTTCACATTTTACATGATGGATTAGATGATAATAATATATTTCATACATATATCCTATGTTCCAATGTGGTTTACCCTTGGATCGTACGAGAGGCTTATTACATAGTAGAGCAACATGTTATTCAAATGCACAAAATCTAGACTAATGTCAAGGGTAAGGATGCACTTAAATAGATAGAATGGTATGATGATCATGATGATGATGATTTATTTGAGTTTGGGTAGATTTAGTATCCAATATTGGATGACCTACCACTAGATCCACCATTTTATTATTCACATCCCATGGATGTGCTCATAGGTCTATAGATACATTATACTTCATTTGTATATTATTTCATTTATTTCCAAAATTTAATTGTACATAATTTCATTTACTCTTGTTCTATGTATATAGTTTCATTTCCATGTTGATTTTGCATAGCTTATATCTCAAAAAATATAAAAATAATATAATATATCAAAAACACAAAAACATTCAAATATTTACTCATAAAATACAAATTATATAATGTATACATTTATATGTTTACATTTCTTATACTTGTTAAGTGTTATATATGCTAACTATCTTAGTATAGTTAGTTTTATCATGCATACATGCTTCACTTATTCTTTTTGAGTATTCATAGAGGCTTAAAAGATCTAAGTCCACCACACATATCCAAATTTGCTATTATCTACCCACTAGGAGCATATACACAAGTTCCTCATTTGATACATTCACCGATTTAGGAGTCATCTTATGCACATTTCTAGAATTTTTATATCTTGATATTGATCATCCTACATTACTCAATTTTTTTGATGACTAATACTACTGTAGACTTAGTTTATATATATATTTCATCTTATATAGATTTTTACTACATGTTCATGCATAATTTCATTTTTATATTTCCTAGTTTAGAATTTTTTGTGCCTCCAAGCTTCTACATCTACTTGAGGTCATTTGTATATGCCATTATTTTATGGTTCTATGCCACTTCATTTCATTGTATGTATGCTTTGGGAATGTTCCCATGCCCTTATTTGTGCATTCTTGATTGTTTATGCATACATTTGAACATGTCCTTCCATGTGGCTCTAATCCAACTTGATTGTTCTTTGTGTATGTGGACATTTGAACATATACTTGTTTGTATTGCTTTCTTAGATTTAGTGACGTGTTCATGTCCCTTGCATTTTGGTCATTTGGCCTAATTTACATACCTCATATGTGTTGTATGTATACTTTCATGTATGTTTCATGGCTATGACACTTATCTCTTACTTATTACACATTCTAATTTTAGATGCCATGAGGGACCTCATGCACCTCCCATTCCTCCATGGGTGTCATGATAGACATCATGACCCATCCCCCTAGGTATTTACTCAATTTATTGCTCAAATTTATTGTTTATATGCATGCTTAAATTTTATTTTATTTGTGTGTGTGTGTGTGTGTGTGTGTGTGTGTGTGTGTGTGTGTGTGTGTGTGTGTGTGTGTCCCTTGTATTGTTTTCCCTTGGCCTAATTTACATACCTCATATGTGTTATATGTATATGTATATGTTCATGTATGTTTCATGGTTATGAAACTTGTCTCTTGCTTATTACACACTCCAATTTTAGATGCCATGAGGGACCTCATGAACCTCCCATTCCTCCATGGGTGTCATGATGGACATCATGACCCATCCCCCTAGGTATTTACTTGGTTTATTACTTAGATTTTTTGTTCATACACATGCTTACATATATATATATATATATATATATATATATATATATATATATATAGCCTTATGAATGCTAGATCTAACATACATTATACATTACAAACTTATGCTTAGATTATCTTACATTCTTATATCATGTATATACATTATATTGGTTTATTAAGTAGATATCATATATGTTTAGGCTAACACATATCATATAGATATTTTTATTTTGAGGATAGTTCTTGCACAGGTTATACAACTCGCCTCACAATAGGGGGCTTTCACAAATGTTTATCATAGAGATCAGGGCATATGAATGTACTTAAAGTGAATTTTTGAGCATGTAATCATAGAATACAAAGCTTAATTTTAGGAAACAGAGTGTAAAATAGTCAAATAAAGATTAGAGTCAGTTTGGCATAAAAACAACATAGTTTGACACTAGCATCAAAAGTGGGCATTAGTGACACAGTGATACTATCTAAGGTATAGTGTTATTGTCCAATAGCCCCAAGAATAGAAAAATCTAGGTATTATAGAAAGGCACATTGTTTATAGTCTAGGTTTGCACATATTTAGTTATAGATTATTAATTTTTACTCAATTTTGATTAGTTTTGCATGAAATCATATCAGTTTGCTTAGATTTGGGGCATCATGTGTGTCATGATCAATCTCATTTTAGTTTTAGATAATCAAATATAGATTATTGATGGATTATTAGATTTGGGGGCATGTGCGTGGCACATTATTTCTATATTCTCACTTATGCATCAGTTGATTAGATGGAATGACAAAGTCCATGTCATTATCTATGTTATACACACTAGACACCATGTTCTAATTAATACACTAGATTGATTCCTTACTCTATATATAGTATTTGAAATTATCGTGTAGTCCCTAAGCTACATAATCAAGTGCCTACGGAGGCCCCTAGGCCAATTTTCATTCTAGAGTTCTCAAGTCACTATAGATCCATTATATATAGTTTTAGTTACAATCATATAGCTTTAGTTACATTGAATAATTTAGTTACATATGCATCTAATACATATGGGTAGGAAATAATGGACTCAAAGACTATTTGAGTTCTTGAGCCACTTGCATAAGAGGGTTGGACAAGCCATAAATCTAATCCAAATTATTAAAAAATCATGATCCACCAAATAGGGGTGGGAAATGATGAGTCAAAACTAGATTGAGTTCTTAAGCCACCTGCACAAGGGGATTGAGCAAGTCATTAGCTCAATCCAAGTTATTCACTAATTGATCACTATATACATGAACACAAATAATATGTCACTAGTATTATGCATTGGTTTATGTACCCAGTGAGATTTATTTATTCATTTCCTCTCTCTTATCTATTTACTCAATTTTTTATTTGCTTTTGATATCTCTTAAGTAAGGATTGATAAATGCATGTTTCATTTGTAGGACATGCAATAGAGCATGCTTCACATACTCTGATCCAAATTCATATAATTTTCCTCATAGATAAGTCTAGTTACACTTTTTTTTTCCTTTATCCTAGTCATTTTGCTTTGATGCATTTCTAGAATAAAAGGGGGGTAAATGTAATCATTCTAAAAATGACACTTGAGTTCTAAGAGTGTTACTTAAGAGCACCCATTCCTAGTTTAACCCTATACCTATTTTAAGGCCTATTTATACATTTATCAAGCTTTCATGTAGGCCACACAAATACCTAGAAATCCTAAAGTTAGTCTTAGACCCTTTCTTAGGCACCCAAGCCCATAGTGCCTCAATTTCTTCTACCTAGACACTAGCACCATAAGTGGACATTAGCACCATAATATGTTATTATCTTATTTGGGTGTGATTGTCACTTTCCCTCTTTTTAGATCCAATATATATCTTTTAAATTCCTAAAGTACCTAGGTTCAGCCTAGACCTATTTCAAACCATGCAAAATCACCAAATCATTATATATACATGACTAGATATAAATTAGATGTAAATACACATAATCTTAAAACAAGTTATGCATAATCAAGGTTATTGATCCCTATTTTGCCCTACTTATACATACAATCATCTATAGCCCTCTTAATCTTAGAATACATAGATTTATAGTATCAAGCCTCACTCAAATTTGTATTCATGGTAGATTCACTTGCACTAGTACTTAGGTGGGGAGAACTACATCGAGCTTGATCCCTTATCAAAGTATTGGTATGTAGGCAACTCTCATCACAATAAGGTGTTGAGGATGTCCAACCTACCAACTAACACCACACATTTTCTACTTGTGCCAAATCAAATGCCCTAATCACATAGAGGTATAGGGTTTGTATATAAAATTAGTCATAATAAGTCACAGATAGTGAATCTAGGTGTGTCCACATAGGAACAAGATTGGTAGACTCAAACACATGTGCTCCTAAAAACATAGAATAGTTCATACACATAGGACATTATCACCATAACACTATTGTCTAGGGTAGGTTATTATTTTCCATGAGGTTTTTTTCCACTTGGATCTTATTTATGACACTCATATCAGCTCTTGTACCAGTTTTCAGCCTTTAGATCCTTTGTCTCAAGCACTTTCCAACTAAGTATTCATTTGTATCCATTTTTATTATTAGGAATCTAAATTTAACATATTGCTTTCAAAATTCAGTGGTTCTTTTTATTACATATTTTATACCCTAATTTACTGTACTCATCCCCTTTAAAAAACCTAGGGCTTGCACTCCATAATCCATAAAAAGTTAATTCAGAACCCTTGTGTTACCTATAAAAAATATAATACTTTGGAAACAAATGATAGGACATATTGGATATAAATACCTTCAATAATTAAAAACTAAAGGTATGTCTAAATGGATTTCTTATTATCCTTTAGATTTTTATTTCCATGAAAATTATATATATATGGTAAGAAAATTTGAGTAAAGTTTCCCAATAGTGCTAGCATATAGGATTTTACAATTGATACATAGTGATATGTTTGGCCTTGTGAATGTTTCATCACTAGGAAAATTTATGTACTATGATTATTTTATATATGCTTTCTCAAGAAAAACCTAGGTATATTTTCTCCATAATAAATCTAAGGTTTTTAATAAATATGAGTTTATGACTATTATATAAAACTAGATAGAGAACAAGATAAAGTAATTGAGCAATGATAATGGTGGGGAGTACTACTCAAATGCGTTCCAAGTAGTTTTGTAATAAATATATAATATTAAAGGTAAAATACAACTTCATATACACAAAAACATAACTGAGTTGAAAAACTAATAAATGAGACTTTTATTGTGTTGATAGAATATTTTATATAGGGTACAAAATGTAGGTTTTCTATCAACAATGTAAAGGACAAGAGATCCCTTCTTTATTAGTAGGGAAGGATCCAGTCATTACAACTTTAAAGGTGAAAAAAATGAAATATTTAAAGTTATATACATTCAAAATTATTCTTGGAGATTTGTTTATAAATTAAAAGGAACATATATAGAATAATATTGAATAGGGGGATAAAAAAGAAAGGAAAACAAGAAAGAAAGAAGACGTGAAATAATTGAAGAAACGCATATTTCAACACATTTGAAAACATTTACAATGATGACATTTCAACTATGAACATGTTTTCCTGTAAATAAATAATGTGGATTAAATGAATCATTAAAAATAAAAAATAATGATAATGCTACAAAATCAAGAAAGGAACAAAGTCCTATAAATCTTTTTTAATTTATTCTTAATAAAAATACACATTCTTTTTTTCTTTCTTTTTTTCTCAAAAATTATTTATTTGTCAAAGAGTTTTCTTTACAATGGGAGTCATCCATATTTATAGTTCATAGGTATAATAACTACCTCATAACTAAATCTAACTAAATTTTGAAAAAGAATGTCCACTTCAATATTCAATTTTTCAAAAAGTGAAAATATAATAATTTGGAGTTATGATAAATTTATGAAAAGTAAAATGAAGAAATAGAAAGAGTGAGAGATAAATTCAAGAAGAGGGAGAAGAAATAGAATAATCTTTTATCTAAGTTGATAGTTGATTGGAGGCTAACATTTTTATTTGTTCTTCAACTTGTGATGATGTCAATATTGTTGTCCCCCAAAAATATCACTCATTTTTGGAACAACATTTGAACTATTTTGGTCCTATAGATCAAAATCCTCTCTTCCCCTTTCAAAAATTATTTTGAGCATTTAGGTTCTTCATTTTTCAAAGCTTTCTCAGAAATCTATGGACTCTACAAGCTTGAATCTATGGACTCTGCAAGCTTAAATATACGAACTCTACAGGCTTGAATCTACGAACTCCACAGGCACATTTCTACGGACTCTTTTCAGGGACTCAAATCTACGGACTCTATAGATATGTTTCTACAGACTCAACATGCTTGAAGTTAGCAGGTTCAATAGGTTCAAAGGCTTCTACAAGTGAGTTCAATCAAAAGAACAAGTTTCCAACGCTTAGTCATTTTCAGGATTGGTTCAACGCCTTGGTTCAACTAAAAATGTTCATCAGCAAGCTTCTAAGCAAGGAATGAAATGTTGAACCTTGAACCATTTTGGTCCAACAGGTTCAATGGTTTAACAGGTTCAACGAGTAGTTAGTTCAACGTGTTTTGTTCGAGTGATCAAAGGACTTGGTGAAAAACAAAGGAATTAACCATTAAACCATTGAACCTTGAACCAAATTGGTTCAATGGGTTCAATCAATTCAAAGAGATCAAAAGACTTAGAAAAAAAGATGGCTTCAAATGCAAGATTAAACCATTGAACCAAATTTGGTTCAATCAGTCGGTTCAATTGGCAGGTTCAAGGGGCTGCCCCAAAGCCAAAGGAACAAGTGCCCTTACGGAGGGCTATGAACCAAGCCAAGTGCCCTTATGGAGGGCAACAAGCAAAAGCGTATAAAGTTAACTCCTTCGAAAAAGTGAAAAAGGCAAAAGATAAAGCGAAATCCTTTGGACAAATTGTCTAAAGGAATTCACCTGAAAGACAAAGCAAAAGCCCGGTGAGAAAGATGCAAAGGCAAGGAAGATTTTCTTCAGACATTCTATCTGAAGGACACAAAGGATAAAGCCCATTAAGAGAAAGAAGCCTGAAAGTTGCCACGCGTCCATTATAAAGTAGAGCAGAATACGTCACGTATCTTGTTATGACTCAGCGGAATGTGACAAGTGTTTGCATCTGTGTTCCCATTTTGGAGTTGCTCAGGCAAAACGTGTTGTGGACCCCATTTTCCATAAGTTTCTAATGAGTTTCATAATAGCAAAACTTGCCACTTGTCAAAGACATGGATGGACCCCCTAAAGACTTAGGCAAGAAGGGCTATAAAGAGCAAAGAAGTGCTTAAGCAATGAAGAGAGGAGCGAGACCAAAGGATCAGAAATATCTTTGAAAGAGTTATTTCCAATAGGTGAAACAATGGATCAAGTAGACTTCTAAGCACACCAAACCAAGGATGCAGCCTATTTTCTTCCATGAAGTAAAGACAAATATGTAAAGGACCAGATGGTCCATATTAAGGAGGAGACATGTCAGATGAAGGGACATGCCATAGTTATGGCAGCGCACTGTTCTCAGCATGGTCTCTTTAGACCAAACTAGAGACGCATTGAAGACATTGACTGTAGCATGGTCTATCCCATGGAAAAAGGTGTCAATCCTTGCGTAGTGGCTATAAGTTTGTTAATTCTCTCATTTGTAAAAGGGGACTTTCATTTTTACAAGAGCAAAACTCTGCCCATTTTGAAAGAAGAAGACTGAGACTTTGAGCTCAGGTTGTAATTTCATTTTCCTTATTATTTGAATGAGAAATCAAGTTTTTCTAGACTTTGTGCTATTCTGACTTGTGTCATCTGAAGGTGTCCTTATTCATTTAATTTGGTACATAGAATTAGTGAAGGTAATAGGGAAGTGTCTTCAAACCAACTGTGGGAAGACTTCATGCTTTCACAATTGATTTCAATCTATGTTTTCCTTTTCTTTTTGTGTTGAGGATTCTGGGGTGACTTTGTGCCCCCATTATCCTTTGTGATATACTCTTTGGGCAATTGAGGTGGAGACTTTGTGCTCTATTTCATCCTGTTGTTACTATGCCCCTTTTTAACATTGGTTATTTCACTATCTGAAAGAAACTCTTGCTATTTCTTGGAGTGACACTTCTGAAAGAAGAGAAGTGCCTTTAGCATTTATAGCCAAGATTTTCTCCTTTGTTTGTGTGCATCATCTCTGAAAGAAGAGAGATGGATGGTTTGTCTCACCCCTGTGTCTTACTTTCTACTTATTTATATATAGTATATAGCCTCCACATATTTAATAGGGAATCTCCCCTTGATGAGAGGAGAGATTTGTCCCCTTTGGATGTGGTAGACTTGTAACATTAGACAACCAATCCCCTATGTTATGGTGATAGGAACTATTTTGGTCACCAGTTAGCTGGCTGACAAAATATTCACCCAATAATTTTTGGCGACTCTGCTTGGGATGAATATGCAATCTCAAGCCTCAAGTTTCAAATTGAAGCAGTTCCTTCCCTTATCCATTATACAATTTTTGATGACTCCACTAGGGATGAACATGCAATCTGAAGCCTCAAGTTTTAGATTGAAGCAGTCCCTACCCTTATCCATTACTTAGTATGGTGACTCTATTCCATGTCTTACCCATTATCATTATAACCTTACCATCTTCCTCCATCTCCATTATTTTATCTGGTCTGTAAAACCAAAGCTGTTGCAAAAGAGTGCACAGTTTGAAGCCTCAAGCCTCAAGTTGAAGCAGGGCCAATTCTTTTCCATTTTTTGTTCTATAATCTAGCCACTCCACCCAGATTTGTTATCCCTATTTTTCATAATTAAATCATGGCAGTTCGAGGCCCCTAGGGTAGCTCATTTGGCCCACTCAACTTGACTCCACCTCTGCATGAACTCCCACATAGCTCAAGAAAGAACTTCCCCAAATTCTTTGGTGATGGGAGAGTTCACCCTAATGAACACATTGCAACCTTCAGCATAGCCTGTGGTGTGATAGGGGTGGAATTTGAAGATGTGGCAGTCAGGCTTTTTATGGAGACCCTACAAGGTGCTACTACAGACTAGTTCTACCATCTACAAGCTAGATCAGTGACTAACTAGGACACTCTGAAAGATAAATTTGAAGCCAGGTTCAAGCCTGTAGAAGATGCACATGCCTTGCTGGCCCAGCTCACTCAGATGAAGAAGGAACCCCATGAACCTATGAGGGACTTCATTTCTAGGTTTAACAAGCTGAGGCACATGATTCCCATGGTCACCTAGCCAACACCTTAGAATCTCATGTGCTTCTTCATCAACTCACAGCTACCTAAAGTGAGTTTTTTGTTGAGACGAGCTAGACACATAGACCTTGAGGCTACTTAAGACTTGGCTACTGAGTTAGAAGATGACCTTATCTTGGTAGGAAAGATAAGGAGAGATCCTAATAGAGGTAAACCCTCTTCATCTTTTGAATACTCACCCATAACCACCACTGACCCAATGGTGCAAAATTTGGCAAATGAATTGCTAGCCTTGAAAAGACAAGTGGCACAAGGTATATCTTATGTTCCTTCATACAGAGATGTACCAAGAAGGATGTTCCCCAATCAGCCATATCAAGGCAATGATACCAGAAGTCAAGGGCAACCAAATCATCTTCCTTCCCCATAGAAGAACCTTGCCCTTGAAGCACCTCCAACCAACTCAGCAGTGGGATATCTAGAAATAGAACATGTTTCCTATTTCCAACCTGAGTATGAGCAAGAAAATGATGTTGGTCTCTTCATGGAGGATCAAAAAGAATCAGCTGGCGACTCCCACATTGGTTTCCTGAATTACCAGGATGAACCCAAAAGTGAAGGTGAAGTAGTTGAAGAATCATATGCAGTATTCACCCAGTCTGAGAATTAGTCAGCCTAGTAAGCTGATAAAGAAAGAACAGAGGAATGAAATTATCTTGTAATTCCAATTGCTAGGCAGGGAACCACTCTACCTTTCTAGTCAAAGGACCCAATGATTGCTAAGAAGGTTAGTACATCAAACATCTCTGCACCTTCTACTTTAACTTCAAAGATCAATCCTCCCCCTCCCATAAACCAAAAGGATGAACTCCCATCCTCTCTTCCAAGTCCATCTCAGTCATTTGACATGATTGATCATGTCAAGAAATCCAAAATTCAAATGACTAAGTTTCAATCCCTGCAAGCCAATCCTGAGTAGTTAAACATTGGGGAAGAGCTAGGTGTGGACCTATCTAAGGCAAAGATTGTGGTCACCCAAATGTCAGCCCCTGCTACTCAAATTATATTTGAGCCTTTAGACAGGGGTAATTACTCAACCATGGAGGATGCCCATGTCTCAGCTAATCAAAGTCTCATGGCTGGCAATCCAAGATTTGATCCAAATCAGGCATCAAAAAAATTGGTAGGGCACAGTACAAATCAAGAAGGATCTTCCATCTCCAATGAAGAGAAACCTAATAGAAGATCAGATTTTGATGATGCTTGGATCCTAGAATCCAATGGAAATAATCCTTCCATAGCTAGATGTGGATCTCTGTTGCTCAAATTAACAACTGCTCAGGGTGAAGAGGTCAAACTCCACACCAAATGAGATGTTGAGCTGATGGTTTGTCAGGAGTTTGATGTTGACAATCAAAGCATGTGCTAGACTGAACCAGTAGAATATCAAGCTATGGTGGTGGACCATATTGTTGTGCTCCAAAATCAGCAAAAGGAACTCTTCACAGGGAGAGAAGGGAGTTATGGTTTTCAGTTTGAAGACCATGTCCTGCCATGGAGCAAGAAGAAGAAAAGGCCAAGAGGAAGACATAGAAAATTGGTTTCTTGGTGGAGAGTTCCATTCACCCATCACTAATTTTGGGGACAAAATGGTTTCCTGCTAGTTTATCAAGATGGCACACCATTTTCACTGTCTCATAATGGGTGGCATCTGAAGCACTTCAAATCTTGAGGCATCAGATAAGATCATTTGTACAAATGTATATCTGTATAGTCTTAGTTCTATTTAGTGTTTTTCATTTTTATTTTTTGGAGCATTTCTTTTTGGGTAGCATGACTTCGTAGCCCAATGGCACACTTCAAGGCACTGGAGATTCTAGTTTCTACTCCCCTCAGTTGTTCCAAGTTTTCAACTGAAGGAAGTTCCCCAACTAGAGCCAGCTATTGTCCCCCAAAAATATCACTCATTTTTGGGACAACATTTGAACTATTTTGGTCCTATAGATCAAAATCCTCTCTTCCCCTTTCAAAAATTGTTCTGAGCATTCAGGTTCTTCATTTTTCAAAGCTTGCTCAAAAATCTACGAACTCTGTAGGCTTGAATCTACGGACTCTGTAGGCTTGAATCTACGAACTCTATAGGCTTGAATCTATGGACTCTATAGGCTTGAATCTACAAACTCTGTAGGTGCATTTCTACAGACTCTTTCAAGGGACTCAAATCTATGGACTCTATAGATATGTTTCTATGGACTCAACATGTTTGAAGTTAGCAGGTTCAATAGGTTCAAAGGCTTCTATAGGCAAGTTCAATCAAAAGAACAAGTTTCCAATGCTTAGTCATTTTTAGGATTGGTTCAACACCTTGGTTCAACTAAAAATGTTCATCGGCAATCTTCTAAGTAAGGAATGAACCATTAAACCTTGAACCATTTTTGTCCAACAGGTTCAATGTGTTCAATGGTTCAACAAGTTCAATGAGTGGTTGGTTCAATGCATTTTGTCTGAGTGATCAAAGGACTTGGCAAAAAACAAAGTAATTAACCATTGAACCATTGAACCTTGAACCAAATTGGTTCAACGGGTTCAACGGGTTCAATCAGTTCAAACAGATCAAAAGACTTAGACAAAAAGATGGCTTCAAATGCAAGATTGAACCATTGAACTGTTAAACCAAATTTGGTTCAATTGGCAGGTTCAAGGGGCTGCCCCAAAGCCAAAGGAACAAGTGCCCTTACGGAGGGCTGTGAACCAAGCCAAGTGCCCTTGCAGAGGGCAGTGAGTAAAAGCAGACAAAGTGAACTCCTTCGAAAAAGTGAACAAGGCAAAAGACAAAGCAAAATCCTTTGGACAAATTGTTTGAAGGAATTCACCTGAAAGACAAAGCAAAAGCCTGGTGGGAAAGATGCAAAGGCAAGGAAGATTTCCTTTAGACAAATTATCTGAAGGAATTCCTTTAGACATTTTGTCCAGAGGACATAAAGGATAAATCCCACTCAGAGAAAGAAGCTTGAAAGCTGCCACCTGTCCATTATAAAGTAGAGTGGAATATGTCATGTGTCCTATTATGACTCAGCAAAACATGACAAGTGTTTGCATTCGTGTTCCCCTTTTGGAGTTGCTCAGGCAAAACGTGTCATGGACCCCATTTTCTATAAGTTTTTAATGAGTTTCATAATAGCAGAACTTGCCACTTGTAAAAGACACAGAAAGGACCCCCCAAAGACTTAGGCAAGAAGGGCTATAAAGAGTAAATAAGCGCTTAAGTAATGAAGAGAGGAGTGAGACCAAAGGATCAAAAATATCTTTGAAAGAGTTATTTCCAGTAGGTGAAACAGTGGATCGAGTAGACTTCTGAGTGCACCAAACCAAAGATGTGGCCTATTTTCTTCCATGAAGTAAAGACAAATATGTAAAGGACTAGATGGTCCATATTAAAGAGGAGACATGTCAGATGAAGGGACATGCCATAGTTATGGTAGTGCACTGTTCTCATCATGGTCTCTCCAAACCAAACTAGAGACGCATTGAAGACATTGACTGTAGCATGAGTCGTCCCATGGAAAAAAGTGCCAATCCTTACGTAGTGGCTATAAGTTTGTTAATTCTCTCATTTGTAAAAGGGGACTTTCATTTTTACAAGAGTGAAACTCTGCCCATTTTGAAAGAATAAGACTGAGACTTTGAGCTCAAGTTGTAATTTCATTTTCCTTGTTATTTGATTGAGAAAGCAGGTTTTTTTAGACTTTGTGCTATTCTGACTTGTGTCATCTAAAGGTGTCCTTATTCATTTAATTTGGTACATAGAATTAGTGAAGGTAATAGGGAAGTGTCCTAAAACCAACTGTGGGAAGACTTTGTGCTTTCACAATTGATTTCAGTCTAAGTTTTCCTTTTCTTTTTGTGTTGAGGATTTTGGGGTGACTTTGTGCCCCCATTATCCTTTGTGATATACTCTTTGGGCATTTGAGGTGGAGACTTTGCACTCTGTTTCATCTTGTTGTTACTACGCCCCTTTTATCACTAGTTATTTCACTATCTGAAAGAAACTCCTACTATTTCTTAGAGTGACACTTCTAAAAGAAGAGAAGTGCCATCAACATTTATAGCTAGGATTTTCTCCTTTGTTTGTGTGCGTCATCTCTAAAAGAAGAGAAATGGATGGTTTGTCTCACCCTGTGTCTTACTTTTTGCTTATTTATATATAGTATATAGCCTCCACATATTTAATAAGGAACCTCCCCTTAATGAGAGGAGAGATTTGTCCCCTTTGGATGTGGTAAACCTACAACATTGGATGGCCAATCTCCCTATGTTGTTATGATAGGAACTATTTTGGTCACCAGTTAGCTGGCCGACAAAATATTCACCCAACAAATATGAATGTTTTGAACTTTTAGACTGCATTACCTATATATTTTTATTTTGGAATGATCATGTTTGATAACCATGCTAACCAAGTGATAATCACTTCATTAATTTACTATTTTTTCTTTAAAAAAATTAGGAGACTTTTATTGCATTCAATGAGAGTGTTATGAATGTTTCTCAATTTTGGCATGGATTCTAAATGGAAGTTATCTGCACCGAATAATTATTCTTTGATCATTTTATGAAATTTTTCCTTGATTTATGTAACTATGAATGGAATAGTATCTCCATTTTTTATAAAATCATAGTAAATTGCCTAGATATCAACATAGAATTATATCATGAGATCATCACAAAGTTTACTATATTTATGAAAATCTTTCCAAGCTTCTTCTAGATCACCAATTTGTCATTCAACACTTTGAAACCATAAAAATGACAAATTATATTTTGCTTTGATGAAAATCTATTCAAATATAAGGATATTCCCATCAAAATGAGCTATATCCTTCAATTATTTGACTACATTTTTTAACAACCCACTCTCTTTTGATATTTTTTCATTTATTTTGAAATCTTGCTTTGATCTTATATGGGAATCTTTTTTATTTTTTTTTACTTCAAATAATTTGAGTCCATCAATAACAAGTTTTTCTGGCCATTTTCCATGACTCTCCCATGGTTATGGTATTAAATTAAACAAACTCAAATGAATAATTTATATTTCAAATTTAATATTTATTTATTTTTAATTTAAGAGAGAATAATTACTTGACAAGGCATCTCATTTATCTACAATTCACAAAGGAATGACATGCATTTATTAAATAAGGGCAATTATTTTAAGGGAACAACAACACAATATGAAACATTTAGTAAAGAAATGAATGGTTAAATTCTACTAACTTCCAACATCATCTTATTCCAACAAGATAAATCATTTAAATTTTATTTGAACAAAATTAAGATAAAAGGAAATAAAAATATTTTTTCCCAACATATATACAAATATATTCCCAAACCACTTCCAAAAAAATCATAATGAAATAATTTCAAATCAAAAAGGGCTAAGAACATTGCCTCAATACAACCAATTACAAGAGTCAATAAAAGAGATATACAAGGCTACAAGTCTTCACAAAACTTCATCAAAATATCATCCCAAAAATAATGATTCTCAAAAGATAATAACCTCTTTAACAACATGAAAGGCTTGAGATGACAAATAATAATATATGAGAGTAACTATCATACAACAACATCAAGTTCCAAGATCCAAAAATGGAAACTTGCACACAAGTAGTCAAGCTCCCAAGCACTTTAATAATGTACTAAAATAGGCCAAAGGACATAGTTTTACCTCCCCTTATATAGGCATATCACATGTAATCATCACCAAGTGAGGTTCATACATAGCCTCCCCCAATCTCAATGTAAAGAGGCATGCCTTACCTCATATGCACAAGGTTTAATAATATTGAAAGGTAAATGGTCATGGGTGAAAAGAAATAAGAAAATTTAATAATAAAATATTCAAAAAATAAAACATAATAATAAAGGAGGTCACCAAGACTTCTTCAAGGGGAAGAGTATAGGGCACTTGCATTGTTTATTATCATGGATCATTAATAAACAAAATGGCTTCCAAATCTAAATAAGAGAATGTTTATCAAGCAATAATTTCCCTCCTTAGACCTTATAAATTCTTCCTTATACCTCCCAAATTAACATACCTCCTTCACATAATCCTCTTTATACCTCCCATATTTCACAAAGGAGAGTGTTTTTCCAACCTTCTTAAAAGGTTCCACTTCTCATAAGAAAGGGCATGCCTCTTAGGTAAGAGAGGGTTTGTCTAACAAGCCAAGATCAAGTGTTTTAATCCCTCTTTCTCCAATACATACAATTGTGTCAATCCCAAAGGGGTAGAATATGGGTGCTCAAAATATTATACCTAGCATTCACACAAAAACAAGAATATGACAATAAATAAATGAAAATAATGGCAATAACACAAAAAATGAAAAAAACTTAGAATCAATTACAATAAAGGGACCTCAAAATTAATTAAAAACACTTATTCATTTTCTTTTAAATAGTTTTTATTCAAGAGGAAATGAGAAGGAGCATTCAAACATAAAAAATAGTAAGAAAAATGCCTACCTCAAACCAAAATTTCCACTTGTTAATTTTCAAAAAAAAAAATCTCAAGGCACACAAGTTCTCCCATAATCCAAAATACATAAACACTTAAAACCAAAAATAATGTCCTTAAAATGAGAAGGCAACAAAAAATAATGATCAATAGAAGGGTGACATGTGGCTATCCTCATCTCAATGATTTAACCACTCTCCATAAATTCTTCTTATAAATATCATAAATATCCTTACAAACCCACATGGGTATTTCTTCCATACAATATAAAATAAACTTATTTGTACAAAAAAAGAGGGTTACTTGTGGAAGGAAAATCAAGGCCATCAATGAGGGTCTTTTTTAAGGTTCACTTTAAGAGGCCATGATAGAAACCTCCTTAAGTTTATTTAGGCAAATCAGATTCACTCCCTTGGTGAATCAAAGTGCACAAAATAGGTGGAAAATTGCCCTATTTGTTTTCCATTATATTATGCTATCTATATGACCATATGATGTTGAGTGACTAAATATGTTGGGCATCATCATGTCATTGGGTGTCATAATGTTGATAGGTAGAATTATACTGCCAGATGTCATTATGCTACTGGATGGCACATTGTTACTACAACAACATGATTTTGCATGAGAACATGTTGTCACATGATAATATGCTATCATATGACACCATATTGTTACATAATGGCATGTTATCACATGATGGCATGATATCACATGATGACATGTTGTCATGTGATGACATGTTTTCATGTGATGACATGTTGTCACATAATGACATGTTATTGCATAGTGACATGTCGTCACATGATAATATGATATCATTTAGCACCATACTATCATGTAGCACCATGGTGATGTGCGGTATAGAGCTACCACTTAACATCATGCTACTACCTAACATCATGCTATCATATGGCATCATGTTAATGTGTGGCATCATGCTACCACATGGAATCTTGATATTATGCAACATCATGTTGTCATGTGGCATCATTTTATCACATGGTACCTATCATCGGTCCTTGGTCATGCCAACTAGTTGCTATGGTTCCCCTCTCTGCTTATAAATATCACTATAATGACCTCATTTTCACAGTTTGCTTAAAACTTTTTCTCATCCTACCTACTTCCAACTTAACCTACCTAATTCAAACTCAACATACCTACTTCAAACTTAACCTACTTACTTATACTTCAAATTTTTCATGCTTCTAATGGTTTCCACATCCATAGAAACTCAGAGTCAATTAGGTGGTATCCATAACTATGTTTTCAAAAATCTATTGTGTCTAGTTTTCCTCCATATGTTAGAGCAGCCTAAATATTTTATTAACTAGATTGATCAATGTCAACTTAGAGGCCTAGCATAGATGCCTCAATATGATATAACTATAAATAATAACTTACTACATTCTTTGGTTGGCTATTTTAGTCATAGTGAGAGCCATTTATACGTCTAATTTAACAATAAAACCATATCCTTTGGCATCTCTCCATTGGATATCCATAATTCAATAGGTCTTCCACATTACAATGTAAGTCCTATTAGCATCAAGGTTGTCTTATCTGACATCAATAAAAATTACTTGGAGTTAATCTACAAATTGTCCATTCACCTCGTTGGTAAGTCAACATTTAATTTATTAATGAAATGAACATTTCTTAATTATACCTAAATCATTTATTATAAATATTTTGGTATCTTAATTCAATTTTATGTTTTACTTTTCTATTTTCATTATAGATAGTCAAAATTGAAGGGGGACCCCCATTGAAAAAATCACCAATCCCTTTCTCAAATCTATTGTCCATTTCTTTCAAGTGAGAATTATTTTATAGGAAAGACGATCAAACATTCCCTTCTGGGTTATTTACTATATTCTTCATTCTCTTTTGGGTGTTATTTGTGACTAGTGCATAGTTATATCTAGTAGGATTAGGGTGGAGTTGAATTTTGCTTTCTCAAAGGATAGTTACACCATTTCATCTTCTAACTACATTTTGGCCTTGTACTTTGAGGCCTTGTATGAAATCTAGAATACTACAATTCCTACATCCCTCCATCAAAAAATGAAATCTAATGTTTTGTCTATCAAGGAATAGGGGGTAAGTTTAGTTTTCCCAAGTCTCATTTTTTTGCTTTATATATATTTCAAATTTTAAATTTTTTTAGCTTGCTATTTGTTATAGGTGAGAGTGCATGTTTATGACACAAGAAAATAGGTGGAAAGTAAAGGTTGGCATGCTATAGAGGGATCTAGTGATACCCAGTCCACATATTATTCATTTAATTCATTTTGAATTCTGAAACACTCAAGAACTAATTTTATTTCATCTCTACTTCCAAGTTCCCCCAAATTTCTTTTAGTGTCTTTTTCTTATTTTATTCAATGGAAAAAAATAATATTCATATTGGTTTTTTATTTTTTTTGCAATTGACTCTTGAAATATTATCATTTAGGATTATTCCACATAACACAATCAATGTTTGTCATTACAACTTTCTTTTTGATTTAAAGTTTGTTACAATTTGCTAGTTAATTAACTAGATAAATTACTCATTTTATAGCCACAAGTGAAACCTCCAATGTCTCTCCCATAAGCACAATGAGATGCCAAGATACAACTCCCATAAGGACACCAATAGGGGAAGATATAACTCTGGTAAGGATAATTAGAATGGATGAGGTAGTGACCCTAACAAGTAATAACATTTACATATTCAATTTGAATTTGCTTTAATTTTATGTCTTCAAATTTACCATTTTTGATAAAAAAAAATTGCAGTCCACCCAACATCTATCAGGAGACCAAGAACTATGCCACTACCCCCACCATCCATCCAATTTAGAGAAGAGGAAAGAACATCTCCCTCCTTGCATAAAGTCAAGGAACACTGTAAATGTCTGATTTCCCAACTTTCTCTACTGGTGGCCTTCCGAGTGTATAGGGTCTTACATGTTTGTAGTAGATTGATATGGATGAAGAGGATTTTGGAATTAAAAGTGGGGCCTCAAATGTTTTTGGATTCAATCCACATGAATTTATTCAAGTTGATAATGTGCCTTCACAAGTGCCTCTTATGGCTACCTCTTCCCCAGCTACCTCTTCCCCACCCCACACTAATAATTTAAATGCCTCTAAGGATTCTCTTACTAATTTTCATTGGATAATCTATTTTCAAAAAAAAATCTTGCCAATTTGAGGGATGGTGTTATTCATGAATTTAATGATTTAAAATAATGGGAGATAAGGGCAAAAGAACTTATAAAATAAATCAATGCTCATTATCACAACCACTCCCAAAGAGTGAAATTGTTTTCTTTTGTTCAAAATGAACCCTCACAGATTAATGCTTTATTCCAATAAGCTCAATCTAGATTGATCTATGTGGAAAATGTTTACAATAATAAGATTTTAGAGATTATGATAAATAGGTTGGAAAATTTAAATGGAGAGGCCCAATCATATTTCAATAAATGGGCTAAAGATATCAACCTTGTTACCATCGCATAAGTAGAGAAGGATAAATTTGTGGTAAGTTTTCTTTATCTATAACATGTATTTTGATTATTATAATACATTTTTATGTGCTTGACACTTATATATTATTTGTTTTTTATAGGAAAAATATGAAATTTTGAAGCAAAAATCACATCTTAATGTGCATTTGAAAAATACCAAGAAAAGTATCTCCTTAGTGATTGCATTGAAGAAAAAGTTGGTTCTTTTAAATAAATAGAACAACACTATGAAGAAAATAATTAAATATCATGGTATGAATCCAAGCATTTTATTGAAGTAAAAAATAGATGTGGATCCTACAATTCTTTCAAAAGGGGATGCAATGAATGAGGAGAGGGTGATTCTTGCACAAATTAATTCTGTTATAGAGGATCTTTAGAAGGAAAGAGTGATAATGGAGGCTCCACAGCCATAGGCAGGGCAAGACAACAAGGTTTCCATGGGTGGGGATGGAAAGTAGCAAGGGGGTGGAGAGTCTCCACCATAAAATTGTTGATTTGTTTGAGTTTATATTGTTCAAAATGACAGTTTTTACAGTTTAAAATAGTTCATATCATGTTTGTTTAAAAAACACATGTTTTATTAAATGAGTTACAACTTCCAAATACTCTTAGCTATATAATTTTAATATTATATATATATATATATATATAATGTATTGTGCTCAAGTTTATATATTGTATGGAGAAAATACAGAGTAAATATTCTATGTAATTATTTTATTCTAGTGCACAGTTCTAGTATTTGAATGGATTGTTATACTATTCTAGTACTTATAGATTTGAATGCATTGTTATATTGTTCTACTAGTTGTAGTATTGAATGCATTGTTATAGTGTTATATTGTTCTACTAGTTGTAGATTTGAATGCATTGTTATACCATTCTACTAGTGTAGCATTTGAATGCATGGTTATAATGTTCTAGTAGTTGTAGCATTGAATACATTATTAAATTGTTCTAGTAGTTATACCACTGAATGCATTAATTGTGGTGCAATTTGGAAATATATGAACCCAACTATAGGAAAAATATTTTTAGTAGTTGTAGTATTTGAATATTGTAGTAGTTATAGTAGTTGTAATAAAAATAGCCTATTATAGAGTAAATATTCTATGCAATTACACTATTCTATTATTTGTAGTATTGAATGCATTTTCAGTGATGTATTTTTCTAGTAGTTGTAGATTTGAATGCATTATTACACCGTTCTAGTAGCTGTAGCATTGAATTGATTGATTATGGTAGAGTTTGGAAATATGCGACCCCAAGTTCAAACTATAAGAAAAATAGTTGCTATATATTTGTGTAATGGTACTAATGTAAACATGCAATAGAATAATTATAGTTACACTATTAATAGTTATGCATATATAACAATAAATCTTAATAATTGGAGTTTTAATGGCAAGAGAACTAGTGTCATATGGTGCATAGTGCATGTCTAGACATAAAACTTGTATGCTTCAATGAATGCTATAAGGAAATGCTAAGTACAACGTTAATGAAAATTATGATTTATACTTAATGAATTGCATGCATTTAAAAGATAAAGTACTATTTGAAATACACAAAATTTTAATAGGACAAAAATAATATTAAATCCAATGTATTGAATAAGATTCATGATTGTAACATCCAGGAAATAGATTACAGAACTTAATATATTTGAAGATGAAAGAATAAGAAATATTTCAAAAAACATTAATTGTTATATTTATCAAACTCAAAGTCAGGTAGCTAAAACAATCCTCAAGAAACTTGCTTATCGTAAGTGTGATTTGCATCTACCATGCTAGTGTCATATTCAGTATCAGTATTCTCTTCCTCTATATTAGTAGTTGTATTAGTCATGCAATGCTTCAATCAATGCTATACAGAAATGCTTTGTAAAATGTTAATGAGAATTATGATTGTTACTTGATTATTGGCATGCATTGCAAAGATAAAGTACTATTTGAAATACATAGAATTTTAATAGGACAAAAAAATATTAATTGCAATATATTGAATAATATTCATGAGTATAACATCCATGAAATATATTATAGAATTAAATGTATTTGAAGATGAAATAATAAGAAATATTTTAGAAAATATTAATTGTTATACTAATCAAACTAAAAGTTGAGTAGCTAAGACAATCCTCAAGAAACTTGCTCATCATAAGTGTGATTTGCATCTACCATGCCAATGCCATATTCAATCTTGGTATTTTCATCCTCTGTATTGGTCGCTGTATTAGTCACGCATCTTATTTTCACTAGAGAACTCCATGTTGCCACTGATATGTCATATGGAAACTTGTCCATAGAATAATACAAAACATATAGTCTCAAGCAAGTCTCTAGATTTCAAATAGTACTTTATCACTCACTCATCTTCCATAGAACCAAAAATCATTGTTTGAACAAGTTCATATAATCTAAAATATTCACCAATACTTTCTTGTAATACATTACTTGGATAAATTTGTTTTCATAGATGAGTAATGGCACCATTTTTTGTTGGGTCAATTAAACATTGAAATTGATCCATCGTTATAATCCCAAGCTGTGTTGACTGAGACATCAATAATTATTTATTTTAAAATACCATTAATCTAAACTCCATTTACATCTATAAATTTAAAGAAATGCTTAAAAATTGTACCCATGTATTTATGAAATAATGTGTTGATTTGTTCTTGATTGTTAACACTATTCCGAAAAATGGGACTCAAAACTCCCATGCCCTCCAACAACTCATCCCTTTGAAAATGTTCTCTGGTCTCAATTACTAACTTTGTGATATTCTACTCAATTTAATGTGTTTTAGACAAAACAATATCATATAGTATACATGTCATAGGTACACCTTTAGGCTCAGCTCCCACAACTTCAAGTCTTCTAGAGCATGAGTGTATTGGGATCTCAATGCCATTTATCATGACATAAAGATGATCATGTATATTGAATTTCAAATAACTCTCTAGATTCTAAAAATTTATCAAATTTTGTCAAGTTCTAAAAATAGGTCCATAAAAGCTTTCATTCGATGTGTATAATATATCTAAACATTGATATACACATTTTCTCAAATGTATGAAGTCACCAATATAGCTAGATCTCTCTTGGGCATGTTTCATTAAATAGTTGATTTCCTTCAACTTTGGAAAAATATCGCATAATATGAGTTAAGTTTCTAAATTTGTTAAATGACACAGCAAATCTTTTACTTTGTCAACTTCCTTGAGATATTTATACATAAACCCTATAAAAGATGAATATTCCTCAAAAAAATTATGTTGTTTCATACATGTAAATCCATCTAAGTTTCACATCTTTCAATAGTTTTTTACCATCTATCATGCCAATTACAAATTTTTAGAACACCATAAATCATTTTAGACTAGCTAACATGTACACATGTAAGTCATGAATAAGCTCTTCCACTTTTGTGACATTATTGAATGTGCTAACAATTTTATACACAAGATTTGTCCTATGTGCCATGCAATGGATTGAAATCATATACAAATAATTTTTTGTTTATAGGAAAACATAAAGACCCTTTATATGCCCCTGAATTACTGATGCACCATCAGCACCAACACACACCAGCTTCATATCTATGGCATAATCATCCATCCCAACTCTCTCTCTTAAATCAGATACAACCAATTTATGGAGGCTTTTTGCATTGCAATTTTCTACCATTTTATGGATAGCTAAAAGATGAGATTGCCTTGAATAGTTTTCAAAGGTATACACATGCATGTAAACCCATGTGTTTTTGTTAATTGTAATGACCTCATTGATGGACAGAAAGATAAATAGTGATCTCTTAACTTTATTTCAAATCTTCCTTCTCTATAATGGCTAGACATTTTTTCATTTCCCAAGCATTGTTATCTAGCCAATGTGACTGTGGAATATCCAAAAACCCATTATGTTGAAACAAAATTTTGTAATATAAAAAATTAGAAATGGGTCTTCCCTTTTTTTAAATGTAAAAAATAGTAGAGAACTGTACATATTTCGCCCTAAGATTGGATTACTAAAAGATGAGATTGCCTTGAATAGTTTTTGAAGGTATACACATGCATACAAACCCATGGTGTGTTGTCAATTGTAATGACCTCTTCATTGGATAGAGAGATAAATAGTGATCTCTTAACTTTCTTTCAAATCTTCCTTCTCAATAATGGCTAGACATTTTTCTATTTCCCAAGCGTTATTATCCGACCAATGTGATTGTGGAATATCCAAAAACCTATTATGTTGAAACAAAATTTTGTAATCTAAAAAATCAGAAATGGGTCTTCCCTTTTTTAAAATGTGGAAAAAGTATAGAATTATACATATTTTGCCCTAAGATTGGACTACTAAAATATGAGATTACCTTGAATAGTTTTCAAAGGTATACACATGCATGCAAACTCATGTTGTGTTGTCAATTGTAATAACCTCATCGATGGACAAAGAGATAAATAGTGATGTCTTAACTTTATTTCAAATCTTTCTTCTCAATAATGGCTAGACATTTTTCCATTTCCCAAGCATTTTTATCTGACCAATGTGACTGTGGACTATCCAAAAATCCATTATGTTGAAACAAAATTTTGTAATCTACAAAATTAGAAATGGGTCTTTCCTTTTTTTAAATGTAAAAAATAGTAGAGAACTGTATATATTTTACCCTAAGATTGGACTGCTAAAAGATGAGATTGCCTTGAATGGTTTTCAAAGGTATACACATGCATGCAAACCAATGTTGTGTTATCAATTGTAATGACCTCATTGATGGATAGAGAGATAAATAGTGATCTCTTAACTTTATTTCAAATCTTCCTTCTCAACAATGGCTAGACATTTTTCTATTTCTCAAGCGTTGTTATCCGACCAATGTGACTATGGAATATACAAAAACCCATTATGTTGAAACAAAATTTTGTAATCTTCAAAATCAGAAATGGGTCTTCCCTTTTTTAAAATATGGAAAATAGTAGAGAATTGTACATATTTTTCCCTAAGATTGGACTGCTAAAAGATGAGATTGCCTTGAATAGTTTTCAAAGGTATACACATGCATGTAAATCCATGTTGTGTTGTCAATTATAATGACCTCATAGATGGACAGAGAGATAAATAGTGATCTCTTAACTTTCTTTCAAATCTTCCTTCTCAGCAATGGCTAGACATTTTTCCATTTCCCAAGCATTGTTATATGACCAATGTGACTATGGAATATCCAAAAAGCCATTATGTTGAAACAAAATTTTGTAATCTAAAAAATCAAAAAGGGGTTTTCCCTTTTTTAAAATGTGGAAAATAGTAAAGAACTATACATATTTTGCCCTAAGATTGGATTGTTAAAAGATGAGATTGCCTTGAATAGTTTTCAAGGGTATATGCATGCATGCAAACCTATGTTGTGTTGTCAATTTTAATGACCTCATCGATGGACAAAGAGATAAATAGTCATCTCTTAACTTTATTTCAAATCTTCCTTCTTAACAATGGCTAGACATTTTTCCATTTCCCAAGCATTGTTATCTGACCAATGTGACTATGAAATATCTAAAAACCCATTATGGTGAAACAAAATTTTATAATCTACAAAATCAAAAATGGGTCTTCCCTTTTTTAAATGTGGAAAATAGTAGAGAATTGTACATATTTTACCCTAAGATTGGACTGCTAAAAGATGAGATTGCCTTAATAGTTTTCAGAGGTATACACATGGATGAAAACCCATGTTGTGTTGTCAATTGTAATGACCTCATCGATGGATAGAGAGATAAATAGTGATCTCTTAACTTTATTTCAAATTTTACTTCTCAACAATGGATAGACATTTTTCCATTTCCCAAGCATTGTTATCTGACCAATGTGACTATGGAATATCCAAAAACCCATTATGTTGAAACAAAATTTTGTAATCTACAAAATCAGAATTGGGTCTTCCCTTTTTTTAAATGTGGAAAATAATAGAGAATTGTACATATTTACCCTAAGATTGGACTACATAACTTTTCCTAATGTTGCTTTGAAGGTTCCCCCTTTCTGAACAAGATGTTTTTGTCATTTTTGATCATTTTCATATTCACGTGCATATCTTACATGCATGCATTATTCTCCATTTTTCCATCTATGTGATCTTGTTATTTGTTCATATGGGTGTTTCATATATATATATATATATATATATATATATATATATACACAATTGAGAAACATTATGGTAATATATATATATATATATATATATATATATATATATATATATATATTACCATAATGTTTCTCAATTGTGTCCACTTTAAGTTTCATTTTGTGTTCTTTTCAAAGTTTTCAACTACAAATGGTACATTTGCATTCTACTGGAGGCTCATTACCATTTTTTGGTTCTACAGGTTCTATGAATGGATATTTTATAGCCTAGTCAACTTGAAAATACCTTCATATTTTCCATGTACTTATCTTCCTCTGTCAACTTTTTTGAGTGGAATTTTCAACAAAATTTGGTGTCTAAAAAGAACTGCATTTCTCTTGTAAAGTACCCAGAGGAGTGTGTTCTTGTGAAGTGCCCAGAGGTGTGTCTTCTAGGGGTGGCACTTCATCATTAAAATCTTTGGGTGGTAAGAATTTATTGAGATTAATTCTTTCTAATTAAATAGTTTCAATATCCATGTCAATTTTTGCATTGAAAAATTGAAATGGTTTTGCAATTATTATACAATAAAAAAATTAATTAATATTTTTTTTTAAGTTTAAGAATTACTTTATTCAAAGTGCCTAATGTTTACATAGTCCTCTTTCCTATATTTCTAAAATAAGACATTATGTTGGTTTTTTTTAGTATTTATTGTGGTGTTTTACCCTTGTTATTACCTCCTAATGCCATATTATTGTTATCAGGAATTTTAGTGCTATCAACTTCCCACTCACTATCGAGCATCAAGCTACCATCATGTGGCACTATATTATGAGGTATTAATTTGTGGCCATATGATAGAATGCTATCAGATGCCATATCATCATCATGTGGCACATGGTAGTCAGGCAACCAAGTTCTGTCATATGGCACATCATTTTTAGGTGATAGGTTTTCATCACATGACATATTATCATCAAGCAATAAGTTATTATCACGTAATAGGTTGTTGTTGCATGACACATTGTGATTGGGTGTCTGATTATTGTTACATGACTTAATTCCATCAAGCATCTAATTTGCATCATACATCATAATGCTGGTGATGGTCAGGTTGCTTTTGATTGGTGTATTCTTGCCTCATGGTTTAGTTGTTGAAAGTAGTCGAGTGGTAGAGTGCAGCCTCAAGAATCAAGATCTTCATAATCTGGTAAACAAAGATACTTCAGTGGTAAGTTTGTGACCTTTGGGAACATATGTACCATATATATAGTGAATTTCATAGATAACCTCAAAATTATTATAAATCATTAGTTAGCCAACCCCTTAAAAAAATAACATCCCAAAATTTTAAACAAAAGGGTCATATCTTACACTCAAATTCAAATTCCCTAAAATGGAATATTCATGAATTAACAAATATTCATGATTAAAATTTACCCTGGTCTTTTTTAGCAAAAAGTGGTCAAATATATTTCAAAAACCAACCTACCCAATAGGTATAGGTATGGGCCCAAAAAGGACTTGTAAGAGAAGGTTTACTTGTCAAACACTCAATGAAAAAGGTGGTTGAAGGGATACTTTCAAGATTGCACATAAGGGTTGGGTTTTTGGATCAACCCAACCCCATATTTATGTTATTTAAACCTCATTTAGGGTTAATTTAGGTTTAGTTTGATTAGATTAAAAATGGTTTAGACTAAAATATCATAATTTTAAAATAATAAAAATGAAAAGTGCAAAATAATATGATTAATAATTTGTAAAATGAAAGGTATAAGATTTAAATGTTTAGAAAGGGTCCAATGTGTGCATATGGTCTATTGAGGCACATATAAGTCCCTATTAGTCACATATTTGGCCCCCTGTAACCTTCACACTTAATGAAAAGAGAAATATGTCCATAGAAAAATAATTCATATCAAAAACAATATGGAATATGTATATATACATAGCTATTTCACCACAAGAAAATCACATTAATAGTCACATATCTTGGTTAGTTCAATAATATCAATAGTAAAATCATGAACTAGATCATCATGCCATTCAATAACAATAACTACTTAGAAAAATAAAACTACTCAATATAATCATGTTAAGCAACTATGCATACAAATAAGATCTACTAAACTAGATAACTAAGGTCTATAATGAAACAAAATTTAAAGTGTGGGTACCCCATGCCTCCATATAGTCCAATACATATCCATAAGTCCAAAAAATATAACATAATATATAATAGGAATTGATATCAACATGGGGTCTCACACTTATTGTAAAGGCAAGGCAAAATCCCTCTCTACCATTTTTATTGCATCATCTAATCCTAAATGGATACTTGACTTTGTAACCACTCACCACATGGCTCAATCTCTAGACTTGATTTCTTCTCTTGATACTTGTTCTCAATAGTAAATTTTTATGGCTAACTCTTTTTCTCTAAATATTCATGGACAAGGGAATTTTGATATGACTAATGACACTTTATAAAATGTCTTTTTTGTGTCTTCTTTCTCAATAAATATTCTTTATTTATATTAGATCACTTATTCAATTAAGATAGTTGAGTTCACACCTAATTCAAGTATAATTTGAAAGATCAATAATCCTTATCAGATCATTATAGTGGGATAGGTATATCATCATGTAATATTATATTATTTTTCTCATTTTACACTAGATTTTCATTCACATTTATTACTTATTCACATAGATAAATCTAATAAGTTATGGCATGACCAATTTGTCCATTTGAACTACTATTATCTTCAACAACTCCATCAACACAATATGGTTAATGGTTTTCCTTCCATTACATTTTATAATGGTGTATGTCTAGGGTGTGTCCTTGGTAAACATTAAAATGATAGATATGAGAAATAGAATACATGGAGATCATTTGAGGTTCTTCAAATTATCTACAATGATATTTTAGGTCCCTTTTTAGTACCTTTTTTTATCAGACCCATTATGCACTTATGTTTATTGATAAATTGTCAAGATGTACTTGGGTCTATTTATTGAAGCATGAAATTCAGGATTTTTCCACTTTTGTTAACTTCAAAACCTTTATTGAAATTTTAATCTAGAAATTTCATCAAGTTTTTATAGATAAACAATGGTGAATAACATGTACATTCTCACTTTATGGACTTTCATGCAACTCATGGCATCCAGCTAAAAGGTATAGTACCATGTAGTCTACAATAAAATTATATTTTTGAAATAAATAATCACATGCTCAAATAAGTTTCTACTTTAATGAATCATTTAGGGGGTCTCTCTCCTTAATTTTGGGTTAAAGTTGATAATTGTGTGAATTATCTTTATAATGGCACTCCACACAAAGTAATCAAAGGGTAAAGACACTGGGAGTAACATGAAACCTTTTATTAGTCATTTGATAGTCTTTATATGCACCACATGGGATCACATTCATAAATCCAAATAAAAGGCCTTATAACCTCATATTAAACCTTGCATCTTTGTGGGATATATGGATGATGTCAAATACTATCAACTATTACATCCAAATATGCAGAAGTTGATCATTTTTTGTAGTGTTCGCTTTGATGTGTGTCTTCCTCATGCCACATTAACTAGTCCACCTCTTATTATATTTTTTATATGGATTATACTTATATTAATTCTCCTATGGATGACATGCCTCATGTTGACTAGGCTCCCCATCCTCAACCTACACCTACTCCTGCTCCTGCTCCTCAGTATCTTCCTCAATAGGCTTGAACAACACAATAAGAAGTCGATTATCTTTGTGTTGATCATGCCAATACTCTGCATACCAAAGAATAATATAGTGAACTCCCTCATGCTTACTTTTCCATAGCATCATATCATCAAAATTTTATTGAGTCCATTGGTAGATGACAGTGAGACATAGCCATGGAAGAAAAATATAGTTATCTTATGAAGAATGACACTTGGGATTTAGTCCATCTTCTAAAAGTAATAAATAAGGTTCATTGTAGATGGATTCATTAAACCAAATATGTAATAAATGGTAGTATTGAAAAATATAAATAATTAGTCACAAAAAGACTTTTCCAAGTATAAGGCATTGACTATTCTGAGACCTTTGCCCCAATTTATAAAATGAACTCCATCTACCTTTTTATTTCTATTATTGCATCTCAAATATGGGAAATACATAAGATGGATGTGAAGAGTGTTTTTTATTCATGGTGACCTTCAAGAGGAGATCTACATGGAACAACCTCTTGTTTTTGTTCAAAACCCTTCCCTTGTATGTTTATTAAAAATATCTATTTATGGCCTTAAGCAAGCCCCATGAAAATGGTATGAGAATATAGACTCCTTCCTTCTCTCATCAATTTCATATCATTTCCATTCTAACACCACTATCTAAATTCAATGGAATCATGGTGAGTTTATCTTGATTGTTTTTTATGTGGATGACCTTATTCTCATAGGCAACTCATATTCACTTCTTCAAGATGTGAAGTCTTCCCTTCATCATCAAGTTGAGACACAATACTTGGGAATTATTTACCACATTCTTGGTTTAGATATCACTCACTTTGACTCTAGGATATTTATTTCAAAACCCAATTATGCCCTACATATTTTTTAAAAAAATCACATGTTTGATTTTAAACTTACACCCATGCCATTTCTATCTATAATTAAAATTTCAACTAAGTGTTCTACATCTTTGGTTAATGTTACCATGCATAGGTAGCTAGTTGGAAACCTTATTGACTTGACTCATAGCCACCCTAGTATCTCTTTTACCATTGGATTAGTTTTTTACTTCATTTAATAACCTCATGAGATTCATTGGAAAGATGTTAAGCATATTCTCAAATATATTATAGGAATTCATATACATGGAATTCACTATTTAGTATGTTCTTCTATAGAGTTAGTAAGCTACATTGACTCTGATTGGGTAGAAAATATTGATGAGCAAAAATAAACTTTAAGATATCTCTAATCTTGGATCAGACTATTATTTTATCAATCAATAAGTAGCATGTTATAGCCATTTCTTCCATGAAGGTGGAGTATTGAGGATTTTTTAATGCCACCATAGAAACTTAAATCTACCAGATCTTGTCAAAATTTAACATCAACCAACATCAACCTACTATCATTTGATGTGATAATTAGAGTTATATTCACATATTTAGTGATCCTATGGAGAATTAGGGCACCAAAAATATTGAGGTCCATATTAAGTTATATTCAAAAATTGATTGATAAGTACATCATGATCTTCAATTTTATCTCACAAAGTTATAAGTGGTTGACATCTTCACTAAACCCCTCCCTAAATCCAAGTATATTCATCTTCAAGCACTGCTAAGGGTAAGTAAGTTTTCCTTTGGTGGGTAATCTGAGTCTTCCTTCCTTCTTGAGTATATTTTACATGGATACCTCATCACACCTTATTTTTAGGACCCATATCAAAGGTTGAGCCTCAAGCTTTTTATAGCCTCTCTAAGTTTCACTTAAGGAGGTGTTGGTGTAAATTACTAATTACACCATTATGACTCGAGTTTATTTAGTTAGTAATATTTTTATTAGGATTTTCTATTTTCCTATTTATTAAATAATTTATTTGTAAATGCAACTTAGTCAAAGTTTCACACCCACATTTTTAAATACATTTAAGTCTAATTGGCACACCAAAGTGGACTTTTAGTCTCCACTTATAACCAAATACATTTATACAACCACCTACATTAATGCAATCATTTATATTTATGAAGCTCTTTAGGTTCTATATAAACAATCTTTTCCTCATCCATTTTGGCAATGAGAAGTATTATGTAAATCCTTTATGAGATTTAACTTAAAAGAGTTATTCATTATTCTGATGAATTTTTTTGGATAATATGGTATGTGTGGCTTATTATAAAATTATGGTCATATAATTTATAAGCATTGGTATAGATTTTGTGTTATCAATATCTCCTCTTCTTTAATATCTTCTCTACAATACCATTTAGCCTTTATAGGTAGTTATCCCTTTAACCTAGCCAGCCAATGTTCTTACACTCATTTTTCATGTTATCTTTTCATTATTTTTCAATATATCATCTTCCTCCATTTCCAACTAATTATCTATAGAAATTTATTCATTTGAAGGTAGCAATATCCCTTCATATTCATTGTCTAACTTAGAAGGCTCAACAAGACATAAGTTTTTGACATTGACAAATGGATAGATCTTCATATAAAGATGAAAATCAAGATTAAAAGCATTCTTTCCCACTTGTTCTATAATTTCATGGACCATACCTTATAGGCCTAAGTTTCCTATCCTTACCTTAGAGCCTTTATCTACTCAAATACAACCATACCTTATCTCCAACAAGGAAGTTATGTGTTGTCATATGTTGGTCATGCATTTATTTGTACTTGGATTATGACTCCTTTAACATTTCTTACATTTGGAGGTGAATAAAATAAATATTCTCAATGAAATTTTTAGCTTTTTGGACTTCTTGTTCCACTTTTTAATTTCCTTTATATTGTTGTCTCAAAACAACCAAATACACATGGAGGTAACTATCTTAAAAAAATTGAAAAGGAGTTTTAATAGTTGAATAATGCACCACTATGTAGGAATGTTGAATATACACCAAATTCTCATCCCAAGTCTTGGGATCTTTCCTATTATACCATCTCAAGGAATTGTAAGAATGTTTGGTTTACAATCTCAGTCTACCCATTAGTTTATAGGTGAAAATGGTAGACCAATTTAACATAGTATCCATTTTCTCACACAATGTGGCCCAAAACTTTCCAATAAATCTTAAGTCCCAATCTAAAATAATAGAGCTTGGAAAAAAAATGAACCCACACATCATCAAAAATATCTCAACTACATTACTACCATAATTTCATTAAATCTGAACATATTCCATTCTAGATTAATACCTAAATTTATCTTTGTTTTATATTTAAAATATCAATATTTGAAGCTAGTTTTTATATTATTGATTTCCATTTATATATTTTATAGATTATATATAAAATAATTGGATTCCAATACAAAGTATATTAAATTTAAATTTAAAGATGATATTAAAAGTCTAGATTCATAAGTATATGTCTAGATTTAAAAAAATGTTGGTTTAACTCTGGCTCTGAATAAAAATACACATCTTACTCAACCATCCACAACCAAAAATAGATAGCCATTCCCCTTCCTTGACATAGTAACATTCCTACAAAATCCATGGAAATGTTTTCCCAAGGCCTAGAATGAACTGGTAATGGCATATACAAACCAAAATTATTATTACTAGGCTCACTTGTACTACATAATACACATCCTCTTATGAACTTATAAACATCAAAATGCATATTAATCCAATAAATACCCTTTTTATATGTTCAATAGTCTTTTTAACACCCAAAATATCTTACAAATTTTGAAGCATAAGCTTCCCTCTTTAGCTGAACTCTTTCTTTCTTCAGCACATAAAACTTATTCAAATTCTAGAGCAACCCATATTGAAGGTAATAATACTCCTTAGGCCTAAAACATGCACCTTGGCACATTTTTACTTGAATAAATGGCTCCCAAAAATTTATGTCATACTCATATCCATTTGCATGAGACTCGTCCATGAATGTCTCATTAAAATTTATAATGCCCATAGTTAAAAATAAAAAAGGTCTAGATAACATATCAACTAGTTTTTTAGTCACACATTTTTTATATTTGATAACCAAATGAAATTATTTCAAAAACCCCATCCACTTCTAGTGTATAATTTATTGAATTTTAGTATAAGCTTACAAATATTAGATATGTTGATGATCTATATAAAAGATAATAGTTTCCTTACCCATGAGTTAGTGCTTCTATTTCTTGACCAATTGAAGAAGAGAATATATTTATTTATAATATGTAAAATAATTCATAATTGAACCATGAAATAACTTTGAATGATAACATGTTGGCTTACCTCCTTGTAGTAGGACATCCCCCATAGCATAATCAATAGCATTCATTCCATCTCATAAGTTGTTTGTAAGTTAGGAAAAGATAAAATTGAAGCATGGCTAGTCTTATGTTTGAACATATCAAATTCACTTTTTTACTTCTTACCCCATGTAAAATTCTTAACACTTATTGTAATGGCATGTAAAGGTGCAGTTATGGAAGAGATTTTATTGATGAACTTCCTCAAATATTGAACTACACCTAAAAACCTCCTTGTATTGGTTAAATTGGAAGGCTTTGTCTAATTCATAATGGCTTCTACCTTCTTTGGATTAATCCTCAATTCCCCATATTCAACCACATGCTCCAAGAAGACAAGTGATTGTCAAGAAAACTCACATTTATTCTCATTCAATACTAACTTGTTCTCCTTTGAAACTTGAAAAACTTGTTTAAAATGATCATTATGCTCATCAAAAGTTATGTGAAAAATAAGAATGGCATCCAAATATACAATGATAAAGGAATCAATAAATTGCCTCATTACCTCATTCATCAAGTGTATGAATGTAGATAGTGCATTGTATATCCTAAAAGGTAGGACCAGCTACTCATATAACCCTTGCCTTATTTTTAATGTTGTTTTCAAAATGTCATCTACATTAATCCACAATTAAGTGATACCAATATTTAAAATAAAACTTAATGAAATATTTAGCATGTTAAATTTGATCAATAATATGATCAATCTATGGAAGAGGGTACCTATTATTGACATTTATCTCGTTAAATTCTCTATAATCAACACACATTCTCCATGAACCATCGTTATTAGGTACTAAAAAAATAGGATAACCAAAAGAAAAATATTAGGATGGATTATATCTTGATTAATAAAAGACTGTAATTGTTATTTTACGTTATTGGCATCCTTCAAGGATTGCCTATATAACCTAAGATTTGAAAGTGGATTTTTGGGTAGCAATTAAATTTCATGATCAATAGGCTTGGCTGGTGACAACATCATAGTTTTATGGAAACCTACTTGAAATGCTACACCAACTCTCCTATATGTTTTTTTATCTTTTTTACTAAACATGTTACAAAAATTCTTATGTGCAGTCACTTTTCATATTAAATATCTATTAAAATAATCAAAACAAACTTCACACTAGCATTGATAATCTTATAAATTTTAAAGACACATACCAAAGAGATTTTAGGATCGCCTTTGTAGGATGAAATGATGTATCTCTTTCCATCCTTCATCAAATTTTATTGGTTGGCTCTCCTCATAAAGATATCATACCAAATATATAATTAATATCCACCATAACTACACCACACACATCAAGCATCACAACATCCATTGTAAATCCATCAATGAAATGTGCATTAATACCACACTTAACTTTGCAATGTTTGGTCACATTGATGTTTACACCCATTTTCACCTAACCTAAATCATATAGGCTTCAATGTTTATAAGTCTATCTTCAATTTATCTATTAACTCTTTACTTGTAAAATTATATTGTGAACAAGTATTAAAAAGAGCATCCACTTTTATTTCATTCATTTGAATTTTTATATGTAAAATCTTAGAAAGTTAATTTTATTGAGTACTACTAATACCCTAACATACCTATCTATTTATGGAGGTACAACACAAAGTGCCATCCACATTGGAGATGCAACCAATATTCTCACCTTGGAGAGAGGTTATAGCCTTCTTATTTTTGTTGTTTGTGAATGAAAGCAATTCTAGGGGGATATTCTAACATCGATCCTTAAAATGACTATCAATATCAAAATACCCATAATGCCTTTTAATATCATTTTTAGAGACCAAAGTAGCATTTTGTTTACCTTTATTTTTACCTTTACCCTTTTCTTAGACCCTTTTGGTTTGTTAGTCTTGTTTTAAGAGGTAGATAGAGCCTTCTTCTTGTCCATATATAAGTAGTGAGATTTGGAACAAGTCTCATCTACATTCTATAGACTTTCCCAAGAGCATAGGTCTCCTAAAATTGATCTAGAGTCCATCAACATACTTTATCAAAAATCTTATAGTTTGTTATATCTTTACCCATCTAGACAACCTTATTGTGAAACTTACTTGGGCACTCTTACATGCTTTAGCATTGATTTTGCCTAAGATATTACCAATACATGGACCTTTTTTCCTCATAAAAAATAGGATATAATTGTTTCTTTTCATTAGCATCTTAAAATAATTTCACTCAATAAGAGGAGGAATGTTTTTAAAAACTAAGGAATGTACATATATTTCAAAAAAAAATTAAAGCACGAATGGTTAATTTTAATTTTTGTAAAATAAATTTTTTATCTTATTAATCTAATGCAAACTAAAATATACCTCAAGTTAGGCTAGCCAATGGTCTAGTCTCTCTATATTCACATATTTTTCAAGTGATTTAATCTCTATATTTGTATCAACCTTGAACAAAGGTGGAGTTTGGTTAACATGGGGTTTTTCTTCCATTTTATTAGGATCAAGAGCACCCTCCTTACTTATTTACAATGCTTCCATAAAAATACCAAGTTTCTCCATGAGAATCCTCATTAAAAGCTTCAAACTGTTGCAGACACGAAGAAACAGGAGGTTGTTGAAGATCCAAAAGTACCAGCATCAGCAGCATGACCGACGTTGGTCATTACCAGTGCAGAAGGCAACCGGCGTCGGCAGGGAGTCAACCGACATTGGCAGCACCAGGCAAGCAGGGACTGACGTCGGTCACCTGTGTGTTCCAAAACTGTTGTTGACGAACAGTCAGTTAAGTGAAGTGAGTGTTTACATGTTAAATGACTAATTATAGTCACGAGCTGTGTGTCTAATTATTATAATTAGAGTTCTATTTTTGTATGCATGGGATTTTATGTAAAGACCCATGAGGCATGTATTGTAAATCAAGCAAGCAAGTAAAGCATTGAAGCATTGAAGCAAGGTCAAGGAGATCTATAGGTGTAAGGTCAAGGAGATCAGCTGGAGTATTCAAGGAGGGATAACAACTCAGATTGTTGAGTTTATTGTGTTGAGCAAGAGAGAGAGGGAAGAAGGTCTTGAGGTGTGGCAAGCCTTTGAGGTGGAGGAAGAAGTGGCATCTTCCTTATTGTATTTTCTTCTAGTAATATTTAATACAAGAGTGTGTATTGTCTCTCAAATTCTTTGTTGTCTCAAGTTTCTAGTTACTTAATCATTCTGGTATAATTTTGTGTTTAATTGCTTATAAGAAAGTAATCAATTGTGCTTCCGTTGGATAAGGGGTTCCTAACAGTTGGTATCAGAGTTATGGTTTGCAGGGAGCAGGTTATTGTTTGTTGATTACAGGTCATTCACAAGGTTTCTGATTGAGTGGGAGTTCAGCAATGGAAAAATAAAGTAAGCTACAAATGGAGAAGTTTAATGGCAAGAATTATCAACATTGGAGGATGCAGATAGATGATTATCTGTATCAAAAGGATTTATACTTACCGTTGGGTGGGGTTGCATGTAAGCCCATAGATATGAAGGATGAAGAATGGAGTGTTCTTGATCGGAAGGCTCTCGGTTCCATAAGGTTGATCCTTGCATCATTTGTGATTTCCAATTGTCATAGTGCAAGACAATGGAAGAGTTGATAAAATCCTTGGCAAATTTATACGAAAAGCCCTTGGCTTCTAATAAGGTATTTCTTATGAAGCAGTTATTTACTTTGCAAATGTAGGAAGGTGGATCGGTACATACTCATCTTAGTGATTTCCATGTTTTGGTAAACCAGTTAGCTTTAGTCAATATTGTTTTTGATGATGAAGTAAAGGCTCTTTTAATTTTATGCTCCTTACCTGAAAGTTGGGATAGTTTGGTTATGGCAGTAAGTAATTCTGCATCTGCTTCTAAAATCTTAAAATTTGATGATGTTGTGAGTGTGATCTTGAATGAAGAAATACGTAGGAGAAGCACAGGTGAATCATCAGGGAATGCTCTAAGTGCAAAAATCAAGGGAAGGCAAAGAGAGAAGGTAGAGCAAGGGAAATCAAGGTTGAAGGTGGGAGAGAGATCTGAATCCAGAGGTGTTACTTGCTGGTTTTGTGGAAAGAGAGGACACATAAAGGAGTGTTGGTTGAGGGATAAAGAGAATCAACATGTAGATAATGAAGAAGCAAAGGATGCAAATATTGTGGTACAGGATGCTCTCATACTTTCTTTGGATAGTCAGGTAGGATCTTGGATTTTAGATTCTGGTTTTTCTTTTCATGCATCCCTAAACAAAGATTTGTTCCATGAGTATGAACAGGGAGACTTTGGAGTTATTTATTTAGGGGATGGTATGCCTTGTCAAATAGTTGGCAAAGGGAAAGTGCAGCTGAGATTGCAGATGGACAAAACATGGGTGTTGAAGGAGGTCATGCATGTCCCAGTTCTAAAGCAGAGTTTGGTTTTTGTAGGAAGGTTGGGTGATGAGGGATGCATAATAACCCTCACAGTATATTCTTGGAAGGTTACCAAGGGTGCACTTGTTCTAGCAAGAGGTAAGAAAGTAGGTACTCTTTATCTATATACTTGTATTGTTGATTCTACTTCTAGTTTATCTACTTCAGCTGTAGATTCGAAGATGTGGCTTAATAGGCTTGGTCACATGAATAAGAAGGGAATGGACGTTCTTGATTCAAAAGGTATGTGTTCAGATTTAGAAAGCATAGATAGAGTTCATTACAGGAAAAGGAAATTTGATGCTTTTGACAGGAACAAAGAAGCCTTGGTGTTTATGGAGGAGATGAAGGGTAGAGATCAGTCACAGGGGTTGAATAATTCTGAGCAGGGCAGTATGGACAGAGGTTTGATCCAAGATGAGCTCACAGATGAATATTTCATCACTTACAAGAACACATAGACACCGATATTGGTCACTTGGGACTGACATCAGTCAGGCAGATACCGACATCGATCATGTATAGACTAGTAGGGTCGGTAGAGTCAGGCAGAGAAGTCTGACATCAGTCAGGCAGGGACCAACGTCAGCAGGGGGGACACTGGCATCGGCCAAGGAAATGATGTCGACAGTCAGGGTCAGTCCAGGGAACCAACATCGATTGGGAGCAGACTGGGAGATGGCCGAGATCGGTCACTAGAATGGATGTTGGGTGGACAGCAAGCTGTCAAGGAGTCTCAAACACCCATATGGAGGTTAGAAAGGGTAAGTGAACCTCATATTCATTGTTCACCTTCCTTATATTTCTTACTGATGGTCAAGAACTAGGAAGATGGAAGAAACAATACAGGTAGAATCCAAAAATAGTGGGAGCTTTGCATGGATGAGGAGTGTGAGTCCTTGGAGAAGAACCAAATAGGTATTTGTTGGTGGAGTTGTCAGCTAGAAGAAAGCACTGGATGAGGGATGGATTCCCATGTTAGAGAAGAGAGTGGATGGACACGTGAGATAAAAGGCTATGGTATATGGTCTTGATTAGGCTGCAAGACAATGGAGGTTTGACCATTGTATTTTATCTTTACCAGGTTGGATAATATTAGCTACATTATCCTGTTATTGTATTGTGTTGCTTGTTGCAGGGTTTCATATACAAGGAGTTTTCTGAGCTAAGGGTAGAGTTGGTTTAGAAGTGTGTCATGAAGAATTTGGGAGCAGCAAAATTCTTTTGGCATAAGTGACAGGTATTACATCATAGGTTTAGTGGTGGTTGGTCTTCAAGAGTGACTTTGAAGAGGGATACAGAGCCAAGGGAACAAAGTAGATGGTGTATAAGTACAGGTACAGTTGTAGTTGTTTATCTCTAAGTGGGAGATTGTTAGGGTGTGGAGCTAAAAGCTTTAACTATTACAGACACGAAGAAACAGGAGGTTGCTAAAGATCCAAAAGTACCAGCATTGGCAGCATGATCGATGTCGGTCATTACCAGTGCAGAAGGCAACTGGCATCGGCAGGGAGTCAGCCGATGTCGGCAGCACCAAGCAAGCAGGGACCGACGTCAGTCGCCTGTGTGTTCCAAAACTACTGGTGACGAACAGTCAGTTAAGTGAAGTGAGTGTTTGCATGTTAAATGACTAATTATAGTCACGATCTATGTGTCTAATTATTGTAATTAGAGTTCTATTTTTTTATGCATGGGATTCTATTTAAAGACCCATGAGACATGTATTATAAATCAAGCAAGCAAGTAAAGCATTAAAGCATTGAAGCAAGGTCAAGGAGATCTACAGGTGTAAGGTCAAGGAGATCAGCTGAAGTATTCAAGGAGGGATAACAACTTAGGTTGTTGAGTTGGTTGTGTTGAGCAAGAGAGAGGGGGAAGAAGGTCTTGAGGTGTGGCAAGCCTTTGAGGTGGAGGAAGAAGTGGCATCTTCCTTATTGTATTTTCTTCTAGTAGTATTTAATACAAGAGTGTGGATTGTCTCTCAAATTCTTTGTTGTCTCAAGTTTCTAGTTACTTAATCATTCTGGTATAATTCCATGTTTAATTGCTTATAAGAAAGTAATCAATTGTGCTTCCATTGGATAAGGGGTTCCTAACAAGTTAGGCTAGCCAATGGTCTAGTCTCTCTATATTCACATATTTTTCAAGTGATTTAATCTCTATATTTGTATCAACCTTGAACAAAGGTGGAGTTTGGTTAACATGGGGTTTTTCTTCCATTTTATTAGGATCGAGAGCATCCTCCTTACTTATTTACAATGCTTCCATAAAAATACCAAGTTTCTCCATGAGAATCCTCATGATGGGCTCCAACTGGTCAAGCTTGCTCATAGAAATATATATGCTAGCCAATTTTTCTTCAAGCTTTTGGAATCTATCTCTAGCCATACAAGCATATTATTCATCAGTATGTGCCATGATTTTAATCTCTTACTTCCACTTCCTTTCATAAATGTCTCCTTAAAAGGGAACTAAAATACCTTGACCTTTAGTGTTACGTGTTCTATTGATGGGCATAAACTTGTAATATAAACACATCATAAAAGAATAATTCTAATCTGATCTGATACCAATCTGACTTGTAAACTAGGTAGTTAAACCATTATCATCTTCTCTAAAATGGATCATTTACTTAGCTCAACAAGTGGTAGAATAAGTTATTATTTTAGACTAGTTTTCTTGAAGAAAATAGAGATATGAAGTGATGGAAAAATAAATTACATAATAATGAACTATAAAATAGAATAAAAGTAAGCATAAACACAAAAGAACATAAGGATTTATCCTAGAGAAACCCAAAGTGAAAAAAACTCTATTTGGGTGAGGAATTACACTCCCCTTTCCATTATGTGATCTATAAAATGAAAAATATACTTTTAAAACTTGGCTTTAATGAATAGAGATTTATTACTCCTTATCCAAACCTTGCACATAATTTTGCTTTGCGCCTTTCATAAACTTATCAAAATGTACCAATAGTGAAATAACCATTAAATTTTTAATAAAAACTAAAAATAACCTCAACCAAGACCTAATGTTACTAACTTACAATGTTAATCCAATTCCAATAATCTTATAATGTCTTAAGTATTTCACATGACCAAAATTTATACTCGCTCATCAATGGATTCTGCCAAGAAGCTCAAATGAACCAAAAATGAGAAGAAACATATGCAATCATTCAACTTCAATTATTTTATATGGTGGTAAAACTTCTAATATATGTGGAATGATAGTTTAAAAACATTGACATGGTTATGTAATCTCCACCTATAATCACTAGTGGTTATGTAATTTTTGGCGAGGTTTCACAATTGCCACCCTATAAATGGTGATCGTTCCACTATCTTAAGTAAACCCCTTATTTTTGAGACCTAAAACTACCTGCCTTCATCACCATGGGGATGTTCATATGACCTCCACTCTTAATTTTCCACTATAACATATTTGAATTAATGTTTTTTACATTAAATTTACTATATAGGTGTCTTAAAATCATGAATTAATTACATAATTGGGTACATTGGAAATATTTAGTATGCATGACTAGTAAAATAGATCTATATTTAGATCAATATGCATCTTTAAGGATGAAAAATTCCAATTTTATGAAGGTTCCAACTTACAAGGTGCAGGATCACAAGCATTTGGGCACTTAAAATGGTGTAAAGGAGAAATCAGAAGTTAGTCATAATAATTTAGGTAGTGAGAGTGAAGTTATAGTACATGACTTTGATCATATGGAGTAAGATCACATATCTTTGAGGCATAAAAATTAGATGGGTTTTAATGAAGGCATAAAGTGTACAAAAGGAAATAAGGTAGAGATATATTTTTGGAATAGGTTAAGTTGAGGCTTGTATAACAATGCCTTGTTTGATAGACTTGTGAAGAATGATTGATGCATGTATGTGCAAGTATTGGAGTAGCACAAAGGTGATGATCATAGAAGCTATTTTGTGAAAATAATTATGAATGGAATAAAAACACAAATAAGTGGTTGGTTTGTAATTATGTGAAAATAGAGCCACAACATGTCATTTTTGTCAAATTTTTGGGTTTTGTAAGGTGTCAAGGTGCAATCATATCAAGGCAAAAGTTCTCTCTTAACAAAATTCCTACATATTATACATAAAATTTCCCATGGATAATAAAATGTTTGTGTGTATGAATAAAAGGATGTGCATAATAAATATAACATGTAAGGAAAGTTGGTATAACACAAGTACAAAGGATTCCCTCATATCAAGGTCACACAAAAAATAAATAGTTAGAAACCATGGCATAGACTGACACTCAAATAACATACAACTAAAGTTGTAAGCCTATAAATAATCCACCTAAATTTACCCCTTATCCACATAGGCCCTAAATCAGTTGCATGCAAGGAAAGTAAGACAAGAGTTGGTGTAATAATTTCATGCAAGCATGCTTGAATGGAAGATTATATATAGTCATCTTGAGAACCTTATATGGGCTAAAACTATATGTTAGTCCAATGTATTTTTCCAATAACCATATAGATACATAGTACTACATTTATGTAAGTTTTTGTTTCAACATGGAAGTCAAGGGAGGACATATCTAAGAATTCAACGATTATATAAAGGAAGTTGGACAAGCATAAAGGAGCATGAAAAAAATCCTCATTTAGAGGAGGTGGAGACTCTACACATAGATATCAAAATAAGAAGGATCGTAGCTTTAATTTCATGGAAGACTAAGATACTCCATCATTATGAAGAGAGTTATATCCAAATTCAAGGGTTGGATAGGAGAGTTAGTAGATCCATTGTAATAGCTTATAAGTTAATAATATATTATAACCCTTAATTTAATGAATGAAAATAAGAATTTATATGAATCCATTATGCAAGAGTGGAGTGAGACTATTAGGATTCGTGATTAAAGAATCCATTCACTAGGACCCCTAATTATGACTACATTATCTAGTATCATAGCAGTTGAAAATCCTACAGTAATGTGATTTGATTGAGAGGGAAGGAATTGTCAGAGCACTGAATGGGAGACATATATTTGAGTGTTGTCATCCACCATAATAAAGGTGGGTAGAAGATAGGGAGTAAATTAAAATAAATATAACTCAAAAAAAGAGGTCAAGCTATGTAGGGTCACAAACTAAGATCCTATGGTAATAGTTTCACAAGTCCATAGAAAATGCTTAGGATTGTAATAAAGAAGCATAGTAGTGGGTAGCATAAGGAGTCATTAGCTGTGAAATAGGTCACATAGTGGTCAAGATATCAGAACATTTGGAAAAAACATGTGCAAATATTTGAAGAAGGGATGATAAAATCACCAAAGAAAGAACTCAAAAAAAAGTGATAAGCATGAGGATACATGCACAAAGTTTGAATCAAAAGTAGGAGTAAAAGGTGACGCTACAAATAGATAGTTGATAAGGATGCAGTTAGTACACAAAGAGGAAGACATCTTCTAATCTAAGCACATTGGGTAAAAGATGTGTAAAGATAGATTTCTCTCCATAGTATGTAGATGGGTAAATAAAGAGGTATGAATAATATGGTTTAGTATAAATCCAAGATGAGATGTAACCCATAGTCATAAATCTCAAGGATGATTGAGAAGATAACATCTAGAGTGTACATGCTACATAAGGGGACAACATAGGAGGCCATGAGAATTATTGGGATGAAAAATTCCTCAAATAAAAATATGTGTAGATGGAAGGAACCCATGGAGATGTTAGAGTGTAAAGAGAGTAAACTTGAATTTTAAGTGCCAATGTTTTTAAGGAAGAGAAGACTCTAAAGAGTGGATGGAGTGGATCTTGGGTGTGGAACATTATTTCATATAAAAGGGTATTGAAGACCCAAATAAGTTGGAGTTAGCATATAGGAGGTTGTGTGATAGCATGATAGAGTGTTGGAGATATCACAAATAAAGGATAAAATGGAAAGACAATAATAAATTGCATTGCTCAAAACAAATCATTTCTAAATCAGGTGGTGCACCCACAATATCAACCTACATGGTGAATTAGAATCAAAGCTTTAAGGTCCAAAATTGAAAAGGATAAGGTTACCTTGAAATGTGACATACAAGGGGAACCATATTGTGAGCAATGTGAATCTAATTTGAGGAATAATGGAGAAAAATATTATGCACAATATTTAGAATAAGAGACCCTCATGGAGGATTATTAGGGAGTGATAATTATCAAGCCTAAAATAGGAGAGGATATAGAAAAAAATCAAGAGGAGGATTCCCTAGACATGGTGTAGCTAGATGAAGTAGAAATAGGTATTACAAGAGGGAAGGAGTTATATTTTACATAACTAGAAGCTTTAGTATACAGTTAGTGTAAGCACAAGGCACACGTGTTTTAAGAATGTGCCCAATGAGAAGGTGGAAGATTTGGACTAAGTACCTATTGTAGCATCAATTTTCACCCTTAGAGAGGTTCTTCAGGCTCTCTCTAATTTAACTACACTATTAGATCAACCCTAAGCTATGAGTCACCTATGGTGGGGTTGGACCTCTGAAAAGGGTTGGCTTCTTATTGATAGATCACCTATACTAATCATTGCACTGAGAAAAGGGTTAGAAAAGGGTAAAGGGATCCTAAGAAATTTAACTAAGTGATACACCAAATTTAAATGAGAACTCACAAAATCATGAAGTAAACACTAAGGAAGCATAAGACAATATTAGCTCACACAATCTCACAAAACTAGCTAGTTGCATAAGTGTTTCATAAACTAGGTTTAGGAAGCAATGAATGAAGGAAAAGAGGAGTTCTAAGACTCAATGAGAGCTTGTATCAATGATAGAAAGAACACTAACTTAGACCTGTAACTAACTTGAAGACACCTATAAATGAACAAGAAAGAAGGACAATGGGCATGGAAGATTCTCTTTCACAATGCCATCATGCACAAGCTTTGCTATACACAATTCAGAGGGGAGAGATAGGTAAAGAATTTATTTATTGCTTCAAGAGGTCTTTCATATAAATTTTGATAGGCTCTAGCCTTATCAAATGAGAGTCTTTGCTCTTCCAAAATTGAGACAAATTTTTTTATCAAAAGTGAGAGAGATCTCTTCTTCTAAAAACTCCAAGAGAGCTTACAAATGGAAATAATGGATAATTTAGGAGAAAATGGAGAGAGAAGGAGTGTGAGTATATAAATCATTAATTGAGATGCCACCTTTCGATGAATGCTCAACCACCTTTTGATCAAATCATCCCCAGCTCTCTATTGACAAGTTAAACTTTTATTTGTCCTAATATCCCCCGAATCTCCTCATTAGCTAAGAAAAATGCACTAAAAGACAATAGTTTTCCAAAGGTGGTGAGTCATGATCCTATTTATGAAGAAAAATCTTAGGCATATTGAATATCTATGAAATGCTCTAGCTACCTTTTAACTACCAGATCTCCATCTTAAGACTTTACACTATATTCTACTTGGCTTGCTTGTGAAGACAAAATCTTCATATCTTGAATCTAATACAGCCATGCTATGTCTACTTTAAGTATCAGTATGTACATATTTTTTAACTCTATAGCTTTGTCAAAGGACAAAACATTCCTACACATCTTCCCCTACTCCAAACCTAAGCATAGGTCTATTTTAGATTGAAAACCAATCCATTTATTGGTTTTCCTATAGCTAATATCCATGAGGAGCTTAAAGACTGCACAACATCATTCTTAATCTATATTAGGTCTAAATAGACCTATTCTGCCTCTAAAACTTGTGGAAACTAAGGACTTATTACACATGATGTTGAAAACATAAGAAATCTAATTCTACATGCTTTGGATCCTATAATAGAGGTCTCAACTGAGCTTCAATGGCATCCTTTGAATTATTTTCTATGGTTAGACCTTAGGTCACATTTGTTCTCCATTGAATTCCCTTACCTTTTAAATTTTAATATTGACCATCAATTAGCTTGCTTTCACATTGTTGGATCTACTTTCTTGACTTATACATGTACCATTGATTCTCTTATGTATGAATGAATGTGAGCCATGGATCTTTTATCAGTTTAATATGGTTGAGACACTTGTCACTTGCATATTTGTCTTTAAGATCCACTAACCTTTTGACCCATTACTCATTTTTAGATTTGCTTAGTATGATTGAACATGTACTATTGATTTACCTAGACCCACTAGCCTTCTTAGTTAATTTGCACTATTATATCTATATTCTACTCTTGATATTATGCCACTTGTCATTGCTGCATTAATGCTGACTATTTGACTTGATGCTCACCGTTGATCTTCAATGTATGATCAAATATGCTCTATTAGATATTTAGGTCCCACTAACATCATCATGTTTCCACTTTCTATTAGAATTGATCATAGCTCCTAATATTTAGACACTTATCAGCTTTGCATTGAACCTGGGAACATTTGAAGTCAAATGGCTATTTCACAAAGCTTAAACTTGACATCCCCATGCACGTTTCACTTTGTAAGTCTAACTTTGAAGATTTATAACTTGAGATATCAAGCTCATCAAGACATGAAATTTGTAGAGGATGTTCAAGGCATGAGAAACATCATTTTTGTATAATATTTTAGCCTAAGAGGCTCCCCAAGTGCATTTATTAAATGTGTAATTAGATTGACCTATTTATTTTACATGATGTGTTGATGACAGTTTGGTTCTTTTATGCTTGTGAAAGAAATTTCAAGGCTAAAAATGAGTTTTTGAGACCTATGAAACCTAATTTATGTCCATGAATGTCATTATCACCATGAGAACCTATGAAATCTCTTCCCTTGCAACTCTAGACCTATTTTGAGACTTGTTTCTCAATTATCAACAAATTGCACTTTAAGCTCGCTTAAAGTGTTTCAAAAGCTTTGTAAATAATATGAGATCTTGGACCACTCATTCCATCCATAAATCTACTCATCTCATCCATCCAAGAAAAATCTTTGTATGCAAGCCAAAATTTGCCAACATATTTGGTGACCCATAGGGAAGCATGCATGTTATGCTTGAGAACCCAGACTAGTTACCTTGGCTAGTCTATTGGGCATGGAGTCATAAGTTTGATATAAATTATTAAGGTTACACCTATAGATAACTTCCTCTTGAATCAAAATTAACAACAAGAAACTAAACAAATAAGGTCAAGTGCACACAGGCACTTGGAGGAAAAATAATAACTAACCTACTTAATAAAATGGGCACAAAGGCACTTAGAGTAAATCTTAAAATCTACTCTAATAGGTACATGGATGTAACTTATAATTATCTTCCTCCTAGATCAAATGGAAAATATTTATCATCACCCACTTATGATGAACTAGGATGGAAAACACCTTGATTTTGAGAGCTCATGATAGGAGAGCTAAGATGATTGATTATTGACTCTTTTGGCATACTCTCAAATGGATGAAATGGTAAAAACATGTATCTAATGTAGATATGTTGCTCTATTTATTCTAGGATTTCTCCAAATTAGACTATAGGATCACCTACAACCTCCTCATCTGATGGTTCCTTTGAACATGAAGGTTGACTATCTAGGCTTAGGCAAAAAAGATCTAAGGCATCCCAAAAGGCAAATTCATCTTGGTCATCTAGGATAATGTCAATCTCAACATCATCTTTGCTTTGCTCACTTTTAAAGGATCCATATGGTATCTCATCAACCCATCCAAGGTTTAAAATGTCATGTTCTTGTGGCTCTAGATCTGACCATTCTTCTTCATTTTTGAAGACATCAGTATTACCTTTAATGGATAATTCATCTTAAGATAGGTCAACTTCTATATCCTGATCTGTAGGTTCATTATCATGATTTGGAGGAGGCATAGGATATTTTATAACCCCTACCTAGTCCATGAAGTCATGGTATAGTTGTTGCCATACTTCATCCTAATCCTCTTTATCCTTCATTTCTTTCTCTTGTTCATTTATGACCTCTTCAACCTGATCAACTAACTGGTTGACCATTATAACCACATCAATTCATGTACTTCACTCATCCTCATCTTTAACCCCACAAAATGGAAGATCTTAGAATAAATAAAAATCTCCTTTACTCTTAGTTGCAACTTGAATGCCCATTTCTTCAAATATGAAGGCATTAGTACTACCTTCAAGCTCTAATTCATTAGTGTCAAAGCCATGCCAAGAAGTCTAATAAAAACCTAACTTTTCCTCTCCTGAATCGATTGGGATACCTATCATGATCTCCTTATCATAGAAACTTGTGTTGTCTTCTTTAGGTTCACCTATGCCTAAAAGCTCCTCCTCTATTTTTTGTAAAATAGGTTCCTCTTCTATGAGGGAGATGGTGGGAAGGTGAAAATTTTCACCTTGATTGTAGCTTAAGAGAGTGTCCTTCTAGCTAGAGACATTGAAAGATATATTTGGTGTCTCTTGGGGAAAGGAGAGAGAGTATTAAATATTTTTTAAGACAAGCTCATTGAGTTGAGCTAACACCTCTTTCTCTTGAAATGGTTCTTAGACTACCTTAGCTAGCACTTCCTCTTTCTTATTTGTGCCTTCCTTGATTGATTTCCATGAAGGGAAAGCATAAGGCTTGGCCACCTTCTCCTTTTCCTTAATGGTTGTGGGGGAGGGTGGATTCACAAGAGAGGGTATGACATAGTTAGGGTCATTGGCATAAGAGAAGATCCATGATGGGATGACTTGATGTTCCTCAATTTAATGGTTTCTAATGACTTGTTTGGCTCATGAAAAATATGAGGTTTGATAAGGTTGCCTAGGGGGTTGGGTTTGAGAATTAACATATTAGGAGAGGGTAGTTAAGATCTAGGTTTGGATGTTCTCTATCTCAAGAACAACTGATAGTCATTTTCTTTTTTGGATTGATCTTGCCTAACAGGCATTCTTCCTGAAACCTCAACTCTTACTCTTGAACATAAGACTAGTGTTCAAGATTCTCTTATTATGTATAATACTCTTCCTCCCTATTAACTTCTCTTAATTATTTCTCAATATCAATCCATATCCCCCTAAGGCTCTTTTTTGGTTGACTGGGGAGATGCAAATTCTGACAAGGCTGATACATTGAACCTTGAGGGCCACTTGGGATAAATCCATGAACATTACTAACCTAATATGAAGGATAAGGAATGAAATAACATGCATTTTTATCAAATGATCAATGATACATACCAAATGATGGTGAATAGGCACCTAGGCTACTTATATCAGTTGATGTTCATAGTGAAGTCACCATTGGTGTTTGTAAATGTGCCTCTAAAGGCTAGTTGCACTGAAAGGCAACACCAAAAACCTTTCATTGAGATGCTAAACATAATAAAATCCCATTAGGCATGCCAAAAAATATTTTAGTGTCAATTTTCACCCTTGTAGAGGGTTCTTCAGGCTCTCTCCAATTAAACTACACTATTGGAACAATCCCAAACTATGGGTCACCTATGGTGGGGTTGGACCTCTAGAGAAGCCAGTTTCCTCTTGATAGATCACCTATACTAATGTTTTTACTAAGAAAAGGGTTATAAAATTGGAAATATATCCTTAAAATTTTAACCAGCTGATGCACCAAATTTAAATGAGAACTCACATAAGCATGAAGTAAACACTAAGGAAGCATAAGACAATACTAGCTCAAACAATCTCACAAAACTAGTTGTTGCATAAGTGTTTCATAAACTAGGTTCAGAAAGTAATGAATGAAGGCAAAGAGGAGTTCTAATTCTCCCTAAGATCTTGCATCAATGATAAAAATAACACTAACTTAGACCTACAACTAACTTGAAGACACCTAGAAATGAGCAAGAAAGAAGGACAATGTGCATGGAATATTCTCCTTCACAATGCCATCATGCATAAACTTTTGTACACATAATTCATAGGGGAGAGATGGGTAAATTAAGTATTTATTGCTTAAATATGTCTTTCATACAAATTTTGATAGGGTCTAGCCTTATCAAATGAGAGTCTATGCTCTTCCAAAATTGAGAGAGAATTTCTTATCAAAAGTGAGAGAGATCTCTTCTTCTTAAAACTCTAAGAGAGATTATAAATGGAAAGAATGGGTAATATATGAGAAAAGTGAGAGAGAAGAGGGAGAATAAGTATAAAAATCATTAATTGAGCTTCCACCTTTTGATGAATGTTTCACCACCTTTTGATCAAATCAGCCCCAATTCTCTATTGACAAGTTAACCTTTTATTTATCCCAATAGCCCATGAATCTCCTCACTGGCTGAGAAAAATGAACTAGAAGACAATAGTTTTCTAAATGTGGTGAGTCATGATAATGTTTATGAAGAAAACCCTTATGCATCCTAAAAATATATTAAATGCTCCATCTACCTTTCAACTGCTAGATCTCCACTTTACACTATCTTCCACTTAGCCTGCTTGTGAAGACAAAATATTCATATCTTGAATCTGACAGATTCATGCTATCTATTTTAAGTGGTGGTAGGTACCTATTTATCAAATATATATCTTTATCTAATTACAAGACATTCCTACACATTTACCCCTACTCCAAACCTGAGCATAGGTCTATTTTAGATTGAAAACTAATCCATTTATTATTTTTCCTATAGCTAATATCCATGAAGAGCTTAAAAACTACACAACATCATTCTTAAACTATATTAGGTCTATATAGACCTATTTTCCCTCCAAAACTTGTGTAATCCAAGGACTTATTGTGTACGAAGCTAAAAACATAAGAAAGTTGAGTTTACATGCTCTAAGTCCTCCAAAAGAGGTCTTGACTAAGCTTAAATGGCATCCTTTGAAGTATTTTCCCTAGTTTAACCTTAGGTCACATATATTCTCCATTGAATTCCCTTAGCTTTTGACTTTTAATATTGATGTCTATCATCTTTCTTGTGCACCATTGGATATACTTTCTTAAATTATACATGTACCATTTATTCTTTTTTATATGAATGAATGTGAGTCATAGATATTCTGTCAATTTAGCATGATTGAGATACTTGTCACTCATACATTTATCTTTAAGATTCACTAACATTTTAACCTATATCTCACCATTAGATCTACTTAGTATGATTGAATGCATACCGTTGATCTATCTAAACCCATTAGCCTTGTCATTTGACATGCACTATTAGATCTAGATTCTACTCCCAAGATTATGCTACTTACCATTGACATATTGATGTTGACTTTTTGACTTCATATTCACCGTTGATCTTTGATATATGATCATATGTTCTCTATTTTATCTTTAGGACACACTAACATCATCAGGTTTTCACTTGTTGTTAGATTTGAACTTAGCTCTTGAGATTTGGACACTTTTCAACTTTGTGTTGAACCTGGGAATATTTGAATTCAAATGGCTATTTCATGAAGCTTAAACTTGATGTCCACATGCATGTTTCACTCTAAAAGTCTAACTTTAAATCTTTATAACTTGAGATAGCAAGCTCATCAAGACATGAAATCTGTAGAGGATGTTCAAGGCATTAAAAACATAATTTCCATGTAATATTTTTGCCTAAAAGGCTCCACAAGTGCATTTATTAAATGTGAAATCATATTGACCTTTTTTTTTTTACATTATGTGTTGATGATGGTCTAGCTCTTATATGGTTGTGTAAGAACTTTCAAGGCTAAAAATTAGTTTTTGAGACCTGTCAAACCTACTTTATGTCTATAAAGGTCATGATCACCATGAGAACCTATTGAATCTCTTCCCTTGTAACTCTAGACCTATTTCAAGACTTGCTTCTCAAAGATTAACAAATTGCACTTTAAGTTTGCTTAAAGTGTTTCAAAAGCTTTGTAATCAATATGAGATCTTGGACCACTCATTCCATCCAAAACTTTTCTCAACTCATCCATCCAGGGATAAGCTTTGTATGTAGGCCAAAATTGGCTAATAATACCAACCATCTATGTGGATTAGGATTGAATAATGTGATTATAAAGGGAAGGCAATGAGAAAAATACTATATATCATAAGTGTGTGAATAGAAACAAGGTGGAATGAGTATGCCCTTTAGGAGGCATAAAGGAAGAGAGAATAGAATACACAAAAAAAATTTCACAAGGCATGTGTCTAATGAATAAGGGAAGGATAATGAGTATAATTTAGCCTGTAGCAAAAGAGTTATCTTGGAGGAAACTATACATCACATTAAACAAAGTATATGAGTGAGGATGAAGGAGATGGATAAGTGTCAGAGGAGCTAGTTAGATCATGTAGAGGTAAGATCTATTTTACCTTAATTTGATTATGTGAAATGTAATAAGATAAAAACTATGTATTAATTCAGATTATTTATGTATTAAAAAGAAGCATAAATTTGAATGTAAAGGGCAAAATCTAATTTGACAATTACACTACTAAATATGAAAACTACTAAGAAAGATAATATACTTATTGTGTTATTTTATTATGCAAGTTTAAGGCTAAATTTAGGTAATAAAAAAGGCAATAAATTAGATTGTGACACTTAGATCATGAACTAGAGTTCTTAGCATGCTTGGATAGTAACATCAGCCTCTAGTCAGTATTGTCTAAAATCAACAACCAAACTTGATAGTCTCATTTATAATAAATTTTCTCTTCTATTCTAGTAGAGGTCATTATGACTTTTTTTTTCTATATATACAATCATGAGGTTTGATTGTGCATGCAATACCCATAAATTTTTCTCTTTCTTAAAACCTTACATCTACTTTTAACACTAGGTTTTGGCCTATAAAATAGGAATAAATTTGGTTTGATCTAACCCTACTAATCCTCATTGAATGGTTGAATATTTCCTATATATCTAATACTCTAAAGAGGGAATTCAAACCATATGTAGTTCTTCCTATTCGGTGAATGTGTGAAACATTGCTTGTTTAATGTATGCAACCTATGATCTAACTTTTAACATTTGGTAAATGACAATTTTGGCTTGGATTTGAGATGATTTAAACTTGGATAAGACATACTCCTTGTGTTTGATTATTAAATTAGATATAATAGGGAGGTTCTTTTTAAATTTGTAAGTGTTTATGTAGGCTTTATAAATGCTTGTTAGATAGGGAATAGGCTTAGACCTACTTTATCTTTATTTGAAACTTTTTGGGTGCTTTATCATGCTAGTAACATGTGGAACGTATGGGTCAACCATAGGAATGATTTTAATTTTTAATGTGATTATTTCTTGGTATAGAATAAAATCATCAATTTTGGATAATACCAGAATTCTAGTTCATCTAAGTCTAGTAGTTCTATCTAGGAGATAAGAACACTAATCTAATGAATTAGAGATCTTTGAGTATGATAATTGACTAGTTTTTCATAGACTAAGGGAATTATTATAGGTGACTAATATCAAATAGAAAGGATCAAACCCATGAAAAGTGGGTGGATGTGAGAGAATGGTGAATAAGAGTCATATATGTACACATAAGTCATGTAAAATGAAGGTAGGTCAAAAATTGGCATTACCAAGTATCTAAAAGAAAAATAATAGTATTTAAAAGATCTATGCTAAATAAAGGATGTACATAAAGAGGTTTGTGATGGAGTGCATGAAGATAAACATATATGTATGCATAAGAAAACCTATAGTGGAGCGCACATAGATAAACAAGGTAATGTGCATGAACATGATGGTTTTAGTGTGTAAAAAAGTGAGATCCTATAACTAGAGTAAAAAAGAAGAGAAGATGGAGATAAGTAATATATGGTAACTCTAGATTTCCATAGAATAAAAAAATGTTGAGTAGAAATAATAATATAGGATAAGGCATGAGAAAAGGCCCATTTGTAGCAACGTATTATGGATGGAGGAGATAAGAAAATAAATAATTTGGTGAATTATTTTCCTTGAAGGCAAAGGATGGAGAAGTGCATGTAGAAGAAACTCCGCATAATGTATCCAAATATTTTCAATATGTACATATAAGTGTAGCCTATATTAGTTTAAATAAGGAAACCCATGAGAATCATGAAGGAGAAAAGATTGTAAATGTTTTTGTGCATAACATGATATGCATGCCAAAGGATGTAGGAGAGATGACAGGAAATCAACTTGTAAATAATAATAAGGGCATAATATTCATTGTGAATGGAATATGGAATTCTCTATAAGAAAGTGAGGGAGTGGATTGTGATCAGCTTGAAGCAGATAGAAGGAGGACAAGTTAAGAAATTGAAGGAAAGAGACTGATGTTAATTTCATTCCAGGTATGTGAACATAGATGTGTAATAGCATAGGAGATGAAGTAAGTTTGTAGTATAGCTATGAAATAATATATTTCAAAAGACATAAGGGGAGATGGAACAAAAGTATACATACTTACCAAGGGTGAGAATAATGAGGAGAAAAGGAAGATAGTGTACATGGTGATAAAATGGTGGTTTGAAGCACATTGATGTTAAGAAGGAGTAAAAGGTATTAGAGACTTATGGAGATGGTAGATGAATGATGATGCACATAGACCCACACAAGCAAATAAGAGTAAGGAAGAATAGAAGAAAAGGTGCATATAAGGTAAGGTGTATAGTGTTTTCAAGTACAAAAGAAGAGAAAGTGTTGAAAATACTTGGTGGAGGTGGATGGTTAGAGGTGGGTGCAAACCCATAAGAGAAAAGAGGATAAGGAAGGGTGAAGGTAACAGAGCCACATAGAGAATGATGAATTATGTCCTAAAAATTAAATAGGAAGAAGTGTATAGCATGCATGTTTAGGGAACACACCAAGTGTAAGATAACATCATGGCCTTAGCAACCAACCAAAAAAGTAGTTCTACCACTCATACCCTCCTCTAAGTAGGTGATTTCATTTTAATTACCCAGGGAGTATGGTGTAGGATCATCCTATGTGAATCAATAATCTTACATCTTTGAGGATGGACAAGTCTAGTTTTGTGAAGGTTGAAACTTAGAAGCTGTAATATTACAAGTGTTTGGGCACATAGAATAATGCAAAAGATGAAGTGGAATTCATTTACACTAAGTCAAGTAGTTGAAGGAATCAATAGTGAAGTTATTATGCATTTGAGAGATACTTTAAGCATGAAGAATAAGATCATATATGTTTTAGATACAAAAGTTGGATGAGTTTTTGTGAAGGCATCTAGTGCACATAAAAAATAAGTTAATGTCAAATTTCCAAAGTATGGAAATTTGAGTCTTGCATAACAACCCATGGATCTAAAAACTTGAGAAGAATGGTTGAAGCACATATGTGCAAGGATTATAATCACATAAAGGTGATGGTCACAATAATTATTATGGAAGTTAAGCACATGGATAAATGGTTGGATTGGAATCATGCATCGCATTTATGGAATTTGGGTCAAATTTTTCAATTTTGTAAGGTTTCAAGGTGAAAAACTATCAAGGTAATAATTATCCCTCAATATAAGTCACATGTATTTTACAATTGGGAAACCATACACAAGAAAATGTTCATTGCAAAAAAGGACATGTGCAATCAATTTAATGTATAGATAAAGTTGATTCACATAGTTACAAAAGATTCCCTCTGTTCAAGATTGTGAAAACAATCAATGCATAAGACCCATGGCTTAAAGTGGTACTCAAAGAACATATAGATTCATTTTAAAGCCTAAAAATAAGTCACTTAAACCTACTCCCTAGTCACATAGGCCCTAAACCAATTATGTGCAAGGAAATCAAGATAAGATTTGATGGAATAATTGCACACAAACTTTCTTGATATTAATATTATATTTGGGTCGCCGAAAAACCTTATGGGGGATATACCTATATGGTAAACCTATAGATTTATCTAGAAAATGCATAGATACATAGCACTACATTTATGTAATTTATAGGTTCAACATGGAGTTCAATGGAGGACTAATCTAGAACTGCAATGGATATATAAAGTGAGATAGGAAATCATAAGGAAGCATGATAAAATACTCATTTGGAAGAAGTGGAGACTATGAGAAAATTCCCTTGGCCTTGAGGGCATGGAAGTCTGAGAGACTATCAATTTTGGAGAGAGTTAGATCTATATTTTTGGACTAGATAGGAGAGCTAAGAGCTCCATTGTAATAGCTGAGAAGCTAAGAATAGCTTGTAACCCCCAAATTAATAATTTAAAAGTTTTATTTATATGAATCAATTGTGAAAGAGTGGAATGAGAGTATTAGGATATGTGGTAAAGGCATCCCTTCACTAGGACCCCTGACCACAATTACATCAATTATGATGTTTACATACATAATCTAAAGGAAAAATAACTAAGCTAGATTATAAATCAGAGAAATACATCTTTATTGGATATAGAAATGTTGTAAAGGGTTGTGATCTTTGAAACATGAAAATAAAGAAGATTATTTAAAAACATAATGTAATATCCAGAGATGTAATAATGTCTCCAAGCAAATACAACCCAAAAAATAGCTATAAAATGTGCAGGTTGAATTAAAGGATGGTGAATTTGTATCTAAGTATGAAGTAATAAAAGAAGATGAACTAGAAATGGATTTCCTTGAGGAAAATTTAGATGAAGTAGAGAAGGACATAAACTAGAAGAGGATTTGAAACTCTAGTGTTTCAATGATCAGATTATATTAGAAGGAAACCAAAAAGGAATAGTCCACCCTATTTTTATTCTACATTTTTTATGAATATCCCAAATCTATAAGGAAGGGCCTTGATTCAAAGTAAAAAATGATAGGAGAATAAAATAGTTGAATAAATGAAGACTTCAAATAAAAAATATGACATGGGACTTGATTAAATTTCATGTTTTTGAATTAATAAAGGAATGGTGGAAAGAACCTTTCTCAGGTTCAAATATGTACATTCTCATTAAAAAACTAAATTTCCTCAAGAAGAATCTAAAAAAATGGAACAAAGAAGTCTTTGGGAACATTTTATCCAGAAGAAGGTTTTGGAGGAGGAACTAAAGAATATTTAAGAATTAATGGCTCTACATGAGAACAACAAGTCCTTATACTTCAAAGAAAATAAAATTTTGAGCAATTCCATAACCTTGAGGAAAAGGAAAAGGCTTATTGACATCAAAAATCTAGATGTATCTGGATGAAGGAAGGGAACAAAAAAACTAGATTCTTTCATCATTCTACATCTAGACATAGGAATCTTGATAGAATTAACCATTTAAAAATGGAGAATGGAGACCTCATCAAGGAAGAAGATGAGATCAATTATCACACAATCTAATCCTTTAAAAAGTTGTTAATGGAAGATGGGTCCTTTGATGAGAAACTTGAAGAAAGAACCTTGAAGAATTTTAACAAAGTCATTGCCTCTTCAAATAATACTACCTTACTTAAACCTCCATCGATGGATGAGGTTAAAGGGGTAGTATTTGTGATGGAATAATTTAAGACCCCCGGTCCTAACAGTTTCGTTCCATTATTTTTTCAAAAAAATTGGGACATTGTTCACCTAGAATTTGAAGTAGCTATGAGTGAATTCTTCTACTTTAGATCCTTATTAAGAGAAATAAATAACACCTTTGTCCTCATACCAAAAAAAACATGGGGAAATAATCTTCAATATTTCCAACCCATAATCATGTGTAATACCATCTATAAGATATGTTATGTCCTCATAGTAAAAAGGATACAACCCCTTATGGATAAAGTAATTAGGGAACAATAAGGAGCTTTTGTATTTGTAAGATAAATTACTGATGGCATCATCACAATTCACGAAGCCATCCATTCCATCTCTAACTCTTATAGATAGGGTATGTTTGTTAAACTCAATATGAACAAAGCCTATGATTGAGTCTCCTAGAGATTTCTCATGAAAATTATTGAAAGATTAGGATTTAATGTAGATATAAAAAAAATTATATTGAGTTGTATATCCATGCCAAAAAATTTCATTTTGATTAACGGAGTCCCTAAAGGATACTTCTCAGCCTCTAGAGGATTAATACAGGAGGATCCTCTATCCCATTATCTCTTCATCATTTTGGTGGAAATGTTAGGAAGGAGTCTACAGAAAGCTCAGTCTCAAGGCTTTATCAATGGAATTAAAGTGGATCTCAACACCAACCCTGTCACCCATAAGTAATTTTTTGATGACATGATCATTCTTGTGGAAGCATCGATTGAAGAATCCTAGAAACTTAAGTTAATCCTCTAAAATTATGAGCGGGCCTCCAATTAATGCATCAATTTTTGTAAAATATTCTTCATTAACACTTTGGTTCTGATGCAGAAAAAGCTTAGAAACATTTTAGAATGCCAAGTGAGTCATCTTCCATCAACCTACATGGTTAATCCTCTTTTTTAAGGCATAATGATCCTCAACTTTTGGAATTCACTCATGGACAAAATTTAAAGGAATTTGGCTAGTTGGAAAGCTTACTCACCCAGGCAGGTAAATTCTAACTTCTTAAATCTTTAATCTAGAGCATCCCTTTTTATTTCATGTCAGTCTTCTAAATGCCTAATAAGGTGGTAGACAAGATTAAACAAATTCAAAAAAAAATTCTATGGAAATGCACTAATGATAGTTTTAGATACCACCTTGTTTCATGGGAAAAAACTTGCCTCCCTAAGCCAAATGGGGGGCTTGGTCTCAAAAGGATCGAAAATATGAATCAATCACTTCTTGACAAAATGGGATAGAAAATTATGAAAGAATAAAAATAATAGATCAAAATTATCATAGCCAAATATTTGGAAGGAAATTAGGAAGATTGATTTCTCTAAGAATGCCTTACCAACAAATCCACTTAATGGAAAGCCATTCACAGTTGTAAGGACCTTCTAAAAAAAAGAATCAAATGGAAAATTAGGAATAGGGAGAAAATTGACTTCTTGGATGACTCTTGGTTATCCAACCCTACCCTCTCATCCCAAGGGAACTGAGCCAATTTTTATTTGACCTTCAAGGAAAGATGGGGTACCAAGGTGAAGGACTACTAGGAATGGACCAATAGAGCAAAAGCCTAGAAAGTCCTATCCATTGACAGGAAAAATTAGAAGACACCAAGCACTCCAAGACCTTAATTATATCCTAAACCAAATACACATTCCCATCTTCCCCAAGGAAGAATACCTATTTTGGGTGGTTGAAGATAGTGGGAAATATTGGATAATGTCTGGACACCTATCTAATCTTGGTCTAGAAAATGAATGGGAACATTGGAAGGCCCTTTGGATTAAGTACCTTACTCCTAAGGTTAATTTGTTCTTTTGTTTGGTAAACAAGGATAAAATTCTCATGGTGGACAATCTTGTCAAATGAGGGCTCATACTACCTAGTAGATGTCCCCTTTGTAGAGAAGCAAAAGACTCAGTCCATCATCTATTCTTCTCTTGTTCATTTAGTTCATGTATAAAGAATTGGATCTTGGATAAATTTAAAATATATTTATTCAAACCTAATACCATTTTGGACCTCATCATTCAATGGAAGCCACCATGGTTCCTCCCCTCCCTTTCTTTTTCTCTAGTTTCTAGCCCTCCCACATTGGTTTTGGGCCATCTGGAAAGCCCGTAATGATGGTATTTTTTTCCAAAAAAACACCTCCCAAAAGAGGTTTTCTCTTATATTTGTAATTTCATTGTTGAAAATTGGAGGGCATTCCCCCCACAAACAAAAACTCAAGTTTTGTGGAAGAACAAACTATTTTCAGGGAATGGGATTTGGAGCATAATGTCATCTCTCTAACTAAAGGTTCCATGAGAAAACAAGTCAAGTAGAAGCCACCATCAAATGATTGGTTAAATCTAAACTTTGATGGTGCTTCAAAAGATAATCTTGGTCCTATAGGTGGTGGAGGAGTTATCATAAACTCATTTAGGAGGATGGACATTGTGTACGTTGGCTGCATGGGGATTCAAACCAACCATGTGGAAGAAGCCAAAGTGGTGCTAGGAGTATACAAATTATTTCTCAACTCAAAGTGGGTTGGTTAATCATTGAATTAGATTCTCTAAACATCCTATATGCCCTAATTGGTAAGACCACCCCTTATCACACCATTAAAGCTCTCATAGATAATGTCAGGGGTCTAATCAAGGATCTAGTGAACCCTCCCATCAATCGTATGTATCGATAAGGAAATGGGGTGGCTGATTTATTAGCCAATTGTGGAATTAGCCTACCCCTTTTATCTATCTGACATGAAAGCAACCACATCCCATTACACATCACTAAGTCAATTCAAAATGAATCTATCATGTCATAAGGTGTGGTAGTGGTGGTTACATGCATGAAAATCACATTCATCTCATTGTGTTCCAAATATTATGTTAATTAATTATAATTCTTCATGGGAGTTTATTGATCCAAGTTACATGAAATATTTTTCATTAATTCCCTTTTCTATCATGAACTACAAGCTTAACCAATAAAAGGCGAACCCCTGACACCATTTAAACACTCTTTTCTCAGGCAAATATAGAATGGGGGAGAGATAGTGATAGGATCAAACCAACTTCATGGTCAAAGGTTCAATCTAATAAGAAGGTCTGGAAAAAGATATGCAAAGGAGGTCTAAAGGAATACATGTAGAGAATCATAGGGCATGACATAGACCTTGCTATGGATTTTATTGTAGTATGGAATAAAAGAACTATGAAGGTAAGAGGTATTAAAATCAACATCACTGAGGAGTTGATTGGTGAGGTAACTAGAATGCCATACGAGGGGTCTAAAGCTTTTGAGGACAAATCAAAGAAAATGGATTTGATGTAGATATTTTTTAGGACAAACAAGACTTTGAAAATTGATAAAAGGGGTTTTTTACAAATGGACCTGACAAGGTATTAGCCAGAAGTGTGCCTACAAATCATGAAATACCTTACTTTAGAAGGTAAATTTACTCTTATCTTCTCTCACCACTTTCTAATTCTTAACCATTTTCAAGGTTTTAAAATAATTTTGACTTACTACTTGATAAAGTCCCTAGAAAACACAACCCTTGATTTTTAAATTAATGGAGCAAATACTATCATCCACCAAGGCATTATTTTCTTGCTTGTCAAGCATGATGAGACCCTGCATAGAAAAGAATTCCCACTATTGGGATGGATCTTTTGCTAGAGGAAGACTCCTCTTGAATAAGACTCAACCAAAAAATCTCCACATGGCCTCTTCCCAACGATTCCCCTACAAGCCCAAATTCTAAGAGCATAATAGGAGAAACTTTCTCTTCAACTTATAGTAAACAAACCAAAATCCATTGTTTTTTATGAAGGGGATGTTGAAGAATATTCTAAAAAAAGGAAGGCCCCCTTATTTGATTTAATCAAGAAGCATAAGGGATAGTTTGAGGGTTTTAATAGTAAACTTCATGAAGCAAGACTTGGTTTGGCCAGTCTGATCAAGAAGTGGAATTTCATTAACAAGGAATCAACTAAAATGCTACAAGATTTTGCATAGCATAGCAAGACATAGGTTCCTCCCCAAAAAAAAGATGTTGGGAAGGAAGAGGTTCATCTCACTCCAAAACCCTCCTTTAAATCCCTTAATGTGAACCCCCTCAAGAAGTCATCAGAGGAGCAGCCTCAGAAGAAGTTGAGAATGATTATGTTGAAGGACGTCGTAGAAGGATCGAGTAATAGGACTCAGACAAAGATAGTCAAAAATAGGCTGATGGATAAGGCAAAGGATAAGGATGCTAGTAAGGTATTGGAATAATTAATGGTTAAGTGGTGTTATTTATGTACTCTTAATACATTAAATTACTATGATTAAATAATAATATATTTTATTATTTATCATGATTTTATCCTCATGTAAATAAATAATAAAATATATTAAATGACCTTTGGATAGGTTAGACCCATTAATATGGTGGTTAGAAAAAGTCATTTATAATGGTCAGATTATCTTGCCTATATAATAAAGAGTTTATATTATAAGATGTAATGAAAAAAATGAGAAGAGAAAGAAGAAAAAGCTTGTATTAGGTACATTTTATTTCTCAAATAATGAATAATATTGGTGGGTTTTTTACCTCTTCATGAGATTTTCCCATGGTATATCTTTGTTACGGTGTATTCAAATTTTATCTAATTATTTCATGGTGAATTTCTTTATTATTGGTCTCACATCTAGATCTAGTGTCTATATGCAATCGTATTGCTTGTTCTATCATAGTATCAGACCCAAGTTGATACGCGATCAAGAGGCAAGATCAAAGATCAATTTTTTGGCTTGTGTTCAAGACAAATTTCATCCACTTTCAAGCTATGGTATGCTCATAATATTTCTCAATCTTCTCTTTCTGAAGGAAGTAAGTTATTCTAGTTTTTCCTCTCTTAGAATCCTAGAGATCTTAGATCTGTGCATTTTTTCATATTTTTAGCCTATTTTTATATTATAGATCTAACCAAAAATCTTAAAATGGATTAAAATGTGTTTTTTGATCGTTAAAATTTCTTTTTAAAGTTTTTTTAAAGATCAAGTTGAATTTCTTTTTTTAAAATATATATTAAAAATCTTATTTCTAAGTTATAGATCTGTGAATTTTTGTTTTGCTATTCAAGATCTTGTATAGAAACACTAAAATATTTTATTTTATTATCTGGTCATGATGGTACAGCCCTTTAAGGCATTTTTATCATTAATAAAATTAGAAACTTATTTCTATTTACTTCTACCTCTTTTTTTCAGTTCAAAGGATTAGATCTCATTGTTTTTTATCTTGCTAGCCCTCTTGTAGAGCCTCTAGATCAAGTTATTTCAAATTGTTGAAAAACATTTCTCCAAGCCATAGTATGGCCTTGTATATCATCTTTGGTGAAAATTAATCAAAAAAAATTATCAAATATTCTGCAAGCTGGTTTTAGCTCTTAGAGGTTGCATTGTGAGTTTTTAACCCTTGAAAACTCCTTCCTAACCCTACAAACCTTTGTCAAAGCCTATTCCAACCCTATTATCTTTCTCAAATATCTAATGGCATCTTAGATCAGCCTTGCATGGCCCCTATATGCAATAAAATTATATATTTTTTATTTCTCTATCTTTTTTAGTTCTATAAAATGTTATTCTTCAGTTTTGAGGCCTACAAAAGTATTATGTGAGACTAGTTGAAGGAGAAAGAAAGAGTCTTGGTTTTTCCCATATTACCTAGGCATCATTGTACTAACTTTTTATAGAAAAAATAAATTCAAAATCATCTTAAATTCATTTAAATTTAGATTTGATTCTCTCAAAGGCATTGGAGGGTTATTTCTATTCAGTTTTGAACTTTAAAACGTCAAAAACGGACTCCTGTAGCCTCATCTAGCCTCATTTGCTCTCCACCTATGCCATTAATCCTCTGTGTGTGAAAAAACAAAATTAAAATGGATATGATATAGTTTTAAACAAATTATTTAAAAAATACATTTTTTGTTTAAAAAGGTCCATTTTCCACATAAGCGTGGGGTCCCACCCTTCCTTTTAATATTTGTTACTTTGCCAAATTTAAAAACTAGCTATTAGAAATCTATGCTCATAGTTATATTTGTTTTTATTTTATTTTTTTTAAATATAAAAATGAGATTTAAAATGGTTAATATATAAATTTATGCATAAAAATTATTAATAATTTTAGTGGGTGAGTTGGCTAATTTGTATGAGAAAGATCTAGAGTTCAAATCCTCTCAATCCTTATTTTTTAACCAAATTTAGTTTATTATTAAAAAATATTTTTTAATGTGCATGATCATTCATGTGGGAACGTGTGCTATATATGACATTTTGTTTGACTTTTGACCCCATCAACTGTTTGTAGACCATAGTCATCCAACCAGTCGATTTTTAGGTTTTGGCACATTTCAAACACATGAAAAAGGTATTTATTTTATTTGAAGCCTCCTACTATTAATTTTACAATAATTTGGTCAAATAGTGCTCTTGTAACACTATTTTATGACACTTGCAACCATTTTTTGTGACACTTAAAACTTTCATCACTGTCACAATTTTTTGTGTTTTTGAATTGTTTTGCAATCAATTGAAGTAGATAGTGTTGTTTACTCACTAGAATATGTGTTTTTTTAATTATCAATTATAAAACACATTAAAAAAATTTCTTAATAAAACTTTGTTTTGGTTTAGTATAAAATACAAACTTGTAGTGTCGACTTTAAAAAGAAGAAAATAATATTCATGACTCAAATTATAATACGAATTATTTATAATAATATATGTAATGTTTGATTAAATTAGTATCAAATTATTATTGATTTTATTGTATGTACATCACATAATCTACTTGTTAAATTAAACATGCTTGATTACAAGCTTACATAAACTCTTATTAAAGGTTGTGTTAAAGCTTGATCCAAAAACTGTGTGCAATAAAGCTAACTCCTATTTACAAATATTTTATTAGTATTTTGATTTATCTAACCATTACTAGGATATATATTTTGTAAGATATAGGTGTTGCTTTCAGATTCATGCAAGATCCATACTTGGATCATTGAAAATTAGTAAAGTGAATATTTTGGTATATAAAAAGAACTATAAACTTTCGTTTATATTATTTATTTATTTTATTATGCTAATTTATTTAGTTATTGTGATGTTAAACATACTATGATGAGTCTACTTTTGGATATGTGTTTATATTTGGTGTAGGTGTTATCACTTGGAGCACTTCGTGTGGAAGTTGCTAAATAAGCCTTGTGGCTATGAAGGATGATAAAATAACATCGTGTGGAAGTTCCTCATTCTACCAACCTTCTTGGTGATAGTCAAATTTGTATAGCTTTGGTGAAAAATCCAATACAAATCCAAAAAACTAAAGTCTATTGAAGTTCATTCAATGTTGGGCTTATCAAACTTGCCATTGAAGGGGAATGTGCATGACAATGTCACTTCTTAAAATCCATGTGGGTCATATGTTTTCTTATATATCTCTATACTTCTTATTATAAAGTATTGTAATATATCACTTTATGTGATTTTGGTAAATTTTATATGGAAGTCTACATTTTAACCAATACATAGTAGCATGGAGGTCTTTATGTTATAAAAGACTCCAATAAGTTTGATTGATTATTCATGAAAAATTGTGGAATGTATTCTCACTATGGGATGTAGTCTCATGATCATAATAACCTAAACTCACTTTAAGTGGTATAGGATAACAGTGTAATTCCTTTAAATGTGACTATGTGATTGTGGTTACATAGTGTAATACCTTTGGGTATACATAGTTGTATATTGTAATTTCTTTAAAGGTGACTATGTGATTACGGTTACATAGTGTAATACCTTTGGGTGTTTATAATTAAATAGTGTAATACCTTTGAGTGACTATTTACATAGCATAATTCCTTTAAAGGTGACTATGCCATGATAAAGGTTGTTTTCTTCAATTGTTACCTCCTAAGACTCATCATGTGAATGGTTCATGAAGTGTAAGTTTGTTATGTTGTTACCTCCTAAAAATCACCATGTTCCCTTTAATTTTTTTCTCTAGCTGTGCGATTTTTAGGATTTGAAAATGGGTGGCAACATTATTAAGATTGAGCTGACCTCCCCTAAAGAATTCTATTAGGACCCTATGGTCTGGCACATTATACAAAAGGGATATGTGGCTCCATTCCTTGAGGTGATGAATAGACATGATGAGAATCTATCTCACCAGTTTACGTAGTCTTGGGAGGAAGATTCTAGACAAGTCTGTTTGGGGGGCATTGGTTTCAAAGTCTCAGAGGAAGTGATTGGGCAAGCCACAAGGCTCCTCATAAAAGGTAGAAATGATTGTATATGTAGTAAGGTGCCAAACCTATAAAATATGGAAATTTTATTCAAAGAAGGGGAATTTCTTGTGAAGCTTCATGCAGGACTTGAAAGGGACAAGTTGTCAGAGCCATGGAGGCAAATCTACCTCATGATTATAAAATACTTCATGCTCAAGGGTAGATTCAAGGTATTTTATCATTACCACTTTACTTTGCTCAATCATTTTAATAATAGAATGGAGATCTTGTTTCCCTTCTTTATGTTTTCCTCTTTGGAGAACTCTATTAAACTAGCCAAGGAATCCCATGCTGAAAATCATAACTCCCCTCTCATTCCCATTCACCAAGGCCTTGTTTTGAGGTTGTACCACTTCTATTTCACCTTATGCCCACCAAAACCTATTAAAGTATGTTTACTTGAGGACAACCCACCGACTTTGACTCTTGTCATCAAAGGTAAAGATAGAAAATCCATTAAGACTCCCAAAAGATCCTCTAAAAACCTGAAGGGGAGCCTTAGGATTGAAGAATGTAGTACTCCTATTGGGACCCCAACCTCTGATTTCAAGCTTAAATCTTTGAAGAAAGCCAGTGGAAAACTTATGACCCCTAACTGGGAGACTGAGGTGGATACGGTGGTTCCCACTAAAAGGGAATGGAAGGTTGGGGAGGATGAGGGAAACATGTCTAGGAAGGCTAGAACTAGGAAGGAGGACTCTAGCAGGGTTAAGGAGCCTATCAAAGATTTGGGCTCAGGTTTGAAATAGGAGGGGAGTGATTATGGGGGTGGTGCTGAGAAGCCTGGTGGTACAAGAGTTGACAGATCTAATCGTATTGCTAGAATCTCATCCACTCACCCTAAGGGCATTAAAATTTTTGATGACTCTAATTTTGTAGAGGATACCACGGGGGATGAAGAAGATGAAACACCTACTGAATATGTTCATGAGGAAGAAGGAGTAAGCCACTTTATTGAACTAAATAAATCTAGCTCAAAAGAGATGGAGGAGGCTTTTGATGAATCCCATGACAAGAAGGGAAGCTACTCATTGTGTGTTACAACTACTAATGAACTTGTGGAGTTCAAAGCTAAGATGGACAAGATGTAGAAGAAATGATAGGTGATGGCAGAATTTGTTGCCAAGGCTCTTCACCACATAGCTTTGGTATTTGTTGTTGTCAAAGACTTTGATGACAAGGTCAGGGATGTGGGGGTAGAAAGCCTCGGCGATTACAAGGATATGGTTAAGTTTGTGTCCAAATATGGGATTGTTAATAGACCTATTGTTTTTCATGCTTTTATGTTTCTTCATTTTTTATTTGTTATTTATGTGATGGTAATGTATTGTTTATGGCTTCTTTGAGGCCTTCTTGCCCTGGGAGCTACATTGTATAGGGTTTAGGACCCTTTTTTCCTGTTGAACTTATCAAAAACATTAAGGGGGAGTATTGGAACAATTAATGGTTAAGTGGTGTTATTTATGTACCTTTAATACATTAAATTACATTGGTTAAATAATAATCTATTTTATTATTTATCATGAATTTATCTTCATGTAAATAAATAATAAAATATATTAAATGACCTTTCGAGAGGTTTGACCCATTAATTTGGTGGTTTGAAAAGGTCATTTATAATGAGCGGATTACCTTGCCTATATAATAAATAGTTTATATTGTAAGATGTAATGGAAAAAAAAAAAGAGAAAGAAGAGAAAGCTTGTATTGGGTACATTTTATTTCTCAAATAATGAATAATCTTGATGGGTTTTTTACCTCTTCACAAAGATTTCTTATGGTATATCTGTGTTATGGTATGTTCAGCTTTGCTCTCATTATTTCATGGTGAATGTCTTTGCTATTGGTATTACATCTAGATCTGGTGTTCGTATGTAATCATATTTCTTATTCTGTCATAAGGCACTCACAGAGGAAACTACCCTCCTTAAATAATTTATTTCTTTTATTTTGTCTGTTTTGTCTTCTACATTAGTTTTACTCTAGTTATTTTTTCTCTACCATACTGTGTTCTTCAGCCCTTGGGTCTTTTTTGTTATAAATTAATTTTGCTTAAACTCTAGTTGCGGGATCCTTGTAAAACCTGCTTATTTTACCTTATCAAATTTTTAAAAAATCATGTTCTAGTAGAAAAATTGTTGGTTGCAAATAATTTTTCAAGAAGTTAAATTTAGAAGGGAAAATGGAGATATGTAAAGCTCGATTGATAACGAATGGATAAAGCTCACTTGGTAATAAAGGGAATTGGTGTGCCTACATATCATCGCATATTCATTGGGGTAAATCAAAACTTTGAAGTATATTATTGTATTATAAATGGGTGAGTAAATGCAATAAATAATGTCATTGTGCTAGGGTTTTTCCCAAAATAATTTTTAAAGGGAAAATATTGTGTATAGTGTGTGTATCATTTTTCCATTCTATTATAACTTTGGGTCAAAGCATAATATGTCCCACTAAATAACCCAAAAAAATTTCTAAAATGATTAATAAATAAATTTTAAAAAATACTTAACACACATTAAAGTTTTTGTAAAAAAATGGATGCACTACATCTTTGTATACATAAGCTAATAAAATATATATATTTGTTCATTTTATACATTTAAATTCAATTTTTTTCTACTTATATATTTTGTTTATGTATACAAAATACCAAAAAATGGGACACGGTATAATGTTTTTACCCCTTTAGGTTTTTTTATCATTTCTTATTTTGTATAATTTTGTCAATCTATTTTTCTTCAAAGGGGTTATGGATTTTTTGAGGTAATTAACCCATATTGTAATTTTCTTGAAATAAACCTTAACATGACATGATATGCTCTAAAATACCGATAGATTCCTTTGGCTCTTCATGATGTCATATAAGAACTTGTATAGAATGTTGTTATAGTACAATAGTAGATTTCTTAAAATTAAGAAAAACAAATTTTCAAATGCCTCCCTAAACATCATGATAAAATGACTAATTCAACTTGAGACACTGGTGAAAAGGTTTGAAATTAAAACACAATATTCTAAAACCAAATTCAACAAAATGGCATTCCTATCAAGATGTGGATTTTACCTTATTTGCATGCAAGAGAAGAATACCTATCATCATAATTATTGTTGTGAAAAGGGTCCCAAACTAGTTTTACCTTTGGGTTCATTTCATATTTCTTCACTTTAAGCTTACTTAAGGCTTAAAAAGTGTGCACATGTTTAGTGCACAATTAGGGGATTAATTATGTCAAAATGTTTAGTGCACAATCTAGTCATTCTCCACCATGAGTAGCTTACACATGGCTTGCACTATGGGATGTCCAACCCCCATTTTGGTGTATGCACATAGTGTTGACATACCCACTATGGATTGTCTATCTCACTTTCTATTTATTATATATTGAGCACTCTATTAGTGCATTTGTAATATATAATGATGGAATGAATGCAATCAATGAATTCATGCATTTACATTTATCTTGTGCATGAATTTTGCATCCTTGATAAGAATATAGTTTATTCTTATCAAACTCAATCTCTGGTGTAAGAGTATTTCTTTTAGGTCTTAAAGTCATAGCAAATCTCATATGGTACCAAAGCAAGTTGAGTACCTTGGGTAGCCTCTTAGGAGTTTGAGTTATATTTATTTATTTTCACACCAAGTAATGCTCTTGTCTTGCATCCTTTCAATGGTGGTCTTGAGAATTAGAATATTTTAAAAGAAAAAACTAGATTCTATGGGGTTTCTTGTTGAGTGTTTCTTGTAAGTACATTTTGGAGCTTACTAGAGAAAAATGGAGCTAACCACCACATTCAAATCATCTAAGGAAGGAATATTTACTTCCTATTTCATCCTAACTAGATATCATCAGCCAATTTGCAAAAAAAATTGTTAAAAATCATCTTTATGCATTGACAGTTTTCCACACATTGCACCAAGTTCATCTTAGATGCATCATTTGTTCTTGTTATAACAAGAATCTATGCATCATCAATGTCATGTTGAGTGCAAGTTTATTTTTACAAGATTTAACTTATTTTCTTTCAAATTTTCTTTTGATCAATTATGTATCAAAAAAAAAAATAAGGTAGATTCATTTTTTGTGTCATTCGACCTACAAATCCATTGTTTGATCAAAAACAAATGTTTGTTCTTTTTTCAAAATACAAAGAATCACTCAGAACCATTTTTAAGTTTTGTGCATCTCTTTTTCATATTTATAGAACATTTTGAAATTCTGAATTCCATTAAGAAAAGTAAAAGTTATCATAGTTTTACTAACTATCAAAAAAAACTTTTCTTCTTCAATCAATTTTCAAAGTTTCAACAATCACTTAGAATAATTTACAATTTTTCCTCCTCGTAAGATTTTTAGAACATTTTTAAATTCTATATTTATTTTAGTAATGAAAAAATTATTGTATTTTTACTAACTATTCAAAATTATATATGCAACTCATAAATTGAGTTTTTAATTTTATTTTATTTTATTCTAAAAAAAAATATTGACATATGATCACAATGCATTGGTCCAAGTCAAACTAATTTTTTTATCATTTTTCTCACAAAAAAATAGTATTGTCATTGGTCAAATTTTCTAACTAAACTTAACAGTAGTTTTTCTAATATTGGCAACACCACTTTGACCAACCAGACCCCTCTCTATTGCAAGCCGTGGATTTGTAGTTCAACTTTGCTGATAGATATTTTGGCCTCACAACCTCTAATTCACAAACATTTTTTCGTGAAATTGGCTAGTTTTTTGTATTCTACATAGAGATATAGATAATTTCTACTCTTGGTCAATGACTTCTCGACAACTTGTAATTATAACACAGTGAAACTACAACCACTTTATTGTGTGTGCAAGTGGACATTATCACTACACTAAATATAAAGTGTCAAAATCATATTTGCTTGGGGAGGTTTCTTCACTAAGTGATTTTTGAGGGTTTATGTTGTGCAGTTGTGCCCATTTCTTATGTTATCTCTAGTATGCTTACATATTTACCATGGAAATCACATGCATGGATTTTGTTAATGGGTAAAGGCTACACCCACTACGTCGATGAAATATTTTTAGAACCCACATATGCTAAGGAAAATACTACATGGTTAATTAAACACACTAAAACACTTGGTTACTTATTATAATTACACAACATGGAAATCACATGCATGGAGTTTGTTAATGGGTTAATGCTACACCCACTACATCGATTAAATATTTCTAGAACCCACAGATGCTAAGGAAAATACTACATGGTTAATTAAACACACCAAAACACTTGGTTACTTATGCAGATTCATTTATCTTGACCTTATTTTTCACATTGATCAATGCAAATCACCTAAGGAATCTTAAGAAATACTTAAGAAATAATAATGAAGTGAGAGTTATCTCCCAAAAATTTGAATGACTTGTTGGGCAGGAAAGAACCAGGGAAAATTTTTAGCATACTCTAAGCATTGGATCTGCAAGGTCTAGGTGGGATTTCATAGTTTATTGGAATGGCAGAACCATGGTAATAGATTGGTAAACTATTTATGGATGTTTGGCTACTTTGACGAGTCTAAGAAAGATCCTTGTGGTTTCTACCCCTTTCTTCAATAATGGTAGGTTTGGTGATAGATTTATGAGCTCAAGGAACTTTGAAATACCCATCATATAGGGAAAAACTAGAGCAAAAGTTTTACTACCTCTAAGTGGCAGATTTGTTAGTTTTAGAATATGCTTGGTAAGATGATGGACTGGCAGAACCACTATGATAGATTAGTGGACTTTTTTTAGTGGTTTAGCTTCTTGGACATATCCAAAGGTGAACATTGTGAACATTTTAACATACCCTGAGTGGAAGTTTCAAGGATATCTTATGACCCACAAGTAGGCTCTACCTCTGTCTAAGCAGTTATTTCTTGTTGGATTTCTCTTTAGAAGAATGTTGGCTACACCCCCAAGCACCTATTTCATCTTAAAGGGATACTACCCCATTTATAAGGTTATTTACTATTGTCTACACTTTATGATCTTGATTTACTTTGGTGTTATCATTCAAGAGCTTTATTCATATTGTCTGATGGTTATAAATTTATCTCTTTATCTTGTTGGGGAAGGGAGGAAGCTTGGTTATATTGTTTGTTACTATCTATTTTTCAAAATTCGTACTAGGCAGGAAATTCCTATTGTTGATGGTTTTTTCACCAAAGTAGAGTAAAAGGTGATTCATAATGGGTTGAAGGGTCCTACCCTATACCAAAATGCTACTAAACTACTGAGGATTCAGCTATCAAACATTGAGATCCAAAAGGCATATATCTCTTATCTATTCAATGTTAATATCGTGGTTTTGGCTTCAATTAAAACCCATAATTTCACCCATTATTTGATGTTAAAGTTCAACTTTAGATTTATTAAAAGGATCCATAAGGATGACCCTAGATGCACGTGGTGTTCTTGTCTAGGCTCGGTCCTAAATATTTTGCTGCTTGTTTGCTACATTCCAATCGCTTCACTATTTTTTGTTTCTCCAAGATGGTTCTTCACTAATGATTCCATTTCATGGCTTCATTTTGGTCCAATACCCTTGCCTAGTTATTATCTAATTTCTAAGTAGGATTATGGTGGAGGGTTTACAAATGTTTCTATTGCAAATCAAGTCCTTGTTCCATGGAGTGGACCTGTTTCAAATTGGCCTCACAATGGATTACAATTTACAGGGGAGTAAAACTAATTTTTAAAAGAACTATCGTTGACTCTACTTCAATCTACATTAGGGTAGACCCATTAAAATATTTTTTCACCTTGATGTATGATTGTAAAAATTTATATCTCACCAAAAGGCTATTTTTGGGTTGTTTGACTAGAAGGCCCCCTAGGGATGCCCCCAATGGCTCTACGGGATCTCATTTCAAAATGAAATAGGTTATTTTTAGTTCTTAGCTACTATCAAATTACTAAGGAGAATTTCTTGTGGAAGTTATTTAGTGGAATTTTTGGGGAAGTTTTGTTGAAGTGAGATAGCTTTTGAATTCTTGTAGTCATATTTGTTGTTTTTATGGAGTTGTTTTTCTAAAGTTTAGTTTTTTTTGTTGTGATTTGTTATGGTTTTAAGATCATTCAAACCCTCTTGTTGTGATCTTTTATGATTGTGAGATCCTTTAAACCCTATAGTTGTGATTTTTTATGGTTTTAGGATCCTTCAAACCCTCTTGGTTGTGGGACCATTATTCAAAAACCTCACTCTTGGTTATGGGACTAGTTATCAAAACCCTCACTTGTCTAGTTCATAGCTTCGATTTCAAAAATGTTTAGCCTATAAAATTAAAAATACTTAAGAACTTATATGGTCAAACTGATGAGGTTAGGGTGTATCAGATTGATAATAAACTCACTAATAATCTAAAGGATAATTTTGATAAAGGGTCATATTCAAATGGTTTATGTTTAATTTGTATAATAGGGAATTATCTAGAGGATAAGTTTGACAAAGGGTCATCTTGAATGGATTCATAAGTCCTTGAATTGGTTCACAGTGATCGTATGGGTCCATTCCCTACTTTGTATTTCAGTAAAACTCATTATATTATCACCTTAATTTATGACTATTCATGGTTCACTTGGGTCTACTTCCTTCATCAGAAGAGTGAAGTCTTTGAATGGTTTCAAGACTTTAATGCTTACATTGAGAAGTATTCTAGGAAACCTGTCAAAATTTTCAACATAGATAATGGCCAAGAATATGTGAATCATCACCTTAAAAATTTATACACACTTGAAGGGATCAAAATTTAACATTATGTTGTCTACACACCATAATAGAATGGTGTTGTTGAGTGGAAGAATCAGACCTTGAAGGAAATGGCAACTTATATGATCCATGCTCATTCTCTTGGTCTATAATTTTTAGCTAAAGCTATTAACTATTTCACTCCCATTTAGAATTGTATTGCTCATAAGGTCTTTAATGGAATGACTCTTTTTGAAGATTGGTGTGGTTGGAAATGTGTTGTGTGAAATTTTTCAAGTCTTTGGTTCCCCTGCATTGGCACACATTATTTAAGAGAAATGCAAGGCTTCATAACCATAGAGAAGTCCCTGTCACTTTGTTGGCTATCATGATGGGGTCAAGGGATATTAATTCTTAAATCCATAGATGAAATATCTTTTCATTGCAATAAGTGCTCAATTTAAGGAATCATTTTGTCCCTTTGCCTCTCATGATCTACCTCCTCCATCCACAATGGACTCAGATGATTTATCTTCACCTCCAATTCTTCAAGAGTCATCTTCAGCAGTTATCACCTCTACTTCTTTGACCCCATCTTCATCATCACCTTGATGGGTTCGTCAGACTCTTCAATAAACATGCACAATTTTGGGAGATCCTTTAGACACTTGAAGGACTCAATCACAACATCACCATCTTCCACATATATACATTTCCCTTACTTTCGATCCATAATTTTTTCATGAAGAATTTGGTTTTATTGAGTGGGACTTAGCAATGGAAAAAGAGTATAGTTCCATGATGAGGAACCACACTTTGGATTTAGTCTCCTTTCCTAAGGTAAGGACAATGGTTCATTGTAAGTGGATCTATCGACCAAATATGCAATGGATGGAACTATTGATAAGCTCAAAGCATGGCTTGTGTCCAAAGGGTTATCATAACTTTTTAGTGTTGACTACACTGAGACCTTTTTCATGTTGCTAAGATGAATTCCATTTACTTGACTCTTACTATTGTTGCAGCTCATGGTTGGGTTATACATCAAATGGATTTGAAGAATGCATTTTTTTATGGGGATCTTCATGAGGAGATTTACATGGAGTACTCACAATGGTTTGTGGAGGACTCTTTCTTGGTTTGCAGAATATGAAAGTTTATCTATGGCCTCAAATAGGCCCCTTGAGCTTGGTTTGCCAAGATGAGCTCATTTTTTCTCTTATTTAGATTCTCCTATTACCACTCAGATCCTAATGATTATATTCTATGATAGGATGACTCTCATTTGCTTATGATCCTCTATGTTGATGACTTAATTCTTACTAGGAGCTCTTCATCCATCATTGACAAAGTTAAATATGTTTTGTATGGTTGACTTATTAAGACCGACTTAGACCCTTTGCACTATTTTCTCAAGATTGAGATCACACAGTCTTCTTTCAAGATCACTCTTACTCAACCCAAGTATGTTCTTGATCTTCTATCTCGATTCCACATGGTCAATTTCAATTTTGCACTGATTCCATTTTTGTCTAGAGTTAAGCTTGAGGCAAAGTGTTCTACTCCACTATTTGATGCCACTTTATATTGTCAACTTATAATGAGTCTCATATATTTGATGCACACTCACCCTAATAATTCATTTTTGGTTGGCATAGTTTCTTGATTTATGCAGGAACCACATGAACTTCATTGGAAAGCAGTCAAATGCATCTTGAATTACATCTAGTGCACTCCTCAACATGGGATTCACTATGTATCAAGGACTAGTATAGACTTGGTTGGATATATATATATATATTATGATTAGGCTAATGATTATGAGGACTATAAGTCCACATATGGTTACATATTTCACCTTGGTTCAATCCCCATTAGTTAGTAGAGTAAAAAACATGTTATTACTCTATCTTCAATTGAAGCTGAGTAACATAGTTGTTAATACCACTACTTAGGTTATTTGGCTTCAGAATATTTTGTTTGAGTTTGGCATCACTTTTCCACATCCATCTATCATCTTCTTTGAAAATTATAATACCATTCAAATCTCAAAGAGCTTGATGCATCATCAAAGGACCAAACACATAGAGATCCACCTGTGCTTCATTAGGGAGTTGATTCAAGATCAGGTCATTGATCTTCGTTAATTTCCTACATCAGAGAAAGTTGTTGATATCTTCACAAAACCCTTCACTAAGAATAAGTTCCATCACTTGTGATTTCTCTACACTAATTTAAGGGGGTCACTTGACCTTCTTCCTTTAACCTCTCATAGGGGGATTTTTTTCCTATGGGTTTTCTCCTTTTCTCTTGTGCTTGAGGGGGTCATTTTGTGCATTGGTACCTCATCAAGCCTTGTTGTTGGGACTCATTATTTTTGCATGTTCATAGTTTGTTTTCTTTCTAATTTAAACTTAAGGGGGGTATTGGTGTGAAAAGGGTTATCACCCAAACTAGTTTTACCTTTGGGTTTCTTTTACACTTCTTCACTTTAAGCTTACCTAGGGAGTAATAGTGTGCACATGTGTTTAATGCATAATTAGGATTTTAATTATGTGCATGTGTCTAATGCATAATCTAGTCATTCTCCACCATGAGTGGCTTACACATGGCTTATCATATGGGATGTCCAATCCTAATTTGATGTGTGTACATAGTGTTGGCATACCCATTATGGGTTTTTTTCCCCTCTCTTTCCTATATATTGAGCACTTTAGTAATGCATTTTTAATGTGGAATGATGGAATGAATGCAATCAGTGAATTCATGCTTTTTTACTTGTCTTCGACATGAAATCTATATCATTGATAAGAATATAGTTTATTATTATCAAGTTCAATCTCTACCATAAGAGTGCTTCCTCTTGGTCTTAGAGTCTTATCCAAATCTCACAATAATAAATGTTGAGTATAGATTTTTTTTATGGTGAACTAATTACATTGGAGGCATTTTCATTGACACACTCCCACCAAGAATTGGTCTTGCACATTTGATGTCAATTAGATGCGAGGGTAATGTTAGATTATGATGAGGCATTGAATTATCGAGTGGCAAGTATGACTAACAGTCATGGGCAGTTTTTTGGACAACTTTTAATTCATCGACAAGTTTACCAATTAATAGTTTCCTTAAACTTAATATAATTATCGTGTATGAAGTAATAATTAATATTACTTAAACCTAACACAATTTTCATGTATGAAGTGATAATTAAGAGCTTCAAAACAATTTTAAATTACACACATTTATCCTTAAAAGTTATTACAATTTAAAATGTATAGGTTACAAATAAATATTGCATATATATATATATATATATATATATATATATATATATATATATATATATATATATATATACATATATATATATATATATGCAATATTTATTTGTAACCTATACATTTTAAATTGTAATAACTTTTAAGGATAAATGTGTGTGTGTGTGTATATATATATATATATATATATATATATTAATGTAATATATTATATATTATAGAAAAATTATAATATTCATTTTATTATATAATTTATTAATACTATGTATATTATATTATTATGGCATCAAAAACCCTTAGCAAAACCATCGTAAGGCCAATAGCTCAATAAAGGTGGTCATTAATGTGAAATAAAATCCTTTTATGGTTCCTTATAGGATAGATAACTGCATCTAACTCTGATAGTCATCAACTCATATCTTTCAGCACTAGCCCTCTTTTCTCCATCTCCGCTTCCAAATCCCTTGGCCTCTCCAAACTTTTTTGCAATTACTTATTTTGCTACCAGCGATGATTTGAACTCAAAATCTTTGTTATCAGTCTTTCCATCACCCATGATTTGTGCCATATATGTCGATTATCCTCAAGTCTCAACATCCCTTGAAGTTAAATGGCATTGTTCATTTCATTGTTAAGAAGGGTTTGTAATGTGTATTTCTTGAATGAAGTCCAACAAAGTTTCCAATTATAAATTTTGTCCTTGTGTAAGCTTCTTTTATAGTTTTCATTCATATTAATTTATGTATTTTTTATTTATTTTTTGGTTATTACCCATTCTAATTTAACTTATTACAACCCTAGTTTGAATGTCACAAGGTATTCTCAAAATAAAAATCAGCATTTACTTATTATAGTAATCAATATCTTGTTGTATGCATCATACTTCAACCCTTATACAAGGTATTTAGTCATTATTTACATTTTCCATGCCTTGATTTTGTAGTGGTTTGTGCAAGTATTTAAAACACATATTGAAATGAAGTCAATGTTTTTTGGGAAGAAAGTGAAAGAAAAATCAAAACCCTTAAAACATAGAAATACCTCGTTGTATAGTTGATAGGAAATTTTGTCAATGGGAAGGTCATGGTTGTAAGGATTAATTACATCCATAGTCATCTCCAAATTTATTGAGTCACTATTCACATATTCTATGGAAATGCTAAGAACATTGATGCTTGGCATTTTTATACCAATAATTTTTCTAGATACAAGTCGTTTGGTTGTCCATTAGCTTCACCATTTTCATTTTCTTTACAACTCTCCATCAACACATCATAATGGAAATTTGTGTTTGTGTGTTTGTCTCTTGGATGAAAGTGTGCATATGTTTACTAAGAGATCATAACACTGAAGAGTGCACACAATAATTATAATTGTTCACATTGTCAACAATTCAAGTTCAAAACCACCTAATTGCCTTCAAAAAGTATTGTGATCCCCCATTATCTATCATAAATTCAACACATTTTTCAATTCCTCCTATTACATAGGTTAATTGTCAATAGATGCCACTCAAAATGGCATAGGTGATAACCATACATAAATCATAGGGAATGACTCTCAATATGGCAACAATTGATATCAGCAACACTGATTGTCAAGGTTTTGACCTTCACTTTAGTATCAACAGTTACTCATTGTACGACATATATATCTCTCATGCGTTTACCTTTGATTGCTACACAAGAATAAAATATGCTAAATATGTACAATCGTAAAAAGAAGATGAAGCAAGACTTAGTGCAAAACCTCTTTCAAAACATTTACAAGCAATGTAATTTTTCATCAAAATTCTAATAAGAGTATTCACCATGTTTTTTATCATTCAATTGTAGTAGTACACCACTTTATACATTTGTATTAAAAACATTCATTTGCCAAAACATAATGTCAAATCCCTTGTGACGTAATAATGCACAACTTGCACAAAAAGGATTTTGACAAAAATTTCTCAAACTCTTTGACCTAATTAAACACTCTCAACATACGCTGGCAATGATAATATGTAGTTGAGAAAATACCTCAAAGAGACATGTTTACATTGAGATGACTCATGTTTTAATCATGTATTAGGTAATTTAAATAGTTCAATAGAAGCTACAGATTACATTGACATATGCGGCATGTCTCCAAACTTTATAAATATATCTTGTCAAGCTTCATAAAGTCCATCACCTAAAATACCCTATCATCGTCCCTTACTATCACCTCCTAGCTCACAAGGCCAAGGTATGCACATAAAGGACAATCAAAATCACACAAAACCAAATGTCCTGCATCTGTGCATCCATGTATCATATGAACATATATGTCCTACATCACAATCATATAAACCATGAAATGAATGTATGTATGGAAAAAAAAATGTAATCTATCAAACATGTGATAAATAACATAAAAAATATGAGCTGAAAATACATGTCATGTTAAGGACTTGATTATTAAATTTTAAAAAAATAATAATTTCACAACAAGTTCACCAATATATTTTACTTTATTTTGATTATGTGAACCCAAACAAATTTAAAACTTTGAACTATTCAAATTATATGAAGTATAACAATGATACATGAATTTAAATGTAAAAAACAAACTATGATTTGAATAATTACACTTTGTATAAATAGAAATGACCTAGTAAATCAAAATACTTTGTGTATTTATTGTTCTATCCAAGTCTGAAACTGATGTAGGTGGCAGAAATGTTGAAAGTAAACTAAGTCACTTGAGGGGTGTCTGAAATCACCAGGGTAAATTCAATAGTTTGTGGATGATAGCATTTCAATATAATCTATTGCATTTGCTTAAAATTCATCCTTGCATGCAATATCAAATCTCATTATGTGCATAGTATATAAACATGGTTTGTTTTCTTTGAAACCCTAAGTTTATTTTCAACACTAATTTTAAGCTTGCAAAAGGAGAAAGTGGTTGCACTGACCAAAACCATTGTTCAAGGAATGGTTGAATGTTGCCTATATATCAAATACTCTGAAGAGGGAATTCAAACTGCATGTAACTATTCATGTAAGATGTAAGTGTGCAATAGTGCTCTTTGAATGAATACAATATGTAATCTAACTTTTGATACTTGACAAATGACAACCTTGGCTTGGCTTGAGTGCTTCAAACTTTGGAAAAAATTTGCTCCTGGTGACTAATGATTGATTTGGGATGTTTAAAACAATATTTTTGAATGTGAAAATGTGTATAGATGTATCTTTGAATAATATTAGATAAGGAATAGGCTTAGACCTATTATGTGTTTATATGAAACTCTTTACATAATCTATTACACCATCGACATGCAAAACACATGGGTCCACCCATGAAGATAATTTAGATTTTAAAAATGACCCTTGCTTTGTGCGAAGAGAAGTTCATCAAAGTTGGACATCTACAAAACTTTGCAAACGTTTGTTTTTGACAAGCTTGTCCGAAAAGTAAGAATATTGATCTAATAATCTAAAAATAATTAGAGTATGATAATGCATAAGTTAGACACAAACTAGAAGATTCTTATAGGAGACTGATGATAAATTGGGAAGGTCCAATTAATGAAAAACATGTAGATGTAAAAGAATGGTGTAAGAGTCATATTATATGCACAAGTCATGTTAAGTGAAAGTATGTCAACACTGACATTCCCAAATATCTAACACCAAATTTTAATGTCTACCCCAAATAAGTTTCACAATAAAAATTTTGCTATCTAGAGCATAAATCTACCATATTTCTATTGGGAGGATATTCATATTGTTGCCTATTGACATTGTAAGGTCTAGTTTCAACTGATTAATAGAGGGACAAAAATCATGATGATTCTCATATGCTAATGCTCTCTCAGATATCCAAGGCATGCTTTCTTTAACCTCATTTTGGTTTCAATGGCATGTTCATTCTTACCAAATACACCATCTTTAAAATCCATTTGTTACAATAATATGAAACTATGGATTGGAAATCCAAAGTTTTTATTTTTGGATTAGCTCATCTCTAGCTTCGAGCTCTTTCGATGGTTAGCAATTCCTCGGCACCTTTCAGTGGCTCCCCTTTTAGCCCCTTCCTTCTTCATGACCCTCTTTTCAAATTTTGCCAAAGTACCAGCCTTCGTCTGCTTCTTCCACGTGGTAGCCCAACGCTCATTTGGCTCAGAGAGACTTTCATCTCACTTTGATGAAGCATCAACTCGACACGTGGTGGCTCTATGCTTAATCTCACCAAAGAAGTCCCCAGTACCTCCGAAGAAGCACCAACTCAACGTGTGTCATTCCCATGCTTACCTAGGAGCAATGTTGGTTTACTAGAATTTAAAGCAATGCCATTGGATGAGAGTGTGTGTCCCTCCTTTCGAGCAAAGCTTTTGAAACACTTTAAGCCTAGCTTAAAGTATAATATATTGGTTTTTAAGGGGGACCAAGACTGTTGAACGTAACATGGGTGGGACAGCTCTAGAATTATACACATGGCACCATCTCGCTTCTCCTAAGCATAGTGGTCGTAACAAAATGATATAGTTGTGCCCATATCCAGGATCTGAACGTTGATTGCACTCTTGAGGTCAAGACCTTTTTTTAGTTACAACGATGTCATCATGGGTATGAGTGTTGGAATCTCCAAGTGTCATTTTCCTCAGGTAGCTACCTCACCTATTTATTCTGGGCTCATTCCTTTTGAAAGGCATTGGTTATCATTTTATTTGATCTCTCTATTTTTATGAGCAGCCATTGTAATAGACTAGGAATAGTAGCAGTTAGCATTTTTCTATTTTGCAACCTTAGCAGGTGCACCTCACGGATGTGATTGGATGCTTTGTATGTGCCCCTTGCGACCTTCTATATTTAGTTCTCCATCCACAATGAAGAGGATGTGATGTTCTGTGTTATTTGGAGTAGAAAATTATCTCTGTCTATTATTTCTCTTTTTATGCTTCTATAGGTTTGGTCTTTGTTTGCATAATAGACTGTAGTTCATGCTTTAGACTCCCTTATGGTCTGTGGTGCTTAACGATCTAATCTATTTTATGCAATTATAGGTTAATGTCTCAAATCTCTAGGTGCATCGCCTTAAATTAGATTTATTTCCATGTTATCTGTTTTCCTTTCTTCTATCCCTATTCACCTCCAGAATTGAATGAAGAGTCAGATTTTAAAATCCTAAAGGTTGTTTTACAGATCGCATTCAATCCCACATCTATAAAGTTTCCCATAGATGGTTGTTTAACTTGAAGCGAAAGTTTTAAGCGTCAATAGTTAATATTTTATGTCATGTTCGGTGGGACAATCTACTAATTTGACTGACTAGAAACATGAGTTTATGAGCCACAAGCCTATAATGAGGTCATAGATTGTGAATAATCTGAATCTACTAACACCGCCTTTGGGATCCCCTATTCACCAAAGAGCCTCAGGGTCTAACGTTGCACAATAATAGCTAATGGTGCATCCAGGCCTGCCATAAAACTTTATGTCATGAGATAGCGGTAACCCGCTTATTCCTCTGATACCATTGGTCGTATGGGACCCCATCCCTATAAATGCCTTGAAGGCACTCCCCAAATTTTTATGAGAATATTTCAACACAACAACCGAACATCTCCAAGATGTGGTAAATGTGTGCATTGTTCACTATGTTAATGCGTATAACATAGCCTTAAGGATATTAGCAGCCTCTTTCAAAGGGCGAGCTCTTGACTGGTATCGATCTTTGCCAGCCAACTCAATCAAAACCTGGGATGACCTAGGTGACAAATTCTTTGATTGATTCAATGAGAAGGTGGATTGATCATCCCTCTTATAGCAACTAATAAACATCAAAAGGGCCCCGTAAGAAGCCATGGTTGATTTCAACACCAAGTCCAAATAAACCTGGCAAAGGATCATACTGGAGGCTCGACCACCTGCAGGCATGGCCACTATTTTTTATCTCAAGGCCCTCAATTCATACATTATGTTCATGATCCAATCACTTGGAGGCCAGATGCATATGACATCATGATAAGAGCTAAGAACAACCTAATCGATGTGGGGGGGCTCCCCCCTCGATCGTCGATGCTAATGTTCCCCGAGATGTCCATACCTTTTTAAGAAGAGGTCTCAACCACTTTAGGAGCCCCACCTCCTATGTATGTGTACCTGCCCACTTAGACGAGCAAGTCTGCTACATCTTCTCTAGTGGTGGCTATGAATGATATGAAAAGTATTCTATGAAATTTCTCTAATGAGATAATCAATCTCAAAAGGCAACAAGCTATGCCTCTGAAGACTTTAATCAATAACTACCAATAAAAGACATTGCCTTACCAACAGAATCAATATCAGGAGAGGCAAAGGATAAACTACCAAGCATCAAATCACCAACCTCCAAATCATTAGGCACTGAGTCATCGGATGCACCTTGTGAATCAAATGGTTACGATTTCAGATCCTTTACACATGGTGTCACCAAATGCAAGTAGAGAGCTAGTGGTTGGTCAGAATAACTTGGTCAATGATTCTAACTCATGGTGATTTCCTTTTAATGATGCCTATGGGCCTCAAAATTGTCCAAGGGGAAACCTACAGCAGAAGGTTACCAAGCAACGGCAATAAAAGAATGCATCAGACTTGGCCTATGCATACCAATCCCTGAGGATCGAAGATGCAGTTTTGATGGCACAAATGCAAGGGACATCTCTGAAACAAGAAGAAGAAATAGCCCTAGATCATTCATTGTTCTCCTAGGTAGAGGGTGAGGACACGGTCTATGTGAATGAGTTCCTCATATATAGAACCCCACAAGTTCAATCAGAATACTATACTCGCTCAAAGAAGAGATTAACCAAAAGCCCCAAAGCTGCTATAAGACCCAAAGTGACTGATGAAAAAGGATTGACACCTCAGCTTCTAACCCTGACCTATCCAAGATGGGGTGAGACAATGCAAAATAAGGCAAAAAAACCCCAAGGTCCCACCTTCGAGGTCATACAATGTGGTATAGTAGCTAAAGAAGGTTTTGGCCAACGTTTCTCTCTAGGACGCCATGTCCATTCCCGAACAAAAATATTTTTTGAAAGAAGCCATGGAGGAATGAGAAAGGCCCATGCAAGGGAAGCTAACTATAGAGCCTGCAAGGACAAAGGGGAAAGAAGCTATCCCAAATGCACAACCCCAGATACCCTCTGCATTCGTCAATACCAAGGGGTAAGCAAAAAAAAACCTACCTCATTCTATTTAATGTTGATTGTGGGGAATAAATTATTGCATAATTCCATGATAGATTTGGACGCAAGCACAATAGTCATGCCCAAATAGATAGTTGATGCATTGTAATTGAAGTATGAACCTTGAACAAAGGGGTGATGCAGCTAGATGGAAAGAAGATCCAAACCCTAGGGATCATATGGGGTCTTCCCCTCACATTTTACTCTTATCCTAGCATCATTGTACCTCAAGACATTGTGGTGATAGACATTTTGCCTACATTCGGGCTATGTGTATCAAGAGATTTTATTGTTAAAATTAGCATATACCTATCATTGGTTGGTCTCATTTGATTCTACAGACCAAGTATGGTTCAAAGTTGAAGGTGTTGTCTGAACCACTTCACCTGGAACACATAGTGGATGAAGTGATGACGAACTTTGAAGCAACGCACACCTCCTCGAAGATGGAGACACACTACATAGAGATGCTTGAATAAGAAAGGGTATCAGACACTAGAAACCTTGAAGAGGAGGCCCTCGTCAACGAGTTTATTGAGAATGATCCATTTATAAACTTTGATGCCACGGGCCTCGGAACCTATGTGATCCATGATGAGGATCAAGCCATTGTAAAAGTCTTAAAGGATGAAGGAGATCAGAATGAAAGGCTTAGGGACAAATCTGAACTCTAGACTCTGCATTTCGATGGTGTGAAGTGCAAGACTAGATCTAAATTCTACATCTGACTAAAATCTCCCTCTGAAAAAGAAATCCTTTAAACCTTCTGATTTTAGTTTCCCTGTACAAATAACAAGGCTGAATACGAGGCCATGGTCCATGGCCTCAGCCTCACTGAGCGGATGAGCATCAAACAATTGAAGGTATTCAATGATTTCGAATTAGTATTGAGGCAGGTAAGAGGGGTAGCGACTGTAAATAATGTGGAGATGAGATCTTACCGCCACAATATATGAGACCTAATTAAAGCTTTCAAAGCCTTCAACATTCAGATCATCTCAAGAACCATGAATGTGGAGGTTGACAGGATGGTAATAATAGGCTCCCAATTTGACCCAGTAATGGACTTTTTCACCAATGAACAAGTGGTGCGAGTAATCATCAAGCCAACTATCCCAGACAATGACCAAAACTAACAGGTGTTCAAAAGTGATGCTCAAATTGTAATGTTCCTTCAACAATCATGTGAGTTCGTGGAACAACTACAACCAAAAATTAAGGAGGCCTACAGAGACTAAATCATGCAGTTAAAAACCAACAAGCTTCTGAAAGGTCTCATCAACCTGGAAAATCTCTTTGACTCTGATGATGCAAAGAATGACAAACGCAAGTTTGTTATAGATAAGGTTGATTACTGCGAGCTCAATGTCAGGGGTGGAAGAAAGCTAAAAATTGGAAAAGAAGTTCCCCAGAAGGACAAGGAGTGGTTAGTCTCTTTTTGTGATAAGTATGAAAGGAGTCATCGCGTTGACTTATGAAGACTTGAAAGGATATGACCACAGAATTATTCGACACACCATAGATTTGGTGGAAGGGACCAAGTCAGTCAGACAGAAAGAAAGGCCGATAAACCCAAAGATTGAGTCCCTAATGTCCTAGGAGCTCAGAAAACTAATTGACTCAAAGATCATATACCCAATCAAGCATTCGACTTGGGTTTTCGATCTAGTTCTTGTGCAGAAAAAAAGTGGAGAAATATGACTATGTGTAGATTTCCAAGATCTACATAAGATGTCCCTGAATGACCATTACCCCCTTCCCTCCATGGAGCAGATCCTCCAGATAGTAGCGGGTGCAGATATGTTTTCCCTACTAGATGGATTCTCTGGGTACAAGCAGGTATGGGTGAATGAAGAAAACCAACACAAGACCACCTTGACCATGAAGTGGGGAACCTTTGTGTATGTGAAAATGCCTTTCAACCTTTCCAATGTCAATGCAACATTCCAATGAGAGATGGATGTAGCCTTCAAGGGGATAATTAATGAGATCATCTTCATCTACCTAGTTGACCTCAATGTGTTTACTAAGGAGGATCACTTCGACCATCTAGAGAAAGTTTTCCAAATATGCCAAGAATTTGGGGTGTCTCTAAACCCTAAGAAATGTGTCTTTGGGGTCCCTCAAGGCAAGCTACTCAGATACATGGTATCCAAGGATGGGATCGTTATTGATCCAAAGAGGATAAAGGCCATCAGAGACTTGGTTTTGCCAGTGAACAAGAAAGGGGTCCAACATTTCCTCAAAAAGATTAATTTCATTAGCAAGTTTATATCTGATTTTATATGATTGGTTAGACCAATCACCTTAATGCTGAAAAAAGACCAGACCTTTGAATGGACACCTAAAAGAAGAGCAGCATTTGAAAAAATCAAAGGCACAATATATGTTGCACCCGTACTTGTTAACCCCAACTTTTCCAAAGATTTCACTATGTACATAAATGGGAGTGAGCACAACCTCACAACTGTGTTAACTCAGAAATAAGAAGAGGGAAGGAATGAACACCCGATCGCATTCTACTTTAGAACATTATGTGAGTATGAATCCAAATACAACTTCGTGGAGAGACAAGCCTTCGCCATCATCAAGGGCCTTAAGAAGTTCAGGGACCTTGTGGCGGGCAGCAAAATAATGGTGTGCATGGCACACTCCAACGTCTACGAGTACATCATGGAAGGAGAGATTAAAGAGAAAAGGGCCAATTGGATCACCAAGATCCTAGAATATGATGTAGAATTCAAGCCGATAAATGTAATCAAAGGGAGAGGAATCTATGAGTATCTAGCTCAATACACAGATATCCTTGAAGAAGATCAAAACATCCCAGAATCAACCCTAGTAAACCAATTTGAAGCTGATGGGTCTTAGGTGACTGACAAGGTCCGCTTTATGTAGATTGGTCAATATCTTAATTGGCTTCCTGCGTATAAAAGGCATTTTTATAGGTTGCAGGTGTCTAGTTACACACTAGTCCAAGAGGTCATGTTCAAGAGGAATTTTGACAGAGATCTTCGATGCGTTGATAAGCCCCAAGTGGGAAAAATTATCCAAGATATGCACTTTGCTCCGCTAGGTGGCCACTTCTCAGCTAAAACCACCATGACAAAAATCATGCATGCAAGGTATTACTGGTTGACCATGTTTGCAGACTACCACCAGGTAGTCAAGAAGTGCCAAAACTGCCAATTCTTTGTAGGAAAGAGGAAAACTTTTGCATGCCTATAAACTCGATTATGACCGATGAACCCTTCACATAGTGGGGCCTAGACTTCATTAGTATGATCAATCTGACTCCAATGTCGATCACAAATAGATACTAACAGTGACCGACTACTTCACCAAGTGTACTGAAGCAATCTCGTTGAGGGAAGTGACCAAGAATGTGATCCTCAACTTCCTAGAAGAGCTTGTGGCAAGGTTCGGCCCACCCAAAACAATAATTTTTGACAACATGAAAGCCTTCCTTGGGTATAAAATTGTTGAATTCGCACTTAGAAATGGTATATTCCTGAAAGCTTCATCCAAGTACTACCCGCAAGGGAATAGGTTTGCAGAGTCTACTAACAAAAATTCAATCAAGGTGATCAAAAGGATGTGCGATGACAAGCAGAGGGAGTGGCACTTACACATAAAGACAACCTTATGGGTGGATTGCATCACCCCCAAACAGATTTTGAGAACTTCCCTGTATCAACTTGTATACAGGAAAGAAGTAATTATGCCAGTATCATCAAAAATCCTCGCACGACAGCTCTTGAAGGTTGTTGAAATTGAAGAAAGCAGAGCAATGGAGGTTTGGCTTGCTAAATTGCTCAAATTCCAGGAGGCAAGAGAATAGGGAAGTGATGTGAAGGCTCATCTGACAATAAGTAGTTAAATGATAGTTTGACAGAAAGTCGTTGGACCTAGGATTTAAACTGAGAGATTTAGTTCTCAAATATGATCAGCGGGCCGCAATGCCAAGACAACATGCAAAATTCAATTCTCTTTGAAGAGGACCTTTTTGCATCATCAACCACAAGTGGGGAAATGATTTTGAATTGGAATATCAAGAGGGCAATGTGTTAGATATCCCCGTCAACGGGATAGACTTGAAGCATTTCAACTCACTGGCCCATCTACCCCTTGTACATAATTAGTTAATTTCTCTTTTTTGTTGTGTGTTTCCTTCCTCGTTTCTTTTTTTTCAAATAAGTGTCATTGGCACAAGTGGTTGATTGAATCACCACGCGTCCTCTCCCTAGTCCTCCCAAATCTTCAAAAACATTCTCTGAAAGACAGCTAGCTACCCGCCTCACCTACCATTAATGTTAGATGCTCTATTATGCATGATTTCCTATAACGATTGTCGCAAAATCTCTTGCAAATGGCCCTTTGAGCGTGTGTGTCGCTCTTATCATTTATGGGGATGCTCATTGTTTTGAAATTCTAATGATGAGCCCGCTTAGTGGTACCAACACATAAATACCTCCTCTCTCATTTAATCCAAACACTTGACACTTTAAAGATTGTTAGAGAGCATCGAGCAACTGAGAGGAGCAGAGAGAGTCTACAGATTGAACGAGGTAGCAGGGGTTCATTAATCCAATATTTTCAGTAGGAATAGAGAGTAAATTTGGAACAAATTGCTTGGCAATGGAAGCTTCTACATCTTCATCCAGGAGTGGTAAGCATCCTTCAAAATAGAGAACCCATGGTTCAAGCAATGGGGGAGACCCTCCCCCCAAATACACTATGAGCAAACCCTATGCTTCGGCCCCTGGTCAAGCGAAGGAAAAGGTGCCAAACACCAAGAAGGTGACCAAGGGACCTTGCAAGGACCAGACATTGGTGACTGACTTCGCGGATGAGATATTCGATCTGAAGTTAGCCCAAAATCCCAAGAATTTGAGAGAGGGTGCCCACACCTGAATGCTCAATAGGGTTAGCAAGTAAAAGTATAACTCTTTCAGATGTAGAATATGGGAGTGCATGTTGGCACAATATATGGTGCCCTATGAGCATCTGTGCCCATAAATCATCGCTCTCTGCATGAAGAGATACGATGCTAGCACTGGAGTGATCGCTAGCAACACCTGTTTAAGGGTGAAAATCGATGCATATAACATCAGGGAGATGCTTTAATTCCAATACGATTCCAAGGCCAATATCTTTAGCATTGAGAGCCTTTAAGGCATCTGGGATTCTCAGGTCAAGGAAAAGACTCACTTTCTCGATGTTATCCTCAAAAGTGAGGTCACAAAGATGCCTCCTCTGCCCATATCCCTGTCAATTTTCCCCATGTAGCATTTGAAGGACACCCTATCCATGCTAGCCTTCATCTTGGGTGTGGTTGCCGATGACAATGTCGATGACTTTCGATTGGGCACGCTCTACCTCATGATCGTGGTGGAGAAGGGACATGAGTTCAAGATGGACTTTGTTGAAGCCATCACCTACACCATGAGGGATGAACTTGAGAATTTCTCAATGAGGGGTGCCTTCCGGTACTCATCCTTCCTCATACACCTCATTCTATACCAGCACTCCCAGTTCTTCTCCTCGTACTTGTCACTCAACACTTTCGACACAAAATTCTTCCCAAATGTAGTGGCCCCAGTGACTGTATGGACCCACGTCCTGTCAATCACTGGAGACTACTATGAGTTTTCAAATTTGTTTATGGTTCCAGTTCTCGTGAACCTCAGTGGACAGGCTATCACCTCTAAGATGATGGATTAGCAACAAGTTTGGATTGCAAGCAACAGAGTTCCAACCGATTAGTTTTGGAGAGCCCACTTTTCATTTATCCAAGTGCATGGATTTCAAAGAGAGCCCTTCCGGCTCTCTCGCATGATGACTGACAAAACCTTAGACCTAGAGTTGGCTCACCATCTCGATGCGATAGACTTTATCTATGAGGTGGGAAAGAAAAAGAAAGGTGTATATGATGTCCCTTTTGCAAGAGACATCACAATGCTAAAAAGGCACCAAGGACACCTACTCGCAGCCAAGCTTGCAGAGCTTGACTTAGACTTAATAAATGACAGATGGGACTATGATTTGACAGGATACATAGCCAACTCAAAGATCGTCAGCACTCCCAAGCATCAAAATTGACCTTACCTGGAGAAAAGGAAGCCACCCATGAAGGACATTCCCCAAAATTATGTGGCCCTAGTGTTTCTATACGATATTTCGCTTTTCACATTCAAGAAAGGAAAATGAGAAACTAAGAAAGTGGACGAGGGTTTGTATGTACCCGGATTGTGGACTTGCACACCAGATTTAGATGATAGCAGAAACTCCTCTTTAGTTGTGGAGGATGACACCTGAAAGAGAAAGAGACTAAAACACAAAAATCGTTAGATGACAAGAAAGTAGACTGCCAAGCAGAAGCTTGGTCCTAGAAGCGCAAAGACTTCTTGGAGGATGACAGTCCACTACTAAAAATAGAATATTTAACAGAAACAGAAATAATGAAGGACAGAATGAAGAAAATAAAAATCAAATGCTTACCTGATATGCAGCAATCTGCTTTGCACAGTCGCTGATGTCGGTGGTTATGCCGGCGTCGGTCAAGGAAGGTCGCCGACGTCAGTTAGGCTGCCAACGTCGGTATGGGCAATGGTCGAGGTCGATCGGGGTAATAGCCAGGGATGAGTTTCAAGTCTAGTTTTCAGTCTGCAGAGGGGTTTGAGGTTTTGTTTGAGGGTTAGGGAGCCTGTTTGGGGGTTAGAGGGATTGCCTGGAGATCTGAGGGACTGTTTAAGGGTCTGTGCAGGGCTGACTGAACTAAGAGTATTGTCTGGAGAGTGACTCGCTGAGTAGCAGAGGCAAAAGGGGGATGAATGGGAGACAGGGATTTGAGGAGGCCTTTCAGCCTCTCAGGGAAGGACAGGGAAGGTTGTGGACAGTGGGTTGAATTAGTAGATGAAATCAAATAAGAAATGAAATAGAAAATCAGACAGTACTTACCTCCTGCTTGCTAAAGGAAGAATAGAAAAAACCTGTTGTTGAAGCTGTTAACGGACCTGCAGATGCCAAGAACCTGGAGCTATCTCTACAGAGTGCCTGTAGCTGCTGATCCCTATTGTGTGAGAAGGAGAGAGAGAAAACATGAATGCCAAGAGCCAAAAGAGTTCACGTTCACTGGGGCAGAGAACAGTTGCAAAAAATGGTTTTGAAGGCAACCAACACCAGCAGAATCACCGACGTCAGTCGAATAATGACCGACATCAGCGGCAAAAGAATGGGGACAGAGGCTAAAATTAGCTTCTGTCCATTCTTGCACGCTGCTGGGTCAAAAGGCTGTGGAAAAATGGTCGAGGAGGGCATAAATAGATGCGAGAGGAAGGATTAAGAGAGGATTTGGGTAATAAAGGCTAGGAGAGAGGTGGGGGCATCCAAAGAGGGGATCCAAGGTGGCATGGGTGAGGTGAAAAGGGGCCAATAAATTAAAATATGTATTTATTTTAATTTAAAATTGAGGGGACTAGGACATGGGCCAAGGGGGGCCAAGGGGGAGGATGACCAAGGTGTAGACACGATTTCGGTGTCTACATTTGCCCCTTTTTATCTTGTTGGTTGTTCTGGACGAACTGCAAGACAAAAATAGAAGTTGGTTGCCTCAGGTATGGGATGAGGTGTTCCCCCCTCAAAGCGGGAGTCGAGGGAAGGCAACCTGAAATCGAGTGTCGATTTGACAAAGAGATGGATAAAGAGGGTGAAAATCGAGTGTAAACGCTGCAAAGGGGTGGCATTGCACGTATACCACACCACGGGATGGTCAGGTCAAATTGTCGCAGGTCAAGGTTGAGGAGTGCCAAAATTAAAATAATTAGGTCCCAGCATTTGGTCGTAGCTGATCGAGTTATTCAATCTAAGCGAAAGCTCCAATGGTCCTCGTGTTTCAAGTATCTCGGGCTCAGGAAGTGCTCCTGAAAACATGAAAACGTCACAAGTAGTAGGGATCAACCGGCTTGCAATCCTATACTTGTGAAGGTCATAAATAGTCTACGCACAATTTTGCTAATCATTCGTGAGGTAGCATACATGCAAAAACAACCAAAGTAACGTTTGTCTGGAAATGGTCGGAGTCTGAGGAGAGAGGTGTGATCTCTAAGTTCGGGTGGTCGAGGTGGGCGGAGGCAAAAGTGATCTCAAGTGTGCTCCAGGAGGCTAAGATGACTTCTACGATGAGAGTTGACTGATTGGGGCATAATTTTGGGCATTGTGAAGAAGGTTTGAAGGCCACCGATGCTGGTGATATAATCGACGTCGGTGGCACAAAGGGATCGACGTCGACAGAAATCGGCCGACATCGGTGGCCTAGGGCACGCCAACGCCGACGTCAGCGGCCTACCAAATTTGACAAAATTAAATTGGCGGCCCACCAAAAGTCATTTGTTACTTGTTTGACTGAGAGAAAAAAGAGTTCTAAAGTTGATTGAGTGAAAGTGACCCAGAGTTGACCGACTGAATGGGGTGAGGTGGCAGATAGGCATTGGTGGAGAGAGGGAGCGAGTTGGAGAGCGATTAGAGGCTGCAGAGGTGTTTGTGGGCCAAGAGGAGCTCGCAAGCAAATTGAGACGGAGGAGATAGAGAGGGCGGAGGAGGACCCGCGAGAGGTCCACCACTAGCGGCACCTATCGTGTCACCACGCCGACGATGCCGAGACGAGGTAGGAGGCCCTAATGAGCTCAATTGGTTAATTTTAGTTTTGATTTGGTTTTTGAAATTTTAGTTGTTTTAGGCAGAAATTGAGGGAGAGGGGCAGCTAGGAGGGTGGAAAGGGCAGGTAGGTCAGGCTAGGGTGTTTTAGGAAGGTTTTGGGGGGGTAAAGGGTGGTCAAATGGAGAAGCCCTAATTTTAGGGCTCACCCCGTTCGGCTCTAGGGCCGAACCAGTCGTCGACGTCGGTGGGTTCACCGGCGTCGGTCAATTTTCTACCGTCGTCGTTCACTATATGACCGACGTCGGTTAGGTAAGTGCCGACGTCGGTAAGCGAACCGATGTCGGTGGATGCCTGGTCAGAGAGAGGTTGAAAAAAATTGTCAAGTCAAAGGGCCAAAGCCACGTCGAGGGCTTCTCGGGTGTTAGAATAGCCAAAAATGGTCCGGTAGAAGGTCAAGTAGATGGATGAAAGGGCAAATAGGTGAGCCAGGTCTCTCAAAAGAGAAAAAGAGTCATGGAGATTGGTAGTCACGTTGACATGAGTTTGATTGGTTGGATGCAGGCAAGGCAGACGCTGATGTTGCAAGATCGACTGTCGCCATTGTTGACACGAATGCGTCAGGACATCACTGGAGAGGAGTGGGCACAGATGAGCGTAGTGGGACTCGACGGGCTATGACGATACTATCAGGTGGTGAGAGATGTGAGCCTGATGGTGGCTCTGATCGAGCAGTGGGACCATTCCACCAACACCTTCCACTTGCCCACAGGAGAGATGACTATGACGGTCGAGGACGTATACCAGATTTTGCGGCTGTCGGTACACGGAGCAGACCTATATGCGTGCTCGAGAGAGGCACATGATATACACATGGTGACATTGTTTGGTGAGCATGCAGCTGAGGCGAGTTATCACTCAGCCATTTTTGCTTATGAGCCATTGTATGTGGCAGATGAGGATGCGCATCGGTTGGCCATCCTGATGATGATAGGCATCACAATTTATGCGCTGTCAGATGCAGAAAGAGGCAGGTTTTCGATCGCCATGACCAGAGTTTTGACAGACATGATAGAGCAGTAGACAGTGTTTCCCTGGACGCCCGTCTTTTTGGCCCAGGTATACAAAGAGCTATGGGGCATCAGTCGACAGCGGCGGTATAGTTTGTGTGTAGGCCACCTTCTGCACTGTTGGGCATATGAGCATATTGTGGTCACCCGACCTCTCGGTCTCCCAGTGGCTATTCAGGTCGGCTTCAGGGTCGAATTCAGGGGATGGTGCGAGGTGATGGTGCAAATGCAGGTGGACAGAGTGGTCAGAGATATTGACCATTACAGAGAAGTACTGGAGGCCCTGATCCCAGCAAATATCATCTGGAGACCGTACTTGGTGTATCCAGCGTTCAAAGACCAAAGAGAGCAGCTTGTTGGGGTGCAGAGTATTAGATGGGTCAGAGACAGGCGAGCCAGCGAACTCGAGAGAGTGTCAGTGGAGAGAGTGCGGCACCAGTATGGACTGCTTCAGGGTGTGCCGTCTGCCTTCCCACTGTATAGATAGGATGACATTGAGGCGCTGCTCCCATTGCCAAAGGAGACAGAGGGACCAGATTTTGAAGAGTTTCCATCAGGGCTTGGGATAGCAGATCCAGGATGCACAAAGGCCTACTCGGCATGGTGGGCAGGAGAGTATGTAGGGACATAGGCAGGACCACAGCTTGATCTACAGGCAGTGATCAAGGAGCGAGATGTGGCGAGACAAGAGAGGGATGCCACCAGATAGGAGAGGGACGCTGCCATCCAGGAGAGGGATGCAGCACGAGGATGAGTGACCATTTTGGAGAGCCAGGTCACAAGATTACAGTGGGAGATGGCAGGGTTGACAGGTTGAGTCGCTGCATTGGCAAGATAGGTCACTATTTTACAGGGTCAGTTGGTTGCAGTCCAGGCACAGGCATTGGCAGGACAGGGTTCGATTCAGCATCCACCCCAACAGCCAGTTCAGCAGCCCACACAGTCAGCGTCAGTGCAGCCAGGGTTTTCACATTCGCAGAGTTCAGTGCAGGGCACAGCAGTAGGTCAGATGGGTCCACCACAGACTGTATCTATAGTTAGATACAATAATGCGTTGGACGAGATCGCATATTATGAGGGAGCCATTAGGGGGTTTTCTTAGATACAGCGATACTCAGATATGAGGGCAGAGTTGAGCTGACAGCAGTCTATGTCACAGGCGACTGCTACAGATTCACGCAGACGGCACAGATCAGAGGGGGGAGAGAATACAGCATCTTCTCGGCCACCGCCACCACCACCACAGTCACAGCCTTAAGGGTTGATTTTGATGCTATGTATATATCAACCTGCGAGCCGTTGATGCGAGATGTACTTGATTTTTTTTTGAGAGAGACAGGCACAGATTATGCCATTGTAAACATTAATATATATGTGTGATTTTGGTTTTATTGATATGTTATGGATGTTATGGATGTCTTTGGCATTTTTTAAATGTTTTAATGATATATGCCTAATGTGATGATGTTGATTATGATGATATGATGATGGTGCTTTGATTTTGTTAATAATTATGAAAATATGAGATTGTGATGTGATTGGCAGGTGACGAAAGAATGTGATGAAAGAAATGTGATGAAAGAATGGCCGAGCTAACCCCAGAAGACCCCATGTCAACTAAGTGCTGCCTACATAGCCCTTGTTGTTAGGGCCTCAGGCTATGTAGTTCTCCCCAAAAAGAGGAAGGGTCAAAGTGGTCGATGGTCTGGTCGGGGTCAAGTCATGGTCAAAGGTAAGATAGTTTGTCCATCAGGTAAACAAACAAATGAGGGTGGTCAAGCTAACCCCAGAAGACGTCGTGTCATCTGAGTGTTGCCTACATAGCCCCAGTCTTAGGGCCTCAGACTAATGTAGTTCAGGGAAAGAGTCAAAGAGGTTGATAGATTGGTTAGGTCATGTGTCAAAACGATGAGGAGAAAAAGATGTTACAACCTTTTCTAAATGGTGTATTCTTTAACATTGGTTGGGGCTTTTCATCCCTAGCAACTGTCTATATTTGTGATGGAGTATGCTAAAAATGAATTGAGTCTATTTGTGCTTCAGCAAGTAATGGTTTATGCTTAACATAAATTGTGTCTGGTCGATAGTTTCTATGTGTATTGGTGTCCATAGAAACTATGTGAAATGGACTATGATGATGTGACAGGTCTGAAAATGTTTTGGTTGGTTTGGTTTGGCAAAAGATGTGGTTGGTTGTGACCAAAGTGAAAAAGAAGTGAAAGGCATATTCGCCCTTTCATTGACAAGGACCAAAATGATAGCATAGATAAGGGTTGTTAGAACCAAGAGCCCCATTCATGCATTACGTCGTTGACCATAGGTTGTGTTAGAGTGGTAATCGAATCACTTTGTCATCAAAGTGAGCTCGGAGTCCCTTGAGCAGGTGTTATGATAGGTGAGGATAAGGTAACCCGTTTTAGAGCAGAGATAACCTTGCCCTTTTTTATAGGAGACCTTGAGACAAGTATAAGCCAAGTCCATGACTCGTTTTTATTTTTATTTTTTTTGTTAGCAGACTGATCAATGCGGGAAGTCTACATAGATATGTCATTTGCTTTGTGGTCATTTGTGAAGCTGATCAATGTGGGAAGCTTCTGAAAGTAGCAAGATTTAGTCATAGCCATCCTTCGAGAGAGTGGTCTATATTTTTGCTTTATATATGTTTGAATAGTTGTCTTTCGAGGGAGCAGTCTATTAGCTACAGCAATGATAGTACAGCTGTCTTTCGAGGGAGCAGTCTGCTTTTTGATTTTGTGACCTTGAATATGTTTTGACATCTCGATTTATTTATTTTATTTTTTTTAACAGAATTTTGAGTCATGGACAAGACTATAGAAGTGCAAGGGCTCTCTTTTAGTAGGACAAAGCATCCATACGTCATAAAAGGGTTATAGAGGATTTGTTAAGGGGAATAGGGTTGAAGAAATGAAGATTAAGAGGACGGAGATTGCTCAAAGGACGAGCTCAAGTTAAATGTCAAGTGGACGAGTACTCGACTAACAGTAGAACGGTCGTAGATGCAAGGCATTAAGAGGCTCAAGTTTTGGCCATCTGTCAAGAGAGGACAGACGATAAGTCCCTGACCCATACTTGTGCATGATGATGAAAGGTCTGAGCCAATTTGGAGCAAACTCGTCTTTGTTTACTTCTTTCCAAATTGGTCACGTGCTGATTGATGCGTGATTGGTTGATATGGTCATTGATTGGTCGAGACTGGTCGAGGGTCGGGTCGAGATTGGTGTTTGGTCATGATTAAAAGGTTGGTTGGTGATTGGTCAAGGTTTGGTTGAATGTTTGGTCGAAGTTTGGTCAATGGTTGGGTTGAATGTTTGGTCAAGGCTTGGTCGAGGTCCGCTGAGACTTGGTCGATGTTTGGTTGAGGCTTGGTCGAGACTTGGTTGAATGTTTGGTGAAGTCTAGTTAATGGTTGGTCAAGGTTAGGATAGTCGGTATGAAGTTAAACTCCCCCCAGTCATTTTGTAGTAGGAAGAATGTCTAACACTCAATGCGGATGATTAATGGGTTAAATAAATGAGATGGAGAGAAGACGAAGAGGAGAGACCTGGGTACCCCACCTGGTTGATAGGTCAAGGGTTCCAAGCGAATGCCGCTTAGGCATTGAAAAAGCTAGGAGGGATGGAAACCACTGACTCCGTAGGTGAAGAGGGAAGAATAGGCGAGCTTGAAGGAGATTGGTCGATGGTGGGTTCAGGAAAAAGGTCTGCAAAAGCCTGAGTAGGGTCTTGGAAACCCAGGCCATACCGTTTCTTGGCATTGTCATCATTAAGAGGTTCGATGGGCTGATGGGAGCCTTGCTCATAGCGTCCGAAGCCAAAACCCTTCCAAGCGCACCTATAGAGGTAGGTGTGAGTGAAGGCGGGGTTGCTAAGAAACCAGAAGTCTGATGTGAATGGTTGCGGTGAAGAGAGAGGATTGCCATCAGTAGGAGTTTGATTGAGCCCCCCATAGACAAAGTTGGTTCGGAGGTGAGGAGGACCATAAAGCACGACCATCCCGATCCGGTGATCGTAACTGGGGCTGTGGTGAAGGCGTCCATACTCTTGTGGAGTTTGGAACATGTCTAAGGCCAGCAAGTGATATTCTCCAAGTGAAAGTCGTTGGAAGATGTCTTCCATGGGGTCTTTGGTTACCACTTGAAGAGGAGGGGTGAGGGCGACCGCCGGTTGCGAACTGGTCGAAGCTTTCACGGATGGAGGCAGCACCGGGATTGATGGCTTGATAGGAATGAGAACATCATTTAGTCTATAGGTGGTGTTACAATTTTTGAAAAGTGATGGGTCAGCGGGAATAGTGTGGACTTGCCCGTCGTGCTCAAATTTCACACAACGGTGCAGGGTAGAGGGAACACAAGCCATGGCACGGATCTAAGGTCGACCCAGCAAGATGTTATATTGAAACTCTCTTTCAATGATATAGAAGAGCTTCGGGACTGTACGTGGGCCAACGCGAATATGAAAGACGACTGTGCCAATCGTTGTGGCAGTGGTGTCATTGAATGATCGCAAGATTGCATCAGTTTTGGATACGCAATTCTTCGGGAGGGTCAATTGATCAAAGGCGTGGGTAGAGATAATGTTCATGCTAGCGCCTCCGTCAATCATAATGCGCTTGATGCGGGTTCGATCAACATAGGCAATGATGAAAAGAGAAGCGTCTTGATCTTCCGTGTTAGATGTAAGAATCTCAGGATCACTGAAAGTGATGGAGGCGACAGGGGATAAAGAGTGGACCAGGACAGCAAGTGGTTGGGGGTCCTCGAGTTGGACCTTCGCTACCTGTAAGGCTTGAATGAGGGCCTGACGATGCTGAGGCGAGGTTTGGATGAGGTCATAAAGGGACATCTTCACGGACGTCTGGTGAAGCTGTTTTAACATGGAGTCATGAATTGCCCCTGAAGAGGAAGAAGAAGAGGGTTGAGATGCGCCAAGGATAAAAATTTTAGGCTTTGGCGGTTGAGGTGGCTTGATGAAAGGATAGGTCCACGGAATGGCAGTTTTTTCTTTTGCCTTATCTTTTTGTGACCTAGTGGTTATGTGGATGGCATTGATTTCGAAGATAAGAGATGAAGGGGTCATGGCCTATCGCTGAGATGTCGATGTGGTTGAAGAGGTTGGAGGGATATGGAAAGGCATTGGAGGTCTGTCAATAGTGTCCTCAAGAAGAAGAGTGTCTTTCTCCATGTAGCGGCGAATGACGACCTTGAGGGCACAGCAAGTCTCGGTGTCGTGTCCTAGCGTACGATGATATAGGCAAATCTTAGTATCGTCGAACCAAGAAGGCTTTGACTCGAGGGGTTGGAATGGCTTGATGGGCGGAAGGGTTATGCTAGAGGTCTGCAAAGGTCGGTGCAATATCAAAGAGTATGAGCCCACTAAAGGGTTCGTGCTTGTTGATGTGTGAGATGCTGATGACTTTTGCTTGGGCGGGGTTGAAGGAGGCTTTCGTACCACCTTGTGAGTTGATGGTGCGGCCACAGATGAAGACGACACTTTTTTCATGAGAAGTGCCAAAATTTTTGGGGAGGGTAGGCTGGTGGTAGGCAAAAGAAGCAGAGGAGGCAACTTGTTTTGACTAGAAGTTGGAGCGGGGAGGACTTTGATCAAGGTCGAAGGATGAGGGCCCAAAATGGAGGGCAATGGCGATGGGGGAGGAGGAGTTTGCCTCTGTGGTTTAGCAGTCTTCTTTGATTTGGTTTGAAGACTATTGTTGGTCGAGGCCTAGTCTAAGTCCACCTTCACTTGCGGATGAGAGAGGTTAGTGACAGGGCGAACGCCGAGTGACTTGATTAGCTTTGATGGGTTAGATGAGGGTTTCGGTCTTGATGTGGTTGGTTGAGGTTTAGACGGTCTAGAAGTGGAAGTCTGGTTTTTGTTGAGAGTCTTGAGAGATTCTGCCATGGGAGGATTGGTAGCATGAGATGAGAGGGCACGGGCATGTTGAAGAGCTTCGAGACACTCCCACAATACCTAATGCTCCACTTTCCTTGTAGGGAGAAGTCCGAGTTTCTCCACTAATCGAGAAAATGGCTGAGAAGATATTGGATGAGGTTTGGGTTTTTGAGAAGATGTTGACGGTTGCAGAGCCGAAAATGAGGTTGGTGTAGCAGTTTCAAACTCAAGGCATGATGAAGTCACAATGGGTTCATCTTTGGTTGGAGAAGAAGGAGAGACAGGTTCTTCCCTTGGTGGGAAAGAAATCGGAGAATGAGGCTCCTCAAGAGGGTAGAGGGCATGGATGATTGCGGCCTCCACTTGCGGTTGAGGAGTAGGAAGGGTAGGGTCCTCCATAGGTAGCAAGGAAGATGGTGAGATTAGTGGTGCCGGTAAGGTCGAGGCGTCCTCCAGTATAAGGGAGGTTGATGGAGAACTAAAAGGAGAAGAAGGTTCATCCTCATGTGAGGGACTAATGGGTTGACTAAATTCCTGAGTCTGTGCGAGAGGTTGGTCAAAGATGAGAGGTGAGACCTTATTGACTGTGTGTATGTTATGTTCGTGAGTGTCATCAGTCATAGTCTGCACATTGTTTTGGGTAGGAGGATGATTGAAAAATGGTTGCCTGAAGATGTCGATGCCCTGATTGGGTGGCGCATTGGGATTGTCGAGGATGAGGTCACCCTTTTCCAGCATGTCTTGGATAATGTTTTTAAGGGTCTTGCAGTTGCCCGTGTCATGGCCTTTAACACGGTAGTAGTTACAGAAATCGTTTTCCCTATACCACGCAGGGATGGCGCGTGAGGGATCAAATTGTGGAGGCGATCAAATTTGAGAGAGATTGAGAACCCCCTGTTTGACAAATTTATCCAGCACAGATGCGTATGACTCTCCAAGCGGAGTATACTATCGTTGCACATACCTTTGCTGGAATTGGCGGGTGATGCTTTGGGACGTGGATGGCTCAGGTTGGTTGGTTGAAGGTGAAGAGGATGGAGGTCTAACGACTACAGCGTTTGTTGATGCCTTAGATTTAGGATTAGATGAAGAAGGTTTAGAAGATGAGTCATTGGTCTTGGAGTTGAAGTTCTTAGTCTGCAACTTGACTTTGTTCTCCTCGATGGCACGTAATTCAAGCTTTCGAGCTATCGTGAAGGCTTCGTCGAAGGTGCGGAAGGTCTGAACCCGCAAGGTAGAGGAAATATGTTTGGCGCAGGCCTGAGAAAAAAGTTCGATAAGTTCGGGTTGGGGTAAGGAAAATAAGAGCTGATTGATGAGGCCTCTCCAGCGAGCAACGAAATCGGCTATGGATTCGTCCTCGAACTGCCGGATAGAATAGAGATCTGTGATTGAGACCTTTTTGGTGATGTTGATGGAGAAATGATCAAGGAAGAGTTGTGCCAGCTGGGTGAATGTGAAGAGAGAATCGCTGGCAAGAGAGCTGTACCAGTCAAGGGCAGCACTGGAGAGTGACATAGGAAATGTGCGTAAAAATAATGCATCGTCATGGGCAATGAGATAGCAGGCATGTCTAAATGCCTGTAGGTGTTGTTGTGGGTCTTTCTTACTCTGAAAATGAAAAAATTTAAAAAGCTCCCACTAACTGGGATACGGCCTGATCGGGACGGAATGATGGATGGGTTCATTGCAAATTTGCTCATATGAGAGGGCATTGCGTGAACCAAAAATAGAGGTCTCGAGATTGGACATTTTGATTATGTCAGCTGACGGATTGGCAGGTGGAGCGCCCCCTAAGTTGTAAGGCGCTTGAAAGGTATTGAGAGGGGCATATAACGTGGTTGGTTGCACTTGTGTAGGCGCAACATATGGATAGCTAGTCATCGGGGCAGATGTTGAAGCCAAGGGCACTTGTGTTATGGGATTGGTAGGCACAAATTGGATAGGGGCTGTCAAAGATGGTTGAGGAGTGGCCACACTTGTTGAAGGGTAGACAGTTACTCTTGTGTTGATAGGTGCAAGAGTAGGGGGGATAGAGACCACTAAGTTTTGGAAAGGTGTAGGGTTTGGTTGAGTAGTTTGAAGTTGAGGGGGTGTAGAAACCCCCATAGAGGTAGGTCTAGAAGGAGAGGTTAAATTTTGAAGATAGGACACGGTTGGGTTATTAGTTGAGGTGTTGGCTTGATTGTCTATAGGTTGAATTGTGGACGCTGTTGATGTGATCATTGTCTCGACTAAGGAAGTCAGCATCCCATAAATTGGGTTGCCTAAGGAGTCTCATGTTCGGCTTCGCGCGAGATAATGTTGAAGGGCTCTACCATTGAGGTCCAAGAATCTTTCGAAGTCTTGGTCCCCTTCAGGGATAATGGGAAACTGAGTTGGGGTCGGTCGAGTAGGAGTTCTTTCGGTCTCCAAGTGGAACTCCATTATAGGACTGGTTATGGACGGGGAAGGCGGAAGCGGTCAATGTCTCGCGTGGTCAAGAAGAGCCTTGGTTTGACTATGTGTCAAAACCATTCAAGGCAATAAGAGGTCAGGTTTCAGAAATTTGTTTTTTTAGTTTTAAAAACTCAGAATGTGGTTTTGGTAGAAAAATGGTCAGGGTTTAAGGCTGCTGTTTTGAAAAAAAAGACTGTGACAGTGACCGACGTCGGTTGAAAAATCGATGTCGGTGAGAACAGATGGTCGACGTCGGTCAGATAACCAATGTCGGCGAGGAAAGGTTGCCGACGTCGGTGGTAAAACTGATGCCGGTGACTATGTTTTTCAGAAACCCAAAAGATTTGAGAGTTTTTTGGAAAAAAAAAAGAACGTCCTCACTAGCTCAAACAAGCAGATAAGAACAGAAAAGATGAAGAATACAAGCAAATCCTAAGCGTTAAATCCCTAAGAATAAATTATTAAGCTCGTGGTGGCTTATGCCTTAGAATGTGTTTAGGAAGATTGGCTTTTGAGACGGGTCCTAGAAGAGGTAGTCTATGGATGGTTTCAGGGTTGTTTAGGCGCTCAAGAGTCTGGGTTAGGTTTCGTACATGACCTGGTGCTAAAGAGCAAGCTCCCCTCACTTTACGAGCCCAGTGATAAGCTGGTCTCGCTTAGCCAAAATATACTTTTCCTAGAGATTATCCTCTGCCAGAGAACAGAGTGGACTTTTCCCTTGGTGATGAAATCCAAGTGGGATTGCCGAGACGGGTAAGGTATCCGCTGGGTGATGAAATCTCAATCGAGCTTTGTCTCAGGTAAGTTTTGATGTTTGATTTGTGCAAGTGATTTAGTTGTGTAACATAAAGTGATCTACGATTAATTCATGATGCGGTTGTTAATTACTAGATGTGGACTAAGAAATGCAAGCAAGCAGAAATGAAATGCAATGTGTTTTAAGCCCAAGTCGAAATGTTAGTTCGTATGAAGACAAATGGAGAAAGGGTTGAAGAGTATGACTTTTGACTAGTCTATGATGCAAGAAAAAAAGAAGAGTTCTTTTTAATCCTACTTATGATGTCTTTTGAAAGAGAGAGAAGAAAGAGGTTTCTATATGAGATTTCGCTTTTCACATTCAAGAAAGGAAAAATGAGAAACTAAGAAAGTGGACGAGGGTTTGTACGTACCTAGATTGTGGACTTGCGCACCAAATTCAGACGATAGCAGGAACTCTTTTTTGGTTGTGGAGGATGACACCTGAAAGAGAAAGAGACTAAAACACGAAAATCGTTAGATGACAAGAAAGTGGACTGCCAAGCGGAAGCTTGGTCCTAGAAGCGCAAAGACTTCTTGGAGGATGACAGTCCACTGCTAAAAATAAAATATTTAACAGAAACAGAAATAATGAAACATAGAATGAAGAAGATAAAAAGCAAATGCATTCCTGATATGCAGCAATCTGCTTTGCACAATCGCCGACGTCGATGGTTATGCCGACGTCGGTCAAGGAAGGTCGTCGACGTCGGTTAGGCTGCCGACGTCGGTATGGGCAATGGTCGAGGTCGATCGGGGTAATAGCCAGGGACGAGTTTCAAGTCTGGTTTTCAATCTGCAGAGTGGTCTGAGGTTTCATCTGAGGGTCAGGACCCTGTTTGGGGGTCAGATGGATTGCCTGGAGGTCTGAGGGACTGTTTAGGGGTCTGTGCAGGGCTGACTGAACTGAGAGTATTGTCTGGAGAGTGACTAGCTGAGTAGCAGAGGCAAAAGGGAGATGAATGGGAGACAGGGATTTGAGGAGGCCTTTCAGCCTCTTAGAGAAGGACGGGGAAGGTTGTGGACAGTGGGCTGGATTGGTAGATGAAATCAAATAAGAAATAAAATAGAAAACCAGACAGTACTTACCTCTTGCTTGCTGAAGGAAGAATGGAGAAAACCTGTTGTTGAAGCTGTTAACGGACCTACAGATGCCAAGACTCTGAAGCTATCTCTGCAGAGTTCCTGTAGCTGTTGATGCCTGTTGTGCGAGAAGGAGAGAGAGAAAACACGAATGCCAAGCGCCAAAAGAGTTCACGTTCGCTGGGGGTGGAGAACAGTTGCAAAAAATGGTTTTGAAGGCAACCGACACTAGCAAAATTGCCGACGTCGATCGAATAATGACCGACGTCGGCGGCAGAAGAATGGGGACAGAGGCTAAAATTAGCCTATGTTCGTTCTTGCACGCTGTCGGATCAAAAGGCCGTGGGAAAACGGTCGAGGAGGGCATAAATGGACGCGGGAGGAAGGATTAAGAGAGGATTTGGGTAATAAAGGCTAGGAGAGAGGTGGGGGCATCCAAGGAGGGGATCCAAGGTGGCATGGGTGAGGTGGAAAGAGGCCAATAAATTAAAATATTTGTTTATTTTAATTTAAAATTGAGGGGACTAGGACATGGGCCAAGGGGGGCCAAGGGGGGAGGACGACCAAGGTGTAGACACTATTTCGGTGTCTACACCTGGTTCAGGGCTAACAAGATGCCCTTGAACCATGGGAGTCTTTATATGTCAAGGTCCACGCATACGACCCAACCAAGAAGTTATCAAAAGGGATGGTGAAGAAAATATCACTGCCTTCACAAAATATAGGTATGAAATCAACAAGCCTTACATTGGTTTTAATGATTAAGATCAAGATGAGACCTTTGAGAAGCTCTGGGATGAGTTCCACCTAGAAGAGGGCAGCTCAAAAGAGGAATCCACTCCTAAAATTGAGATAGGAGATGATGAAGAAGAAGACACCCCTGGGGAGGAAGTAGGAGACGCTCTTCCAGAGAAAGAAGTGCCAGTAGAGGTCATGGTGACCCGAAAGCCTTCAACATGGCCACTGCCCATGTTCCCATATCCTACAGCGTCGCAGCAATAGCATGATCCCTCCAAGCACCTCACGATTGGGTCATTTGAGCTCAAGCGAACTAAGGCACCCGCTTCTAGCCCTCCATCGGCACCCCCTAGAAGAAGATCCGCTTTGTGGATCCCTTTCTTTCCACCTCCGTTTCCTTTTCCACTTCCCCATCTCCTTCCACAATTCCATTGCAGGTTGCGGCATCATCTACTCCCCAGCAAAGCACTTCGACTCTTCTCATCACCTCTTCATCTACCCTCACAGTCCTGCTACAGGGTGCAGCACCCTTTGTTGCTCAACCTCATACCACCTTTGCTCCGGTTTTCTCATCCCCCCAACCTACCATCAGCGTCGACCCTTTTTCTTCCACAATACCTATCTCCTCCTGCATGCCTTTCCTGACCCCCTTCCCTGCATCATCCTCCTTGTCCTCCCTCATAATGCAATTACAATTCACCCCGCCTGCAAGCTCCCACCTTTCTCCCCTTCAACCCTCACCATTCATTCGTCGACTTCCACGGGAGCAAGGTCTGCTACTTCACAATAGCAAATAGCTATTCCATTCGTTTTGTCGCAGGGGAAATCATTCAACCACCGAATCGGTACCAGCAGCAGGGGGACACAGCGAGGATGACCTGAGAAGCCCGAATGGAAAGAAAAAGGGGGAAGCATGCCAAATCCAATGCCCAAACTCACATGCGGTCATTTTATGACCCTACACAACAATCCCTTATGATTACTTATCTGACCCCCCAAGTAGTCAAGTCCCAAGAACAGATGCAGCCGGGGGACTACACCATTCAAGCTGTTGATCTCAACCTCGGTCAAGCCAGACCCACTGACAGGGTTGACCTTATGGAAGAGACACAAAAGTCCATGACTACAGACTATATCAAGGCGGTCCGATAGTTGGAAAATACCACGCTGGAGCTTGTAAAGGTGAAGGATATGATCGACCGCCTCAACGCTGAGGCTAAAGCCAAGGATGCCAACCTTAACAAGGCAAGAGTTGACCTCCAAGACAACGTCCCAAATAAAAGCTTCCAGACAGAAGCCAGCGTGTGGATAGTTGTCGAAACCATGCTGCAAGAGATGGAGACAGAACTCGCTGAAACTCATCAAAAGCTCTCCAATTCATATCTATCATATCAACAACTACAGAATAAGGTGCAACAAAACTCCTTGATCAAGGACCAGGAAATTGAAAAGCTAAAGAACAACCTCGATGCTCGACCATGGATCATAGAAATCCTTCCATAGTCTAACGGTTGTACAAATCCTATTGGGAAAGGATCAAGGTCGCGACTGCAACCCTGAGGACAATGTTGAGTTTCATCATAGATGCACAGAAGCTGACCTCTCAGATGAGCACATTTGTTGATCAGGGATCGTCTTCGTCTCCCCCAAGGTCCCGCACTCACAGAGCCTTGCTCAAAAGCTCGACGGCCCTTCTCTCGAAATGCTACAAGTAGCAAGGGTGGTCGATCGGAGGCAGGCAGCAGTGAAGGTCAATGAGTTCTTAAGTTGTAATAAGGCAGCAAATAAATGCAACCATTCCTTAATGCCTTTAATCAAGTAGTCCATAAGAGGCAAGGACACAAGCAATTAGTCCAGTTGGGTCTCCCCTCCCCTTTCTTGGTGGATAACATCTCAAAGGCTTGGAGAACATCTCCTTCAAGGAGATAATAGATCTGGACAGAGCCTTTGAGGCTCTTAATAAGACCTAGCCAAAGGAGGAAGAATGGGTGCCCTTGCAAGGGGGCCTTCAAAAACTGTAGGTATTTGCACCTTCCTCTTATTTTTGCAGTTTTGCTTCGACTAGTCCAAGTACCAGAGTTTTTGGGTTCTCCCACCCGCAGGGGGACGCCCTTGTGAGTCACCAGGTACTATGTGTCAGAAATCCATGGTTATTTTTGGAGCAGTTCGTCTCTAGCTTCAAGGTCGCTCAACGGTTAGCAATTCCTCGACACCTTTCGGCAGCTCCCCTTTCGGCCCCTTCCTTCTTCAGGGCCCCCGTTTCAAATTTTGCCTAAGTACTAGCCTCCGTCTGCTTCTTCCACGTGGCAACGCGACGCTCATCCGACTCAAGGAGACTTTCGTCTCACTCCAACAAAGCGTTGACTCGACATGGCGGCCCCGCACTCAATCTCACCAAAGAAGTCCCCAGTCCCTCTGGAGAAGCGTCAACTCGATGCGTGTCATCCCCACGCTTACCCAGGAGTAATGTTGGTTTCCCATAATTTAAAGCAGTGCCATTGGATGAGAGTGCAGGTCCCTCCTTTCAAGCAAAGCTTTTGAAACACTTTAAGCCTAACTTAAAGTATAATCTATTAGTTTTTAAGGGGGACCAAGGCCGTTGAATGCAGCATGGACGAGACAGCGCCAGAAGTGTACACATGGCACCACCTCGCTTCTCCTAAGCATAGTGGTCGTAACAGAACGATGCAATTGTGCCATATTCGAGATCCGAATGCTGATTGCACTCATGAGGTCAAGACCTTTTTTCAATCGCAATGACGTCATCATGGGCACGAGTGCTGGAATCTCCAAATATCATTTTCCTCAGACAGCGACCTCGCCTATTTTTTTTGGGCTCATTCCTTTTGAAAGGGATTGGTTATCACTTTGTTTGATCTCTCTATTTTTATGAGCAACCATTGTAATAGACTAGGAATAGTAGTAAGCATTTTTCTATTCTGCAACCTTAGCAGGGGCACCTCACGAATGTGATTAGATGCTTTGTATGAGCCCTTTGCATCCTTTTGTATTCGGTTCTCCATCCACAATGAAGAGGATGTGATGCTCTATGTTATTTGGGGTAAAAAATGATCTCTATCTATTATTTTTCTTCTTCTGCTTCTATAGTTCTGGTCTTTGTTTGCATAATAGACTATAGTTCATGCTTTATGCTCCTTTATGGTCTGTGGTGTTTGAGGATCTAATCTATTTTATGCAATTATAGGTTAATATCTCAAATTTCTTGATGCAACGCCTTAGATTAGATTTATTTCCATGTTATCTATTTTCCTTTCTTCTATTCCTTTTCACTTCCAAAATTGAACGAAGAGTCAGCTTCTAAAATCTCAAAAGTTGCTTTACAAACCACATTCGGTCCCACATCTATAAAGCTTCCCATAGATGGTTGTTTGCTCTGAAGCAAAAGTTTTAGGCATCAACAATGTGGATCAAAAATCCACGATTGTTATTTTTGGAGTAGTTTGTTTTTAGCTTCAAGCTCGCTTGGCGGTTAGCAATTCCTCGATACCTTTCGACGACTCCCCTTTCAACACCTTCTTCGGGACCCCCTTTTCGAATTTTGCCTAAGTACCAGCGTTCGTCCGCTTCTTTCACGTGGCAGCCCGACGTTCATCTGGCTCAAGTTCACTTTTGTCTCAATCCAACAGAGCATCAACTCGACACATGGCAGCTCCGCGCTCAATCTCACCAAATAAGTCCCCAATCCCTCCAAAGAAGCGACAACTCGACGTGTGTCATCCCCGCGCTTACCCGGGGCAATGTTGGTTTCCCAGAATTTAAAACAGCGCCATTGGACGAGTGTAGGTCCCTCCTTTCGAGCAAAGCTTTTGAAACACGTTAAACCTAGCTTAAAGTATAATCTATTGGTTTTTAAGGGGAAACTAGGCCATTGAATGCAGCATGTACAAGACAGCTCCAAAAGTATACATGTGGCACCACCTCGCTTCTCTTAAATGTTGTGGCCGTAACAGAACGATGCAATTGCGTCATATCTGGGATCATGAGGCTGATTGCACTCATGAGGTCAAGACCTTTTTTCAATTGCAACGTCATCATAGACACGAGTGTTGGGATCTTCAAGGGTCATTTTCCTCAGGGCGTCGCCTCCCCTATTTATTCTAGACTCGTTTCTTTTGAAAGGGGCTAATTATCATTTTGTTTGATATCTTTGTTTTTATGAACAGCGATTGTAATAAACTAGCAATAGTAACAGTTAGCATTTTTCTATTCTACAACCTTAACAAGTGCACCTCACATATGTGATTGGATGCTTTGTATGTGCCCCTTGTGGCTATCTATATTTGATTCTCCATCCACAATGAAGAGGATGTGATGCTCTGTGTTATTTGGAGTGAAAAATTATCTGTTTGTTATTTCTCTTCTTCTGCGTCTATAGTTTTGGTCTTTGTTTGCATAATACACTGTAGTTCATGATTGATGCTCCCTTATGGTCTGTGGTGCTTGAGGATCTAATCTATTTTATGCAATTATAAGGTAATGTCTCAAATCTCTCAACGCATTGCCTTAGATTAATTTTACTTCCATGCTATCTATTTTCCTTTCTTTTATCCCTTTTCACCCCCAAAATTGAACGAAGAGTGGATTTCTAAAATCCCGAAGATTGCTTTACAAATTGCATTTGATGCCAAATCTGTAAAGCTTCCCATAGATGGTTGTTTACCCTGAAGCGAAAGTTTTAAGCATCAACAGGGACAATTGCCCTTAGTATATAATCCACATATACATGTTATATATGTGCACATATACATTGTAAAATACATGTATACATGTATGTATATTTATGTGTGTAATGTGCATCAAGTATTCCATTTCATTGTTAAAAATGATTAATTATGAATAAAGTTTAGATGTTGATAGCGATCTCAGATTTTCTTCCTTCAATCAATTTTTTGAATAATATTGACTTGTATTTTGCAATAAAGCATGCAAAGCAGCTCATATGCACAACCGATCTTATGATTTGAACCCTACGATTAAATAAAACTGCAATCAGCATCTAAAATACATATGAGGATGACCCAGATTCCATTTCATAAAGTTAACTTATTAAAGGGCGCGTTACAAATTTTATAACAATTACAGCATACACACAAAATCAATCTAGACAAGCCAGCACAAAAAATGTCTGCCCCGATCACATTTTATAGATATAAAGTCAGGTATGTGATATTCATTCTAACAATATACCTATGCAAAACATAAATGTCATTTGAAATATATTACATATAAGTTCTTCAAGTATCAGCATAAAGTTCTCCAGCCAAGTCGTAACGTGCAATCGGCTCCGTGGATCATATGTGGTTTAAGCATCGTGGAACCACCTCAATTACAGCAAGAAAGAAAGAAAAGGAATATATTAATGTCCATGAGTAACCACAGTAGGAGAATGGGACTCAAATGTTGATCTAGTGATAATGCAGAAGTACAATGGTAAAAACAACCTTGGATGCTGAATAAGTATCTAATAACTAAAACATAACTACAGCAGGTGAACCCAAAGCCAAATAAGTTTCACCTGCAATAATCATACTACCATTAAGTTATATGAGATATGAACATGAAGGAACATTATTCTGAAGCAGCTAAAATCAATTAAGAATGTGACCCAAGAATTACCACTGCTGACAGCTTGAAGCAACTATTATTTATTTTTGTGGCAACATTTCAGCACAGATTCATATTAATTTACATTTGCCTTCAATATAGGCAACCATATGCTTGAAACAGTAACTTTTGCATCACCAACTGCAAGCACAAATTTTGAAATATAAGATTTAAAAACAATTAACCAGTAAAAAGGTTTAAAAAAATGTGCCAAAGAAAAAAATAATCAACAGAAAACTGTTGCGTACATTCCCATTTGCTCGATCCAGATTTCTCACATGCATCTGAACATGTTGCCTAAATCAGCATAAGTAGTTAATTTAGTGATGTTCCAGGTTGAGGAAAATACATTTGAACAATAACAAACAAAAAGATGCCTGTGAAAAACATCCTACCCCAGTAGAGCAATTTACTCGAATTGTATCACGTACAAAATCATGAAGGTTAGCCTCTTCTTTCCCTGGAGAAAAATAAATTATCTGCAAATTTGGAAGGAAGACCAATGGATGAGTTTAACAACCCATTGGTTCAATATGATACAACGTCAATTTTGCAGTAAATTCCAAAACTACTTACAGAGGGATCATCATCGACTCTGCCAGCCTCTTCAAAATGACTAAAAGAGCAATCCCTCGGTATACACCAGGCACTGAAGGATGCATTAATCTAAACAAAAAATTATACAATTAGGCTGGCTGGTCATTAAAAAATGTACCAGATCAATGCTACCATAGTTGAATTTCAATATAGAAACTTGTGCATGTGATGGAAAAACGCAACCCAACACATAATTTCAGATTGCTCAGCAGAATCACAATAACTAACAAGGAAATGTAACAGATGAAATGTGCTACTACCAAAGTTTCTTAGGATATATCACAATGAGGAAAAACGTATTGTATTTGTCATATATATTGATGATTGCTCGAGAACCATATTTAATGTTAATAAAATGCATGATGCTGCAAGGCAATTATGTATGGCTTTCAGTCAAATTAAATTAATTAAATATTAAAGACAGTTTTCATAATCAAATATTTAAGAGGAAAAAAATCTCAAAATACCTGTGTATAGAGAAACGTACAGAAAAACCTGATTCTTTACGTTTTCACATGGGCATTTCCAGAAATTCTTCTTATTAAAAGAGAGACTAGGCAAAACATAAACATTAGTTAGAAAACTTTTGGTTGAATGTTGGTTGGATAGAAAAGATGTTAAGCCTTCATAACATAACCAGTTATAACTCCTCGTGTGAAAGAGAATTATCATCCAGTGTAAAATTGAGAGAACGACAGCTAGGTTATGGTCTTGTTTATGTTAGAAATTCAGTATGTTAATTTGTTTTCTGTATTAAGATACTTGCTGCATCTTGTCCCATATTACAAGTGCCTCTTATGTGGTAAGTGAATGTTGTAAATGAAAATAAATATGTGAAATCAGTCTTCAATTGATCCAGTGATGGAGAATGCTTAGGGAAGTGTCTTGATTGCAATAGGAACAAGGGTTCTTTATTTATAATTATTAATTTTAGGATACTGAAAAAATTCGAATAAGCTTTTGACATCCCTATCATGAACAAAATCTGTATTCTGCTTTTAAATGATAATTTTAAAATTTTCTTTAGATTTAGTAAATTTTCAATTCTGAGTTCACATAGGAAACAAGAAGATGCACCCCAACAAGTAGCAAACTTTTAAACCAAACATCACCAACCTTGATTATAGTGAAAGATTAGCAAAGTTCCTGAACTATCTCGCAAAACCCTATGGCATACTTGCTTCTTTGGAAGATTTGGTCTGGAGATTTACCGATCTCTCTTTCCAACCTTGGAACAATGGTTCCTTGGGAAGACCAAATATTTCGACAAGTGCCATGGTAAACATGCCATCAGGATCCCAAACTGAGGACGAAACCATGCTGTTAGGATTGGAAATCTCTTATATTTCACAAGGATTGACCTGCTATATGATTACCTGTATAAGAAAAAAAAAACTAATACAAAATTAACATTCAGCATTCACATGGAAACAAAGGACAGGTATTGTAAGTAGTTAGTTGATTCTATGAGATGAAATTCCTAGAAGTCCACAACATCATCCCTGGGATGTGCAAAAAATAGTCAATTTTGATCGTTAGTTACCCCATAATATAAGCCATCCAAGAACATCAAAATCAATTCAAAATAAAAATATTCCAATAAAAATGAGAATATAAATTTATACCTAATGGCAGTTAATCAGTATGTCAGACACCTGTGCTAAATCTCAATCAACCTTCGTTAATTTTCACAGGTTTAGCAACCAGTGGTGGGACGCTATTTACAGTCTGTCCATGCCAGTAATCTTTGGAGCCAAGTTTATATCTTGTCTTTCATCTGTTTTTACGTATTACGAGACAAACTGTCTTATTAGAAAAAAGAAAAATAACGGAGTTTATTGCAGCAAGACATCTGAATAAAATCCTATTTGACTAATATAAAAGATAGAAAAATGTGGCAAGGACTTGTCACCGAACCCATTAATCAGAAGAACAACCCCGAAAGCTCTGGATTAATGTCTAGGACTGAAAGAATTAAGACATTATGGATCAATACAAAAAGGTCAAACATGACAAAATAGGAAAAAGTTCTGTATGACAGAAACATTAAGTAAAATTTTAAAAATACTCCATATGCCGCAACCAAGCTTCTGGATATATTTACTTCAGCAAGTTGCCGATGCAAGTGCTAGGAGAATACTTTAAAAATAGTTGAATTCTCATTGGTTGGCTAGTTCCTATGGCCCACTGTATGAAAATGTAGGCATTTGAAATTAATGTCCTGAATAAAAAACCCAACGGTCCTTGTTAGGAAAAACACCGAATATCAAATTTAAGATGGCAGCACCTTTCACATCAAAATGGGCTTTCCCTCAATTTAATCTTTAGATATTAATATTATTTATGAACTTTTTTTAGTGTCAAAGCTGTATTTTTCTGTATATTATTCAAAATGCTCAAAAAACAGAATAAAGTTCAACAGAGAGCACCACAACTAAATTAAAGTCGAACAAACATCATATAGTAATGTGCTTGGGAAAATATACAATGGTAGAGTAAAGAAAGCATAGAGCCAACAAGGAATCCTCGCCTTCCTAAACCACAACCCATATAAAAATTAAATACATATACAAGGATTACACCGCAAGCTTGTGTTGCATCTTCCAAGCAACTTGAGGTACTATGTGCTGCTCAATTGGACAGGATTTATGGAAGAAATACTACAGTCTCTTATTGTCAATGATTAAATCTACTATTGATTTTCTGGAGACTTATATGGTTCTTTGCTAGGAAAAAGAAAAAGAAAAAAATTCTGGCCTAATCTGATCATTCTTCTTGCTGCATCTTCTCTGGCTACAAACGATATATGGTCCAAACTGAAAGCCTGACTTTATGATGTTAAAGTGTTCCTTTCCAGTTATGTTGTTAACTGATCTAGGATAATTTCTGGTCATGGAAACCTTGTTTTTGGGGATGATGAATGTGGGTATTCTGGGTGTTTCTTTAGCAGTTGCATTGTTCTGCTGCCCTTTTACATTGATGTAACAGACATCCTTTTTGTTAAAGACATACAATCACTTCAAACTTCCAGCAGAATATTTTGTACATACATTAAATACTTGTATTGGGAAAAGCGCCCCACTACTCTTATTGGCTTTGATTATCGCAGAAGCAAGGTTCAGTATTCAATTTTGCATGTCTCAATTATTTTTCATTACCTACATGACCATAGAAGCATTGATAGTGGTCTATGTAAAGGTCTTTTCTCATTGCTGCCGGAAGTGAGTAACGATTGTTTGATCTCCCCTAGCTTTCATTTTGGTGGGAGCTATTGGTTAAGCTGTATATTTGCATTCTGCAAGCAGCAACAATGAACCTTGTGCTTAAGAGATCTTGAAAGTTTGTCCCCAAGGTATCCCAAGAGGTATTTGGTCACCACCAGTAGTGCACATTGACAATAAGCTTTATGATGAAGCAATTGTCAATACAAGGAATTTTACTTTTGTTATGCATTTCCTTGTCAGCATTCGACTTAAAATGGTCACCCGTTCATGTGTGCCTGAAAACTGGGAAGCATATGGCTGGCAAATTCTGCCCATATATAAACTATGAAGCTCCTCGTCCTTGTTCATTTGGTTTTGTTTTAGTTTTCTTTATGACTGCCAACGCCAGATTTATTCTCAATCTTGGTCAGACTTGATGAACTGGGTAAGAAGGCTCCACTGGTATTTAGCTTGTTGAACATCCCGGTGTCAATTTTGCCTAACAAGTCTAATAAATGCATATCATATGGAATGTATACACCCTCTCTATATTGCATTTCATACAATTTAAGGAAAATATTCGGAAACTGAACTACTTCGAGGAGTTCAAACTAGCTATGTGTCTGGATTTTTTGGATTTTATGGCACTAGAATGTTTCTTGAGGACCACGTGCCAGCACAACCCTCTTTTAAAGCAGTTGGCTTCCTGATGTAGGGGAATAGGCAAGGTTTACTCCCAAGCTTGGACATGAGTTTGAAATCAAGGACTGCAAAATTTAAAAAATGTATAGAATGTAAATTGAAAAATCCTCCTTGTTCTCACAAGGAAATCTCATAGGCCCAGGAGGTGTGCTGGCTTGGCTGAGACCTAAAAAAATTACATTTCTCTTTACCTATAGGACTGTACACTCATTACATCATAAACCTCGGACAGTGGATGTATCATTGGAGCATGTAGTCTTATCTGGGCTTTTTGTGAATTTAGTTTGAACAATCACATACCAGTATGGTTGAAGTTTCCAAAGTTGCAAATACCCCATTTTAGCTCCATGGTAAAACCTGTGGAACCTATGGATCTGATCCTCTGTCATGAACCACACAAATGTTGTATCCAGCATCCCAATAGATAGTTGGGTATCTCAGTGGACTTGTGCAACTCGTAAATTAAGAACAATGTAATACTAAATAGAATCTCTGGACATCAGATTAAGAACAACATAATCAACTCATAAAATAAAAACATAATCAACTCATAAATTAAGAACAATGTAATACTAAATAGAATCTCTGGACATCAGATTAAGAACAACGTAATCAAGTAGAGTGTGATAATATACTAACCTCTCTAAAACCTCATTTAGGTGCTGTGAAATGAATCGTGAGATTAAAGAATGTCCTTTTTGTAGAAAAACTAAGCCCAAGAGCTCCACAGGAAAGCTAACCAAAAACCCCACCCGCAGATGATGGTTGAACCATAGAAAAGACCAACAGATATATGGTGTAGCCTAATAAAACCCATATAAAAGGGTGGACCTTTGTAACCCATCGAAAAAGCTCGGACATACAAAGGAATTGGAATGCGGAGAACAATACGAAAGTTCGCACCAAATGCGAAAGAGGATAAAAGATAGGAACACTCACCCAGAATAAAGCAAAACTAAGATAAAAATGTTTCCAGTGCATGTGTGTGACAGTTTTGTAATATCTGTGATATGTGGCTGCATATATTTATCAGTTATTGTTATTCGAATGGTTTTAAAATAAAAATATGATGAACCGTACACTTCTGCTGGATGGAACCAAATTGAATGAGTAGGACACCATTTATAAGAGGCTGCTAGCAGTGTTAACTTTTTCCCTATTATTTTAACAGCAAGCTTAAGTAATTTGTGGTCACCAATGATTATATTTATTACCATATTCTTAGTAGCAAAGATGTTTTCTGGTGGATAGACAATCAGGTGATTAGAGAAAAGATGCAGGAAATTGAATCTAATAAGTTGTTTTTACCACCTCCTAAATCCCCTACCCTGGAGTGATTTCATGTGACTGCGCTGTCTGGCAGATAAAGAGTACTAGGAGGAGGATGTTTACAGTTTACTTATAGTTTACTTACAGTTTATTTTTTATTTATGTAACAGATCCTTTTTGCCATTGAGTTGTCACCAGTTGGGTCTTTATAAGGCACCCTTGTTGAGCGAAAGGTTTCCAATAAAATGCCAATAAGGAAAAGACTTGGGTCACAACCCATTAAGCTTTCCTTTACTGCCAAAAGTAACAGTCAAATTGATAATGAAGAAGAAACAATAAAACATCAAAGCAAGTGATTGGAAGTGGTAGCCCCTCTCCAAAGAACTTCTAAACATGATAATGGGAAGGAAGTAGAAAGCTTTACACCAAAGGCAATGAAGCTGCTGAAAAACAACTCTGACCTCAAAAGGAAAGAAACAGGGAAAGAACCTTGAGATTCAGAGAGAGAACCATAAGGAAATCTCTACTCTTGTTCAGGTTCCTACGAAAATCAGAGAGGTCATAAACAAAGAGCTATGGGAACCCAGCTCAAACTCAAGTACTTTCCTCTTAAGGTAAGTGTGTTCATTACTCACAGGACGATGTGTTTGAAAGATGACATTTTCCACCACCCCACTTTTCACAAATCGTGTTTAAAGTGACCAATGTCCCAATATCAGAGAATGAACAAATGACTGCCGGCGATGGAGAGATTCAAGCAATCTACAATCTGGACTAGCAATAGAAATCGTTGTCATCTGAAGATATCTCAGCACAAGACCAGCCATTGGAGGAAAAGGATGAAGTGATGATAAAAGCATGAATTGACCTCAGGACTGCCGAATTTGCTTCAGTTCAATGAACCACATCTTAAAAGGGGATGTATGGAGTCAAACACTCCAGATACAACCACAGATATTTACAACGAAGTCCCTGAACTCAATACAATAAATCAGCCTGAATGTTCCAACACCCCCAACAATATTAGTGACTGAGCACCTTTACTGAAGAAATTGTCCTCAAAGATTCAAATCCCACAAAGTTACCAAAGGAGATTTATGGATCAAATGTCATGTTTTTACCAGTTTCTGAAAGTAAACCTCATCCAACTGATTATTCCCATTCTGACTCAAATTTAGGAACACAACATCTAATCAACACATGTAAATGATCAAGAAGTGACTCGAGGCCCAACCAAATAGAGGGAACAATGATGACCGATGATTTTATCCAATATTTACAAGTAATTCAAATCTTTCTTGGTAAAGTTTCAAAAGGCAAAACTGTTGCTCCCACAACATGGTCCCACTATTTTTGTCTTGGGGCCACTTTAAACTCAGTAAATGATGACCTTAGGCTGGATATACTTCCATTCGTATTTTTAAAATTACATTTTATTTTAATCAAGTTGATTCAAAAATTTATTTAAAGAACATGGAAGTATGTGGGTCCATATACGAATGTAATAGTTAGATGTTTATATTAATAAGATCCCGGATGTAAAGAGACTAAATGATCACAAGTTGTAAATATTAAATATATTAATTACAATATTAGTTAATACACTACCTAATATTTAGTTGCAAGCTACCACAAATATATCAACTATATGTAACTACATTTTTATCAATAAAAAGGACATGCACTTCAATGTGTGCCTCCCAGTTTATTCTTCATCCTTTCACCATTCATTTGCTAACATTGTGTCATGTCCCCTTTCCAGTTGACATCTCGCAGTGCTGATGATTAGCCTATTATTGCGACCCTTGTAGCCTGATAGGATGGATAGAGGGTCATGATGGAGCTTGGCTTGGCTTCGACTAACAGAATTTTTCCAGTTGGCTTTTGTTCGGGCTCTTTCAGACACGTTTCCCTGAGCTCCTATTTTTTTGGAGATATTTGACACGCAGCGGAGCACCCCTGTTTTGGTATGGTCATGTGTGGAATCACTTCCTTGTTCGCCAGCTTCAGGGGGATCGAGAAGCGGATATGTATCGAGGGAGATATTAATATTTAATTGATTTAATTAAATATTAATTATTTGGCGTAATTATGACTTAGGCATTTTGGGCCAAGGGGGCGCTCATTATGAAGGGGGCCGTTTTAATTATATTTTTATAATTAAAAATTGTCTTTAGACTATGAAAAAATTAAAAGAGAAGGAAACCCTAATTCTTAATTATGAAACCCTAATTAGGGCAAGCGCACCTTTTAGAGGATATAAGGGTTTCTCATTGGAGGGTGTGCCATTCATTCATGTTTAAGACAAAATTTTGCTAAGTATTTTTTGAGAAGACTGAGCCAAGGGTTCCAGTATTCGATTTGCATTGGAGAACGTGCAATCTTCAGTGTGTGCAATTCAGAAATTGTGAAATATCAGCTGATCTATTGCCAGGCAAAGAGATAATTTCATATAGAGGTTATCACAGAGATTCACAGGTATTTATTTCATCAGGATTTGATCCAGAAATTATCCAAAACGAGATTCCCAGTAGTGGCACAATTTTCTTGAGATCTGGAGTCTAGCCGTACCAGGCCGTACTATATTTACTGTTCCTGTACGAAATTTGAAGTGCGCAGTTAGCTGAAACACGCAGCAGTCGCAGCCAACAGGGAGCACGATCGACATCGGCAGCGCAGAGACCGACATCGGCCAAACATCGACAGCGCAGAGACCGACGTCGGCCGACTCACACCGACATCGGCAGACAACCGCAGTATTATCCAACAGACCGCGGCAGTATAACCGACGCCGGCAACTGTGTTTTTGAAACAGCAACCAGAGAAAAGCTTATTTATCAAGTTTTTGAACAATATTTTATATTATTTTTATATGCATGACAGAGACTTTATATTGTAATCATCTGGAAGAATAACAAGATCATTGATTAGCCAGATAAGAGATTATACTGCTATTTATTTATTTATACGAATTATTCTTGCAAATTCGCATTCTTATTTCATGCAAAAACACAAAAAAATCAAAATATACAAAAAACATCCCAAAAAATATTCAGTTTCAGAATTCAGGGAAACAGGGATTTCTACAGTGGTATCAGAGCTAAATTCTGCCATCCTGAGGGTTTAGCAACCTTATGCAGCGACAAGAGTTGGGACCACACAGGTATCACACACGCAGGAGAGTCTTGCTGGAAGGCGAACCAGTTTTAGAACAGCAGCCGGCCATCATGAGTGATAGGCGTGAGGGTAGCCCACCCAGGGGCCACAGGCATAATGATGATCAGGACACCAGAGAATTCTTTAGTGCTATGGTCATAGGCCAGCAGCAGATGGCGCAGGCACTACAGGCACTTACTACTACGGTAGAGAGGATGAACCCACCTGTTAGACAGAATGGGGAACAAGGAGATAACCGGAGTGCTACAGTTAATCAGAGACCACCGCTGACCCATTCCAGAACAACTAATAGGCCTACACGTCCTACGTTTGTTCAGGAGGAACCAGAAGCTCCAGCAAAGGAGGCGGCAGGAGATCCCCTATTTGCAGATGCACTCATGGCTGCAAATGATGAGTGGGACTTATTAGCTCCTCAGGTTCGGGAGAGGATGTCCTTTGATCGTTTTGTTAATCAGAGGAGAGAGCACTACAGATCAGTTAGACAGGATAGGAGGCTTAGAGGTCAGCTTAGTGAGCTGAAGAAAGCTACAGGGAAGCTTTCTTTGACTACTTTTGACGGTAGTGGTAAGATGCCAGCTCAAACTTGGATTCATAAGCTTGACACATTTTTGGCATTGAGGCCAATGACAGAGATAGAAGCCATCAAATACGCCACTTTGCACTTGGAGGGAGTAGCACATGATTGGTGGTACCATGGTATGGTAACACTTCAGCATAACCAGGTGACAGAGTACCAGGTCTTCGTGGATAGGTTGGTTGAGAGGTTTGACAGGAAAGATCCAGAGGTTTACTTTCGAGATTTGGCACAGTTGAAACAAACAAGTAACTTGGAGTCCTTCATTGGGGAGTTTCAGTGGTTGGCAGTTATGGTGCTAAACATTTCAGAGCGTAGATTGGTAGTTCTCTTCATCGAGGGCCTATCCGAACCATTGAGAGGTTGGATCAAAGCCTTTGATCCTCCTTCGTTACCGGAAGCTATGAAGAAGGCGCGTAGTATGGAGATGGCAGCCCCATCCAGTAAATTTAACTCCAGAGGTACTTCTTCATTCAGGGAAAATAAGGGCTTCAACAGAGATAGAGAGAACTCAAATTTTATCAAAGATAAATCAAGTTTTAAGAATGATTCAAAGGGCATACCAACAACACCACCTTTGGATCGAGAGGCTCTTAACGATCTACGCAAGAAGAAGCTTTGCTTCTACTGCAAAGGTCCCTATGATGCCAATCACAATTGTCCTTTGAGGCCTAAGGGCAAGGCAAATCGAGTGATGTGGGCTTATTATGAGGATTCGGAATTAGAAGATTCCGAACATCAAGAGAGTTCTGAGGAGGCAGAGGCAAATTCAGAGCTTCAAATTCAAGAGGCACGCCTATCTAGCATCCAGCAGGAGGGTTCATTCAGACTCCGTGGAGTTTTGGCAGGACAGAGGGTCATCACCCTTCTTGATACAGGAGCCACACATAATTTTATTGATGATTTGTGGAGAAGCGTGGACTCACTACCGAGGATTTCGAGGGCATTAGAGTTAAGGTAGCCGACGGTTACACTCTTAGATGTGAGCGGATGATTAGAGACCTCCCATTGCGCTTGAACAACTATGAGTTCAAGGCTGATTATTATGTGGTGAACATCGGGGATATAGATTTGGTCTTGGGCATGAAGTGGCGTCATTCCCTTGAGGAAGTCACTCTTCGTCTCAAGGACATGGAGATTCGTTTTGATGTTGATGGGAAGACATATTTTGAAGGCATTACGGGACAGCAACATCAAAACTATTTTTTTTCATCGGGTGGAGAGGCTCATACGACACGACATGGTAGAGTGGGCTACCGAGTGCACATTGGCACCAATACAGGAGGGACAGCAGAAGACTGAGTATCATCCTGACATTCAGCTGTTGAGAGTCAAGCATGATAAGGTATTCAACAATATTCCAACAGGGAGACCCCCAGACAGGGGCATTGAGCACATTTTTGAGCTGGAGGATACTCGGAATTCCTTGGTGTGTACTCAATTGGCTCTCTAGGATTCTGAGAGACATGTGGACGAGCTTTGTCTTGAGGTGAGTTCCGTTCAGGAGTTAGCACATGTGGCAGGGACTCAGCTTTCTTTTACAGTCATGTCACATGTTAATGATGATATGAGTATGTCTAGCATTCACACTCCGGATTCAAAGATTGTAGTGGGTACAGGAGACAGGGGCATGAAGTCAGTTGGTATTGTTCATATTACTCAAGGGAGGAGTTTACTTGAGTTACCAGTTGATTTCCGTTCATGGATTGGATGTGGGGATCCTTATCTTGGTACTTGGGACGATTTGACGCCATGGGATGAGAGTTGTGATAGACATGGCATGGTGATAGGTGCTGGGGTTGACAGTTTGTTGGTGCATGACTTAGAGCAGGTGTTGATGGCAAGTAGATTTGGTTTGTGTTATTGCTATCTAGCATGTGATGTCTCTTCATTATCAGCGATGCATAGGAGTTTGGGTGATGAGACCTTGGTTGGTGATCTGCAGAGATATGTTGATTACAGTAGAGGTACAATTTGTGGATTCTCCGCACTTGGCGTAGTTCCATTTGAGAGTTGTTGCAGAGTTAGAGTTTGCCTTCCGCATAGCATAGTGGAATGTGTATATGGTATTTGCGATTTTGGCAGTTTGAGTTGTCCATTCTACTTGGGTTATGATATTTCGAGAGTTTGTTTCTCATGGGTTCCTTACTGTGGCAGTTGTGATTTTGGAGTTTGGTTGAGTTGTATTCGCCAGTTTGATTATGGATTCCTCTTGGTTATATTTCAGAGAATATTGCAGGAGCTTGAGTTGATTGACAGCAATATAGATCATGACTACATTTGAGACCCACGTGGATTGATTGATTTAGTGTTCAACGATTGCTTGGGGACAAGCAATTTCAGGAGGGGCGGACTGTCATGTCCCCTTTCCAGTTGCAATCTCGCAGTGCTGATGATTAGCCTATTATTGCGACCCTCGTAGGCTGATAGGATGGATAGAGGGTCATGATGGAGCTTCACTTGGCTTCGACTAGCAGAATTTTTCCAGTTGGTTTTTGTTCGGGCTCTTTCGGACACGTTTGCCTGAGCTCCTATTTTTTTGGGGACATTTGACACGCAGTGGAGCACCCCTGTTTTGGTATGGTCACGTGCAGAATCACTTCCTTGTTCGCCAGCTTCAAGGGGATTGAGAAGCGGATATGTATCGAGGGAGATATTAATATTTAATTGATTTAATTAAATATTAATTATTTGGCATAATTATGACTTAGGCATTTTGGGCCAAGGGGGCGCTCATTATGAAGGGGGCCGTTTTAATTATATTTTTATAATTAAAAATTGTGTCTTTAGACTATGAAAAAATTCAAAGAGAAGGTAACCCTAATTCTTAATTATGAAACCCTAATTAGGGCAAGCGCACCTTTTAGAGGATATAAGGGTTTCTCATTGGAGGGTGTGCCATTCATTCATGTTTAAGACAAAATTTTGCTAAGTATTTTTTGAGAAGACTGAGCCAAGGGTTCCAGTATTTGATTTGCATTGGAGAACGTGCAATCTTCAGTGTGTGCAATTCAAAGGTTGTGAAATATCAGCTGATTTATTGCCAGGCAAAGAGATAATTTCATATAGAGGTTATCACAGAGATTCACAGGTATTTATTTCATCAGGGTTTGATCCAAAAATTATCCAGAACGAGATTCCCAGTAGTGGCACAATTTTCTTGAGATCTGGAGTCCAGTCGTACCGGGCCATACTATATTTACTATTCCTGTACGAAATTTGAAATGCGCAGTTAGCTGAAACACGCAGCAATCGCAGCCAGCAGGGAGCCCGATCGACATCGGCAGCGCAGAGACCGACATCGGCCGAACATCGGCAGTGCAGAGACCGACGTCGGCCGACTCACACCGACATCGGCAGACAACCGCAGTATTATCCAACAGACCGCGGCAGTATAACCGACGCCGGCAACTGTGTTTTTGAAACAGCAACCAGAGAAAAGCTTATTTATCACATTTTTTAACAATATTTTATATTATTTTTATATGCATGACAGAGACTTTATATTGTAATCATCTGGAAAAATAACAAGATCATTGATTAGCCAGATAAGAGATTATACTGCTATTTATTTATTTATACGAATTATTCTTGCAAATTCGCATTCTTCTTATTTCATGCAAAAACACAAAAAAATCAAAATATACAAAAAACATCCAAAAAAATATTCAGTTTCAGAATTCAGGGAAACAGGGGTTTCTACAGATTGGTGTCGAATAAAGTCGTTTGAGGAAGCCCTAGCCAGGTACGAGCAAAGCACAATGTTTGAGGAAACCTTGGGAGTAGGGTACGAACAAATAAGAATGAGAGGCATGTTTCGAGCCACAGATCGCAAAACACACAAAGGCAGACATCGTGGAGATTTGCTGCAGGATTTGCAGACCAAAAGTCTTCGTGAGAATCACACAGAGGAAGTGCAGTTAGATCGAAGCCAACAACAAGATCGCAGAAATTAACGAACCAAAGGAGGACATCGTGGAAATTCGACAAACAGAACAGAACGCAAGCAGGCCATGGGAGCAGAAATCGCAAATTTTCGAAGAGAATCAAAACCATTGGCAGAATATTAAGGCCAGGTCGCAGATTGCCAAAGCACGTTGTGATCTACTAAATGAACACAGCGGAAGATGCAAACCAGAATTGCCAAATTGTAAAATTGGTATGACAGATCTTGGGTGCAGAGTTTTTCCAGCTATAACAGCAGTTTCCTGTTTGGCTTATTACATCCTTTGAATGTTTTATTAGAACTAATTGCATAATAAGGTTCTCTTTGCACTCAGCATCATGCCGTGTTTGATTTTCTTATCATCTTAATTTTGAGCTTTTCCAAAGTTCTCTCATTGATTATACATGATTGTGTTTTTTAATTCCAGTTTATTTGGTTTTCTTTACATTTTTCAGCTGAAAGTTTCAGAACATCTATTAGTCACTTGGAGAATTATGATCATGCTTGTTTGTCTCTGGAGAATATGTGCTCTTTGACTCCTCCAATTTTTTGCAATGTAATTGTTTCTATTTAACTTGGGTCGGATTCATCTCTCTGCAGAGGTCCTGGAATTTTACAACCATCAAGTTTTTGAAAGCATACACTAGTCACGTCAACAAGAAATTTTGTATATTCTCCACTTTTTCTGTGACAGATGAAAAATAAGTTGTCAGAGGGTCAGAAGATCATTGTGTGTATTTGTGGGATCTTCAAACAAGAAACATAGTTCAAAAGTTAGAAGGCCATACAGATACAGTGATTTCAGTAACTTGCCATCTGCCAGAAAGCAAAATTGCTTCTGGTGCATTGGAAAATGATAAGACTGTAAAGATTTCGGTTCAAAATGATTAGCTAAAATTCTTTTGGCGTTGATTATATTGACGATGTGGCTTCTACATCTTCCTTCTGTAGTCACGAATTTGAGGTGGCTCAGAGGAACATTGTGTATATTTTTGGTTTTCCAGGACAGAAGTGCTATATTGAAGTTGCATTCTGTTACATACCTGAAAATTGGCTTCCTGTGCTGACAGACGACTTGTGTGCAAAATAATTGATAGTATTGAGCAAAATTCGTGTAATATTGCTTTGTGCACCAAAATTGGATTGAGACAAGCTTTTATTGAGTTGATTTCCTTACTATCAAGAAATTTCACGTAACCAAAGGTGTAGCCTAAGGTTCATATTTTTAATGTTCTTTTCAGGAGACTTTAAGCTATAATACAAGGATTTTTAGAACTTATGTTCTTGTTTGTATAGTTTCAATAAAATTTCAAGTGTGCAGGCTATTTATGGAGGGATCTAAGTGATTGCTCGGTGCTTGTGAGCAGTTTTGTTTGAAAATGTCTCTCTTAAGTTTAGATAACATTTTCTGTTATTGGTTTAGCACGGTGTATTCCTAAGGTATCTAGTACAAAACCCATACTGGCAGTAAATACATAATGGTTCATATGAAGTCTCCAAAGATATACCACATTGGATTTTACTAAAATGTATGTTCCAACAAGGCTGCAATGCGACAATTCATGACAATGTGCAGCTCCTGGATTTACCATGAGAAGACTCTGTGAGAGAGGGATTTAGTTTGAACAATCAAATACCAGTATGGTTGAAGTTTCCCAAGTTGCAAATGCCCCTATTTGGCTCCATGGCAAAGCCAGTGGAACCTTTGGATCTGATCCTCTGTCATAAACCACACAAATGTTGTAACCAGCATCCCAATACTAATAGATAGTTGGGTACCTCAGTGGGCTTGTGCAACTCATAAATTAAGAACAACGTAATACTAAATAGAATCTCTGGACATCAGATTAAGAACAACATAATCAACTCATAAAACAAAAACAACATAATCAACTCATAAATTCAGAACAATGTAATACTAAATAGAATCTCTGGACATCAGACTAAGAACAACGTAATCAAGTAGAGCGTGCTAATATACTAACCTCTCTAAAACCCGATTTAGGTGCTGGGATCCTTTTTGTAGAAAAACTAAGCCCAAGAATCCACGGGAAAGCTAATCAAAAACCCCACCGCAGATGATGGTTGAACCATAGACAAGACCAAGGGAAATATGGTGTAGCCTAATAAAACCCATATAAAAGGGTGGACCCCTTTGTAACCCATCGAAAGCTCGGACATGCAAAGGCATTGGAATGTGGAGAACAATACAAACATTCGCACCAAATGCAAAAGAGGATAAAAGATAGGAACACTCGCCCAGAATGAAGCAAAACTAAGATAAAAATGTTTCCAGTGCATGTGTGTGACAGTTTTGTAATATCTGAGATATGTGGCCATATATATTTATTAGTTATTGTCATTCAAATGGTTTTAAAATAAAAATATGAACCGTACACTTCTGCTGAATGGAATCAAATTGAATGAGTGGGACACCATTTATAAGAGGCTGCTAGCAGTGTTAACTTTTTCCCTATTATTTTAACAGCAAGCTTAAGTAATTTGTGGTCACCAATGATTATATTTATTACCATATTCCTAATAGCAAAGATGTTTTTTAGTGGATAGACAATCAGGTGATTAGACAAAAGATGCAGGAAATTGAACATAATATGTTGTTTTTTCCACCTCCTAAATCCCCTAACCTGGAGGAATTTCATGTGACTCCGCTGTCTGGCAAGATAAAGAGTACTCGAATGATGATGTTACAGTTTACTTAAAGTTTATTTTTTATTTATGTAGCAGATCCTTTTTGCCATTGAGTTGTCACCAGTTCGGTCTTTAAAAGGCGCCCTTGTTGAGGGAAAGGTTTCCAACAAAATGCCAACAAGGAAAAGACTTGGGTCACAACTCATTAAGCTTTCCTTTACTGCCAAAAGTAACGGTCAATTTGATAATAAAGAAGAAACAATAAAACATCAAAGCAAGTGGTTGGAAGTGGTAGCCCCTCTCCAAAGCGGCAACTTCTAAACATGATAATGGGAAGGAAGTTGAAAGCTTTACACCAAAGGCAATGAAGCTGCTGAAAAACAACTCTGACCTCAAAAGGAAAGAAACAGGGAAAGAGCCTTGAAATTCAGAGAAAGAACATAAGGAAATCTCTCCTCTTGTTCAGGTTCCTACGAAAATCAGAGAGGTGGTCATAAACAAAGAGCTATGGGGACCCAGCTCAAACTCAAGTGCTTTCCTCTTAAGGTAAGTGTGTTCATTTTTCACAGGACGACGTTTTTAAAAGATGTCATTTTCCACCACCCCGTTTTTTAAAACTCGTGCTTAAAGTACCCAATGTCCCAATATCGAAGAATGAACAAATGATTGCCGATGATGGGAAGATTCAAGCAATCTACAATCTGAACAAGCAATAGAATTTGTTTTCATCCGAATAGATGTCTGCAAAATACCAGCCATTGGAGGAACAGGATGAAGTGATGATAAAAGCATGAATTGACCTTGGAACTGCTGAGTTTGCTTCAGTTCAATGAACCGCATCTTAAAAGGGGATGTATGGAGTCGAACACTCCAGATACAACCAAAGATATTTACAACAAAGTCCCTGAACTCATTACAATAGATCAGCCCGAATGTTCAACACCCCTAACAATATTAGTGACCGCGCACCTTCACTGAAGAAATTGTCCTCTCAAAGATTCAAATCCCACAAAGTTACCAAAGGAGATTTATGGATCAAATGTCATGCTTTTACCAGTTTCTGAAAGTAAACCTCATCCAACTGATTTTCACCTGATTATTCCCATTCTGACTCAAATTTAGGAACACAACATCTAATCAACACATGTACATTGTAAATGATCAAGAAGTGACTCGAGGCCCAACCAAATAGAGGGAACGATGATGACCGATGATTTTATCCAATATTTACCAAGTACTTCAAATCTTAGTTGGTAAAGTTTCAAAGGGCGAAATTGTTGCCCCCACAACATGATCCCAATATTTTTGTCTTGGGGCCACTTTAAAATCAGTAAATGACGGCCTTAGGCTGGATATACTTCCATTTGTATTTTTAAAATAAGATTTTATTTAAATGAAATTGATTCAAAAATTTATTTAAAGAAGACTCAATTGGCTTTAAGTTGTAAAATGTGCATGGACGTATGTGTTGGGTCCATATACAAATGTAATAGTTGAAAGTTTATATTAATATGAGCCCAGATGTAAAAGGACTAAATGATCACAAGTTGTAAATATTAAAAAAATTATTTACAATATTAGTTAGTGCATTACCTAATATTTAGTTCCCAGATACCCCAAATATATCAACTATATGTATCTAAATTTTTCTCAATAAATGTGTGCCTTCCAGTTTATTCTTCATCCTTTCATCATTCATTTGTTAACATTGGTGTCAAATAAAGTCATTCGAGGAAGGCCTAGCCAGGTATGAGCAGAGCACATTGTTTGAGGAAGCCCTAAGAGTAGGGTACGAACAAAGAAGAGGAGGTCGTGTTTTGAGCCACAGGTCACAAAACACACAAAGGCAGACATCATGGAGATTTCCTGCCAGATTTGCTGACCAAAAGTCTTCGTGAGAATCACGCAAAGGAAGTGCAGTTAGATCGAAGACAACAACAAGGTCACAGAAATTAACGAACCAAAGGTTGACATCATGGAAATTCGACGAAGAGAACAGAATGCAAGCAGGCCATGAGAGCAGAAATCGCGAATTTTCAAAGAGAATCAAAACCATCAGCAGAAGATTAAGACCAGGTCGCAGATTGCTAGGGCACGTGATTTGCTAAATGAACACAGAGGAAGATGCAAACCAGATCACAGATTGCTAGGGCACGTGATCTGTTGAAAGAACACGGAGGAAGATGCAAAGCAAAACAGGAAAATTCCTGCAATTTACAATCGTGTTACGACGATTTGAACAGCAAAACAATTGCATCCAGGGCACGAAGGGCAGCATTTTTGCAGTCGCGTTTTTGCAGAACGCAGAACAGTTGTATTTGTTTTTGGCGGGTTAGGGCACAGAAGAAAAACCACATGTTGTGTGCCTTTGGGCATGACCAACCCTAATCATGGAAAAAAACCCAAACCAGATGCTAGGGCACGGGATATTGCAAAGCATTTTTGCTTTTAGACTAAGTTAATTTATTGAAATTCCATTTACAAGCAAATTTAAAAAACTGTAGTACTGCTGCATTAAATTTTGGGTTAGACAATTGTACTTTCCTGTTGAATTAATTTTTGAGTCAGACAACTGTACTTTTTCTGTTGCATTGATTTCCAAGCCAGCCTTGTACTATAATTTTTCTGTTGCATTGATTTCCGGATCAGCCTTGTATTGTATTTTTTCTACTCACAATCAGTCATTTTGTATAAAATGGTCAACATAAAAAATTTGGTTCTACTGGAAACACAAAAGTTAACTGGCCAAAATTATAATGTTTGAGTCACAAGATTTTGACAATCACAGAATATCATGATTGTGACAAAATCATTCTCGACACTAAAGCAAACCCTGCTACAAACTATAATGATTATGACAAACCTCATAAGTAGTCATTGTCGTTATTGAAACTATGTTAGATGACATGACACCTGAGATCCGAAATGCCACAGGGGCGAGTGCGTTGTGGACCAATCTAAAGAACAAATACCAAACTATTAAAAAAATCTGAGCCATGTATCTAAAAAATATGTTTTTATTTACAAAGATGAATGAGGGTGAGTCTCTGTCAAAACACCTGCTTCAAATGAAAGATCTCTAAGACCAACTATCAGCGATCAACAAAAAGGTGAATGGTGATGATATGGTGGTACTGGTTCTAAACAATTTGACATCCTCTTATGAATCTTTCGTGGAGGCTCTACCCCTGATGGTGAAAAGTTAACATTGACATTTGATCAGGTTAATTCTTACTTGCTGCAAAAGGAATGCAAGTAGACACAACTCAGTGAGTCCAATTCTAAACAAACAAAAAGTGCACTTGTTGAGTCGAAGGGGAAGGGGAAAAGGAATCTCGAAGGATTTACTTCCAAAAATAAGATGAAGTGTTATTATTGTCATAAGGTTGGGCATATCAAGAGGGATTGCTAGAAGCGACAATATGATCTTCACATAACAAAAAGTTGAAGGGGCAAGCAAATGTGGTAGCAGTTAAAGTTGCATGAGACTCAGAAGTAGTGTTGCAGGGAGAGATGCATCTCGAGTTTTGAGATGCATTTCAGGTATGGGAGATGGGTGGAGACGTCTCTCATCCCTGGAGACGTCTACCTACCCGTCCTCGTGTCTCCAACGCGTTCCTACATAGAAAAAATGCATCAATCGCCAAAAATGCCCTAACCGCATGAAAAACGCATAAAAAACTTATAAAAATTACCAGAAAGCGGATCATTTCAAACAGTCGACGGATTCATTGCAGCGAAGGTTTTTCCTTGAAGCTTGAGCGTTCGCAATCGAGCACGGGAGGATTCAAGTAGGTGTCTTGACTCTTAACATTTCAGTTTTTCTAATTATAAAATTCAGTATTTTTTTGTGGTTTTGGGCCCTGCCAAACTCGGCAATGCCACGTTTTTTGTTTTTTTTTTTTAATATTTAAATGTTACAACTTACATTTTAAATTTTTAATTTGTAAATAATAAAAATTAATATTTAAATGTTTAATAGTTTTTAATATTTTTTATTTAATATAATTTTTTAATATTTAAATGTTACATTTTAAATTTTTAATTTTTGAATAATAAAAATTAATATTTTAGTGTTTAATGGTTTTTATTATTTATTAATTTAATAATGTCTATTTAAATGTTTAATATTTTTCTTATTTTTTAATATTTTAAAAAATAAGTTTTTTAAATTTTAATATTTATGCATAATTTTTATTTAAATTAAATTAATGTTTTAATTTTAATTTAGAAATGTTATTTTTTTAAAATTATTCTATGTAATATGTTGTTATAATTTTTATTTTTTTATTTTTATTTTTATTTTAATAATTCATTTAATTTTTGTTTATGTTTTTAAATTTAACAATATTTTATTTTAAATTTTTTAATAAATTTTAAATTATAATTGCTAATTTTTTATTTTTTTTCCTAAAATGTCAAGGGGAAGGAGTGAAGCTTTGTATCCATTGTAAAAGTTTTGCAATCGTCATCGTAGAGCGAATGGGGGAATGACAGAGATCACTTGCAAGCTTTGTGGGAAGGTCTCTCAAGGCACTTACACAAGAGTGAAGGCTCATTTTTTCCAAACAAAAGGAAAAGGGGTTGAGCCTTACTCAAATGAGAAAGCATGGTTGGAACTTGGAAGCGATGAAAGAACAAGATAACGTTGAAGGCAAACAGACCCCTTTAAGCTCTCACGCGTCAACCACAGATCGAAGTCATACTCACCGTGGCATGCCAACCATGAGAACATAATCCAAAATAGATATATCTTTTCGACATGCGACAGAGGATGTGGTGTTTTCTCGCAAGAGATCACACATTGGCAGTTCCAATCCCCATTGAAAGCATGGTCGAGACGCAGTGGATGCAACGGTTGCACGCTTCTTCTATATGAATGACATTCCATTCAATGTTGTTCGATCCCCTTATTATAAGGAGATGGTTCGTGCTATCAACACTGGGTCGGCATGGTATAAACCACATGGGTGTGAGAAGCTTCGCACGTGTCTCTTATTGACAAAGAAAAAACAAGGATAGAGCAGCAAATTGTGTTAGTCAAAAAGGTATGGTCTACAGAGGGATGTAGCATTGTGATGGATAGCTGAACTGATACAAGAAATTGGAATCGGCATTTTCTGAACATTATGATAACTTGCCCCAAAGGCCCTCATTTTTTTAAGGCTATCAACTGTTCTAGATGAGAAAAATGCAGAGTCCCTTATGAAGCAATTTTGTGATGCAATTGATGAAGTGGGGGCATAGCACGTTGTCCAAGTTATCATAGATGTTGCCCCAGTTTGTAAAGCAACTGGCTTATTGGTGCAAAAAAAATACAAACGTATATTTTGGACACCGTGTTGCGTGTATGCGTTGAATAATGCGCTCAAAGACATTGGCAGATTTCAATGGGTTTATGAGTTTATTGAAAAGGGCAGAAAAATACAAATCTTCATATGCAACCATCACCACACACAAGCCATTTATAGAGGATTTGCCAAGCGGAACTTTTGAAACCTGCAAATACACGGTTTGCTTCATTCTTCATACTTCTTGAACGTCTTACGCTGTCAAAAGGGCCTTGTATTCCAATGTGGTTAATGATGCATGGGCAAGTTGGAAACAATCTACATCAGAGATTGCAGTTGAGGTGAGGAAAATGGTCCTTGATGACCAATTTTGAGGGGATGTGAAATTTGTTGTTGACTTCATTCAGCGCATTTGTGAGGTCATCTATTTTGTTGATTCAAACAAGCCATGTTTGGGGGAGGTTTATGAAAAAATTGATATGTGTGAAAGAATCAAAAATATCACAGACTTAAAAATCCTTCATTATATCCTTTGATTAAGAAACAAATCCATGGAAAATGGAACAAGTTTAACACACCTTTACATTGTGTTGCTTACACTTTGAATCCAAAGTGGTATGATTTGGAGGTCACCAAGAAGAGGGCTCCATATGAAAATAGAGAAGTAATGAGGGAATTTTGGGTTGCAGTAAAAAAGGTTTATGGTCGAGGAGAGGAGGCTTCTTGTATTAGGACACAGTGGAACATGTTTTCACGTGGTCTGGACAGTTTTCTACAGTGGAGGCTCTTTATGATATGCAAGCGAAGGACCCAATAAAGTGGTGGTGGAACCATGGCAATGAAACCCTCGAATTGCAATCATTTGCAATACAGTTACTCTCACAAGTAGCTAGTTCATCATCTTGTGAAAAGAATTGGAGTGCTTACGATTTTATTCATTCATTGAAGAGAAACCAACTAGGATCGAAGAAGGCAGAGAACCTGATGTACATTCATAGCACTCTTCATCTTCTCGTATAGACCCAAGGTACAAGGAAGGTCCTTCAGCAAAATGCGACCACATTCCCCTGATGGAGCAGCAAAGATATCCTTGGAGGAGAATGTGCTTGAGGCATATGGCCTCAATGATTTGACCCCTGTTATATTGCCTGCAGATGAGCCAAAGCTTGAGAGCGATGCCTATCTGGACAATATCTTGGCGGAGGACCTAGAGGATATAATTGATGTGACAGTTCATCCTATTGTATCGGATCATATATGATCCAAGTTTGTGTTTTTTGTTTTTTGCATGCTTATTGTTGGCATTTCATTGTATATGATGACCCTTAAGCTTAATATGATGAGATATTCCTTCACTTATTGTTAGTATTGGCATTGCAATAGTATAAATTTCTTTAAATTTTTCATAGTAGTTATTATATATATAATTTATAAATAATAAATATATGTTTTCATCTCCCTATACCCTCGTCTCCTATTTTTCAAAAAAAGGCGTACATGTACCCGTATCCGTCTCCCCATACCCGTACACGTACCCGTCTCCTGGCAACTATGGTCTAAAGAAAAAGATGCTCTCATAGCATCATGCTCAAATGAAAGTACTACCAATTGTTGGTTCTTTGATTCTGACACATCCAAACATTTCACATGTGGCAAGCACTGGTATGTTAACTTTAATGCAAAAACAAGTTTTTTTTATTCAATTTCATTAGGTGATGGAAGATCACATGTTGTGGAAGGTATAGTAGATATACACATTGTATTAAATAATGCTGCAAAATTAATAGTAAAAAAAATTAGGTATGTCCCTAAAATGAATTAAAATCTCCTCTCTATTAATTAGTCAGTTAACTGAAAATTATAACATTTCAATGAATTTCTTGAAGAAGAAATGTATTGCGTCTAATGTAAAACTTGACAAAATAGTAGCTCTAGGCATCGGGCAAAATGTCATGTATTGACTTGTTGATCCTACCATAGAAAATTTGCATGCATTACTTGTGGAGGATAATACCATCATTGTGTGGGCATGAGAGATTTGGATATCTCAACCTTCAATACTTAGCAAAACTCAGAAGAACAAATATGGTTCTTAGTTTGCCTTTTATCCAAGAAAAACAAGATATATGTGTAGGGTGTTTGGCTGGCAAGCACATGCAGAAACTATTTTCCATTGAAGGTGCCTAGCGTGCAAAAGGGCTCTTAGATCTTGTTCATGTAGATCTTTGTGAGTTGTTTGTTAGCAAATCACTGTTGAAAGAATGAAGAGAAATGGCAGGCACATGGCACACTTACACACTTGTGTGTACATTTTTTTATTAAGCAGAAAGTGGTTACACTGGTTGGGAAGGTTTGATAACCGCTCATTAGTTAAACATTAACTAATAGTTAATTATAACTTTAACACCCTCCCTTAATGACTAAACTGGAGACTACTCCAAGTTTGTCCCGAAACTTTACAAACACAATGGAACCCAAGAGTTTAGTCATTACATTTATAGATTGTTCTAAAGATATCAACATGAAATCTGCAGTACTCTAACATTTTGTTGCTATCCAATATAGAGGTTTCAGTTTAGACAGAAACTGAAAAGGATAGCCAATAGAAAAACAAAATCCAGTCATGTGGACATAAGATGTATCAAGTTGTCCACCAATTTGCTAAAGGGTGATTCATTGACTGGGGATAAATCATCGTTAGCTGATAACTTCAGCGCAATCTCCAAAGTTCTAATCCCTAATTCCAAAGATGTTCAATGTTAGGACCCCTTCGTCCTAACTATTCTAGTTTGTATTAAGGTATAATTAATAAAAGTTCGAACATATATGCTATGTAAGTCATCTCATTTGCTATTTATAATTATCCCACGTATATGGGAGGTAGTAGTTGACTTGAGTAGAATAGCTTAAATGGGGGCTTTTGTAAAAAGAAAGAACATCTATTGAATATTTTGTATTGAGTTGTGCTCAATGAAGGTTACCCCTTCGAAGAGGCCCACAATACTCTGTAGTGAGATTTTGTCATTTTCAATATAGTATTGTTATTCTCTTTCCATTCAATGCAAATAGGTTATATTTTGTTGTTATATTAACTCATTTGCAAGTAAGTTTAGAACATTTGGTATCAAAGCTTTTTCCAAGGCCATTTTATGCAACAATTTGAGTGATTTAGGGCATCTACTTTTGTCTGACATATGCTCTCACCTCGCCCAAATGGGATCTTGGTGATCAAGATGTGGTAACGGAGTGGTGGCACTAAGTTTTTGCCCCATTTTTGCAACCATTTTTTTCTTCTCTCCCTTAGGTGTAAATTGTGTTCCAACAATTTTAAAACTAACAAAGAGTTGTCATATCAAGGTAAGCGGATTTCAATTTTCCTTGGACATACCATTAAACAAATTTGTATACGAATTTGTGTTTCCACGTACCTTAAAATATATTTAAAAACCCTAGTTATTTTCGCAACCTAGCCATAGGAAGCCTTTGGCCATTTGTTTTTGTGATGCACCAATAAGCGGTTAGCCTCGAAAAGTTACTTGTGTCATACCTCGAAGATGAGATAGAGGGTTATGGAATGGTTATCCATCGTAGTTATCGCTCTAAAATATTGAGCCAACACTATTTTACAAACAAGATCAAATATTTGCAAGCTCACATCGCAAACACACCTTGTAGTACCTTCCCTGTAACCCTGACATTCCTACAGTCACAGACCTAACTCTGACTTCTGGGAAAAAGCAGTGACAATGAACAGTCAGAACCAAGGTAGCAAACTATGCCAGTTGACATAAACGCAGTCACAACAGCAGTCATAATGGTCAGAATATTCCAAAACATTTACTTGCAGTTAGGATAGTAACCAGTGGACAAAAAAGCAAAAAAAAAGGTAGTAACCAACAGACAAAAAAGCAAGAGTACAAAAAATAAATTCTCCCTGTAGAGAGAATACACTTGTGATTTTCTCATCGAGACGACCACTTTAACAGGGATTTCAATTTTTCGGCAAAAATTCCCATACAAAATTACACCCTCAATCCCAAAAACAATTTTTTTTTCTCTGGTAAAAATTATGATCTTATCGAGACAATCATTTTAACATATAACTTCAATCAACATTTTTTGGCACCCTTGGACCCATCGCATGCATGCGTGCATAAATGTATACATATCACATTTGCAATTTCATAATCAAACTATCTAGCTATTTGTGTGCATAAGCAAAAGGATAAATTACCCAAAGTCAAGACATTTTTAAACCAGCACACACACACATATCTATATATCATGTCTCATACAAAATTGTATACAAGGTCATCACAATTGGGAGTAAGTGTGGCATAGTTGGTCTCCCATTAGAGTCCAAAAAGGAAAAGGAGCCTAAAGATCTACTTATGGGCACTCTGCAAAACAAAGCGTCGTGGATTCATGCTCCCATGCCGTCTACTCATGCCAACTTGAGATCTACTGTGTGAGTGTGTTGACACTGTTGGCACCTATCTATCAGAGGAGGCTCATGCCCTACCACCTCTTAACATGTCTTTGTAGTCCTTTGCTTGCCTCTTAGAGGCACCTAATTTGGCCTAGAACTAAACAATCCAAGCACCCCTCACCACAAGCTCTTATGAGATATGCCAAGCACGAACAAACACATTTGTGTCTCCTTGCATGGGTGGGCAATCTTGGGCCTACCAATAGAGCTTCTCACCTCTGTCCAAGGGGGATCTGAAACATGTCCAGACACACGTCCATGAAGAAGCTCCTCCACTTGCTCACAATACCTACCACACAAAGCACACACATCATTTGTCAATATTGAGTGTTAAAGTTGGAGTTTCAAAGTGAGCAGGTAAAGAAAAGAGTTCACAAGTAACTCACAGGGTCTCCTTTCTGCCATTTTGGGCTTGCTGCTCATCAACCTCTTCCTCGACCTTCTCATCAAAGTTGTCACCCTCCTCCTTGTCTCCACCTCCTCTCCCTCTCTCTGGTGGCTCTCCCTCTGCCTCCTGCTCGCCACTAGTTATTGGTGTTGTTGTGATTGCCCCCTAACCCACCTACCCAAGGTGGTCAAATTAGTACCCCTAGTACCACATGTCTCCACCTTAGGCGGCCTAGTGTCGCATCTCATATCTCCCCCTATAGATTGATGCAGCAGCACGCGCCAGCTCTATAGGATTCACCAAACTGTTGAGGACCTATGTCTATCAAGTTTATATCTATGCTCCTCGTCTATCTGTCACTAACTGTGCAACTCGACATGTAGCCAAGGCAACTCCCTCATCCCCACACAAGCCCTACATGGCTAGGTATGGCTCTGTTATCAAGTCTATAGTGGTCAAGGAACCCACAGTACCTTAGGTGTCCCTCTGTCTCCCCATGGTAACCCATTGAGTCGATCTGATGGCTCCTATGTCTCTCACAATGATTCTCCTATGGTAGGGGATGAAGCTCTCAGACACCCAATTCATAACCAGTGTGGGCTAGCTACGTGAATGCGCCCCCAATCTAACGACCATGTATAGGTTGTGGTAGGTCCAAGCTAGCATGACTAGACCCTAACTAAATTGCCTCCCGTGCTCCTCTATCTCTCAAACATAGGAGCCCAACAGTATGGAAGAATGTTTGTGCCCTTGTCCCCAAATAACTATAAGGCCAACACTCCAATGATGACCTTACGGGCAATGAGGATAGGTGCTCTCTCAATCCTTTCAATTGGACAACAAGTTTGGCACCCACATCTTCTGCTGCCCCATCTCCAAAGTAGGTGGCCCGCTTGCGACTTTGTCATGTTATTGGCCTCAGATGTTGCCATATTTGCCTTGTAACCGGGATCCCCAAGAACCTATATACATCTTGTATGGTGATGGTCCACTCACCCTGCAACTTTGGAAACCAGGTGTTTTGATTTGCATCCCAATAGCTCAATAAATCACTTAAAATGCTATTAGCAAGTGCAACCAACCACATTGTCTGCGTTTTTCTACTTCAAGTCTCCTTGCCACTGTTTGTTCCATGTTCTCTTTTGGAACTATTTGTTTCACTTAAGCGGGTGGCAAAACCTTCGCAACGGTAACAAAACCGCCGATCTACATCAACCGACAGTTTCGTCACCTTCATCCGCACGGGAAAATCAAGGGTTGGAAATGGAAAAGGAATTGCTCCACATGGCTTTGTCCTCTCGTCTGCACATCCAAAAGCCCTTCAGTTGTGCCCAGCTACCCGCTTTTCCCTCTTTTCCTATATAGAACTCCTTGTCTGTCTCATATATTGCAGCTCGTTCTCTATGTTATATTGATCTACAGCCTCAGTTTTGTCATCTTTTCACCATTAGCTTAGTTTAGTTTTTGTTTGGAGTGTGTTCTCACACTTTGCGGGTCTCCCTTGAGAGAATACATGACAGATCATATTTGGATGCTGCACCTTGAGGACGCTCACCTTCTTCCTCTTAATCCTAGTTTGTCAAATTGTATTTGACATGTCAGATATTCTTAGTTTTCAGTTTTGCTTTATTGATTAGATTAGTATTAGAAGTTTTGTTCATTGTTAGCAAATTGTTATATGTACTTTGTTAGTTGCTTTCCTTTTTATGTTCAGGCATAGCTCTTAGTTCCACGTGTGGTCTTCTTCCTTGTGTTGATTTCTTCAAGGCTCGGATTGGACTATTCCATAGTCCTGATCTCATACTGGTTCAAAATCCCTACATTTTGTTGTCTTAGCCCTGTTTTAAGTGTTGTTTCCTCTATTTCTCTTCAATTGTTCAAGTACCTTTCTTGCTAGTTGTATCCATTTATTCAAGGCTACAAGAGGTTCGGATTGTGCTCTTTCATAGCATCAAACCTCAAACTCCTTCAACACCTCACATCATTGTGTTGTGTGTTGTTAATGCTTCTTTTGTTGTATAGTCATGCTGTGCGTGCAAAACAATTGTGCCTAGCTCCTTCCCAATTGTTGTTAAAGTGTTCGTGTTCTGTTTGTTTGTTGTTCTATTCTCTAAAACACACAGTTTTAGTCCTACTTTTAGCTGTTTACAGACCTTTGTTTACCTTCAGCTCTTCCTTTGTCTTAGCAAATCAACACCTTTCATTCTTGCTGCCCTCTCTTTCATTGCAGTCATTTCCAACCCATCATATGTCCTTGTGCGTCAATGTTAGATAGTAATAAGCATCTTTCATTTCAGCTTGCATCATATATCTCAAAAGCATAGCTTAGTAGCATCTTTAAATGCATCAATTCAGTTAATATCATTACTAGTTAAGTTGAATATTTGTATGCAAATAGTAAGAAGGTTATTATTTCTACTTTTACTTTGATCACCTTTATTTGCTCGCATAAGTTTGGTTTCCTTCATTGCTTTACATTGATTGTTAGATTATAGATTGTTAAAGTTTATAAGCTACTCTTGGTTGCTGTGTTCACAATCATTTGGCCAAACCTTCTTAGCGCGTTCTCCTGAGTTGTTTGTTGGCCTTGTGTTCCCATTTCTCTCTCAGTCATTTAATGACGCTTTCGGGGAAAGCTCAAAGCCAACATTCTGGAACCATTCCCCATGTCATTTTCCAAGACCGCATGGTCTCTATCCAGAACGGCATTGACCAAGAGCTTCGCCAATTGATCTTTAAAACTACTCATTACACCCATTTGATTGTCCCCCAGCTCAATGCATTAACGAACACCTTCATGTTGTAAACGATTATTGGGGCCCAACAAACTCAGGTTCAAAGGCAATTATCGCATATATTTTCTCAACTCCCTATTAATCAACCCCAATTGCCCAATCCTTGATTTGTATTTAGCCCCTTCTTACACATTCTCTCAACACATCCCTGGGAAGTCGAGTGCTCAAGGCAAACATGTAGTTTTCCTTGTGTACAGATACGAAGATGGGGCCCTATAGAGAACGAGATAAATGATTAAGCTTGGCTGAGATCAAGGCTCAGATGTTCTCAAACTACGAAGAAAGCACCCAAATTTTACATTCGCTTATAGTCAAAACCCAGGAATAAAAAGGCCAGAGTGCATCCCAAACTCAAAGCCACATCCCATGGCATGAGCAAAATGAGTAATCACAATTCTGCTACGTCAATGGTTTCAGTTGTCTTAATGAATGCTAGAAAAATCAATGAAGGCAATTCTTGGACCTGACCATTGTGTTGTGCGGCAGGTCAGAACAGCACGAAAAAACCACCAGTATGCAATTAATCCTATTGATTTGCAATTTTTCCGAGTATTGCTTCTACAGTATGAATGAGATAATGCTAGAATTGATTGATCTGAAAAGCTGGAGTAAGTAGCAATGGTGCTCACACCCTTCTCCTAATTAGATAATATTAAGTTTTATTTATGTGGATGTTTGTCCATTAATGAGTATACATCATGCTATATTCATATTTTTGAATTTTAATTCCTCTTGAAATCTCATTTCTGATCTATTTAACGAATCTTGAATCAACTGCCACCCCCTCTCCCACCTGTCTCTTCTCATTAGGGAGTAAGCATTAGTATGTCCTAGTTTAACTTTGGGGGCAATATATATTTAACTCCAAAAATAGTTCTTATATTTGTTTTCCTAAGGTACTAAATATGGTCTAGCGCAGATTGTAATAGGATGGGTGTTATCTATATTCAGGAAGGGTGATTTCTTTCCCTATTAATAAAGTAGATCATTCTTGAAACACAAAAGCTACTTTCTCTGTGTAAATGTACAAAGATGGTTACCTGGTCAAAAATTTATTCTCTTATTCTTAAACCTCATTTTCAAGCCTGTCAATATCATTCCTCAATACAGATTTAAATAAATAGAAATTATTCCATTTCTCAGAGGCGTCATGTGTTATTCCTATTCAGAAAGGGTGATTTCTTTTCCTATTGACAGAGTAAATCATTCTCGAAACACAAAAGCTACTTTCTATGTGTAAATGTACAAAGATGTTTATCTGGTCAGAAATTTAGTCTCTTATTCTTAAACCTCATTTTCAAGCCTGTCAATATTATTCCTCGATATGGATTTATAAAAATAGAAATTATTCCATTTCTCCGAGGGGCCAGCCCTACCTTTTGTAAACCTGGAGGCTTCATGACTGTTTTTGTACAGCTATTGAATGTTGCCCAGAGGTCTGGACCAGCAAGGCTTCTAGACTACCATTTTCTCCAAGAAGTAAAAATATTAATTCTAAACTCCGTTGAGCCCTTCAAGCAAAATGGACAAGCTGTAATGTTTATCTCCCAGCAAGAGTAAAGGAGCAAATTGCTCTATGCATAGCACCTTGGTAAGAAAAGCACTTAGTCACATGGTAAGAGACAGGAGAAGCTGTTCAATCTTAGAGAAAAGAACTTAGTCACATAGGAAGCATATCCCTCTATGCAAAGGGTATTGATGTTTCTAAATGTTGCTGGAATGTTTTTTTGGAAATGCAAATTTATATTTTTCGAACATAGCACCAGAGGTCGCAGTCCTATAAAGAATAATAACTACCAGAGGCCATTTGACTTCTAAGTGGAGTGTTTAATATGGTTGAAATTCAATATGGTAAAAAGAATGGTCTACCATTTCAATGGAATAATGAGGAGAAAGATGCTTTGCCTCATAAGAAAGAAAAAATGGGGGTTTTATAAATTATGGTACAAACAAGCATAATAGAAGCAAGGCCCAAAGGTATATGATTCACCTTGTAATATTTCAAACATAACCATGATAGAGAGAAGAAACAGCTTGACATAGCGATCATAGAAGCAACTCCGAGCACAGCCCTTGCACCCTTTTCATCGTTTGGAGAGAGGGAAGCCAAAAGTAGAAAGAACTGGTTACGAGCTTGATGTCTCAGACCACAAAAATTGTTTGTAATAATATGCATAGGCCTGAAGAAAATACATGTTGGAATTGTCTGGTGGAAATGCAATAACTAGAATTTTCAAGTTTGTCAAACATTAAGACAAACAAGAAGCTTGCATTCAAAGAAAGAAGAGAAAGTTTCTAAAGAAGATCTGCAACAGTAGTACAATTAAAATCTTAACTTTAATCAGATACCTTCAATGAAACTCTCCAACGCTCAAGCAAAGGCAGGTAGAGCTACAACTGCCTCAATCCACTTTATTTATCAAACAGTTCTACAAGGCTCTCAAAGGCAAACAGACCAACCAAACAACTACAGCCTCGTAGGCAAAGATTACAAAGCAAGGCAGAATTACTTCTCACCTTGGCATTGCCAAGATCTCACAATCTTTGTGGAGCTTTATGGAGAGTGAAATAGTTAACCAAACCTGGAAAGATATGGTTTCTGAAAAGCTAGATCTCTTTAAGTTCTTATTGTATACTGCCTCGTCTCCTCTGTGAATTAACAGTAGCTGTCATGAAATGACAGATTAAAGAACTCCTAAAATGGGTGTCTTTCCATGAACCATATAAGATCACCTACGAATTCATAGTCGTAATTATCTAAACGTTTAGCAGAAATATTTAAGGACATAAACTTTGGGTGAAGGCAATAGCAAAGGCAATATCGTGCTCAATCCATAGCCAAGTCACTCAAAAAATCATTACTGATTTAGGGGTAATTATTCCTTTAAATGTCCCTTGTAAGATTCTTGCAGAAACTTTAGCCTTAAGAGAGAGACACCTCCTGCGTGACATCATTAAACTTGACCAAATCGGACTTTTCCAAGGTAGATACATCCTAAATAAGCTAGTTGCAATTTGGTAAGGAATTGAATGGAGAAGAAGCACAAGGTTTGATACCTCATTCATCAAAATTGGCATTGAGAATCCTAAAACAGAATTGAGTGTACCTTCACCCTTACAATGCTTTGTAGCTCTAGCATTTGGTAAGTACTTTACAAGAGTGGTTACAACTTTGTTTGCAAATGCTAGGGCTTACATCCTAAATGGTTGATCAAGAACTGAGGAAAATTGCCTTTCCAGATCATTAGACAACGCTGCCCTGTGGCCAGTGCTCTATATGTGCCAGTACTAGATGCTGTAGGATACCTTTTGACCAAAAGGGTCCTGGGAGAAGCAGGGACCTCGTGCTTCCTTTTGACCTAAGCAAAGGAAGAATGAAATACCATTAAGTAATCCGAATCCCAGGAGATATCCAAGGGACAACCCCATAAATTGTTAGAAATCAGAAGTGTTATATAAAGGAAGCAATTATTAACAAAGATTCAAAATATCACTCACAAATGACATGAAGGAAAGATACAGAACTATAATAGAAATATTATTAATCTTACTGTTCTGTAAATGGCATTCACTCAAACGAGATGAATGGTTATCTATCTTTGTATAACTCTTCTACCTTGATGCTTTCTATCTGTCTATCCATGTACATATAATCATACAATGTGGCAGAAGGGAAAGAACAGCTACAGCAGATGAAACGGTAAATCTTCTGCGGATGACACTTCGCCTTCTGTTGGTTACTGTTGAACTCCATCAAAATTTAACTGTTGAATCTGGCCTGCAGGGTGTTGCCTCACACCCTACCGGGTCACTGCCTCTCGAGCCATGTGGGGGGCTCCACCCCACTAAGCACGGAAACACAAACACTGTCCACACTCAGCAGTGCCACATATGGAGAGTTAAGCTCTGTGATTTGGATCATATGTGATTCTGACCATGATGTAAATAATGAGGTTGAATGCACTCTTGAGATGGCACACTGCATTCAAGCTTCCCAAATTCTCCTATGCCACTAGAACTATTCATGCAATATATGGTGAAGGTAGAATATTGATCTTGGCAGTACTGCGTACCACAAGCGGTAGTTGTGTGTTACTGCATAGCATAAAAGAAGGTTCGGCATTGTCGCAATCCATGAGATTGGGCTTGGTGGTACTACTAGTGATAGATTTTAAGCTACCACTTGGATCAACAAGGCTATGAATTGCGGTGGAACTCAATAAGGCTTCAGGCTCAAATAATTTAGAGAATAAAACTCAATGTTCCAAACAGAATTCTCCCTTGGATCTAATTTCCTGCTTTAATATGGATGGTCGTGGATCCAACCTAGAGAATGTTTTCTGTTTGGAAACAAGCTTCATTTATCATAAGAGCAATATTTACACAACTTATTTAAAAACTCGACAGATATAGGATCATGCCCCTGGCATACATCATAGGGCCCGTTGCCCATAACGGAAATGCAAAACATTAAATATCAAATCCCACAAGTCAAAAAGTATCTCAAGGCAGTAAAAAACAACTCCCACCTGAACAAATCCCAAAAAGGTGTAATAAATGCAGCATCACTACCAAAATTCTATTAAGTAGGAGAAATTAATGATGGCTTAAGATCATGTGGTTTTTCACGATGACAAATGTTTGAGATATTGGTTTTTGGATCCATCGTGTTGAATGAAACAATTTCCTTCAACACAATGGATCCAGAAACCAATATTTCAAATTACTGATGGCCCCTTGTGTGGAGATGGATCAAGATAGTGCAAGTCCAAGGGGGCTACCACATCACCCACTAAGCATCTGCAGAAACTAATCTAGCGGATGCTGGCCAATCCTTATCAAGCTTGTCATTACTTCACTATCAGTCCCCTTGGGGTTCAGGAAAACTAAATAATATTAAAATGTTTGGAAATTCCATTTGGTTCCAGGTAGCCATGTCAAAAATGTGGCAACGTGTGATTGACATAGGAAAAAAGTTTACGTTCAAGATCACCAAAGCCCATGTCTCTGGTTGTAAGATCCAAAAATGTATTGAAGTTCTTGTACCACACATGCATAACACTCTTGTTGGTCGCATTCCAAAGTTACCCACAAATAGCTGTTCAAGGTCTTGAGGTCCTTCCTTTGGGCAGAGAAGAGGGCATAAAAAATATTTTGTAAAGGGGGGCTTATGTTTCGCCTCTAATGATGGAGAGGGGATTAGGGACAATACATATTCAAAAACAGTTAGCTTTGTCTTCCAAATGGATTCTCAGAGCAACTAATGGGAGTGAAGCGTGTGAAATATAAGCAATGAAATAATCTCTCAAGCTCCCCCAATGGCAGAAAAAGTTGAAACGCTGCTTGGATCTCCTGTCCAAATCCAACCATAAGATTAAAAATTCTTTTTACAAAAGTTTTGTAGGCACCAACCTACTTGGAGACACCAATCCCCGATGCCAAGCACCAACTTAGCAAGAGACACCCATCTTTCTGTTTTGAGACACTGATCTCACTTTAACAATTTCCACCTTCTCACTGTTGCTTTGTCAACAAATGATGGCACAATCAAGTTTCGCTCTTCTCCCTCTTCTCTCTCTTCTTCCTCTTCTTCTCCTTGTATATAATAAAAAGAATTATTTCTTACCTTCTAACTCCCATTCATTTCTCTTTTATACCTCTTTATGCCTCTTGGAAAGGGTGTGATTTCTCCCAAGAGATATTATCTCTCCAAAGGTGGTCAGCCATCATTAATACATATCTGACTGCAAATTAAAAACATTTTATTTCTGGTCGGCCTTGTCAATTGTTATCCGTCACACTGGGCGAGTCCACAACTGCTGACTAGACGAGTCGGGAGTTACTGAGCAAGTCCGGAGCTCTGGGTGAGTCCGAAGCTACTGAGCGAGTCCAGAGCTCTAGGCAAGTCCAAAGCTACTAAGCGGGTCCGAAGCTCTAGGCAAGTCCGAAGCTACTGAGCAAGTCTGAAGCTCTTCACTTTGCCTTTGACATCAATGACAATATTCCAACAATCTCTCCCTTTGTCATTGATGGCAATCCTATAGAAAAAATAGAACATGAACTCTCCCTTGTTGTAGTTCTCCTCCTTTGCTCCCCCTTTAATTCTCCACCTTTGTCATCAATGGCAAAGAGACATACAACATAATCACAATGTATATCACCAAAATATCCATGGGGCTGAATAATACTATGATTAGCTCACCCTTAATCCATGCTTTTCTTGATGGATTTAATGACTAGATAAAGAATGGATCACTCCCTTTTCTGCCTTAGAAACTCAAAAATTTCTTTTGGGAGGGGCATTGTGAAGATATTTGATATTTGTTCCTTTGTGGCAATGTACTCCATCTTTACTTGCTGATCTGCAACCTGTTCTCTTAGAAAATGATACTTGATGGAAATATGCTTAGATGGAAATATGCTTAGTTCTTGAATGCATAGTTGGATTCTTGGAGATGTTTCTTGCACTTGTATTGTCACCAAAAAAAGAAATTGGATTGAGATACTCAATTCTAAAATCGCTCAAGGTTTGTTTCATCCAAAGGACCTGTGTACAACATGATGTTGCTGCTATGTGCTCAGCTTCAGCGGTGGACAAGGAAACTCAACCATGACACAAGACTCTCTCCAAGAAAGAATGCATCTCCACTTGTGCTCTTTTTGTCATCAATGTTGCCTGCCCAATCTGCATCAGTATAAGTTGTCAGAGTGAAGTCCTTTCCTCTAGGGTACCACAAACCAAGATCCATAGTGCCTTGAGATACCTGAATATCCTTTTGACTCCCTGCAAGTGTGTTTCTTTTGATGTTCCCTGAAATCTGGCGACTAGACCTACTACCTGCATGATATCTGGTCTTGATGCAGTAGTATACAATAGACTTCCAATCATTGATCTATACAAGGTCTGATTGACTTATGTTGACTCATCATCTTTACTCAACTTACACCCTGTTACCATTGGAGTACTTACTGATTTACAATCGTCCATATTGAATTTCTTCAACATTTCCTTCATGTATTTGGTCTGAGAGATGAAGATTACTTGACTGAGTAATTTGCAACCCAAGGAAAAATGATAACTCTCCTAACATAGACATTTCAAATTCTTGTTGCATTACCCCTACAAATTCTTGAGACATCTTCTCATTGTCTCTGCCAAAAATAATGTCATCAACATACACAACCACAATTAATTGGTTCTCACCTTTGATCTTGATGTATAGGTTATTGTCAACCACTCCTCTCTTGAAACCTTGATCAAGCAAGTATTTGTCAAGCCTAGCATACCAGGCTCTAGGGCTTGCTTTAGTCCATACAATATGTCTTCAACGTACACACATAGTCCTGATAAAGAGAAACCTGCAGGTTGCTCTATGTAAACCTCTTCTTCAAGATTCCCATTGAGAAATGCAGACTTCACATCCATCTGATAGACCTTGAAATTCTGAATCCAGCATATGCTAATAATAGTCTTATGGCTTCTAATCTTGACATAGGTGCGAAAGTCTCCTCAAAGTCAACACCTACTTGAGCATAGCCTTTACAGACTAGTCTTGCCTTATTCCTTGTTACCTTGCCATCTTCATTTAGTTTGTTCCTAAAGACCCATTTAGTTCCAATTATATTTTTGTCCTTTGGTATGGAAACAAGTTCCCAAGTTTCACTATTCTCTATTTGGTTCAATTCTTCTTCCATGGCATTGATCCAATGCTTATCATTGTTGGCTTCTAAAAAGCTCTTCAGTTCTATCTTCGACAATAGAGAGAAGTTTATGTTTTCCAATGTATTCATTAACCTTCTCCTAGTTTGCACTCCAACATCAATATCACTGATGATTTGATTTTCTAAACAAATCTGGATGGTGCCCTTGTATCTTCCCTTTCTTCTTCTTCTTGACTTTCTCCTGCTACTTCATCTTTCTTGAAGTTTGATTCTTCTAAATGAATATTAGTTGGTACACTCACTTGTTTAGGCCTAGTTTCATCCATTCTAACACTGACACTCTCTACAATTGTTTGCAGCCTTTTATTATAGCATCTACAGGCTTTACTCTTTGAGGAACAACCACGAAAAATACCTTCATCGGCTCTTGAGTCGAACTTCCCCAAGTCTTCATCATCTCTTTTGATGTAGCATTTGCCTCCAAACACTTTGAAGTATTTGACCAAAGTTGGTCTACCCTTCCATAGCTCATAGGGTGTTTTACTATTGTTTATCCTGATTTGTCCTCTGTTCAAGATGTAAACTAAGGTGTTGACTACCTCTCTCCAATATCTATCTGAAAGCATGGATTCGTTTAGCATTGTTCTTTTCATTTCTTGCACAGTTCGATTCTTTCTCTCTACAACTCCATTTTGTTGTGGAGTCCTAGCGACTGAGAAATGTCTCTTTATTCCATGTTCTTCACAGAATTCATTGAATTCATTTGAGAGGAACTCAACCCCTCGATCCGACCTTAGGCATTTGATCTTTAGATCCATTTCATTTTCAACCAAAGCTTTAAACTTTTTGAATGCCTCAGATTTCTCTTTTAAAAAGGCAACCCATGTCATTCTAGAATAATCATCAATAAGCAGCATAAAATAACTCACCTTGTATGCTTTGTGTTCTTGTGGGATCACACAGGTATGGATCAATTCGAATGGCTTGGTTGTCGAGTACTCTTTTGATCTAAAACTCGCTCGTGTTTGCTTCCCATGCTGACATTGCTTACAAATAGTGTTTGAAGGTTTTGTGATTTTCGACATGTCTCTTACAGCATTCTTAGTGTTGATTTCACTAAATTGTCAAAATTCATATGGCCCAATTTTTTATGCCAAAGTCAGCTTTCATCAACTTGACTCATGTAGCATTCCTCTCCTTTTACTTCATTGAGTATGTATAGATTATTTGATGTTTTGTTTACATTTGCATCTAATTTTCCTATGTTTGCTCTCCTGATCTCGCGGCCTTGAGCATCAAATGTGAGCGTGTGTCCTTGATCACACATTTGGCTAACACTCAATAGGTTATGCTTCAACCCTTCAACGTACAAAACATTTTCAGTTTTTGTCTTTCCATTATCAAGGTTGAGGGTACCTTTCCCGGCAATCCTAGTTGTAGCCTTATCCCCAAACTTTACTGTACCTTCACTCATTTTCTTCAAAGTGAGAAATTTGCTTCTATCAACTATCATGTGGCTTGAACACCCACTATCAATATACCACTACTACCCTTCGTCTTGTGCATGAAACGTTGTCTGAACAAGCATAGATTTTTCCTTTTTTTTATTAACCTCCTCTTGCTTCTCTCTCCATATTTTTGTAGATTCCTTTTTCTTTATAACCAGGGTAATCATCTTGTTCTGTTTAGGGGTTTCTATGAAAACACTCCTACATAATCGTGTTATATGTTCATAGTTCCAATTATAACATATAGTATTATTCTCATTATAATTCAATAAAGGGGCAAATGAGTTATAGTTTCTACTGGAATCTCCATAAATGACTTTTCCATAGTTCCATGCATATTCATTTCTTGTATGTGCATTACACTCTATTGCTCTATGACCAAATTGATTGCAAGAATAGTAATAACCATAAAAGTAGCTAGTGTACCTTATCACATTGTTCTACCTTGACGGAAATGATCTTTTGAGACCTCTAACAGGGATGTTCTTACCTCTGTTCTCTCTGAGGAGAATTGACATGCTCTGTCTTCTTTTCGCTTTCTATATTCACAAACTTCTTAAGTGCATCCGCATAGTTCTTTGGCTTCTTCGTATTTACTTTCTTTGATGAGTCTGTAGATTTTGAAATTTGCCCTTTTTCAGTGTTCTTTTGGTTCTCATCATAGCCAATGACATAGTTAATGAACGACAACCTTTGACTATTTAGTATGTTACTCAACACTCTGGTACTCTTCTCAAATTTTGATATGTTCTTCAACTCATATGTTGTCTTCTCCAATTCTAATTTCAAGGCAATTATTTCAGATTCTTGCATTTTGCACTTGTCCTCCTTTGTTTTCAATTTGGCTCTTATTTCCTCCTTGATTCTTTTCATTTCGTCTAATTGAGTTTTTAAGCCACTGATAACCTTGTCTAACTCTTCAACATTCTGTGTCATATTTGTTTTCAATGCAATATCTTCCTCTTCATATTTTTGAATTTGTACTCTTTGTTTCCAATTCTTTTTCTTTAGCATTTTTATCTCTCCCAAGGCACAAATCAGCTCTTCTTCAAGACCTACCACTCATTTTCGACATCATCCTCTTCTACCAAGGTGTATGTACTTCTAGAAGCTTCGGGTTTTGTTTCTATTGCCATGAACAAAGTTTCCTCTCTGTCACTGTCTGATATTTCTTCATTGCTCTCCTCCGCTGAGCTACTATCCTTTTTGGAATAGAGGCTTTTCTTGTACTTTTCTTATACCCACTTTGTTTGAACTTTTTCTTGAAGTGAGGCTTGCTTTCCTTCTTTTTCCTTTCATTGTTATTATTTTCTTTATTTTGACTATCATCCTTATGAGGACACTTGGCAGCAAAATGTCCTATCTTACCACAATTAAAGCATTTGAAAGGTAACTTACCTTTGTATTTTCCAAACCCCTTTGTAAGCTTTTTGACAAACAAAGCCTCCTTTTCATCTAGTTCGTCACTAGTTTCATCGCTTGATTCAGTTTCTTTGTTTTTTGCCTTTTTTGAGGCTTTGAAGGCTGCCTCCCTTTTAGACGTTTTTTCTTTTTCAGTCTTCATCTCGTATGGCGTGAGAATTCCATGTAACTCATCCATTGTTAATTTGTTTAGATCATTTATTTCTTCAATCACAAAAATTTTTGCACCAGATCTTAAAGGTAGAGACCTTAATACCTTTTGGACGATTACAAATTCTTTGACTTTTTCACCAAGCCCTCTGATAATGTTGACAATTTCGTCTACACGAAGTAGATAGGCCGCAATGTTTTCATCCTCTCTCATCTTCAAACTTTTGAATTGTCTCCTATGAGTTTGAAGCTTGCCCATCTTTACTTTGTTATCTCCCTCATAGATGGTCGTAAGTTTATCCCAAATCACCTTAGTCGAGTCGCACTACATTACTTTTACAAACTCAAATTCTGACAAACCACACAGAATAGCATTCATGGCTTTTGCATTATTTTCACTAGCCTTCTTTCCTGTTGTATCTGTTAGTGGAGTCTGTGGCACTGTGTATCCATCCACAACTGCTCGCCAAATGTCAAAACCAAGGGCCATTAGATATGTCCTCATCCTTATACTCCAGAATGCGTAATTTGTCCTGTTGAACAATGGAGCCTTGTTAGTGGAGAAACCTCCCTGAACCTGATGACTGGCCATATGTGTTTCCAGGATCTGCCTTCCAGTGGTTAAATTGATCTTGAAGGAACCTTGCTCTGATACCAATTATTGAGCACACACCACACTGAGAGGCGGGTGAATCAATGTGTAATAATTATTTACTTTCTTTCTAATTAACTTTCATAAAAAAACCATTCACATAAGAACAATTAAATGCACAACACAAAATTTACGTGGAAAACCCTCAGTGGAGAAAAACCACACTTGAAAGGCTGCTTGGATCTCCTGTCCAAATCCAACCATAAGATTAATAATTCTTTTTACAAAATTTTTGTAGGCACCAACCTACTTGGAGACACCAATCCCCAATGCCAAGCACCAACTTAGCAAGAGACACTTATCTCTTTGAATCGAAGCACCAACTTCACTGCCAAGCACCGACTTAGCAAAAGACACCGATCTTTCTGTTCTAAGACACCGATCTCACTTAAACAATTTCCACCTTCTAACTGTTGCTTTGTCAACAAATGATGGCACAATCAAGTTTTGCTCTTCTCCATCTTCTCTCTCTTCTTCCTCTTCTCCTTGTACATAATAGAAAGAATTATTTCTTACTTTCTAACTCCCATTCATTTCTCTTTTATACCTCTTTATGCCTCTTGGAAAGGGTGTGATTTCTCCCAAGGGATACGATCTCTCCAAAGGTGGTCGGCCATCATTAATACATATTTGACTCCAAATTAAAAACATTTTATTGCTGATCAGTCTTGTCAATTGTCGTCCGTCACACTAGGCGAGTCTGCAGCTGCTGAGTGGGCGAGTCCAGAGCTACTGGGCGAGTCCAGAGCTACTAGGCGAGTCCAAAGATCTTCACATTGCCTTTGACATCAATGACAATATTCCAACACTGGTAAGCTCCGGTAGATCCAATAGAGGTCTTTTTAACATGGTCTCTAATGCATCATGGCCTTTCCCTAGCTATGACATTAAAGAAATTAGGACTTGAATGACAAAGATCTCTAGCTTGTGAACAATTATAGAATATTGTGTACACCTAGTCATGCCCTAAACTCAGAGCCTTATGTAAATTAGGTGTTAAACTGACTAAGGAGCAGCAATAGCTAATTTGATAGACCCTCGGCTCTCTTAACTAATAAAAAACTTTCAATTGCTATGGATAAAAGTGGGTGGGAAATTCTTAGAATGTTATTTCAGGGAAAGGGGATGCAGAATCAACGGACAAGTTTTGGGGACATCTAGAGAGACCCCCAAAATTTCAGAGAGGACAGGAGATGTCAAGGGATATGACTTGGGGCATCCCCAAATAATATAAAAACTGTCAAAATAATGCAAATTTTTTAATTAGTGATCATTGATTATCCATAGACTGAAAAGTAAACAGAATACAGCATGCAATAATGCATAAAATTCAATGAGGTAAAGTATTTCTCATTGCTAAATTGAAACGTTTAAACTACATATTTTTGTTCTGCATTACCTATTAATACACTTGCTTCATTAGATGGTACCATTGAGATGAATCCGTCTCTGTGTTTTGGGACTAAAATGTGTGCAAGCAATTTATTGAATGTTTTCACACAGATGACTGACTGACCAATGCCATCGACTTACAACTTTAACCAGCACTCTTAATTTATGATGGCAACATACAAACATTATACATTGTTTAAATCACATAACTTAGTAGTGAACTTGCGAGAGCAATGGATACATTGTCTTGTAACTGATGATACAACCCTTCCATCCACACTGTAGCCCACAGCAGCATGCTGTAAAAAATAAGACAAATAGGTAACAGCACAACCAGCACCGTGCAACAAACAATATTATGCAAAACTCGGATACGATTCCCCATCTTTTGGTCCAATAGCATAAAACAAAAGGGAAAAATATATGGTGGTTTTTCATTTTGATCTATTTTGAGTTGGTGAGGCTTAGGGCTCAAATGCCAAAATATGATTATTAGGACACCTGCGTTCAAAGCTTGGTCGAGGAGATCTCCTCGAGAGGGGATATGCACAACATTGGAGGCCAGGCAATCCTGGTTTCGGGTTTGGGTTCTACAGCTTAAGGTTGTGGCGATCCACGGCTTACACCTAAGGGTGAGCTCCAAAGAGAAGGGTAGAGACGATATGAGGGAAAAATTGCACCACTCCAATGGTTCAGACAGAGTTACCCCAATAATTTGGGAATGACTTGGCACCTTTGATGAGTTGCATTTTTTTTCACAGATAGTTACCTCGCAACGGAATAAGGGTTTGGTTGCATTCTTGGGTAAAGTCCAGCACGCTACTGTACATAGTAGCTAATATCAGACAAAAATATGCTTATCAGCCATCCACATTTTCAGTTCCTATCATGTCTGTGGAAAGTGTGTTTGAAAGTGAAGAGTTGTGAAAAACTTAATAACATGCAAGTAAATCTTATGTCTGAATGAGTTACCTTCTGAACAGATAAAGCCACGGCCACATCATTGTTCCTTTCAACAGTTGGGGAGGCCAAATCCATCAAGCCAAATGCTTCGAGGGATGTTACATGCTCATCAGTCCATGAATCTACCCACTTCCCATCGCTCCTCCTAATTGTGATCACCCCTCGGGAAGGGCACTTTTTCGTGTACCCGCTTCTCCTTGGATGCCTTCTATCCCTCTATCAACAATACCCATCTCAAAATCTGTCACAAAAGAACATAATAATGAAGTTCCGTATAAACAGAATAAGATGCACTCCACTTACTTGATGAATCTCATCCTTGGCTCTACACACTCCATTGTTCCCTGCAAAGACAAGCAATGTTTTGTAAGAACGTCGAACAGAATGAAGTTTAGATTAGAAGTTTCGTTATAAAAATCTGGACATGCTCCCCTGTTTCTGGTCAGGCATCCAAAAATGAAAAGTTCTGCTCGAGAGTTCAGTAAATGAAAAAATCATATTTGTAACAATTTGTAACAAAGGAGGAGAATTACTCAACGTGAAAATGCACGGACAGGAGGGAGTGTAGAACTCAAGGCGAAAATGGCATGGGCCATCTTCCACCCCGGATATTTCTTTTATCAGATAAAACATAATACCCTCGTGTTGTGGTAGGTATATGGCAAGCCATAATTCTCAACAATCCGTAAAGCCGTGTTTCACAGCCATCATTCTTCTTAATTATCATGGATTACCTATTGTTAATGAGAGAACTGGATAAGGATGATATATAAAGCTTATAAATTTTGAAAAGAAATTCGAAACAGGATGTGAATGTCTATTGAGGAAGCGCTTATTAGAATCAAAAAGGGTGGGCCACGCCTAAATGAATCGTACGAATTAATATTCTCGGAAACCAGTTTGCATAAGAAAAGGGAATACGTTTGGTCTCAATAGAAATATATTTAGAGAATCATATGTTTCCACTACAATTTAGTAGAATAAACTTTCAACAAAGGGACAATGTAATATTCAATCATATTAGTATGGATGGTTGATTTTGTGTTATTAATTGAGTTTAAGTGATATATAATATAGAATGTTTAAATAAAGAATGTTTAGTTAAATGTTGAATACCTATAAATTTTATTGGACTCTAGAGAGTGTGTCGTGTGCTATTAGTCGAGTGTTTTTAGACTCATCTTATTAGTGGGTACTTGCTTATGGTTATGATTTCGGTGTGTGTGGAAGGTATTGCTTGCATAGCAAATACTGAAACACTTCTTCATAATCACAAAGTCCCTTCCCAATTCATAGTTCTCGTGGTGGTGGTGGTTCTATTTTGTCAAACCCTACTAGATGTAGAGTTCGATAGTAAGAAAACCTCCCTTTACTCTCACTCTGTCACCCCTAGGAAGAATTGATTGAAGAAGATAATAAGGAGAAATATAATTATGGGAGGGAGTTAATCCCTTATATAGTGAATCCACCCATTGGAAGTGGCTAAAGTTGGGGTGACAAGCCAGATGATTTTTTGTTGCCACCAACTTTGCTTTATGTTCTTGTGGCTTAGTCTTCTACCTTGATACTTTAGTATGTTATGGACTATTTATTATGTTAGCTTGGTTATGTTCAATTTTTTTGATTGAAAATATTGTTGTTGTTTTAATATTATATTTAAATTCTCTACTAAGTATATAGTTATTGTTTTGGTTCTAAGGATCGATATGATGTTTAGGAGAGTGATGCATCCACTCATTTTTATACAAATAACGATATATAATTTATATTATTAATAAAGATGAATTTTTCAATCAAAAATTTATAAATTTTCTTTTACTTAAAATTGTTAAAAAAAATAATGGTTAAAGGAAGTTATATGTGTACACATAACCCCTCATAATTTTTTGATAAAGATTAACACTTTTGATTGGATCTATGAATCAGAAGAAGTAGCTTTTATAGAAATCAGAGCTGCAAACTGGCCCTAGGTCACAACGAGGGGCCTAGTACCCCAAACCACAAGGTAATAACACCAACCAACCTCCCCACCATAGCAAAAGATACAAATATATAGAGAATCCCTCACCACGACATTGGATTGGAGAAAGCAAACCAACAAAACATCAATCATCAAGAAATAAAAGATACACATACACCTAAAAATAATTGAGAACCTACAACAATCTCGCAACAAACACATTGTCACCTAACACCAAACTCATAACAAACAAACAACCAATTAATAGCCATAGGCAAAACTGCATAAAATAATTACTCAAGCTAACAAAAGGTGGTAAAAGTCCCAACAGACTTCATCCACAAGTGGGATCATTCTTCTCCTAGAGAGGAGTTCCTCCCTCGTCCTTTAAAAACCATCTTTAATCAAAAAATTTACATCCAATCTCAACCTATCTGCCTCCGATCTCTGACATCTATGCTTGCCTAAGGCACCAACTTCAGCCTTAGGTTTCCTGCATAACACCTCATAATTAATAAAATACAAAACTATTTTTTATATAATGTTTATCCATAAATGCTTTCTTATTATTATGGATTATGGAAACTTTATATCTCTCAAATATTATGTTGTATGGTTATATCTTCTATCAAAACTTTTACAAATTGATATGTTGATTCTATAATTGTGGTGGTGAATAAAATAAAGGACTTACACAAATTTTGGTTCACCTTCAGAGAAATAAAAAGGATTTGCTAGGGTTTCCCATGGTTAACTTGCCTTTCCTTGTGTGTTTTCTTTCCAACCTTACATACTGCTTATGTGGGTCTTTTCAGGGGTCATGCGCATTAATTGTGTTTAATGATCTATGTTGTAGGTGGGCTAGCCTTATATAATAGCTTCTCCACTCTCAATTACAATTGTTGTTGTAGGAGACAAGAAGAATGGTGCCCAAAAGAGCTCAAAAGTTTATCTTGAAGATCTACTACGAGGTACTCCTTCTATTCTTCCCTCTCAGCCAAATGTATGTCTTTTGGGTGATATTGTTGAAAATGCATGTAAACGGTATGAAAATTTCTCACTTGTTACTTAATTTATTGGTCAAGTCCCTCAAAGGAGTCTCTTTAGAATTGGTTTCACCGCCATTGGGATCCTGCAGGCATCTATGTGGTCGACATCTGGAACCTTACCAAAGGGTCTTTCCTATTTACTTTTATAGAGTTATTTGAAGTCCAAACCCTCTTTGCTAAATCAAGTTACTTATTTATATGAAATATGCTTTTGATTTTATCCAATTGGACCCAAGAACACAAAGCTATATACCAAACCTCTCTTATAATTCTTGTTTAAGTTGAGCTTCTTGGCCTATCGATGTACCTTTGGTCCTTTATGGAGCAAATTTTTGTGCCCATTGGGCACATTGTTTGCCAAGAACAACCCAAGTGGTTCTCCTCCTGCCCCAACAAACATGTTTACAGTGAGGTGGACCTATCCACAGTGATATCCATGTAGATGATGCCCATTGGTCATAAAAAGTTGTGTACTTCAACCTGCCTAACACTTATTTTCATTGTCAAGAGTCCAACCATAGTATTAAAGATTATCCCCTTATGGGATGTTTGAAGCCTTCTTTAGCCCCCTCTGTAACCTAAGAAACCCAAGGTGGCAGAAAATGGGGATGGTTGAACCATGGTAAACTCTTAAAAATTACATCCATGGCTGAAACCCTCCTCTCCAACAACTTCTTCTCCAGTAAACAAGCCTTCTCAAAAGATACCCACCTCACCTCCCCATGTTGTTTTGGTCCCCCAAGTCCTTCAAAGCCTAGTTTTTAACAATTCCCATGATTCTATGGTCCTTTTTGTTGGGATATCCTCAGCTAATAGCTCATTTTCTCGATAATCATGTAGCCCACCTCATGGTGGTGGTAACTCTCTCCAAGGCGAGCATGGGGCTAAATATTGCTCTATCATGCTGAGAGGCTCTTCTTGCCCAAACCAACGTAATAGTTTTACAGTGTTAGCATATTTTAAGGATAGTCAAAGAGAGATCTTGTTATTGCATTAATCTTCACCTTGGAGAGAGTTCTTCAGGCTCCCTCTGACTAAGCCATTATATTGGGACAATCCCGGCTGTGGGTAACCTATGATAGGGTTGAACCTCTAGAGAAGGTCGACTTCCTCTTGATGGATCACCTAAACTAATGCTACTATAGGGAAAAGGGTTAGAAAGGGGGAAGGGCTCCTAAGAAGGCTAAAAGGTGATGCACCAAATAAAAATGGGGAAATCCCATAAGCTTGAACCCACACTAGATCTACAGAAGATAATCCTAGCTCACACAACCTCACAATCTAGCTAATTGCATAAGTGTTTCATGGACTAGGTTCAGGTAGAACACTAATCTAGATCAACAATACCTTGAAAACACCCTAAAGGAGGTCAGAAAGGAGGACAATGAATGAGGAATATTCTTTTTCACTATGTCATCATGCATAATTCACTTAACACAGATCCAAGGCAAACGATGGGTAAAGAAAGTTTTTTATTGCATCAATAGGCAGTTCTTACAAATGCTTGACAAGGTTTAGCCTAATCAAGATGAGCATATTTTGCAATATCTTAGAGAGTCCCTTGCTCTTCAAACTCAAAGAGTCCTTGTGAGAGTCTAGAATGAGAGAGAGAGAGAGAGAGAGAGAGAGAGAGAGAGAGAGAGAGAGAGAGAGAGAGAGAGAGAGAGTGTGGACACAAATAAGAGATATAGGAGAAAGGGGAGGAGAGAGAAGGAACATGCCATCCAAGATCATTAAATGAACCACCACCACATTTTCATCAAATCAACACCAATTCTTTATTGACAAGTTAAATTTGTATTTGTCCTAATAGCCCCTCAAATCTTATCATTGGCTGAGAAAAAAGCACTAGAAGACAATAGTTTGTCGAAGATGAGGAGTCACGTTCCTACTATGGAGAAAACTCTTTGAGAACCTAAAAATATATTAAATGTTTCAACTACTTTCTCCAACCACTAGATCTCCATCTCGAGACTCTACACCATCTTCCACTTGACTTGATTTTGAAGACAAAATATTCATATCTTGAATCTGATAGAGCCATACCAAGTCTACTTTGAGCAGTAGCAGGTACCTTTTTGTCGAGAAGATGACTATTTTGGAAGATAAGACACTTCTTCATTAATCACATACATGTCCTTATTGCCATATCTGAGCACATATCTTACTATAAATTGAAAACCAATCTCATTTATTAGTTTTCATATAGCTATAATATTGATGAAAACCTATAGGTTGTATAGTCCTGTCTTGAACTATATTAGGTTTAAACAAACCTATTTTGCCTTTGAACCTCATGGAAGCCAAGACTCATCATCTACATAAATCTTCTTTAAAGAGTAATGATCATAGCCATCAAACAATACTGCAACCCTAGAAAATGGGCCCCATAAGTTATAAATCTTCGAACCAAACGTCAAAACTGTACTTTAATGATGATGGAACTTCATCATAACTATCCTGTCTATATGAATGTATCTACTTGTGACATTTGATTGAGCTTTAATGATGACATAACTCTTTGAAGCATTTACTCTAGTTCAATCTAGGTCACATGTTTGACCTCTACTCAAAATCTTGTCTTTAACTTTTAATTTTGACTATAGATCTTGATCTAGGCCTTCAAGATTAAGACACTTGGCAATTGCACATGTATCCTCATGATACATTGTCAATTTCATCTGCTCCTATGATTGCACCACATGGTGGCCTCGTATTTAATCTAAGCTCCTTGACTTTTTGACCTTATGCATATCATTGATCTTCCTTTGTATGGCTTGAATGTGTACCATTAATTTACCTAACAGTTACCATAGTCGTGACACTTGGTAGTTGTGCATTCATTCCCAAGATTTGTTGACTTTTTGACCTTTGCTCATCGTTGATCTACTTTGGTACGATGGATCACACACCATTGGATCTTTTGGACCCACTGACATTACCAATCACCATGCATTATTAGATTTTTATTTGGGCACCCACGATCTTAACACTTATCAACTCTACATTCATCCTTGAGAACTTTTGAATTCAAATAGCTATTTGTTATAAATTTAACTTGACATCCTCGTGCATGTCCCACTCTGTTGGTTTAACTTTGAAGCTTTATATTTTGAGATAGAAAAGACATCAAGATATGAAATTTATAGAGGATGATCTAGACATGAAATACATCATGTCCATGTAATCTTTTTGGCCTGAGAGGATTTCTAAGTGAACTTATTAAATGCATAATCAAGCTAACCCATTCATTTCTACGTGATGTTTGACGATGCTCTAGTCTCTCTAGACTTAAGCTCAAAATTTCAAGGCTCAAAATGAGTTTTTGAGACCTATGAAACCTAATTTATGTCCATGAAGGTCATGATCACCATGAGAACCTACTGATTTTCTCTCTCTCTTACAATTCTTAGACCTATTTCCAAATCATTTGATCATTCACTCAATCAAGAAATTTGTTGGCTGATATAAACCATATCTAGTAAAGGCTTCTTATGTGGGCCAAATATGGCCAACATCTTTGGTGACTCAATGATCCAGGCATCAATTTAGGCAACAATTCGGGTGACAGTTCCACCCCAATTGATGACGGAACTTCCGGGAGCCATAACTTTTGCACCGTAGCTCCAATTGACTCGCCGTTTGAACCGTTGGAAAGCTAAGAACGAGGGGAACATCGTGAAATGGCATCGAGCTCTGCTCGATGAAGTTTGACCCCCGAAAACCCAACGGAAGTGCCTCAATTTTCAATTTTAATAGTGCTGTCTAAAAATAGTAAGTTGCTAAAAATAGTAATTCCTCGAATTATGTATTGTTTTAAATATTGGAAGTCGTACCACTTCATCTCCCTCGAGATTGGTGACCTTCCACATCCTTCCCATGCCTTCAAATTGTGTATAAAAGAAGAGGTAACCAGAAATGTAAAGGAGATATCTCTTCCCAGAGATAAGCATATATTTGTATTGCGAATTTAAGTAATACTACATCTCTTCTCAGAGAATTCATTGTTACTGTGTTATTTCTATGTTATTGTGATATTTATCAACCAAGACTTCTGAGTTTTGGATCACTCAATTGGGAAACATGTATGCTATGCTTGAGAACCCAGATCATTTGTCTTGACTAGTCCATTGGGCATGGAGTCTCCTCTCTGGTTCAACATATTGATCTAAAGCTTAAAACGCTGCCCATTTCTAGAAGACTTCCTCTTGAAACAATAAGGACCAAAAAGAAACAAAACAATAATTGTGCACAAGGCACTTATGGAAGGGAACACACAACATAAAAGGAAACTAACCTAAACAAAGCAAGGACAACTAACCTACTAAACAAATGTGCACAAAGGTACTTAGAGAAAAGCATGAAATTTACTCTAATATATATAATATTGTACATTAATTTACAAGCACCTCCCTCTTGGGTCAAATGGAAAACTTTTGATATCATTCACTTGTAACAAACCAAGATGAAAAATACCTTACTTTGGAGGTACCAAAAATGGTGAACCAGGCAGCTTGATGGCCAATCCTTTTGATGTGCTCTCCAATGGATGAAAAGGAACAAACATGCCTCCAACGTAGACATACTAGTCTAAGTCTTCCAAGTATGGTTCATGTTGGAATGTAGGAGCATTGTTGTTCATCACCCTTGAGAAAGTCTTACATGAAGACTTCATTTAGGCTCTTGGGAGCAACTGCACCTAGTTCACTTGGTGGTTCAAAAAAGACCATATCCTTCCCCCTTATCCTCGTGTAAATTAGGACTGATCATGCTTAGAGAAACATGCTCATAAGATCTTGGAAGAAGGGCATGTCCCTTAATCTCTTCTGAATCTTTGGTTATGGCATTGAACCACTGCCACAACCCTTCAAATTTTTTATTGGTATGTTCTTTTAAGCATTTGAGATGGTTCTTTCATCAACCTCACTCAATATTTTATCTTGATCTTCAACAATAAATGAGGGTTGATTTAACCATCAAAGGTCTAAAATATCACACATGTCTTACTCAAGCTCTAATCTACTTTCCTCTTGCTTTAACATATTAGGGTTATCCTCAACTGACACCTCATCTTGAAGTGGACCAACCTCAGGCACCTAGTTCTAATCCTCTTCTTCATCTATTTAGAATGGACCTTCAGTAGTCCATTCAAAGTCTACTCTATTTTCAACTTGAGGATTGTCCTCATCAGGATCCAATTCATTAGTGTCAAAGCCATGCCAAGAAGGTTAGTTTAATCTTTATTCTTCCCCTTCTAAATGGAGTGGGTTGCCTATTATGATCTCCTCATCATAGACAATTGCATTATCCTCTTTAGGTTCACCTATGTGTTAAGTTGTGGAGCTAAAAGCTTCACTGATGCAAATGGTGGAGGTTGCTGAGTGTTAAAGTAATCGACGTTGATCTGATCAACCGATGTCAGCAATATTCAGTGTACGCAGTAACCAACATCGGTTAGGGGTCAGTCGGTATCGGTTAGACAAGAACCGATGTCAGCAACCTGTGTGTGCGTGTGTGTTTGCATGCATTTCCATAACTGGTCTAATTTTAGATGGACAATTAGTTTGCATGTAAAAGACTAATTTTAGTCTTGAGTCTGCGTTTCTAATTATTGTAATTAAGAAGTCTAATTATTGTTTATATGGGATCTATTTAAGAGACCCATGGGGTTGTATTGTAAAGTGTGAAGGATCAAAAGGACTTGTCAAGGACAAGGACAAGGGTTCTTCCAAGTGTAAGATCAGTTGATCTGCAGGTGTGCAAGATTAGGGAGATCTACGTGGTAAGTAAGGTCAGTTGATTTGCAAGTGTGTGTGTGCAAGGTCAAAGGAGATCTGTGGGGTAGCAAGATTAAGGAGATCTGCAACACAACAAGGAGCAAGATCAGGGAGATATACTTGGAGTACTTTGAGTACTTGGTGGTACTGGCAGTATTGTTACTTGTTGGTGGAAACAACAACTTAGTTATTGAGTTGATTGTGTTTGTAATTGAGAGAGAGAACTCTTGAGGGAGAATTAATGTACGCCCAAGAGGTGTGGGAAGAGTGTGATTTCTTCATTGTATTTCCTTCTGGAAGAGTGTTAATACAAGATTGTATTGTCTCTCATATTCTGTGTTGTTTCTGAATTCTAGTTACATATTACTTTTGGTTAAATTTCGTGTTTAGTTGCTTATACAAAGGTAACCAATTGTGCTCTTAAGGAGTAGGATCCTAACAATTGGTATCAGAGCTTGGTTCACTAACAGGTGGTATCAGATCGTGTTAATGTTTGTTGATTACAGGTCACTCTCAGGGGGTTCTAATTGAGTGGGAGTAAAGCAATGATAGAAGAAAGTAAGCTAAGAATGGAGAAATTCAATGGCAAGAATTATCAATTACTATATTGTGGAAAGAAAGGGCAGGTAAAGAAAGATTGTTGGTTGGTAGAAGATCAGCATGAAGAAAATAAAGAAGTAAATGATGCAGGTATTGTTGCACGAGATGCTCTTATATGTTCCTTGGATAAAGTAGAATCTTGGGTTTTAGATTCAGTTGCCTCTTTCCATGCAACCCCAAATAGAGTATTTTTCCATGATTATGTCCATGGAGACTTTGGAAAGATTTATTTAGGGGTTGGTGAGCCTTGTCAAATTGTTGGCAAAGGGGAAGTGTAGCTAAAATTGCAGACGGGCAACACATGGGTGTTGAAGGATGTCATGCATGTCCCAGTCCTGAAGAGGAGTCTAATTTTTGTAGGAAAGTTGGGTGATGAGGGTTGCACAATAACTCTCACAGCGGAATCTTGGAAAGTTTCCAAGGGTGCACTTGAATTTGCATGTGGTAAGAAAGTAGGTACTCTTTATCTATCTACTTGTATTACTAAGTCTCCTTCTGGTTTATCTACTTCAGATGTAGATGCAAAGATGTGGCTCTGTAGGCTTGGTCACATGAGTGAGAAGGGAATGCATGTTCTTAAGAGGAAATCTGATGTCTTTAACAAACTTAAGAACTGGAAAGCCTTGGTTTTCATGGAGAAGATCATGGACAGAGATCAGCTCAAAAGGCTAAATAATTATGAGCAGGGTAGTGTTGATTTGGACAAGGTTATCATCTAAAATGAGCTCGCAGGTAAAAATCATCACTCACAAGAAAACACAGTTATCAACGTCAGTTAGGTGAGAACCGACGTCGAACAGGCAGGAACTGACGTCGGTCATGTGCAGACCAAAGTCGGTGATGTTGGGCAGGTAGACACCGATGTTGGTCAGGGAACCGACGTTGGCAGTCAGGTTAGTCACATGGAACCGACATCGGTCGGGTGTAGACTGAGAGGTGACCGAGATGAGTCACTGTCAGAATGAATTTTGGGTGGACAATAAGTTGTCAAGGAGTCTTAAACACCCATGTGGAGGATTGAAAGGGTAAGTAAGCCTCAAATTCGTTATTCCCCTTCTTCACACTACTTGTTGCTCACTTATGGTCAAGAACCAGGAAGTTTTGAAGAGGCAATGCAGGTAAAATCCAGAAAACAGTGAAAGCATGGCATGAATGAGGAAATTGATTCCTTGGGAAAGAACCAAATGGGAGATTTGGTAGAGTTGCCAGCCGGGATGAAAGCACTAAAAGATGAATGGATTCCTAGGTTAAAGAAAGGAGAGAATGGACAGGTGAGACAGAAGGCCAGGTTATATGGTCTTGAGCAAGCTGCAGGACAATGGTGTTTAAGGTTTGACAGGTGTATGACAAAGCATGGCTTTAGTCAATGTCAATGTGACCATTGTGTTTATTTTACCAAGTTGGATAATATTAGCTACATTATCTTGTTACTGTATGTAGTGTATATGCTTGTTGCAGGGTCACACATGCAGGAGATTACTGAGCTAAAGATAAAGTTAGTTTAGAGGTTTGCCATGAAGGATTTGGAAGTAGCAAAGAAATTCTTTGGCATGAGTATTTCTAGAGACAGAGAAAGTCATAGGTTGATTTTGTCTCCAGAGGATTATGTGAATAAGGTAGTGGAGAGGTTCAATATGTAGGATGCAGAACTGGTTAGCACACCTATGGTTGGACAGTTCACAAAACAGTGCCCTGAATCACATGATGAGGTTGAGTACATGAGTATTAGACCTGCTATTACCCAAGCAGTGGGAGTTGTCAGCAAGTTAATAGCCAATTCGGGAAAGAAGCACTGAAAAGTAGTTTAATGGATTCTCAGATATCTGAGAGGGACCAACAACAGGTATACATGCTATGCAGGGTCAAGCACTTTTCTACATGGGTATGTAGATTCAGATATGGCAGGTTACTTAGATGACAGGAGAAGCACCACAAGATATGTGTTCACTGTTGGTGGTACGGTGGTTAGCTAGATTTTTGAGATGCAAAAGGTTGTTGCAGTCACGGTGGCTAGCAAGGATAAGAACCCTATGGAAATGTTAACAAAGCTGGGAACAAAGGAGAAGTTGAATCTTCATTCAACTTCTGTTGATCTTCAAGATTGAACTTGAAGAGGGATACAAGCTAGGAAATAAAATTAGATGATGTACAGGGAAAGGTACAGGTACAGGTGTGTTGTTTATCTCCAAGTGGGAGATTGTTAAGTTGTGGAGCTAAAAGCTTCACTGATGCAAATGGTGGAGGTTGCTGAGTGTTAAAGTAACCAACATCAGTCTAATCAATCGACATTAGCAATATTCAGTGTACGCAGTAACTAACATCGGTTAGGGGTCGGTCGGCATCGGTCAGACAAGAACCGACGTCGGCAACCTCTGTGTGTGTGTGCGTTTGCATGTGTTTCCAGAACTGGTCTAATTTTAGACAGACAGTTAGTTTGCATGTAAAAGACTAATTTTAGTCTTGAGTCTGCGTTTCTAATTATTGTAATTAGGAAGTCTAATTATTGTTTGTATGGGATCTATTTAAGAGACCCATGGGGCTATATTGTAAAGTGTGAAGGATCAAAAAGACTTGTTAAGGACAAGGACAAGGGTTCTTCCAAGTGTAAGATCAGTTGATCTGCAGGTGTGCAAGATCAAGGAAATCTACATGGTAAGTAAGGTCAGTTGATCTACAGGTGTGTGTGAGCAAGGTCAAAGGAGATATGCAGGGTAACAAGATCAAGGAGATCTGCAACACAACAAGGATCAAGATCAGGGAGATCTACTTGGAGTACTTTGAGTACTTGGTGGTACTGGCAATATTGTTACTTACTGGTGGAAACAACAACTCGGTTATTGAGTTGATTGTGTTTGTAATTGAGAGAGAGAACTCTTGAGGGAGAATTATTGTATGCCCAAGAGGTGTGGGAAGAGTGTGATTTCTTCATTATATTTCCTTTTGGAAGAGTGTTAATACAAGATTGTATTGTCTCTCATATTCTGTGTTGTTTCTGAATTCTAGTTACATATTACTTCTGGGTAAATTCCGTGTTTAGTTGCTTATACAAAGGTAATCAATTGTGCTCTTAAGGAGTAGGATCCTAACACTATGACTATAAGATCCTCCTCTATCCTTTGTAAAGGCTCTTTCTGAGAAAGGGAGATGTTGGGAGGGTGAATAAGTTCACCTTGCTTGCAGCTTAAGAGAGTGTCTTTCCAACTAGGGACTTTGAATGGCTTCTTTGGTGGCTCTTGAATTAGTGCTTGGACCTCCACAACCAACACCTCCTCCTTCTTCTTTATGCCCTTCTGAACTGATTTCCTTGATGGAAATGAGTATGGAATAGACACTTTTTCTTCCTTTTGAATGGATATAGGAGAGGGTGGCCTCACAAGTGAGGGCATGACATATCTAGGGTCGAATGTGTTGGAGAAGATCCATGATGGAATGGTTTCATGCTCTTGAGTGGGAATGGCATAGGGGTAAGAGAGGGAAAATTGATTGGTTTAGGTTTGACATACTCTTTTTCCCACTGCTCAAACACTTTTTCAATAGATAATACCCACCCTTTCAATTATTTCTTCTCAACCCGTGGATAGTCAACTTCTTCAATTAGTGCCCACACATTCCAAAACTCTTGCAAGAATATCCTTATCCCCTCCATGGCATGAAAGGGGAATTCTTGTCCAAGCTTAACCCCCTCATTGATTTTCATGATTATTCTGCCTTGGTCCAGTATTACCTCTCTAAGCTTTGACAAGGATGGACTTTGACAAGGTTGACTAGGGGCTGATCAGTAACTCTTAAAGGTTGAGCTTGAGGCTCTTAGAGGGGAGAGGACACATAAGACTAATCCAAATGAGCCTACTACTCTTCATAAGATTTTAACACACTGTCTGTGTTTTGGATCATGCTTTTCATCATTATTATGTCCTCATCCTTACAAGATGACCATTTTTCACCCTCACAAATTGACCATTTGTTCTTGACCAACTGAAGAGCACTCCTTGCCTCTTATAGAACATGGATAGGGATAACTAGAGAAAATTACAAACCCCTACCAATCTCCCTTATCAACTCAATATAAATTGATAATGCTTGCTTGACTCCTGATAAGGATGTAAAAGGATAAGCCTAGTCTTGACAAAGGGAAATAGAAGACTGATTTGAATGCAAAGGAGGCTGACCTTGGTCATATGAAAGGGTGGGAGGAGGACAAAAGCCATGATAGGGTTGACAGGTTATTTGAGGGCCATTTACAAGAACACAAACATTATTTGCCTGATAAATGTGATGTTGAGGTAGATAATAAGCATGATGATCAAAAGATGGTTGATTGTACATAATAGATTACAATGATCAGGTACTTGGTTAGGTTACTTAAACCAGTTGATTGATGCTCAAAGTCACCATTGATGTTTGAACACTTACCTCTAAAGGTTGATTGGATGAATAGATCACCAAAACTCTTCACCAATGAACAATGTAGTAGTCCCATCGAGTATGCCAAAAACTGTTATGGCATCAATCTGTACCCTTGGAGAGAGTTCTTCAAGCTCCCTCCAACTAAGCCATAATATTGAGACAACCCTAGGCTGTGGGTAACCTATGATGGGGCTGAACCTTCAGAGAAGGCTAGCTTCCTCTTGACGAATCACCTAAACTAATGATACTACATGGAAAAGTGTTAGCAAGGGGGAAAGGGATCCTAAGAAGGCTAAAAGATGATGCACCAAATAAAAATGGGAAACTCCCATAAGCTTGAACCTACACTAGATCTATAAAATACAATGCTAGCTCACACAACCTCATAATCCAACTGATTGCATAAGTGTTTCATGGACTAGGTTCAGGCAGAACACTAATCCAAACCTGCAATATCTTGAAAACACCCTAAAGGAGGTCAAAAAATATGACAATGGACGAGGAAGATTCTCCTTCACTATGCCACCATGAAAAACTCACTCAACATAGATCCAAGGCAAGAGATTGGTAATGAAAGTATTTTATTGCATCAAGAGGCAGTTATTACAAATGCTTGATAGGGTTTAGCCTAATCAAGATGAGCATATTTTGCAATATCTTAGAGAGTCCTCTACTCTTCAAACTCAAAAAGTCCTTGTGAGAGTCTAGAATCTAAGGGAGAGAGAGAGTGGAATAAAATAAAAGATATAGAAGAAAGGGGAGGAGAGAGAAGGAACATGCCATCTAAGATCATTAAATGAGCTACCACCACTTTTTCATCAAATCAACACCAATTCGCTATTGACAAGTTAACATTTTATTTGTCCTAATAGCCCCCCAAATCTTCTCATTGGTTGAGAAAAAAGCACTAGAAGATAATAGTTAGCTGAAGATGATGATTCATGATCCTGTTATGGAGAAAACTCTTTGAGAACCTAAAAATCTATTAAATGCTTCAACTACTTTCTCCAACCACCAGATCTCCATCTTGGGACTCTATGTAGTCTTCCACTTGACTTGCTTGTGAAGATAAAATCTTCATATCTTGAATTTGATAGAGCCATATTAAGTCTATTTTGATTGGTGGTAGGTACCTGCTTGTTAAGAAGATGACTATTTTGGAAGATAAGACACTTTTTCATTAATCACATACCTATCCTTATCACCATATCTGAGTACAGATCTTACTATAGATTAAAAACCAATCTCATTTATTAGTTTTCATATAATTATAATATTGATGAAAACCTATAGGCTGTATAGTCCTATCTTGAACCATATTAGGTTTAAACAAACCTATTCTGCCTTTGAACCTCGTGGAAGCCGATAACTCATCATCTACATAGATCTTCTTTAAAGAGCAATCAATGATCACAGTCACAAAACAAAACTACAACCCCCAAAAATAGGCCTCGTAAGTTTTAAATATTTGAACCAAGGGTCGAGGCTATGCTTTAATGGTGACAAAACTTCATCATAACCATCCTAACTATATGACTATGTTTGTTTGTGACATTCAACTGAACTCTAATGGTGACATAACTCTTTGAAGCATTTGCTCTGGTTCAACCTAGGTCACATGTTTGACCTCTACTCAAAGTCTCATGTCTTCAACTTTTAATTTTGACTGCCAATCTTGATCCAGGCCTTCAAGATTAAAACACTTAGAAATTGCACATGTATCCTCAAGATACACTATCAATTTCTTTTGTTCATGTTCTTGCATCATGTGGTGGCCTCACATTTAATCTAAGCTCCTTGAATTTTTGACCTTACACACACCATCAATCTTTCTTTGCATGGCTCAAATGTATACCATTGATTTACCTGACATTTATAAGTTATGCATTCATTCCCAAGATCCACTAATTTTTTGAACTCCACTCACTGTTGATATGCTTTAATATGATGGATCATGCACTATTGGATCTTTCGAACCCACTAAATTGCTAGTCACCAATGCCATTAGATCTTCATCTGGGTACCCGCGATCTTGACACTTATCAACTCTACATTTATCCTTGGGAACTTTTGAATTCAAATGGTTATTTACCACAGCTTTAACTTGACATCCTTGCACATGTCCCACTCTATTGGTTTAACTTTGAATCTTTATATCTTGAGATAGAAAAGACATCAAGATATGAAATTTGCAAAAGATGATCTAGGCATGAAATACATCATGTCTATGTAATCTTTTGGCTTGAGAGGCTTTCCAAGTGAACTTATTAAATGCATAATCAATTTGACCCATTCATTTATGCATGACATTTGATGACAATCTGGGCTCTAGACTTGAGCTTGAACTTTCAAGGCTCAAAATGAGTTTTTGAGACCTATGAAAATTGATTTATGTCATGAAGGTCATGATCACCATGAGAACCTACTGATATCTTCTATCTTATAATTCTTAGACCTATTTCCAAGTCATTTGATCATTCACTCAATTAGGAACTCTGTTCATCTAATCTAAACCATATCTAGTCAAGGCTTCTTATGTGGGCCAAATTTGGCCAACAATTCCACATGGATAATATTTCCCAATGAACTTGTTATCTTGTAATGTTTGAGGTCTTATCGAGTCCTCATAAAAATACTTTGTGTATGTTGCATCCCAATAGATGGGTTATCTAGATTTTGTTTATCTACAAAAAGTTAAGGTTTCAAGATTTCTTCTACAAACTTCTATGTGTTTTATTTGGCATGACACCACCCATTTTTCCACTCTGCATGAAGATGGACATGACAGTGCCATCATATTAGTTTTACCTAAGTTTTCCCCCCTTTATTATTATGATGAGGGAGGACCCATCACATCAGGTTGTTTGGTTGCTCTTAGATATTGATGTCATTCACAAGGCATCCTTAACATTTATGCCCCTAATGATGGTCCTAATAGATCTATACTTTTGTGATCCTTGACTAATAACCTCCCCTCTACCATGTGGATAGTGTGCAGGGATTTTAATATGATTGAGCATTCCAAAGACAAATTTGGTGCCTTGTTTATGAGGTGTTGCTTTGGAGAATTGAAGTATGGTATTATTTCAAGAATAAATGGGGTCTTATTTACCTTATTCTCTAGCAACACTCATTTAATACCACATTTTGGTTTATGTGGTCTAACTATCATGCTGAGGATCACCACGTGCTCAAAAAGTTCAATCTTTATATGTTGTTAAAACAAAATATTTTATCCTTTTCCAACATTAATGGCCAACCTATCACTATCCAATTCCACTCAAACTTAGTTCTCTCTAATCATACTCATATCTCATATAGAGTGGAATGGGTAACAAGGTTGTACAAGGTGCCACGTACTCAGTTTATCCTCAGTACTTCTCTCTTAGGCCATGTTGGCACCATCTATTTGATTGCCCAAGTTTGGAACTTGGCCTCCTACCCTCCTTATGTCGTCAACTAGATTGAGTGGTAGAATACATCCATTTTGTACACAACAACCTTCCTCTACCACTATAGGAAGCAAGTTATGTGCATTAGAAAGCATTGTGAGGAGGTTACGCTCAAGGAATTTTAGAGGGTCTCCTCCCTTATTGAGCTCAATCTTTTTGAAACTCATTTGTTGAATTTTACTGCCTCCCTCAAACACTATAATAAGATGGTGAATCGTCACACTGCCAGAAGGGTGCAATTGCACATTCAACTATATTGGCTCAAGGTTGGAGACAAAGCTTCAAAATACTTCTTCAAGTGCCTCAAATCCAAGTAAGCTCATGATCAGATAAAGGCCATTAAGTCAACCCAAACCAGGCTCACCTCCCTCCCAAATGTTTTCTTATCCTTCATGAATCACTACTAACTAGTGTTCAATACGTGTAATATACCTAGGGATGGATAGATTTGTAGACTAAATAGTATAATGAATAGTAAGGAGTAATAGCTAATACCACATCATAAGAATGAGGAGTTGGGTAGATTAGAATAATATAAATAGAGGGGTATAGGCTATTATAATGCATCTAAATAAATATAAATCAATTGAGAGCTAAACACTTTGATAAGGAGGTAGCCCCCTCAAAGTGGCAAGTGATTGTGGAGTTATTTCTTCCCACTAAAAAAGAATATTACATTTATATATCTCTATATTTAGTATTTTAGTTATATGAGTGTAGAGGTTCTTAACATCTGGTATTAGAGTTCTTTCTAAGGCTATTTTCATATAATTATTTTTTTGTAAGAGGTTGTACAAGTAGGTTGAGATATATATTTTGAATGAGAGATTCTAATTGTAAAAGTGCATGTTTTGTGCTATTGTGACGTCAATTGGTTATGTCATTTAATTTCATTTTCAAAGAGTAGATTTGCATTTTTGCCCTCAAAATTATGACTGTTCTTTTGCATGCTGCTCTCAAATAGAAAACAATTGCATCTAAAATTTTATGGGTTTTGTGCATCTCATTTATAGCTTTCTATAATAGTTTGATTTTTTGAATTGTATTAAGTATTGTAGAAGTTATAATAGTTTTACTAACTACCACTATTGTAAAAAAATGACTATTCTTTTGCATACAACTCTCCAGTGATACACAATCACACCCAACCATTTATGAGTTTTATGTGCCTTGGTTTCACCTTTCCTGAATAGTTTGAGGTTTTTAATTTTATTTAGTATTTTGAAAGTTATTGTAGTTTTACTAACTGTTATTTGTAAAAAAAATTTAAAAAATAGATCTTTCCATTTTATCTAGAGCAATGCATCAATTAGCAATGTTATGGATAAATTCAATAGTAATATACATGTTACTTTATATATATTTGAGCTTCACTCTTATATACTAACATAGTATGATCAGGAAATTAATGCATGGCTAGATTGGGAGAATAACTATAGCAAATGGTGTGGGAATTTATTTCCTATAGTTGAAGAATATGAAACATAAATAATTGCATTAATAGATTTAAAAGTTACCTGTAGAGCATGGCATGAAGATCTCTTTCACTTGGATGAAGGTGATTCATTTGGTCTTCTGTTCACCGAGTCTTCCATACATATGGTAGAAACTTCTTTTCTTTTGCCCTCCAATAATTCCAATAATTCAGTGAATTCTTTAGTGGGGTTAGCCACTTCAACAAAAATGTATGTCAAGACCAATGTTAAGGGGGATGGCATGTGTCCTTGGGTGGTTCACCAAGAAAATTATTTTGTGCCCCCTTCTTCTATATTTGAGGTGCTCATTACTAAGGTTTAACTTTCACTACTTGACTCTAATCAGAAGACTAACCTAATTCTAGTTGCGATTATTTCAATCATCCATCTTTATGCATATCTACCTAATGTTTCAATGATTTTGTTCACACTGTTATTGTACATGCTCTTATTAAAACACAAGAAGAAGAAGTGGAAGTCAAAAAAGACACATGGGTGTGCCTCTATTTGGTCTTGTACATATTTTTGATACGTGATTCTTTGCATGTTTTGAGGATGAAACATGTCAAGGGGGATGGAATGTAATATACCTAAGAATGGGTAGATTAGTAGCATAAATAATATAATAGTGAATAACAGTGAATAGTAAGGAATAATAGTTTAATACCACATGCGTAAGAATGAGGAGTCGAGTAGATTATAATAGTATAAATAGAGGGGCATGGGCTATTGTAATACATCCAAACAAATACAAGTCAATCAAGAGTTAAACACTCTGATAAAGAGGTAGCTCACTCAAAATGGCAAGTGATTGTGGAGTTATTCCTTCTTGCCAAAAAGGAATATTATATTTATATATCAATATATTTTGTATTTTAGTTAAATGAGTGTAGAGGTTCTTAGACTCATTAACACCAAAAAATAATGCATTTTTTTAAGCATTGGTGGCCAACATGAGCTCATTGATAATATGTTTAGGTGATTACTTGGGTGCATCCAAATGTGAAATAGTCATGGCTAAAGCAAAGAAATCAACATACCAGGTGTTGCAATAATCCTCTAAATCTAGCCATGTAGTTATGTCCATCTCATATGTTTCAACTATGAGATAGCCCCCAATCAGCATACCAAGTGTTGCAAGGAAGTAACACCCTCGAAGTGGTAAGTGATTATGGATTTATTCTTTCCTACCAAAAAGGAATATTATATTTATATATTAATATATTTAGTATTTTAGTTATATGAGTGTAGAGGTTCTTAACAATATGCAAGAGGTCATGGAATAAATCTTACAGGTATTGCAAGAATGTCTTGATGTGGTTCCTCGTAAAGTTAAAGTGTCTAACCAACAACTTGGAGACTCGACCTTGATACTCCAAGAATTCATAGAGGCTCTCTAATGCATGAGTGATGACAAGGCCCTGAGCCTTGATGGTTTCCCATGTGAATTTTATAAAGCTACATGGGAATTTGTTGGGTTGGGCTTGCTTTAGGTCTATAAAGAAGCCTTGTAAAACCATTATTTATGAGCTTTAATTAATCAAGGTAATATTAAATTTATACCAAAAGTGAGCAATCTGAAGCTCATTACTAGTTGGAAACCCATCACCTAGTTGAATGTCTCCTAAAAAAATCTTGCCAAAGCTCTTACCAATCTGCTCTATTTTATTCTTCCTTGTTAGTGTAGGTTTTTCACCTTTGCATGGATATTTCCTACACTTGTATAATTTACCTTGATTAGGTGGATATGAGGTCTATTATAGGTATTAATGAGGTCATTTTGACATCAACATAATGTCATCATGCACTTGTGAGTGTATGGGGTCAACACGAGGAGTGGATGGGGTCATCCATCCACCTTGTCCCTTGAGTGCCTAGAGCACTCAGGTCTTCTTTCCACTATGTCCCCCTAGTGCTCCTTGTAACTAGTAGTGGACGATCCCACCCACTCACCTTATTTGACTGAGTCATTCATCACTCAACCTACCTATTTAAAGCATGTCCTCCTTTGTATTTGGTGAACTAGATAATTATAGCTCTTGTGTAGACTACGAGGAGTCTAGTGTGTAGTATAGAGTGTTAAGCCATCTATTGTTGTGCCATTCAATTAGTTGAGCCATTGAGCTTATAGTGTGTGCCAATAGGCTAGCCATTTATGAACTTATTGCCATTGTGTTATTTAGTTGTGATCCATTGTGCTATTGTAAACATTATACACCTCCATTATTGAATACATATATTGCATTTTATGCTCATTTTGTGATTTTTATCTTCAATGAAGTTTTATGTTCATATTACTAGTTGCTAGTCTTAGAAATCTGATTCTAGATGATTTTTATAGATTGGCACAATAATAGATGGCTTAGCACTCTATATTGCACACTAGACTCCTCACAGTCTACATAAGATTAATAGCTCTCTAGCTCACCAAATATAAAAGAGGACATGCCTATAAATAGGTTAGTTGAGTTCAAGATGACTCATCTAGACAAGGTGAGTGGGTAGGATCCTCCATTATAGGTGGAGAGAGCACTAAGGGAACATGGTGTAAAGATGACCACATCCACCCACTAAGTGACCCCATGCACCCACAAGTACATTATGACATTAGGATGATGACATTATGATGAAGTAACTCGCATAATAAAGACCTAATATCCATGTGAGGCAAATATAATCATGTAGTAACTACCTACACCAATATTCCTATAATTATTAGACTTAAACAAACCAATTTCATTAGATAAAGGTATATCCTTGATAATCTCATTGCCATCTTGGAAGGCATGGAATGGGCTAGAGTTTCTCATAAGTGAACCATTTTTCTTAAGTTTGACTTTGAAAAAGACTACGATAAAATTGAATGGCCATTTATCCTAGCTATGTTAAAGGCTCTGGGTTTTAGACAATACTTTATTTTGGCTATCCAAACATTAATTTTAGATGTTTCAGCCTACTTGACCATTAATGTTTTAAAGTTTGATAGCATTTACATACAACATTCCATCAGGAAAGATTACCCTCTTACTCTGGTGTTATATGTTCTTTCTACATAAGCTTTAGGATATCTTCTTGTCTCTAAGGTTGAATGGGGCTTAGTTCAAGGTATATTTTTACCTGACCATTCTTGCCAGCTTAGTAATGGGCATTTTGTGGATGACACATTTCTTATGCTCAAAGAAAAAGAATGAACCTTCTTAGAAGTTATGAAGTGTCATAATATTTTATGTTTGGCCTTTAGGTCTCATTTGTAATGGAGTAAGACTCATTGTTTTAGACAAAGTATGATGCATATGCCTGATTGGATTTTATAATTTAATTATAAATTGATTGCATGTAGAGAATAATTCAAATTTATTGGCATTCCTTTTGCCTTTAACTGCTCTTCGACTGAGTTATGATAATATGTCATCAGTAGAGTGGAGAATAAAGTTGAATATTGGATTACTGATTTAATGTTTTTAGATTCGTAAGAGAAACATCAAGAAATAAAGTTGTTTGAATGTTAATCAAGTACTATTTAGATTTTAATAATGTAATATATCTCATTCAAGCATGTGCAATAAATACAACAAGTACTAAACAATTGAGGGATAAAGAGAGTGTATCTTGTTTGTCCTTCTGTTATAGATTGTGGCAGTGATCAGGAGTCAACATAAAACTATATTAGAGATCTTGACTTTATTTGTTCTATAATTTGACTATTTTGACCTTCAGATAGTTACATCGATCAAGGATAGTAACGTTGATTCATATATTTGTATCCAACATAAGTGTCCAATGAGAGACATACACATGAGTGACCTCAAATTTGAACCAAGCCTACGTTTCCCCCTATGTAATTATTTTGTGCCTCAAATTATGTTTGCCTGTGTGCCAGATCCACATAATAAGCAACCCTAGTTCCTTTATATTAAACCTATTGCAACGTAGTAAAAAGGGGTTAGTAATGCGAGTTAAGTTATCCCTAACAACCTTATTTGTACTAGGTAGTTATCCCTAACAACCCTATTTGTACTAGGTGTTGCCTATATAACCAATATTCCTAAGAGGGCCTCATACTCACATGTAGTTCTCCATCCTATGCATGTGCGTGGAATTATAATAGTGTGACTATATGTTATTTCTCCTGGTAACCCTTGGTACAAGTGATGCAATAGTATATTTGACCTTTTGAATGCTTCAGATATTCGATTTAGTGTTATAGTGAAATTTGATAGCTTGAAATAAACAATACTTGTTAGAGAGTTACCTTATCAAATTGGTAGGTGTGTTAATTAGACCACATACTTTGTATATATAGGAGCCTTTTGAATTTGAATTAGAACCTAGTGGCACATGAAAATTCAACCATAGGATGGGCAAAGAGGGCTAACAAAATGGTCATAAAAGTGAAAGATACAGAAAAAAATTAAAAAGATAAGTCTTGACACTTGCATTGAAGCTGGACACTAATGTCAATGCTAGTATCCAAAATAGACACATGTGTCCAAGGGATAAAACATATATAAAATAGGCACAACATGTAGGGATATCTGACATACATTGGATGAATATAAACAAACATAACACACAGGTCTAAGGGATAAGTAAATCAAGTGAGATAAGATGAAACTAAAGAGGTCCATGAGATACTGCATCACTAGATGGATAATTCTTAGTAAAAGGTATATACATATAAGAAGACTAGAAATATGTGTACTTTTACCAAAATGGGTGTCTACATTTCCCCCCTTTAATTTAGTAATACAATAAAAATTAGAATTATTAGTTTAAAGGAAAAGAAAATACATAACGTGATGTGGATAACACACCTTGTCTTTTCTTGAATTTTTATTTAATATTTTGTTTTGAAAATTACCTATTGTTGGAATTTTTTCCTTTAGTTTAACATATATTTTCCCTAATTGCATGCCTAAGAAAACAAGAGTTCCAACGAGCTATCACGTTGGCATATCACACAAGAAAAGGTTCTCACACACTCACTCGAAGCATGCAACTTAAGACCGATTCCCATAGGTTTTGTTTCACGAAGGTATATTCATTTACTTTCCTAAACTAGGGTGATCAAATAAGCACTTAGTTCTAAACTCATACCTAGTTCCATGTCTAATTATTAACTATTCAATTAATACTTAACCAAAGAAAAAGAAGTTGGGCATAAAATGGTAACAAAATAATATTAACTCTATTATAATCAAGAACAGATTACACAAGTATTTCATCAAATCAAGCTTCCTTTAATTACATACATAAATCATAACAAGATTATAATGATTCTAAAATTACAATGATCAACAAAAATACTAAGTAAAATAAGGGGGTATTTATATATGGTTCACCTCAATCATTCAGTTACAAATGCAAATACAAAAAATATGACTCACCAATGACCATTAATAAAAATGAGTCATGGCAAGCCATTTACATTGAATTCCTAAATAACTGGGACTGACTGCACATATATGCTCTCTCTATGTTAGATCCTTATTATCGTGCACCTATCTTCTCCTGGGCCAGTGTTGGATTCATGCTTGACTTATTATTTTTTGACGTTCATGCAAACCTCTCTTGAACCATCTCTACTTTCCATTCCTTTCCCAAGTCCTTCATTAATATTTGAGTCCTACATTCTTAGGTTCTCTTTGTATCATGCTTCTTTATTCCACATGACTTACCTCTTCTATATCATGGTGTTCTACACCATGATCTCTTATGTCATGTCTCTCATGTGCCATTTGTCTTCAAAAGTACTTAGCCAAAATTTATTCAAAGTTGAGGGCCCAACATCACCCCACACTAAGTCAATAATCTATCCCAGACTATGTATTTTGTTTAGGTCCCTCTACCAAAAACTCAAGTCCCATTTGTTTTACTTGCCACTTCACTCCCTCCCAATGATTTAATGTATTTTAGATCTTAAAAGTGATTTCCTTGACTACCTCCTTAAGCCTCTTAATCTCCTCAGGTTGGTTTAGAAAGTCACCCACTTGAATGGTTAAATACTTAACTGATGCTGAATCATCCTTATGAATGTCTTATAGTAAAGTAACCTTTATTGAAATGTGTCTTAAAAGTGATACAAAACTGACATTCAACTCCTAATGGTGAGAGCTTATTTTGTTCTCTAGGGCTGTTTCTCTATGTTTTTGTTATTTACATTCAGAAGAAGAAGAAACTAAAGTTAAAGGTCAGGGGTTTGATTGATACCCAGATTAAGTTGCGCACCGTATCCAAGCGTTGTAGGACCTCCTCTTTGGCTATGGAGGAAACACCTGTAGAAAGAATAAGACTTAGACACAGAAGATGTTAGAATAAGATATGGTGGATTGCCAAGCTACGCATTCGGTCCCGAAAGCGTAAAGCTCTGTAAGAGATGACAGTCCACTATTATACGAAAAGAGTGTTGTAATAAAAAGAAATGATGAAAGACTAAGAAAGAGAAAGTAGACAATGCATACCTATTCTTTGCAATCAGTCTATCATAGTCACTAATGTCGATAGTTCTATCGATGTCGATTTGTCAATGATGCCGATGTCGATAGGGGCAGTGGTCCTTGGACAGGTTTCAGGATATGTTCGTGGTTGACAAAAGGGTCTTGAACTTTAAATGTTTGTCAAGGGTTGCAGGAAAGTGAATAGGGTCTAAGGAAGGGCAAAGATAGAGGATAGTTATGAAAAGAGAGTAAGGATAAGGGGAAGACCTCTCAGCCTCTCCAAGAAGAAAGTCAGGGTGGGTTGATAGTATTTAGAAATAGTAAATAGAAACTAATTACTGATGTATTCTAAAGTACTAAAATGAGATAGAAAAATACTTAGCTCTACTTGGTGAAGAACTAGAGGTGTTAGAATGGTTGTTCCTGTTGTGGCTGATGTCGAGGTCCTCGTACAATGTCTTCAATCCAACGTCTGGAGTGACTGTGCAGAGTTTCAGTAGCCAGGTGAGCATTAGTCAAATTCTGATCTTGGTCTCAGAGTGTGCGTGTCGATGTCAAAGAGTCTCAAGGCCAGCTTAAGGTTAGAGCTCAGGTTATGTAATCGACGTCGGTGATATCGCTGATATTGGTCGACAGTTGACTGACATCGACGGCTCGAGATTGGGTAAAAGGGATATTTTTAGCCCTTTGCCCGTTCTTCCATTCGCCAAGTGCATTTGCCATTGGAGAATGGTCAAAAGATGGGTTTATTAAGCATGAGAGTTAGTTAGGGTTAATAGGGAGTGAGAATAAGTCATGGGTAGTTAGGATTTGGATGACTTAGTCTTAGGGTGACTCATAGGGTAGGAAATGGTCTTAGGGCTAGGTGTCCAAGGTGAGGTGTTTAGGTGATGTCATTAATTTAAAATAAGTAGTTTATTTTAAATTAATAGTGTAAGGGACCAAGGGGAGTCGACACAATATTGGTGACTACATTTGCCCCTTTTTGTCTTGTTGGTTATTTTGACAAACTCCAAGACAAAAATAAGTGTAAGTTGCCTCAGGTATGGGATAAGGTGTAGGTTACCCCAGGTATGGGATAAGGTATTCCCCCTCAAAGCGGGAATCGAGAGAGGGTAATCCAAAATCAGTTTTCGATTTGATAGGTAGTGGATGGGTATGGTGAAGTTAGAATGTGAACGTTGTAATAGTTGAGATTGCACGTATGCCACTTCACGTGATAGGTAGGTTAAATTGTCGCAGGCAAGGTCGAGGAGCACTAAAATTGAAATAATCAGTCCCCAGCTTATTAGTGATAGCTGATTGGGTTAATCGATCAAAGCTGTAGCTCCAATGGTCGAGGAGTAGCAAAATCAAAGTAACTAGTCTCTAGCTTTTTGGTCGTAGCTGATTGGGTTAATTGATCAAAGCTGTAACTCCAATGATCATCGTGTTCCAAGTATCCGAGCTAGGAAGTGCTCTTGGAAAACATGAAAATGTCACAAATATTGGGGATTAACTTGGTCGTGATCTGACAATACGTGTGAGGGTCATAATGTGGGGTGCGTATAATTTGCTAACTATTTGTGAGGTAGCATATATGCAATCAAAACAACCAAGGCAAAGTTGTCTCGAAAGTGGTCGTGGTCTAAAGAGATAATCACGATCTCCAAGGTCATTGGTCGAGTCGGGCTAAGATATAAGTGATCTCAAGTGTTGTTTGTTGTGGTTAGGGAGATGTATGTGATCTCCAATGTGCCCCATGAGAAGTCTAATGTGACTTCTATAGTGTTTGGGCTGGTTGTTTGGTCATGATTTTGGGTTAGTTTAGATAGTTGGTCCATTAGGTAAATGAACCAATGAATGGCCGAACTAACCTCAGAAGACCCCATGTCAACTGAGTGTTGCCTACATAGCCCTTGTTTTAAGGGCTTCAGGCCAATGTAGTTCTCCCCAAAAGGGAAGAAGAGTCAAAGAGGTTGATAGGTTGTTTTGCTTATGTTAGTATTGTTAGCATTTCCCATATGTGTGATGGTACATGAATGATGAATGTATGATGATGTTACAACTTTTTCCATATTATGTGATGGTGTATTCTGTAACATTGGTTATGTGGTTTTTCATCCCTTGCAATTTTCCATATTGGTGATGGTGTATGCTAAAAATGAAATGAGATTATTTATGCTTCAACAAGTTTCCATATTGGTGATGGTATATGCTTGACATAAATTGTGTCTGGTTGATAGTTGTTTTGGTTATGTTTAAAATGATGAGTGTATGATGATGTTACAGCCTTTTCCATATTGTGTGATGGTGTATGTTGTAACATAGGTTATGTGGTTTTTCATCCTTAGTAATTTTTCATATTGGTGATGGTGTATGCTAAAAATGAAATGAGTCTATTTATGCTTCAGCATGTTTCCATATCGGTGATGGTATATGCTTGACATAAATTGTGTTTGGTTGATAGTTGTTTTGGTTAGGTTGGAAATGATGAGTGTATGATGATGTTATAGCCTTTTCCATATTGTGTGATGGTGTATGTTGTAACATAGATTATGTGATTTTTCATCCTTAGCAATTTTCCATATTGGTGATGGTGTATGCTAAAAATGAAATGAGTGTATGATGATGTTACAGCCTTTTCCATATTGTGTGATGGTGTATGCTGTAACATAGGTTATGTGGTTTTTCATTCCTAACAATTTTCCATATTGGTGATGGATGTATGCTAAAAATGAAATGATAATGTTTATGCTTCAGCAAGTTTCCATATTGGTGATGGTATATGCTTGACATAAATTGTGTTTGGTTGATAGTTTCCATGTGTATTGTTTTCCATCGAAACTAGTGTGAATGGGCTATGATAATTCATATAACACAAATTGGTATTTGTATTAAATAAATCATGATGTCATGTTAGTGGTTACAAAAAGGTTTGGTTTGGTTTGGTTTGGGTTGGTTATAAAATGATTTGGTTGTATGTGATGAAGGTGTGTAAGAAGTGAAAGGCGTTTTGCTCTTTCATTGATAAGGACCATAATGATAGCATAGATAGGGTTTTTGTAAACAAAAATCCCCGTTCATGCATTACATCATTGACCATTGGTTTGTGTTAGAAAAGTACTCTAATCACTTGACGTTAAGTGAGCTCAAAGTCCCTTGAGAATGTTGGGGTAATAGGTTTGATTATGTGATATGTGAGGATAGCGTAACCCTTTTTAGTAGGGATAACTTTTCCCCTTTTATAGGTGACCCTGAGAACAACTATAGGCAAGTCCATAACTTAATAGTTTGTTAGTCAATTGTTTTTTTTTTGGTAGACTGATCAATGCGGGAAGTCTACTTGGGGATGTTGTTTTGTGGTCATGTGAAGCTGATCGATGTGGGCAGCTTCTAAGAGGGTGCTGTTATGGTAGCAAAATTTGGGCATAGCCATCCTTCAAGGGAGTGGTCTATATTCTACTTTGTATGTTTTGATAGCTTTGAATAGCTGTCCTTTAAGGGAGCAGTCTATTAGTTACAGCAATAATGTAGTTGTCCTTCAAGGGAGCAGTCTACATTTATAGTTTATGACTTTTGTATATTTTGTTAGGCATCTCAATTTTATGTTTTGCTTGTTTTTTACTAAACTTTTAGTCATGGACAAGACTATAGAGGTTTAAGGGTTTCCCTTTTAGTAGGACAAAGCATTAATGCAAAAAGGGTTAACTAATGTTTCTGGGGAAAAAGGGTTGAAAGGAATAGGAATGAGGATGACAGGGGTTGCTCAAGGGACGAGCTCAAGTTAAATATCAAGTGAATGAGTACTTGATTAATAGTAGAATGGTTGCAGATGCAAGGCATTAAGGGGCTCATGTTCTAACTGGCCTTCAAGAGAAGACAGATGATAAGTCCCTGATCCATACTTATATGTTATGATATAAGATTCGAGCCAATTAGGAGCAAACTTGCCTCATTTGCTTCTTTCCATATTAGTCACGTGTTGGTTTTCTTTAAGGATGAGATCTCCGATTTGAAATCTTGCTCTTTTAGATTTTTGTTGTTGGCATGGTTTGGTCAATCTTGGTAGATATGGAGATGATTAAGAGGTTGGTTGATGCTTGGTCGATGCTTGGTTGAGGTTGCGATAGTTAGTACAGAGTCAAATTCCCCCAGTTGCCTTTGTGATAGGGACAATGTTTGACACCCATTGCGGATAATCAATGAGTTGGATAAATGAGACGGAGAGAAGACGTTGAAGCTCCTCTTTGACAAGGAGTGCAATGCAAGGATGCATCCTGTGAAGCTTTTCCTTGACAGGCTTAGTTTAAGAGGGTGAGATCCTGATCTTCCAGGTTATAGTCTGGAATCTCAGAATCACTGAAGGTGATGGAGGCAACGGTTGGTAATGATTTGACTAAAGCAGCCAATGGTTGGGGGTCTTTGGGTTAGACCTCCACTGCCTGTAAAGCTTTGATTAAGGCTTGACGATGTTGTGGAGAGCTTTGTATTAGGTCATACAAAGACTTCTTCACATGAGATTGGTGAAGTTGTTTCGCCACGGAGTCATGGATTGTCTCTAAAGATGTTGTTTGGGATGTGCCCAAGATTGAAATCTTGGGTTTTGGTGGTTGAGAAGGCTTAACGAATGGATATGTCCAAGGGAAAGAAACATTCTCTTTTCCTTTATCCTTTAAAGTTTGTGACCTGGTGGCCACATTAATAGTGTTGATTTCGAATAAAGGGGGAGAAGGTGGTAGAGGGACCATAATCTTATGTTGAGATCCCAATTTAGGTGAAGAGGTTTGAGAGACATGGGATGGTGTCAGAGGTTTGTCAAAGGGGTCCTTAATGAGAAGGGTACACTTTTTCAGGTGTTGGTAGATGACAACTTTAAGAGCGCAATAACGCTCAATATCATGCCCATGTGTGTGATGATACACATAGATTTTAGTGTCATCAAACCAAAATGGTTTTGATCCGAGAGGTTGGTATGGCTTAATGGGTGGGAGAATGATGCTAGAAGACTGCAACAATTGGTGTAACATCAAAGCATAAGACCCCACTAATGGGTTTGCGCTCTTTATTGCAGTAGGGGTTGACAACTTCTATTTAGAAGTTGTAGGAGGAGTTTTTCATACCACATCTTTAGTTGGTGGTGTGGCCACACGCGTAGATGACACTTTCTTGGTGAGAGGTGTCAAATTTTTTGGAGGAAATATATGTTTGATGGGTAGAGGGACTAATGGAGGTGATTTGTTTTTGTAAGGTGTTGGAGTAGGGAGCGCTCCTACTAAAGTAGATGGATGTGGACCCAAGATAGAGGGCAATGGTGAAGGTGGTGGAGTTTTTCATACCACCTTTTTGGTTGGGGGAGGAATATACTGACGTGGTTTAACAGCCTTCTTTAGTTTAGTGTGAGGACTACTATTGTGCGGGGCGAGGTTCAAATCTAACTTCACTTGTGGGTGAGTGAGGTTCGATATAAGGCGAACACCAAGAGATTTAATTTGTTTCAGTATGGTGGTTGCCTGCGAGGGTTTGGGTTCAGGTGTGGACGGTTGAGCTTCTAAAGATTTGGAAGTGGAAGCCCGGTCCTCATCGGAGACTTTGGGGTGATTTGTCGTGAAAGGTTTGGCAGTCGAAGCAGGATGTGTAAGATAAGGAGCCTTAAGTCACTCCCATAATGCCTCATGCTTTAGGTTCATAGAATGGAGAAATCCTAAGTTTTCTGCCAATTGAGAGAAAGGTTTAGGTGACGTCATACGAGGTCTTATAATTGGTCTTTTAAAATATTTGGGTGATAGTGAGAGCCGAAATGTGTTGGACACAGCGATCTTGGGCCAAAGGTGAGAGAAAATCGTTACCGAATCTTCCTCATCCAAAGTGGGTGAGGTAGTGAGTTCTTATTTCGGTGGAGAAGGGATTGGAGAGTTTGGCTCTTCAAGAGGATAGAGTGCAGGGATGATCATGCCTTCCACTTGTGGTCTAGGAGCGGGGAAAGTATGATCCCCCATTGGTGATAAGAATGATGAGGGTGAGGCCACCAGCGTTAGTGCCCTCAAAGCATCCTCCAATGTGGGAGAGGTCAAAGTAGACTCTCCTAAGTGTGAAATGGGGGTTGATGGAGGACTATCCTCCATCGGTGGAGGACAAATAGAAGAGGAAGGCTCCTCTAAAGGGTGAAGTAGAGGAATTATGGCTCCTTCTACATGAGGCTGTGGGGTATGAATGGTAACTTCTTCCAATGGTAGAAGAAGAGGGAAGGTGGGGGTAAGAGGAACCGGTAATATGGGTTCCTCACGAGGTAGAAGTATGTGTGGAGGGGGTTTTTGATGTTGTGGGGATGATATGGATAGAATAGGCTCTTCTACCTATGGTGGAGAAATGGGTTGACTAACCTCTTCAGATTGTGGGAGAGGTTGGTTAGGAATAAAAGGAAAGACCATGTCGACCATGCGTATGTTGCACTCTTGAGGGTCATCGGCCATGGTCTGAACATTGTTCTGACTTGGGGGATGGTTAGGAAATGGTTGCCTAAAGATATCCATGTTTTGGTTGGCCGACACATTTGGGTTATCCAAAACAAGATCCCCTTTGTCTATCATGTCTTGAACAACATTTTTAAAGGTTTTATAATTGTCCATGTCATGACCATTGACACGGTGATAGTTACAAAAGTCATTTTCCATATACCATGCAGGGATGGCTCATGAGGGGTCAAATTAGACAGGTCAGATTTGATGGAGGTTGAGGACTCCCTGCTTCACTAGTTTATCCAACACAGAAGCATATGATTCTCCTATTGGAGTGTATTGACGCTGTACGTATCGTTGTTGGAATTGTCTTGTGATGCTTTGTGATGTGGAAGGTTCAGTTTGGTTAGTTGTAGTCAAAGATGATGATCTGAGGACCACAACATTCGCTGATCCCTTGGACTTGAAATGGGAAGAAGAGGATTTGGAAGATGAAGGGTCATTGGATTTTGCATTGGTATTTTTACTACGCAATTTGACTCTATCCTCTTCGACTGCGCAGAGTTCAAGCTTTCGGGCCATAGTGAAAGCTTCATCAAATGTGCAGAATGTTTGAACCCACAAAGTGGATGAGATGTGCTTGGCACATTATCTTGAAAAGAGCTCAAGTTGAGGTAAAGAAAAGGAGAGTTGGTTGATTAAACCTCTCCAATGAGTAATGAAGTCAGCTATTGATTCATCGTCGAATTGTCTAATAAAATATAGGTCTGTGATGGAGACCTTTTTAGTGATATTGATTGAGAAGTGGTTAAGGAATAGCTGAGCTAGTTGAGTGAAGGTAAAGAGAGAGTGACCGGTAATAGAACTATACCAATCAAGGGCAGTGCCAAAAAGTGACATGGGGAATGTGCAAAGTAATAATGCATCATCATGCACTATGAGGTAGCAAGCATGTCTAAACGCTCGTAGATGTTGTTGTGGGTCCTCTTTACTCTGAAAGCGAGTAAATTTTGGGAGTTCCCACTGGCTAGGGTATGGTCGAATAGGCACTGAAGGGTGAATAGGTCCATTACAGATTTGTTCATATGAAAGAACACTCCTCGAACTTGAAATGGATGTCTCAAGGTTAGACATCTTATCCATCAGCATCTTAATTAGATCGACTGATGGATTGGCAGGAGGGGCACCCCCTAAGTTATAGGGTACCTGGAAGGCGTTGGGAGGGGCGTATGATGTACTTGGTTGCATTCATGTAGGCACAACATATTGGTAGTTCGTCATGGGTAATGATGTTGAGGCCAAGGGGGCTTGTGCCATGAAGCTGGAAGGCACAACTTGACTAGATGCCGCCAAGGGTGGTTGAATGGCGGCGAGACTCGTTAAAGGATGAGTAGCCACTCTCATGTTTATAGGCATGAGAGTGGGTGGGATAGAGACAATCAAGTTCTGGAAAGGTGTAGAACTTGGTTGAATTGTTTGTGGTTGAGGGGGTACGGAAACCCCAATGGAGGTAGGTCCAGAAATAGAAGGAGAGGCCAAATCTTGAACATTGGCCATGGTTGGGTTACTAGTTGAGGCAATGGCCTGAGTGGCCATAGATTGGGTAACAGATCCTGTTGATATTATTGTCATTTCATCCAAGGAAGTTGACATCCCATAAACAGGGTTACCTGGAGGATCTCGCGCTTGGCTTCTTGCGAGATAGTGTTGGAGAGCCTTGACGTTGAGGTCAAGGAATCTCTCAAAGTCTTGATCCCCTTCGGGAATAATAGGAGGTTGATTTGGGGTTGGTTGGATAGGAGTATGCTCAGTGTCTGAAGTATACTCCATTTGGTGACTTGATATGAAAGGCGAAGGTGGGAGTGGCTGTTGCCTTGCATGGTCAACAAGAGATTTGGCTTGACTACGTGTCAAAACCATTCAAGACAAAAGGGGTTTAGGTTCCAAAAACTATGTGTTTCAATTTTAGAAAACCGGAATGTGTGTTTAATAGCAAAAAAGTTGGGTTTTAAGCTTGCTGTTTGGAAAGAAAATTTGTTGACAGTGACCGACGTCGGTTTACTAACCGATGTCGGTTATTAAATTTTGCTGAGGTTGGTGGGATAACTGATATCGGTGAAGATGAGTTGCCGATGTTGGTGGAAAAACTGATGTCAGTTTCTGTGTAATTCTAGAAACACAAAAAACTGATATTTTTTTGAAAGAAAGAGAAATTCTGAGTTGTTTTTAGACCTCAGAATGATGCGACCTTACCAGCTCAAAAAATTAGATAAAAATAGCAAAATAGATGATGGCAAGCAACCTCTAAAATGTTAAATTCCTAAGAATAAATTTTAGAGTCGTGGTGGCTTATGCCTTAGAAGGATATGTTTGGGAATTGGGCTTTTAGAACGGGTCCTAAAGAAGAAGTCTATGGTTGGTTTTGGGTTATGTTTTGGTGCTCAAAAATATGTGTTAGGTTCAATACGTGGCCTGGTGCTGGGGCTTGCTCCCTTCACTTCACGAACCCAGAGCCGAGCTGGGCTGCTTAGCCAATATATACTTTGCCTATAGTTTATACTCTGCAAGAGAATAGAGTGGGTTCTCCCCTTGGTAGTGAAGTCCAAGTAGGATCACCAGGAAGGGTAAGGTATCCGCTAGGTGATGAAATCCTAGACGGGCCTTGTCTTAAGTATGTTTAAAGGTTTAATTTGATGTGCTTGTGGTCTGGTTGTGTAACATTTGTGCACTACGATTTATTCATAATGCTTTTAATTACATGGTGAGCTAAATATGCATTTGAGCAGGAATGAAATGCAATAGTTTTTAACCCAAATCAAAATATGTTTGTTCAAATGCAAACAATTAAGAAGAGCTTAAGAGTATGATTTTTTTATTACTCTAAGATGCAGGAAAGAAGTGACAAGAAGAAAAAGAAAGATGTTTTTTTAAACTTGTGCTAATGGTTTCTTTTCGAAATAAAGAGATAGAAGAAGGATGTAAGAAGAGAATATTTTCCTAATGCAACTATATGAAAATTTGCTTTTTAGAAGAAATGAACCCAAGGAAAACTCCAGGGTCTCACTGGGCGTGCCAGAATGTTTCTCTATGTTTTTGCTATTTACATTTAGAAGAAGAAGAAACTAAAGTTAAAGGTCAGGGGTTTAATTGATGCCTGGATTAAGTTGTGCACCGTATCCAAGTGTTGTAGGAGCTCCTATTTAGGTGTGGAGGAAACACCTGTAAAAAGAATAAGACTTAAACACAGAAGATGTTAGAATAAGATATGGTGGACTACCAAGCTATGCGCTCGGTCCCAAAAGCGTAAAGCTCCATAAGGGATGACAATCCACTATTATAGAAAAAGAGTGTTATAATAAAAATAAATGATGAAAGACTAAGAAAGAGACAGTAGACAATGCGTACATGTTCTTTGCAATCAGTCTGTCACAGTCACCGACGTCGATAGTTTTGTCGATGTCGGTTTGTCAATGATGCCGACGTCGGTTATGTTACCAATGTTAGTAGGGGTAGTGGTCCTTGGACGGGTTTCAGGATATGTTTGTGGTCGACAAAAGGGTCTGGAACTTTAAATGTTTGTCCAGGGTTGCAGGAAAGTGAATAGGGTCTAAGGAAGGGCAAAGATAGAGGATAGGTATGAAAAGAGAGTAAGGATAAGGGGAAGGCCTCTCAGCCTCTCCAAAAAGAAAGTCAGGTTGGGTTGATAGTATTTAGAAATAGTAAATAGAAACTAATTACCAATGTATTCTAAAGTATTGAAATGAGACAAAAGAATACTTAGCTCTGCTTGGTGAAGAACCAGAGGTGTTAGAATGCTTATTCTTGTTGTGGCTGATGTCGAGGTCCTCGTACAATGTCTTCAATCCAACATCTAGAGTGACTTGTGTAGAGTTTTGGTAGTCAGGTGAGCATTAGTCAAATTTTGATCTTGGTCTCAGAGTGTGCGTGTCGATGTCAAAGAGTCCCAGGGCCAACTCAAGGTTAGAGCTCGGGTTATGTAACCGACGTCGGTGATACCGCCGGCATCGGTCGACAGTTGACCGATGTCGGTGGCTAGAGACTAGGTAAAAGGGCTATTTTTAGCCCTTTGCCCGTTCCTCCATCCACCAAGTGCATTTGCCATTGGAGAATGGTCAAAAGACGGGTTTATTAGGCATGAGAGTTAGTTAGGAGGTTAATAGGGATTGAGAATAAGTCATGGGTAGTTACGATTTGGATGACTTAGTCTTAGGGTGACTCATAGGGTAGGAAATGGTCTTAGGGCGAGGTGTCCAAGGTGAGGTGTCTAGGTGATGTCATTAATTTAAAATAAGTAGTTTATTTTAAATTAATAAAGTGTGTAAGGGACCAAGGGGAGTTGACACAATATTGGTGTCTACAAGGGCCTCCACACCTTGAAATGATTTGGTGTGCTTAGCTCAATCTTTATTATCAATGCGCTCTTGGCCAACTGCTAGCATTGAAGTTCATTCACTTGAATCTATGCTTCCAAAATTTTCCTACGCCATGCCAGTTTAACAAAAACCCCATCAAGGATGGGAACTATATCACTAAATCTATTTAAAATTCTCTTAAATACTTTGATGACTATAACATCACAAACATAATATCCTTTGACAACACCTTCATAAAACTCTTAAAGAACTTCAGCACGCTCGTGCTACATGACACAATAATATAATACTTCATCCCATACAAGCTTATAAAGGTCACCCAAAATGAGCTAGAAAAGAACAACATAAACATCCAACTGATTTTTATCCCAATTACTAAGGTGGGTTGGTGTTGACCCTATATTAAGAAAAGCTATAATATCCTTCAATTCCTTGGGCATGTGCATGACTTGAAAAATTTGCATATCAGGTGGATCATCCTTAATGCCACATGTCAATTCATAAGATTCGACCTATGATAAGTGATTATGTCCACACTTAGTCTTACCCAATTTCACCATCATAGAAAACTAAAATTCCTAAAAGAGCATAATCCACTGACAAATGTGTCCATGCAACACTAGATTATTCACGAGGTATTTCAGTGTTTTATGGTCTGTAAAGAAAATGAACGGGGTGGATAACAAATATCAACAAAACTTTTGAAGTGTGTATACCATAGACAAGGCTTCACATTTTGTAGTTGAGTAACTTCATTCAATTGGAGTGAATTTTGACTGACAAAGTAGATGGGATGATCAAGATGGCCCTCACTAGGTTGAGCAATGATAACACCCACTACCATACTTGAAGCATCAACATGCACATGAAAGGGCTTCATCTAATTTGGAAACAAGAGAATGGGATTGTGATTAGCTTCTCCTTGAGTGATACAAATGCTTGTTGGTGAGTACATGTCCATACAAATTAACCATTCTATTTAAATAGTTCCTCTAATGGCATTGTGATCTTAGCATAGCCTCGAATGAATGTTTGATAGTATCATGTGTGTCCGAAGAAGGCATCAACCTTGTGTTGGGTGGTCAATTTTGGAAGGTGAAAAATGATAACAATCTTGGCTAGATCCACCAGGAGTTCATCACAACAAATAACATGACCTAAAAAAATTCCAAATGGAGTAACAAAAACTCACTTCATTCAAATAAATCTAAAGTTATCAGTAACACTCAAGAATAAGACAAAGATTAGCACAATGATCCCACACTAAAAGGTAGATAATCTAACCATCCATGTATACATGAATGAATTTATGAATAAAATACTTGAGCTCCTTGACCACAATCTGTGAGAACATAATCAAAACATTCTTCAACCCAAAGGCCATCCCATTGTAAGTGAATGAACCCCATTCAGTTACAAAGGTGGTTTTTGGTTTATCTTCCTCTGCAATTTGGACCTAATGACATCCAAAAAAAGCATCAGTGAAGGTATAAATCTCACACCTAACAACTCCTAAAATCTCTTCAGTGAAAGGCATAAAAAAGGGTTGATATTCAAGCAACATTGAGTACCTGATAGTCTACACAAACTTGAATGCAATTGTCCTTATTGATATTGATCACCATGGGGCTCACCCATTCAGAGTCATCAATAGGAGTGATAACTCCAATGTGCAACATATTATCAATCTCCTCTTTGACCTGAGCATGCAAATTAGGATTCATATAATAAGTTCTCTTTTTGACTGATCGAACACCCTCTCCCAACTTGATGTGCATCTTACCCAATGAAGGATGTACTCCTTTAATCTTAGTGTAATTCCATGGGAAAAAATCTTGATACTCCTTTAATAGTTTAAAAACCTCAAAGATCTCAGTATTAGACCAATAATTCCCCATAATAGTCATATTGGGCACATTTTTTGTGCCAATATTATGTTGAATCATCTAAAGTGTCTTTAAATATGGTTGGTCATTTTTTATGGTGTCTCAAACATTGCACACTCCATACTCAGTATGCAAAGCCAAATGATCAATGAACAAATTTGGTAGGTCAAAATTTTTACCTTTGTCAACTTGGTATAGAATATTATATTTGATTTTATGAACCTAATCCATTAATGGATGGTCTAGTTGAGATTCAATCAGTGAAGAAGATGAAGCTTCCATATCAAATTCTTAGTAAATAGACAATCTATCCTTATGCATGCCATGCATATGTCTTATATGGTCTTCAACTAGAGCTAGATTGCGTATAATAACTTTATGCATGGTTTTTAGGGTCAAGCATAAATCCATGTGAGGATATGAGTAAGATAGTGCCAAAATCATATTACTTTGAAGGACACTCCAAAAATTCATGTCCAAGCATTGTTTTTGATGTACATACCATGCTCTAGCCCAAGTGCATAGAGTACCATATAATGTATGAACTCATGCATACTTAGTAAAGATGTCTCTTTCACATTCCACATGTTTTAGTAGGCTCAAACTGAGCTTTTAAAACACTAATGCCATCATAACTTAAGGTGTTGTGAACATGATTATTGTAATGAAAAAGATAGTGCATAGAAGCATGAACTTGATCCCAAGTGAGCCAATTATGATAGTGAGTTTCCCACCATCTAGCAATTATTCCTTCAAAAACATGGATAATCAATCACATCCTTTCATCTTCAAACACATAGAAAGTTTCCAACTACTGCATATACTCTTAGACTTCCATGTGACCATGAAATCTAGGATATTCATCTAACCACATGGGTGGTGTAGCCATAATATGTCCATGAATAATGCAAACAAAATTATGGTGTTTAGGTTACTTGTGCAAAATATCCTCTTAAACACTAATAACACCACAAATTTGTCTAATAAGATTATAATTGCCATGAACCTAATAGTCACAAGCATTATTGGTAGTGTTAGAGATATTTTGTGCATTTGCCCAATGTAATATGCCACCTAGACTAGGATCAAGATGTTTAGTTCCTTGATGTGTGATATTATAGATATGATTAATGTCCTCATCAACATTAACTAGCTCAACAAAAAGAGGTACTTGAGCATGGTCTAAATGGACTATAATTCATTGATCATCATTTTCAAAACTGATGTAGTGCTTTTTGAAGTTCAAATCAACATTGTTTGCATAACACCAAAGGCGACACAAAAGATCCAAAAGATCATCAGCTTTAGCCAAATCAATTACTTCAAAGTTAGCCTTGAAAGTGACACTTAAAATGTCAACGGTGGCATCCTTAATAATGTTTATGGGTAGTTCACAATTATTATTAGCCATTAATAACACACAAGGAAAGGGTTGCAAAGCATGGCTTGCCATTTTTCTCCAAACATCCTTAATGAGTACATTCACCTTCACACCAATGTTAACTAGAATATCTTGAATGATCTAACCATCAATAACTGAATTTACTGATATTTATTTATCACCCTCTGCACTAGGTTAGATATGATCCTCTTATTGTGGTGCATGGTTTAATTAATGATCCTTCATAGGCTTTGGTCCTTGATGACTTAGATAATTTCATAAAAGGGGCACGATGTCTTTGTCAAAAAATTATTTGCATAACTCATGAAACTCATCACATAATGAGACTTGAAGATCCAAAGCTTTCTGCATTGCAACATGCATAATAACATCTCTATCCTTAATGAGTTGATTTCACCTTGCAGCTCCCACACCAAAGTCATTGTGTCATGTAACACTTCTTTTTGTTGCTGAGCATCCATATAACAATTTACATGAGGTTCTTCCTATTAAACCTTATCAATGGGTGGATTTGAAATGGACTTGGAAGGATAACCACTTCATGTAGTAATATTGACCTTGGGACTAGTCAGAGTACTAGGGCATGGTCTTCATTGCACAATTTGAGTATTTTCAATTCATATCATTCCAACACCCTTTTCATTTTGCTCCTTGGCGATGGTGGTATACAAGTTTGGGCATTCCTTTAAATGATGCTCATTCTTAGAAAAAACACACATGGGATAAACTAGGTAGTCATATTGTTAATGTTTTAGAGATTTGCACTTGTAGTAGGCTCTAGGTGGAAAATGACCACCTCTACATCCATGATTGCAACCTCTATAAATCTGACCTCTACAATTGTCCTAGTTATTAGCAACATAACTCTAACAAGTACCATGTGTGTACACCTTATGAATCAGGGCAATAATCATTGGTATCATGAGTATATGCATCACATATTTTACAATATGAGGATACCTTTGATTATTTAGTATGCTGAAGTAGGGGCAATCCCTCACATCATGGTCTTCTTAGCAGATCTCATAGGATTGCTTTACCATGGTGCAAATACTCTTTCTATTAAAAGTATTCCTATTATGACCTTTAGTTTCATAGTCAACACACCACAAATCACTGTGAGTATCATGAGTACTATTCATAGTGAGTTTCTCCAACTGAGATGCCATAGAATCAATCCTAGCTTCCATAAAGTGACTAATCCCTATGTCTATGTTTCCAATAACTTTAGCACGAAGGGCGGCTTATAAGGCCTCATGTAGGTCAATGAAGTTCTTCAAGGATAATGTGCATTAGAAGGGAAGCATCGAGCCTCCTACGAACCACTAGGCATGTTAATTATAAAAAAGCATTTTAAAATGTGCATCATACTCATGCACACTCTTGGCGAGTTATTGTTTAATATCCTTCAGGGTGGTAATGCTCTATTTCTTAAACTCTAAGATATCAAATTATTGGAGAAAAGTTACCTTCAACTACTCATAGTTTACCATAGCTTATTATAGATCAAACTTCTAGAACCACTTGTGCACACCGTCTAAAAGAGTAGTAGCAAACTGAGTTGCCTTTCATTTAGTAGAAGTAATGTCATGAACTTGCTAGATAAGTTCACACTTATGAACATGTTCTGCTACATTTTACACATTATGATACTTAGGTAGATGGAGCATCATGTCATAATAAACAATGGGCAGACTGGGTGCTAGAAATGAATCTTGTTGTGATGTACTTGAAGTTCTTCAAGGATAATGTGCATTAGAAGGGAAGCATCGAGCCTCCTACGAACCACTAGGCATGTTAATTATAAAAAAGCATTTTAAAATGTGCATCATACTCATGCACACTCTTGGCGAGTTATTGTTTAATATCCTTCAAGGTGGTAATGCTCTATTTCTTAAACTCTAAGATATCAAATTATTGGAGAAAAGTTACCTTCAACTACTCATAGTTTACCATAGCTTATTATAGATCAAACTTCTAGAACCACTTGTGCACATAGTCTAAAAGAGTAGTAACAAACTGAGTTGCCTTTCATTTAGTAGAAGTAATGTCATGAACTTGCTAGATAAGTTCACACTTATGAACATGTTCTGCTACATTTTACACATTATGATACTTAGGTAGATGGAGCATCATGTCATAATAAACAATGGGCAGACTGGGTGCTAGAAATGAATCTTGTTGTGATGTACTTCTAGTCCATTCTAAACCTTGTGGGGGAGGTTCATTAATGCCTCATACATCACCTCTAGATTTTTCATTCAAACCACCATTGGCACCACCTCTTATGCCTCTTATAATAACAAAATCACTTGATACATTGGGCATAAAAGTTGGTTGATAAACTATGGAAGGGACAATAATCTTCCCACTAGAAATGCTTGGTCCACAAGGCATTCCAAATTGAGCCATAGGGTTGACTTTTAAAGGAAAAGAAATTAATAACAAACTACTATCTTGGTCCTATTCTTCAAAAGTATCTTTAATAGGTTCAATCTTTGACTCTACACTATCTATATCCAAATTTCATACAAGAACATCGTCTAACTCAAGGGCATGAGCATGCACTATGGGTTGGGAAATGAACCTATCTAGAATGGGTTCTTTAGTCACCAATGCTTGACTTGTTTCTCTTGTGCATACATGTGCTAGCATTATGTTCAATTCTATGGTTGGGGAATCCTCATTATGCCTTTATGCCTCCTTTTAGATCCTCACAAGACTTCCTAAGTCCTCTTGGCCCCTCTTTGGATTGTTTCTAATCATAACCCTTCACCTAGCCTCATCGTACTTGTGCTTATGCAATTCCTACTGACTAGATACCATGCTGAACCAATAATCTTATATCAACATGTACCCCTTCATTTCCCCACTGACTGTGTTGCTCACGTGAGAGAGAGTTTAGCCATCTATGTGGAAGCTTTCAAGTCTAGACTCAATTATAAGCTTCTTAATCTTGAAGAAAAATTTCCTGAGATACCTTCCACATGGCTCCTAGAGGAAGTTAATTTGGGCTTCCTCTAGATAAGATTAGGTTGAGACCACATATTCCAAAATATAGTTATTCAGGGTTCCTCACCATAAAACATCCATTGCACATGTCCAAGGCATTCCTAATCTTGCTAAGGTTGACTAACACTCTATTGACAAGGAAATCTTCCATCCATAGTTCCTTGAACCATCTTGCATGTACGCCAAAAGCTAAACATGCAGGTGAGTATGCACTTTTATAAAGAAATATTCATAGAGTGAGTCATACAAGTGTTTTTCTACCCATACACATGTAGAAACTCCTAGTTCAGGATATTTTAATGCAAAACTATCTTCTTCTATAATAATCCAATGTTCAACATCTTTCAAAGATAGCCGTTCAAGTATTTTCCCTTATTATGAAAACAATCACTATGATTCTCAATAATAGAACCAAAATGTTGGGCTATTTTCCTTTAGTCTATCATATATTTTTCCTAGTTGTACACCTAAGAAAATAAGAGTTACAATGAGCTAGCACACTGACATATAAGGCAAGAAAAGATTCTCACACTCTCACTCGAAGCACGCAACTTAAGATTGGTTTACATGGATTTTGTCATGTGAAGGTGTATTCATTTACTTTCCTAAGATAAGGTGCTCAAACAAGCACTTAGTTCTAAACTCATACCTAGTTTCATGTCTAATTCTTAGTTATTCAATTATTACTTAACAAAAAAAATAAGCTGGGCACAAATTGGTATTCTATTATAATCAAGAATAGATTACACAAGCATTTCATCAATGCAAGCTTCATTTTATTACATCCATAAATCATATCAATATTATAATGATTCCATAATTACAATGATCAACAAAAATACTAAGTAAAATAAGCGGGTGCTTATACATGGTTTACCCCAACCATTCAATTACATAAGTAAATACTACAAAAAATGACTTGCCAATGACCATTAACAGAAATGAGTCATGACAAGCTGTTTACAATGAATTCCTATGGACTCAGGCCTAGCTATCCCCATATACTCTCTCTATGTTATCCTCATCATCATGCACCTATCTTCCTACAGGATGGTGGCATATTCATGCTTGACTTATTTGTTTTTGATGTTCATGTGAACTGATCCCTAATTGCCTCCACTTTCCATGCCTTTCCCAAGTCTTTTGCTAATATTTAAGTCCTACATTCTTAGTTTCTCTATGTATCATGCTTCTTTATTCCATGTGACTTGCCTCTTCTATGCCATGGTCTTTCGTTCCATGGTCTTTAGTGCCATGGTCTTTCACATCGTGTCTCTCCCACACTGTTTGTCTTCAAAAATTACTTATCCATTTTTTTTTTGAAATTGAGGGCCCAACATCACCCCACACTAAGTCAATAGTCCATCCCAATCTATGTATTTTATTTAGATCCCTCTGCCAAAAACTCAAGTCCCATATATTCTACCTTCCAATTCAGTCCCTCCCAATGATTCAATGCAATTTGGAGCTTAGAAGCGATTTCCTCAAATGCCTCCTTAAGCTTCTTAGTCTCCTCGTGCTACTCTAGAAAGTCACCCGCTTGAATGGTTGAATGCTCAAGTGATGCAGAAACATCCTTATGAACATCTTCCAATAAAGTGGCCTCTATTGAAACCTATCCTCAAAGTGTTGTAAATCTAGCATTCAACTCTTGATAGTGAGTGTTTTTATTCTCTAAGGCCTCCACATCTTGAAATGATTTGGCATACTGAACTCAATCTTTTATTATCAATGTGCTCTTGGCCATCTATTAACATTTAAGTTCCTCCACTTGAATTTGTGCTTCCAAAAAAATCCTAGGCCACACCAATTTGGTATAAACCCCATAAGGATAGGAACTATATCTCCAACTCTATTAAAAAATCTCTACATACTTCGATGACCTCAATAAACTGCTATGTCACCCATGTTCGCTTGTGTTGGGGATTGGGATTTTCTTTAAATTTCTTCATCAATAGCCCTATTAGGGTTCCCAACTTATTAATTGCCTCTCTGGTAAGAGGTAATCCATCTGTAAGGGTTGGATCCTTTTCTAAAATAGACTTGTAGAGTCTTAGGGTATACACTCTAGCTGCTGTCGTTATTTCTAGTTGGCGCTTGAGTTCTCCTAATCCTCTTAAAGTTTTATCTTTGTTATACACTCATTACAATAGAGAATAACAACCTCTTGATGTTTCCTATAGAGTTGTTTTACATCAAATTCCTCCAAGGCATTCTACCTTACCACCTTGTGAGCAATTTTTAATAGCGTTACACTTGCTTGAGATGTTGTACACCTCTAGGGATCCACCCAAATTGTATTAGGAAGTTACAACTCTCTTATTGCCCAAATAATACTCTTAGAAGGTGGTTCACATTGGCACTCTTCATTATATATATATATATATATGTATGTATATATATATCATTATAAAAATATAATTCTCATTGAGTTTGTTCGATTGAGTCCTCCTTGGGGAAATATTCTCGCATAAACAAGTTTTTTCTGACACACCTTGCTGATACTAAGTGTGAAAGGTCAGGGTTCACTGATAGTCACTGGGTTTTGTTACATAGATTCATCAATAGGTTATTTCCCTTTAGAGGTATTACACTTAAATATTTATACATCCATCTCCTCCTCTTGGTGACTTGGACCTGCATCAAAATCACCCATGCACAAAGTTGTGTTTATGTCATCCCCCTCTTCACTAGTGGGACTCTTAACATCCACTTGTCTTTTATCAAGGGTGACTTCTTCATGTGGCACTGGTGATGGATCCTTCTCCAGCTTTGGCATGGCTTTTTGTTCCTCAGAAGAAGGTCCCCTCTCTAGTGTTACTTATAGATTTGTTATCTGCTATTTAGGGTAACCATCCTTAGGCACTAAAGTATCTTGTTCTAGAGGAATAGATGCTGGTGCAACAGAATTAGGGCCTTTTGGTTGACTTTTAAGCACATTATCTTTTGGTGGCAAAGGGATAATCCTATGTTATTTAGATTGTTTTGGTTGAGCGCTCGTGTTGTCATCATACTCCAACCTCTTTTATTTTTGGTGCTTCCCAATCTCTGATAGGGGTGGAATAGTTTCTTTCTTATCCTTAGCACTCCATGATGTCCTCTTCTATGGCTTCAACATATAAAATAATAAATGAAAATAATCCCTGAACAAAATTTATTAGGTCTTGATGTTGGTATTATTTGATTCTAGTTTCTCTTTATAGGCCTTCTTCTCTAAATAAACAGACATTTGATGATGATTATGAGTCTCAATGTCAATCTTTTTAGCATCAACATTTGCATGGCATGTGTCATATATCCTATTGATGGTGTTCATAAAATACCATGTAATGAAAGTATATGACAAATTGAGCCATCTAGATAAGGCAAAGGGCTCTTCTAGATACCCACTAGAGAAAAATATTATTATACTATAAATTAGGCTTGGTCTCCTAGTTGAGTGAGAAAGTCCTTGGGAATGCACCACTCATTTCCAAAGGATTCCTTCATTCCATTATACCAACCCTTCATCTTATGATCAAGGAATTTGATAAAGAGAGGAGGTTAGATCAAGTGTTAGTCCATAAAACCATGAAATCAACATAATAACATACTAACATCTCTAAGCCTAGATCTTAGGGGGAGATTAATGAACAAATAATAATTGAAAACCGAACTAAAATGCAAAGAACAACAATCTTTACCTTCCTTGAGAGCTCTAAATGATTTTTTCGTTTGGATTGCTCAGATTATGCATAAGAAGTTTTCATCAATGACATATGGCTAACATCATCTTCTCTATACACCATTTTTGAATGCTTGGCTTGATTGATATGTCTTGGCTCAATTTTGACATTATAACACTAGGCTTTTAGCTCCATGAATCTATTCCTGCATTATAACTCTACTTTGATTGAGCTCCTTAAATGAAGAGCTCTAGGCTTGATTTTATAGGCTTTCAAATCCCTTAGAATGGGTTAAATCTGACTATGGTTGAGTTTATTAAGTTTGGTTGAGTTTGGCATAGTCCTAGGATATTCTCTTAGATATTTTCCAAAAGTGACAACTCATAAAGGTAATGAGTGTGTTCTAAAATGTTCTAAGATGCTCTTGAATTTCTTTTTTAGTAATTGATTTATTAGCTCATGGGTGAACTCAATTAGGATTTGAGATTGATTTGAAATTGATTAGGATGTGTAAGTTAATTAATTTTTTTTAGGCATTTGGTCATTTATTTGATTTTGATTAATTCAATGTGTGTATTTGCCTTGTTTAATTGATTTATTAGGCCAAATTGATTTAATGCAAGGTTATATAGCCAAATTTGAGACTAATAGAAATTCTTTAGTTAAATGTTTGATGATTGGGAAGAATTGGTCTAATAATCTGATACAAAGCTATTGGTGGCCAAATTTACATGTCTATAGTTTTCCCCTGTTTAGGAAGATGTTGCAAGCTATAAGCATAGTAACATCTTTCAAAGAATAAAATGGTTCTTTATGCTTACGACTATAATGGTAATGATGGAACTATAGCTGCCCCCTCAAGGGAGCAGTTGGCAAGTGGGTCAGTAAATAGTCCCCCAAAAGAAAGATGCAAAATGAGGGGAACAAACGAATGAAAATGATGGGGTGACAACACAATAATTTACCCAAAGTTGGGCAAAATTACTAAGAAATGCAAGTGGAACAGTTTGCAATGGTTTGCCTAAAGGTGGTTATAAGCATTGTACCTTAGAAGTGGCAACATGGTATGATAACACAATGATTTGCCCTAGTAGGCAATATAATCATTGAGATGGAGTTGCCCCACTTAGGATAGACAAACAAGAAAGGAAAATTGGTGATAACACAATCATTTGCCCCAATAGGTGATATAATCATTGAGAATGCATGTGGGATGGTGCATAGTGTTGATGCAGTATACCCCGATTATGAAAAACATGATTGATGGCTAATGAGTGATAACTTGGTACAGAGGATAAAGATGAATTGGGACAACCTGCTAGTAGGGAGATGCTCATCCAAACTAAGAAAGGTTGAAATTATTTTGTTACTTAATTACTCTATTTGGGATATGATTGGGATCATTATTGATGTCAGTATCGAGGAGATGGTGATGCTGCATTGATGTTTTAGACCTCTCAAAGCTAATTTTTGTTATAACATTTGATGGTAGGCCTCATGATAGAACACCATGGGTGCTTGGCCAAAATATGCATAAGGACTAACTCTCGATATCTAATACTCAATTGAAAATAATGTACTAATGATAAAAACCACGATGACTATGTTGAAGTATGAATATGGATGGACTCAAGAATAATGTTCTCAAGGAATCACCCAATGAATACATATAGACTGAGTCGAGGCAATAATACTAAAAGCAAATAAATAGGAAAGCAAAAAAACATGGTTTTATGGTAATGATGGAATTGTAGTTTTATGAGTAGATAATATAGCACCAGGGCATGTGAATGCTTTAAACCTTTTTGCTAGAGGCTTTTTCTTTAGAGTGTAATCCAAATTCAACCCATCACTTGAGTACTATAACACACCAATATTATCAAATACCAACAACAAAAGAATAGTGCCCCAAGTAAATTTATAATTAGGTAGGTGGTGGACCTTCTCTGCATCTATAACAATTTTCTTAATGAAATATTATACTTAATCCCAAGGATTATTTGATGGGAAACATATAAGTGTGCCATTTTTACTTCCTTCCATTTATCTACACCTCTAACCCTAGTCATAACTAAGCACACAACCACTTGAAGGGCATGATCTTGAAGACTACACACACACACAAACACACACACACACATATATTATGTGGCCTTGTTTATTGTACTCAAACACCATCACAGTCTTCTTAATTTCCTCTTGATCTTCTAATTCTCTATTGAGGTTAGAATTTGAGCATTATAGACATGGGACATGATCCTCATCTTCTGCCTTGTAAAATATAAGCAATCTTTATGTACACATGAGATAATAAACCTCACGATCTCCATAGGTTTCCCAAAGTAAGGTATATTAAATAACTATAAAATTCTAGCATCATTGAGTTTATTGAAAATAGTAAGGTCATAAACAAGTTCATTCTGAGTATTTTGCCACTCAACCTACTAATTGTGCTGTAACTTCACTTCATTCCTTGGTTGGCAGTGATTGTAGTCAAAATCTTGGCAAGTCAACACATTAGACTCCCACTTATTCATGTGTAACATTACTTTAGGATACTACATCTCTTTAATCAATATTGGGGGTGGGGATGGTGTTATTGCTCACTTTTTTGCCTAGTGTGACATCTTAGATTCTTTCTTTTTCATTCTCTCAGTATATTATGGCAAGCTTTCCTCATACATGCCATATTCACTAGGTACTTCTCTTATTAAGATTGGTTATACTCATGTGCTCTTAAACTCTTCTTCCTCATGAATTATAGACAAGGGTTTGCTACATTGTGCCTTATTCTTTGGCCTAATAACCCTCCAGGGAGCCCAAATGTTGAGGCACAATCATCTGATCCTTCCAAATGAATATGTGCTTACAAATTTAAGTCCTAAGCTCTCCTACTTTAATGTCCTCTAATAATAGACCCCGATACCTCCAACCTACAATTCCTTCAATATACGCTTCCCCAATCACTATTCTACCACTTTCTTTATTCATTATGATTACCTTACTCCATAATATTCAAATTGGTCATTGAAAGTTGATAAACACTCCTCTAGTTACTTGAAAATACTCTTTTGTGAGGTTGAAAATGCTCTTCTTGATAGCTTGAAAATGCTCTTCTAATAGCTTAAAAAGGTTCTTCTTGGCAGCTTAAAAATGCTCTTCCTAGCTCATTAAACTTGTGAATTACCAATAGTAAAGTGTAAAAATGATGACTGGTTAACCTTTTATAGCTTCAAGTGATAATCCACATTTACTTCCCCAAGACCTAATCCATCATTTCACACATTTAATGACTCTAACAATATTACCATGATTTACAATTGGCATACTTGTCATTACACATGATTTTATTGCATTTAACACATTTGTCCTATTTCATGTTTTTCTTAAAGTGCATGACAACTATAAAGAATTTAAAAAATTTCCATTTCCAATGCAGAAACCTCCTTTCTTTATCTTGACTCTTCATAATAACTACATGTCACATCTTGCGTATCTACTTATCCTTATACTCTTCCACTTACATGCCCCCTTTTTGGTGATCATTCCCTTCCATCATTTCCTTAGCACTATGTATTTTTAATTCTTTCACTATTCTTACCCTACACTAAAATATGTCTGTGGTCCTCCACAACATGACAAAGAAAATAATATAGAACCAAGTGTTGATCTAAACTTAAACAAGGGCGCGTAATTAATGCCACACCTTATTGAAAAAAAAACTAAAATCCTAAACTAAACTAGTGGTATATGCCTTATTAACAAAAGCAAAACATCACCCAGAATGGTAGGGGTGAAGTCAACTACCATTAAAATGGATTGAAAGAAACTAGCCATCTAACTACTTCAACTTACATGCACCTATGGGATGAATACTATGAATAATAAATGGACCATCTCAATAGATGTGAAGTTTTTCTGAATGGCACGTGAACTTGGAGTCATACACCAATACATGCATACCCAAAGAAAAAGTTTTATTCTTAAGATGTCTATCATGTCAATCCTTCTATTTTTGTTTCTCTACTCTTTGACTCTAATGTTTTAGAAAACATGTTTTATCTAACTAAAGCAAAACATCTAGGCATGTTTTCAAAGACTACTTATCATCTAACTGACTAAAGCACACAATACATAGAGAAGGTATACAGAACTCAAGTAAAAGAATGGCTTTGGTGCCAAAGACAATATTAAAGGGAGTACTTTTGTTCAACCATTTATATGTGGTTCGATATGCCCATAATACCACAAAAACATGATCATCTTAGTTAGTGTGACCACTATTACAAATCTTTGTCAATGTATGACCTAAGATTTTATTAATATTAAAAACTTCAGTTGTACCATTGGCCTAATGGTGGTAAAGTGTGGTCTTATGGTGCATAATCATGAACTCAACCAAAAGGATCCAGATTGTCTCATTAAGGAAATGAGTTCTTCGATCATTAGTCAAATTTAACAGATATCCATACCTTGTAATAATATTCTCCCAAAGAAATATAGTAGTAGTGGTCATAGTACAATCATGGGTTGGCACTATTTCAACCCAGTCAATGAGGTAATTAGTGGTGGTAATGACATAACACACTCTAGTATGCATCCCTACTAGAGTAATGGGGCCAACAAAATCAACAACCCATTTCTCAAATGGTTCATGAGTCAGTATTGGATGAAGGCGTATAATATCCCTTTAGTTTGGTTTACCCCTGCATTGACAGATATCACATTGGCATGCATAAGATTTTGTATCCTTAAATAAAATAGGCCACCATAACCTAGGTAATAGAAGTTTTTGCACTATAGCATTATCGACATAATGTCCTCTAGTGACACCTTCATTAACCTCCTAAAGAACTTAAATGCACTCATGTTGCATGATCTAATGATGTAATACTTCATTCTATCCAAACTTATAAAGGTCACTCCTAATGAGATGAAAAGGAGCAACACGAAAAACCAATTACTTTTTCTCTTGAGTGTTGAAGTGCATTGGTGCTAATCTATATTAAGAAAAACTATGATATCTTCCAATTCCTTAGGCATGTGCATGACTTGAAAAAACTACATATCATGTAGGTTATCTTGAATGATGCATGCCAATTCACCAAATTCAACATGTGATAAGTGATCAGGTCCATAATTAGCCTTACCTAGTTTCACCATCACATAAAACTAAAATTCTCAAAAGAGCACAATCTACTAGAAAATGCATCCATGCAACATCAACTTATTCATGATCTATTTTAGTGCTTCATCGTCTATAAAAAAAATGAATGGGGTGGCCAATAAATACTTACAAAACTTTTGAAGTGTGTATACCATGGACAAGGCTTTGTATTCTATAGTTGAGTAATTTCATTTAGTCAGAGTGAGATTCCAACTAGAAAAATAGATGGGATGATCAAGAATGCCTTCACCAAGTTGAGCAAGGATAACAACCACTAACATGCCTAAAGTATCGACATGCACATGGAAGGGCTTTATCCAGTCTAAAAACTAGAGGATGGTGGCTATGATTAACTTGTCCTTAAGTGCTATGAATGCTTATTGGTGAGCACATGTCCATACAAATTAACCATTCTATTTAATTAGTTCCTCTAGTAGTGTTGCGATCTTAGCATAGCCCCAAATGAACTTTTAACAGTATCATGTGTGTCTTAGGAGGTGCAAACCTTGCACTAGGTGGTTGGTGGTGGAAGGCAAAGAATGACTATAATCTTGGTTGGATCTATCATGATTCCATCAAGACAAATAACATGTCCTGACAAAATTCCAAATGGAGTAGCAAAAACACACTTCTTTAGATTTTAAAAAAATTGAAGTTATCGATAGCGCTCAAGCATAAGGTGAATATTAGCACAGTGATCTCTCACTAAATTGTAGATGATCCAATCATCCAAGTATACTTGAAAGAATTTATGAATAAAATCCTTTAAAGTCTTGATCGCAATCCATGAAAACATGATCGAAGTATTCTTTAAACTAAAGGGCATCACATTATAGGTGAATGAACCCCATTCAATTGCAAAGGTGGTCTTCGATTTATATTCCACTATGATTTGGACTTGATAATATCCAAAAAACCATCAGTGAAGGTATAAATATCACACTCAACAACTCCTTCTAAAATGTCCTTATTGAAAGGCATTGAAAAAGGGTTAGTTATGCAAGTAGTATTGAGTACCCAATAGTCTACACAAACATGAATATGCTCATCCTTATTGATATTGATCACCACGGGGATCACCCATTCAGACTCATCAATAGGCATGATAACTCCAACATATAACATACTATCAATCTCCTCCTTTACTTGAGTGTGAAAATTAGGATTCATATGATAAGGTCTCTTTATGACTAGTTGATCACCCTCTACTAACTTGATGTGCATCGTACCCAATGAAGAATACACTCCTTTCATCTCAGTGTAATTTTATGGAAAAATGTCTTGATATTCCTTTTATAGTTAAAAAACCTTGGAGATCCTAGTATCAGACCAATAATTCCCCACAATGGCCATCTTGGGTGTGTCCTCTATGTCAATATTATGTTAAATCATCTAAAGTGGTTCTTAATATGGTTGCTAGTCATTCTATATGGTGTCTCAAACATTACACACTTTATAATCAGTATGCAAATCCAAGTGATCAATAGATGGACTGGTCAGAACTAGTACCTTCATCAATCTGGTACACAACCTATTTGCCTTTCCAAATCTATTGCCTTAATGCATGGTTCAATTAAGATTTAATCAATGAAGAAGATGAAGCTTTCATATTAGATTATTGGAAAATGGACAAGCTATCCTCATGAGTGCCATGTATGTCTTATGTAGTCTTAAATCGATACTAGATCGACTACAATAGCTTAATACATGGCTTGTAGGGTTAGGCATAAATCCATGTAAGGAAATAAGTAAGTTAACACAAAAATCATATTACTTATAAGGACACTCTAAAAATTCATGTCCAAACATCATTCTTTATGTACATACCATTCTCTAGCCCAGGTGTGTAGAGTACTATAGAATGCCTGAACCCACATATACTTAGGCAAATATGTCTCATTTGCATTCCACATATTTTTACAAGCCTCGAGATAAGCTTCTAGATGACTAACTTCATCATAGCTTAAGGTGATGTGAATGCGATTATCATGATGAAAATGATAGTGCATAACAACATAAACTTGGTCTTAAGTGAATAAATTATGATGGTGAGTTACCCACCATATAACAGTTATTCCTTAAAAAATATGGATAATCGAGCACATCCATCCATCTTCAAATACACAAAAAGCTTCCAATCACTGCACATACTCTCAAACTTCCATCTGACTATGAAATCTAGGAGCTTCATCTAACCACATGGTTGGTGTAGCCATAATATATCCATGAAGAATGTGAACAAACTTATGGTGTTTAGGTTACTTTCATAGAGTATCCTCTCAACTACCAATAACACCACAAATTCGTCTAGTAAGATTATACTCACCATGAGCCCAATAGTTACAAGAATTACTAGTAGTGTTAGAGATAGACTGTGCATCCGCCCAAAGCAATATGCCATCTAGACTAAGATCAAGACACTCAGTTGCCCAAGTTATGACATTATAAATATGATTAATTCCTCATCAATATTAGCTATCTCTACAAATGGAGGTCATTGATCATGGTCTAATGGGATTGCAACACACTGATCATTATTTTCAAAATTGATGTAACACTTTTTGAAGCTCAACTCAACATTATTTGCATAACACCAAAGGTGACCCAAAAGAGTCAGAAAATCATCAGCTTCAACGAAATCAATTACTTCAAAGTTAGCCTTAAAAGTGACACCTAAAATGTCAATTGTGGCATCCTTAAAGATACCTATGGGTAGTGCACAAGTCTTATTAGCCATGAACAATAAATGAAAAGAGGGCTTCAAAGCAGTGCTTGCCATTTTTATCCAAACATCCTTAGTGAGTACATTCACCTTCATGTCAGTGTTGACAAGGATATCCTGAATGATTCAACCATCAATAGCTATATTTACCAAGATTTATTTATCACCCTTCATACTAGGTTGGATATGAGCCTCTTGTCATTATGTATGGTTTAATTCAATACCCTCTCTAGGCTTTGGTGCTTGATGACTTAGATAATTTTTCAAAAGAGGCACAATGTCTTTACCAAGAAGTCATTTTTCTAACTCATGGAACTCATCACACATCGAGTCTTATAGATCCTAAGTTTTCTAGATTTCAGCATGTGTAACAACATATCTATCCTTAATGAATTGAATTTCACTTTGTAGCTCCTACACCAAAGTCATTGTGTTGTGTAACACTTCCTTCTATTATTGAGCATTTAAATAACAATTCACATGAGGCTACTCCCATTGAACCTTATCAATGGGTGGATTTGAAATGGACTAGGAAAGAGTACCACTTCCCGTAGTAATATTGACCTTAGGACAAGTCAGAGTAATAGGGCATGGTCTCCATTGAGTAGTTAGAGTATTTTAAATTTGTATCATTGTAACACCCTTTTCATTTTGCTCCTTGGTGATGGCAGTATACAAGTTTGTGCATTCTTCTATATGATGCTCATTATTATAAAAACATATGTGAGATAAATTAGGTAGTCGCATTGGTAATTTTCTAGATATCCATACTTTTAGTAGTTCCAAGTAGAAAATGACCACCTCTATGTCTATGATTATGACCTTTATAAGACTAGCCTCCACTACCATCCTAGTTGTTGGCAACATAAGTCTGACGAGTACCATATGTGTGCCTCATTAATTTCATGAATAAGGCAACAATAATTAGTATCATGAGTAAGTGCATCACATATTTTACAATATGAGGATACTTTTGATTATGTAGCATGTTGAAGTAGGGGCAATCCCTCACATCATGGTCTTCTTGGTAGATCTCATAGGACTGCTTTACCATGACCTAAATACTCTTTTTGTGAGGATCCTTCTGCATAGATTTATGAACTATGGAAAATAAATGAATGATGAAATGAAATTTAGAAAATAACCTAAAATAAACTTTAGATCATAGGTCACTTTAAGGGGGCAACCTCCTTTTAGGAAACTCAATACAATAATATTCGTGGATGCCTTCATTGGGCCTCAACACTTACTTAAATACTAAATCTCTTCTAACAACTACTACTTCCCATGTATGTGGGATAATTCAAATATGCTCAAGGGATGACTTATAAAGCATATGCGTTCATAGTGACCAATACACTAATAATGTAAAGAGAAGGGTAGGACATGGGTTCCTAACATCCCCTCCCCCTTTGAAAAAGATTTATCCTCAAAGCTTTAGATGTGGGAATTGTTGATGAATTTGGAATAGTGGTTCCCATGTTGCATCTTTTGGTTGCATGCTATGCCATTGAATTAATACTTTCATGTTTGAATGAGAGAAAAGTTGGTAGGTGACCCTCTCCAAAACTACTTATATTTTGAGAAGAATAGAGCCTTCATTATCAAGTTCTATTAAAATTGTTTGCACTCTAATGGTGGTTCCAAGAACTTTTTTCAAACAGGAGACATGAAAGACTGGTTGAACTCAGGAGGAAGGTGGTAGCTCCAACTTGTAAACAACTGGCCTAATATTTTGGAGAACATTATATGGCCCATAAAACTTTAGAGCAAGTTTATAGTGCCCTTTTAGTTTCAAGGATGATTGCTTGTATGGTTGTAGATGAATAAAAACCACAATGTCAGGTTGAAAGGTGCACTCAGGATGGTGCTGATCAATGTACTACTTTATTTGGTTTTATACCAGATGGAGATTTCCCTGTAGGGTGCTGAGAATTTGATCCCAATGTCAAAGAGTAGTGTCGACCACATGAACTAGTGAACTATCATTGGTATACAGGGTAATTGTTGGGGGTGCTTGACCATAAAATGCTTCATATGGAGTCATTTTAGTAAAAGTGTGCTAGGAGGTATTGTACCACCATTTTTCAAGGGGAGGACACTTTGACCATTATTGTTATTATTCTAAATAAAAGCAATAAAGGAATGTTTCAAAGTATTTATTGACAATTTATGTTTGGCCATATGTTTGGGGGTGATACCTGGAGGTCATCTTCATTTATGTGCCTATGCATCAGAATGGTTTCATCCAAAAATGGCTGGTGAAAGTTGCATCATGATTAGAAACAATTTAAAAAGGGATGCCATGAAGATGAAAGATTTGATCCAAGAAAACTTGTATGACCATGGATATTTTATAGGGATGGCTGAGGGCACAAAAATGACTATATTTAGAGAGGCAATTTACTAGGACCACGATCATTATTTTTCCTTTAGATTTATGGTGCCCCTTAATGAAATCCATAAAAATGTCTATTTTGATTCTAGTAGGAATGGGCAAGGGCTTGAGCAATGCAGGAATCACAATTGTTTCACTTTTGTTGCATTGGTAGGTATCACATTTGACCACTATCTATTTAATTTCCCTTTTCATCCCCTTATAAAAGAAGTTTTGACATGCCCACTCATATGTTTTGAGAAATCCTTAGTGTCTTACTGATGGAGAAGTATGGATTTCATATAATATAACTTGATGAAGGTATGTGTTATAGAGAAATACCAAATGACCCTTGTATCAAAGAAAAACACCATCACATGAATAATGTGGTACTGTAGAGTGGTTAGTGGCCAATTATTGAATGAGGTAGTGTAAGGAGGGAACATTTGCATAAATTTGGTGTAAAGATTCCAACTAGTTCTTAATGGGTATGGAGATGGCAAAAAGGGAAGTTTGGTCCTCTAATGTGCATGAGAGAGAATCTGTCATGATATTGTTTTTACCATTCTTGTAAGTGATCTCATAATCATAGTCCATGAGTTTCCTAACCCATTTTTATTATGCTAATGATGAGACCCATTATTGTAAGAAATATTTCAAACTTTGGTGACCAGTTTTGATGCAAAAATGATTCCCAAGTAAGTATGGCTGCCATTTTTATACATGTAGAATGGCCATCATTTCTTTTTTTTATGTAGACAAAGCCAAATTTTGTCCAAAAAGGGATTTACTAGTGAAAGTAATGGTACAATCCTCTTGGAGAATAATATCACCTAGGCCATTGCTGTAAGCATCACTTTTGATGCTAAAAGTTTTGGCAAAGTCTGGCATGGCCAAAACTAGCATGCTACACATAGCCTAGTTAAGTGTCATGAATGCTTGGTCAGCTGCGACATCCCATGTGAATGCATCCTTATTCAATAAGGAAGTCAAGGGAGCTATGATCCTTCCATAATTCTTGACAAACTAATGGTAGTATTCTACAAAGCCTAGGAATCCATGAAGGCTCTTGAGGGTTGTTGGCTGAGGCCAATACTACATGACACTAATTTTTTTAATTCATGTAGACCTCATTGGCTGAAATAATGTACCCTAGATATTTAACTTCCTCTTAATCGAAGAAATAATTAGACTACTTGACACATAATTGATTGTTTGCTAGAATTTGTAATGCCTTGTGAATATGTTGGATATGCTTGAGCCATGTGTGGCTATAAATCAAAATATCATTAAATAAAACCAAACCAAATTGATAGAGGAAAGGTTGAAATATTTTATTCAATAGGGATTGGAATGTTGGAGGGGAATTTATAAGTCCAAATGACATGACCAAGAATTCAGAGTAACCATCATGAGTGTGGAAAGTTGTCCTTGGAATGTCATTAGTAGGTACACATATTTGATGATAGCCTGAATGAAGATCCAATTTGGAGAATTTTTTTGCCCCATGGAGCTCATCAATGACTATAATTGGGAATTTAGAGTTGATAGTGACATGGTTAAGGACATGAAAGTCAATGCAAAGGCACCATGACCAATCCTTTTTGTGGACAAGAAGCACTAAGGAGGAGTTTGGGTTGGTGCTAGGGTGAATAACTCCAGACTTGAGGAGTTCTCATAGTAGCTACTCAATCTTGGTCTTTTACACATGAAGATAGTGGTATGGTTGGATGTTAGGTGGGAAGTTTCATAGAATGAGTAGAATGTAATGATATTCATGTCATAAAGGGGGAAAACCTACTAGCTCTATAAAATGGTTACATGCTTGTTGAGGATGGTTTGTAAATAAGTAGGCTAGTTAATAGCAGTGAGGAGCTAGAGTTGGATGGAGTTCAACTCATGTGATCCTTTCTTCAGAAGCTTTTCCATGAAATGGGAATTAATGATGTGAGAAAATCTAGATAATAACCCTTTTAAGGTGTGCTTCTATCCACTATCTATGAAATACATGCAAAGCTCATAGAATTCCCATAGAATAGGTCCTAATGTGTAGAATCATTGTGCTCCTAAGACCACATCACATCCTCTTAACGGTAGGGAAAACATATCTGAACAAAGAGGGTAATCGCCTATCATGATACATACATTCCAACACTTCCCTTTACATGAAAATGTTCCCCCATTAACAATCATGACTTCAAATCTAGAACAAGGGTGGACAAAGTTATCTACCTACTTAACAATGTGGGGATCGATGAAATTATGAGTGTTGTCAAAGTCAATGAGGATTGTGAGAGGGACCTTTTTAAAAAAACCCTTGAACTTCATGGTTTAAGGAGTGGTAACACATGGTAGTACATGCATAGAGATCTTGGGTTGAGTCTCTTGAGCCATTGAGTCCTCTAAGGGGATTTGTTCTACTTGAGCATCCTAAAATTCCTAGATATCAGACTCACTATCCTACTCTAGTGATGATTACACATCTAGAAAGTAGAGCTTTTATGTGACACACCTATGACCCTTAACTGATTTGTCATCATAATTATAACACAATCCTTTCTCCTTATGATCCCACATCTCTATGTTAGTAAGGTGATTGATTGGTGTGGTTGTGGCTGGACACTGGTTCGTTCTATTCATTATAGGTGGGAAAGTGGGGGCTTGACACTACGTTGAGAGTTTATCTTATGTTAACTTGGCCAAACCTAAGGCATCCATCATGTTATTGGGCCAAAACATTTTAACCTCTGAGTAGATTACCTCTTTGAGGCCACTAATAAAACAACTCTTGAAGAAGTCATCTTATAAACCTTTAGTGTGATTAGCCAATTTTTCAAATTCAATCTGATAATCATAAATGATGCATGTTTAGTGGATTTTGGTGATATCTCCTATAAAGTCCTCAAATGCTGGTTGACCAAACCTACCTAAAAGTAAGGATTCAAAGGTTTTCCAATTAGGTTCATCATTTGACTTGAGATACCAAAGGTACCATTAGAGTGCTTCTTATTCCAAGTGGAAGGAAGCAATTGAGACTTTGTTAATAGAATAAGTATTGTGAAAGTTGAAGAATTACTCGACTCGATATATCCATCTAGTAGGATATGTACCATTGAATCATGGAAAGTCCATTTGGGGCCCACATGATGTGTGAAGAGAATATTAACTATTCTCTTAAGAAGACTCCTTCAATTTGTTGAACAAAAAGCTATTTTATTGATTCAATCCACACATTATATCGGTTAACTCAGTGACCTAGGATTTTAATGTTGCGATTTCTTCCTTTATAATCTTTATGCCTGCATAGGTGGCTACTATAACTAGTGTTTTTTTTGGTCCAGGGATAGAAATATATGTTCTAAGACATGGATAGTAAGGAGAATTTTAATTTGGCCTGAATTAGAAGGGGGAGATATACTTTTACTAGTTTTTTGGCACCTCTTGGTTAGGTTTGATGAAGGCAAAGGAAATTTTAGAATCGTAATAGAAAAAATGTAAAATTTGTCCAAGAGGGATAGAGGAGTAGAAAAGGGAAATGAACACTATGGGAATGTTTCAAAGCAAGAGGGAAAAAACTAAAGAAGTCATGGAAAAACTCAAAAAAAATAAAAATTGAGATTTTTGGCTAATAGAAGTGGAATTTAGATATGAACCCTTAAGGAAAAAATGTAGAATGAAATATTAGGTGTTCTAGGAAATTTTAAGAGTAAACAAAACTATAGAGGGAGAGATATAGTGAAAAAATAGTTTTTTTACCTATTTTTTTTTTAAAATCGATTGTTGCTTGATTGTTCCTACCAAAATCCTATCTATAAGTGCACAATGACTAATTATGATCACTCTATTATTGGTCTTATGAAATTTTTATGTTGGGTATGGGCACCAAATCTATTTGGCTGCCTAAGGGTTTTAAGGAGTCTCTCTGGCCATCAATGTTGTCTGAATGAGTACTATTCTCCAAGAAAGTTCTGGCCACAGATTTAATCCTAAGTAATAACTCTTGGTTTACCTCACGAGTGGAAATTAGTCAATCAGGATGGGGTCATTGCCTTTTTTTCTTGTAGGTCCCCTAAATGGGCCAGCTACTTTAGAGTTCTTATGGTACTCCACACAAAGTGCTTCCCAAATTTATGTGGAGGGGTATTTACCCTTATCTGAACTTGCAATGAATATGTAGACAAAAAAGGCAAGGAACAATATTTTTATAAATGGCATAGCTCCTAAAAATCCACTGCAAGAAAAAAAAATCTCCAAAATCTATGCACAGGATTAGAAAGTGATCTGATACTAGATGTGATGATCCTTCTGCACAAATTTATGAACTAAAAAAATAAATGAAAAATGAAATAAACTTTGGAAAATAACCTAAAATAACCTTTATATTGTAGGCCATTTCAAGGGGGCAACCTTCTTTGAGAAATATCAATACAATAATATTCATGGATTCTTTCATTAGCCTCAACATATAATTGAATACTAAATATATTCTAACAATAACTACTTCATATGTATGTGGGATAATTCAGATATGCTCAAGGGATGACTTACAAAGCATATGCATCCATAGTGACTAATACACTAATAATTTATAGAGAAGGGTAGGAAATGGGTTTCTAACACTTTCTAGGACAATTATTCCTATTATGACCTTCAGTTTCACAGTCAACACACCAAAAAATGCTATGAGTATCATGAGTTCTATTTGCAGTGAGCTTCTCCAACTGAGATGCCATAATAAAAATCTTAACTTCTTTAACTAAGATGCCATAGCATCAATTTGAGCTTCTAATCATAGCCTTTTACCTCACCTCATCATACTTACACTTACACAACTCATGATGACTGGTTGCCATGTTCAACCAACAATCTTATATCAAAGTGTGCCCCTTCATTTCTCCACTGTCTATGCTACTCATGTGAGAGAGAGTTTAGTCATTTATTTGGAAGCTTTCAAGTCCAAAATCAATTATAAGATTCTTAATATCGAATGAAAATTACCTAAGATACCTTCCGTACGACTCTTGGAGGAAGTTAAATTGGGCTTCCTCTAGACAAGAGTATGTTGAGACTATGTATTTTAAAATATAGATATTCAAGGTTCCTCACCACCAAACATCCACTACATGCATCCAAGGAATTCCCAATCTTGCTAAGTCTAATTGACACTCTAATGACCAAGAGATATTCTATCCATATTTCCTTGAATGATGTTGTGTGTACACCAAAAGCCAAACATGCAGGTAAACATACACTTCTACAAAGAAAGCTTCATAGAGTGAGTCATATAGGTGTTATTCTACCTATGCATGTGTATACAAATTTCCTAGTTCAAGATATTGTAATGTAAAATTGTCTTCTATATTAGTAATCCAATGTTTGAGATTTTTTAGAGATAGCCATTCAAACATCTTCCCACCATTGTGTAAATAAGTGCTATAGTTCCCATTAATAGAACCAAAATGTTGGGATCTTTCCTTTAGTATAACATATATTTTCCCTAGTTGCACACCTAAGAAAATAAGAGTGTTAATGAGCTAGTGCGCTAACATATCACACTAGAAAATTTTCTCATGCACTCACCTGAAACACGTAGCTTAAGATTAGTTCCTATGTATTTTATCACTTAAAGGTGTATTCATTTACTTTCCTAAGATAAGGTGTTTGAATAAGCACTTAGTTCTAAACTCATACCTAGTTCTGTGTCTAACTCTTAACTAGTCAATTATTACTTAAACAAAGAAAAATAAGCTGGGCACAAACTAGTAACAAAACAATATTAACTCCAATATAATCAAGAACAAATTACACAAGTATTTCATCAATGCAAGTTTCCTTTCATTATATCTATAAATCATATCAAGATTATAATGATTCTAGAATTATAATGATCAACAACAATACTAAGTAAAACAAGGGATTATTTATACATGGTTCTTCTCGACCATTTAGTTACAAAAGTAAATACAAAAAAATATGATTTGCCAATGACCATTAATAGAAATGAGTTCTAATAAGCCATTTATGATGAATTAGTAAGGACCTGGGCATAACTACCCCTATATGTTCTCTCTATGCTAGATCCCCATCATCGTGCACCTATCTTCTCACAGGTTGGTGCTAGATTCGTGCTTGACTTATTCTTTTTTGAATTTTATGCTAACCACTCCCTATTCATCTCCACTTTGTGCACCTTTCCCAAGTCTTTCAGTAATATCTGAGTCCTACATCTCAATTTCTTTATGTACCATGCTTATTTATTCCACGTGACTTGCCTCTTCCATACCATGGTCTTTCACACCTCGGTCTTCCACACCACAATATTTTGTGTCATGTCTCTCCCACATTGCTTATCTTCAAAAAGTACTTCACCAAAATTTATTCAAAATTGAGGGCCCAACATCACCCCACACTAAGTCAATAGTCCATCCTAGACTATGTATTTTTTTTAGGTCACTTTGTAAGAAAATTAGGTCCTATCTATTATACTTGCTACTTCACTACCTCTAAATGATTCAATGCATTGTGGAGCTTAGAAGTGATTTCCTTGACTACCTCTTTAAGCCTCTTAGTCTCCTCAAGTTACTCTATAAATTCACTTGCTTGAATGGTTAAATGCTCAAGTGATGTAGAAGCATCCTTATGAATGTCTTCCAATGAAGTGATCCCTATTGAAACCTATCCTTAGTATGTTGTAAAATTAAAATTCAACTCCTGATGGGGACCACTTATTTTGTTATTTGGGGCCTCCACATATTAAAATGCTTTAGTATGCTTAGCTCAATCTTTTATTATCAATGCACTCTTGACTAATTTTTAGTATTGAAGTTCCTTAGCTTAAAGCTGTGCTTCTAAAATTTTCTCAAGCCACACCTATTTAAGAAAATACCCACCAAAGATTGGAACCATATCACCAACTCTATTAAAAAATCTCTTACATACTTCAATGACCTGAGTAAATTGATCTATCACCCAAGTTTGATCATGTTGGGGATTGGGAAGGTCTTTACATTTCTTCAATAATAACTCTACCAAGGCTTCCAACTTGTTAATAGCCACTTTGGTAAGAGGTACTCCATCTACAAGGGTCATATCCTATTCTAAAATAGACTTGTAGAGTGTTACAATCTTCACTCTAGCTGTCATCACTATTTCTAGATGGTGCTTGAGCTCTTCTAACTCCTCTTCAAGTTTTATCTTTTCTTTGCACCAATTATAATAGAGAACAATGACTTCTTGATGTTTCTTCTAGAGCATTTTTACATCAAAGTTCTGCAATGAATTTTTCCTTTCCACCTTGTGAGTACATTTTAATAGTGTTTCACTTTCATATAATGTTATGCAAATCTAGGGATCCACCCAAATTGTGTCAGGAAGTTCCACCTCTCCTAGTGCCCAAATAATTCTCTCTGAAGGCAATTCACATTGGCACTCTTCATTATATATATCATTATAAAAAGATAATTCTCATCGAGTCTGCTCGGTTGAGTCCTCATCAAGGAAATATTCCTACAAAACTAAGTCTTTTTTGGCACACCCTATTGATACTGAGCACAGGGGTCAAGATTACACCAGTAGTCATTGGCTTTTGTTATGTGGATTCACTAATAGGTTCCTTCCCTTTAGAGGGATCAGACTAAAATATTTCTACATTTGGCCCCTCCTCTTGGTGACTTAGATCTGCATCAAGATCACCCATGCCCAATGCTATGATTATGTCATCCCACTCTTCACCAATGGGACTCTCAACATCCACTTATGTTTTATCGAGGGTAACTTCTTCATGTGGTGCTAGTGATGGATTCTCTAGATCTAATGTGGCTTCTTGTTCCTCTTGGTCCTCAAGGGAAGGTACCCTCTCTGGTGTTGCTTTAGGATTTGTTGCCTTATGTTTAGTGTCACCATCCTTAGGAGCTAAAGTATCTTATTTTAGAGGAATAAATGTTTGTGTAGCAGAATCAAGGCCTTCTGATTGACTTGTAGGCATGTTATCTTTTAGTGGTGAAGGCGCAGTCCTTTACCATTTAGATTATTCAAATTAATCACTCATGTTGGCATCTGCCCAATCCTCTTCTACTTCTAGTGCTTTTTAATCTCCTACGGGGGTGGAATAGTTTCTTTCTTATTCTCAACACTTATTGATGTCCTCTTCTATGGCTTGAACATATAAAATAATAAATGAATAAAATTCCTAACCAAAATTTGCAAGGCCTTGATGTCAGTATTATCTGACTCCAATTTCTCTCTATAGGCATTCTTCCTTAGATAAACATACATTTGATGAAGAGTATGAGTCTCAACATCAATATTTTTAGCATCAATCTTTACGAGGCGTGCATCATATATACTATTAATGGCATTCATAAAATACCTTCTAGTGAAAGAATATAACTTGAGCCATCCAGATAGGTCATCTGAAGGGCTCATCTAGATGCGTGCTAGAGAAAAATGTTATTTTACTACAAATCAAGCTTGGTCTCCTAGTTAAATAGGCATGTCCATAGGAACATGCCACTCATTTCAAAAGGCTTCCTTTATTCCATTATACCAACCCTTCATCTTAGATTTATGAGTAGGGATTATAACATTAGGGCATTTGAATGCTTTAAGCTTTTCCACTGGAGACTTATTCTCTAGAGGGTAAACCCACTTCAACTCACTACTTGAGTACTCTAGCATGCCAATTTCATCAAACACCAACAATAAAAAATAGTACTCCAAGTAAATTTATAATTAGGTAGGCAGTGGGCCTTCACATATGTAACAATTTTCTCTGTAAAATATTGTGAAAATTTATACAAACCACAAGGGTTATCTGATGGGCAATATACAAATCTACTATGTCTACTTCCTTACATTTATCTACACCTCCAACCTTGTTCATAACCAAGTGTGCAAACACTCAAAGGGTGGGATCCTAAAGATTAGATATAGACATTATGTGGCTTTACTTCTTGTACTCAAGCACCATCATAATCTTATTAATTTCCTCTTGATCTTCCAAATCTCCATTCAGTTCAGTGCTTAAGAATTATAGACTTGTAACTTTGATAACTCTCTAGGATGTGATCCTCATCCTACAACCTATAAAATAGAAGTAATCTTCATGTACATGTGAGATAATAAACCTCATGATCTCCATAGGTTTCCTAAAATAAGAAAGATTAAGAAGTTGAAAAAGTCCAGCATCATTGAGTTTATTGAAAATAATAAGGTCATAAATAGGTTCATTTTGAGTATTTTACTACTCAACCTAATATTCACATTGTAAATCCACTTCATTCCTTGGTTGGTAGTGATTATAGTTAAATTTTTTGGAAAGCCAGCACATTAGACTCCCTCTTCTTCATGCACAACACTACTTTAGGATGTTGTATCTCTTCAATCAATACTAGGGGTGGGGATAGTATTGTTGCTTTCTTCTTCACCTGGTACACAAATCTTATATTATTTCTTGTTCATTCTCCTAATATATTATGGAAAGCTTTCTTCATACATGCCAAATTCACTAGGTACTTTTTCTCTTATTAAAATCAGCTATACTTATACACCCTTAAAATCTTTTTCCTCATGAATTACAAGTAAGTGATCACTACGTTGGGCTTTATTCTTTGGACACATCACCCTTTAAGGAGCCCAAAAGTTGAGGTGCAACTGTTTGACCCTGCCAAATGGATACATGATTATTGATTTAACTCCCCTGGCTCTCTTGATTTGATGTCCTCTAATGACAGACATTAACACTTATAATCTGCATTTCCTTCAATTTGCACTTCCCTAATCACTATTCCACCACTTTATCTATTCATTATGATCACCTTACTTCACAATAATCAAATTGGTCACTAAAACTTGATAAAAAATCCTATTATAGCTTTAAAATGCTCTTCTTGGTATCTTGAAAATGCTCTTCTTGGCACCTTGAAAATGCTCTTCTTGGCACCTTGAAAATGCTCTTCTCCGTAGCTTGAAAATGCTCTTCTTGGCTCTGTAAATTCATGAATTAGTAATAGTAATGTGTAAAAATGATGATTGGTTAACCTTTTATATCTTCATGGGGTAATGCACATTTACTTCCCCATGACTTCATCCATCATTTCATGATGGTATTAACACAATTTAAATTTGGCACACTTGCCATTACACATGATTTTATCACATTTAACACATATGTCCCATCCCATGATTTTTTTAAAGTGAACAACAATAGTAAATAATTTTAAAATTTCCATTTCTAAGGCAAGAACCTCCTTTTTAATCTTGACTCTTCATAGTAATTATGCATCACATATTGTGTATCCACTTATCCTTATACTCTTCCACTTATGTACCCCTTTTTTCATGTGTATTCCATTCCACCTTTTCCTTGGTGCTCTATAGTTTTGCTTCTTTCACACTTAGTACCCCACACTAAAAGATATTTATGGTCCTCCATGACATGACAAAGAAAATAAGAAATAACAAAGTGTTGATCTAAACCTAAACAAGGGTGCATAACCAATGCCATGCCTTATTGAAAAACAAACCAAAATCGTAAATTAAACTAATAACATATGACTTATTAGTAAAAAGGAAAAATCACCTAGAATGGTAGGGGTGAAGCCGACTACTATTAAAATGGCTTGGAAGAAATTATCCATCTAACCACTTCAACTTACATGTGCCTATGGAATGAATACTATAAATAATAAACGAGCCATCCTAATGGATGTGAAGTTTTATTGAATGGTATATAAACTTGGAGTCATACACCAATACTTGTATACTTGGAGAAAAAGTCTTATTATTAAGATGTATATGATGTCATGCCTTTTTTTCTATTTCTCAACTTTTTTATTCTAATGTACTCTTAAATGGGTTTTATCTAATTAAATCAAAACATCTAGGAGCGCTTTCAAAGATTCCTCATCATCTAACTGACCAACACATGTAATACATAGAGAAGGTACAAAGAACTCAATTAGGAGAATGACTTCGGTACCAAAGACAAAATTAAAGGGAGTACTCTTATTCAACCATTTATATGTGGTCTAATATGCCTATAATAATACATAAATGTGATCATCCCAGTTAGTGTGATTAATATTACAAATCTTTGTCAACATATAATCCAAGATTTTATTGAACACTTTAGCTATACCATATGCCTAAGGGTGGTAAGGTGCAATCTTGTGGTGTGCAATCATGAACTCAACCAAAAAGAAGTGATTTGTCTCATTAAGAAAATGAGTTCCTCAATTACTAGTCAAAATTAACATACATCCATACATTGTAATAATATTCTCCTAAATAAATCTAGTAGCAGTGGTAGAAGTATAATCTTGAGTTGGCACTACTTTAACCCAGTGAGTGAGCTAATCAGTTGTGGTAATGACATAACACACTCTAGTATGCTTCCCTGCTTGAGTAATGGATCCAACAAAATAAATAGCCCATTTCTTTAAGGGTTCATGAGCCAATATGATATGAAGGGAATAACATCCCTTCAGTTCAATTTACCCATGCATTAATAAATATCACATCGACATGAGTAAGCTTTAGCATCCTTAAATAAAGCAGACCACCATAACCCAACTAATAAAACCTTATGTATTGTAGCATCACTAACATAATATCCTACAACAACACCTTCATGAATCTCCTAAAGAACTTCAATGCACTTGTGCTTCATGATGAAATGACATAATACTTCATCCTGTCCAAGATTATAAAGGTCACCCACAATAAGCTCAAAAGGAACAACATAAAAAAATAACTACTTTTTATCTTGAGTATTGAGGTGGGTTGGTGCTGAACTTATATTAATAAAAGTCATGATATCCTCAAATTCTGTAGGCATGTGTATGACTTGGAAAAATTGCATATCATGTATGTCATCCTCAATGACATGCATCGATTCACCAAATTGAATGTGCAATAAGTGATCAAGTCCACAATTAGCCTTACCTAGTTTTACCATCACATAAAACTAACATTCTTAAAAGTGCAAAATCCACCGATAAATGCATCCATGCAACATTGGCTTATTCATGAGGTAATTTAGTGCTTCATGGTTTATAAATAAAGAAAATGTATGGGGTGGTCAATAACTACTGATGAAACTTTTGAAGCATGTATACCATAGACAAGGCTTCACATTCTGTGGTTGAGTAAATCCATTCAATTAAAGTGAGCTTCTAACTGGAAAAGTAGATGGGATGACCAAGAGTGCCCTCAACAGGTTGAGTAAGGATAACACCCACTGCCATGCCTAAAGCATCAACATGCACATGAAAGGGCTTCATCCAGTCTAAAAACTAAGAATGGGGTTGTAATTAACTTATCTTTGAGTCTTACAAATGCTTATTGGTGAGCATCTATTCATATGAATTGACAATTTAATTTAATAAGATCCTCCAGTGATGATGCCATCTTAACATAGCCCTATATGAGCTTTTAATAGTCTCTTGTGTTTTTTAGGAAGGTGCAAACCTCATGTTGGGTGGTCAGTGCTGGAAGGTAAAGAATGACTAAAATCTTAGCTAGGTCCACTAGGAATCTATCATGATAAATAATATGACCTAACAAAATTCTAAATAGAGTAGCAAAAATACACTTCTTCAGATTTAGATAAATCTGAAGTTGTCAGCAACGCTCATGTATAAGGTTAAGATTAACAAAATGATCCCACACTAAACCATAGATTATCTAATAATCCAAGTATACTTGAAGGAATTTATGAATAAAATCCTTCAAAGCCTCAATTTTAATCTGTGAGAACATAGTTGAAGCATTCTTCAACCCAAAGGGCATCATGTTGTAAGTGAATAAACCCCATTCAATTGTAAAGGTGGTCTTTAGTTTATCTTCCTTTACGATCTAGACCTAATGATATCTAGAAAACCCATCAGTGAAGATATAAATTTTGCACCCAATAAATCCTTCTAAAATCTCCTTATAGACACCCCATTTTCATCATAACTATGTTACAACCATATTTTAGATTGATTTCTACCAAACAATGCAAATTAAGCCTAAGAATCACTGAATGTCCCAAATTTATCTGCACATCAGACATTAGTGCTTCAAATCATGTTGAGGCATCCCTCTTTGGGGTATTATCTTGTATGTAATATTAATCTCTCATGGATTCATCTCCAATCAACTTAAGACCTAGAAAATTGATAGTTTGGCCATTGAACCCATTAAGCAGGGCACTTGAACAATTCCTAAAGTGTAAAAATGCTAAGCATAATGAGTTAACTAAGCAAATAAAATTAAATCATTAAATGAAATTTCTATGTGCAATTAGTAGAAATGAATCTTATAAAAAGGAAATTTTAATAAAAATGAGGTCATGATGATGTCATCATCCTCAAAGTCAAGAAATTGAAAATATCTCCCCTAAAGCCTTAATTGCAAAAATAGAGAGTCGTGCTTAATAAATGGGTTCTCTATCCCAACCATTAATTGCTTGTCCACTCCTTAACTTAACTAGTGTTAATTTAAACTTAATTGTAGTTAAATCTAACCTAAATACACTTGGTTTAGAATTAGTTTGAGAGACTATAAATACAAGGCTTCACTCATTGTTCAACAAGCTCTTTTGGTGTAATGTTTTAATGCCCATTTGTTGAGAGAGCCAAGCCAAAGTGAAAGTAAAACCCAATATTTCCAAGGTGACAAGGAGAGATGATGGAAGGAGCACCATTGCTAAAGATTCTTTGATCACACGACTGAGCACATTCCTCCATGGCTAACATACAACTCCTCTTAAGGAAGGTAAATAATGGTTATTTCGTCTTTTATTAATAATTACTTGTATTTTTCTCTTGATCCTTGAGTGTTTAGAATTGAGGTGTTAGTTTTATTGGTGTGTCTTTGTCTGGTTTTCATCATACTAACACAATAATAATATCCTCTCTTGGATTCCTATTGATCACACTGCTTAATGAAAGGCATAAAAAAATGGTCGATTACACAAGTAACATTGAGTACCCAATAGTCTACACAAACATGAATGTGGCTATCCTTATTGATATTGATCATCATAGGGCTCATCCATTTAGACTAATCACTAGGAGTGATAACTCCAATGCGTAACATACTATCAATCTCCTCTTTGACCTAAGTGCATAAATTAGGATTCATATGATAAGGTCTCTTTTTAACTATTCAAGCACCCTCTACTAACTTAATGTGCATCTTACCCAATGAAGAATGCACTCATTTCATCTTGGTGTAATTCCATTAAAAAACATCTTGATATTCCTTTAATAGTTCAAAAATATTGAAGATCTCAGTATCATATCAATAATTCCCCATAATGGTCATCTTGATCACATATTATATACCAATATTATGTTGAATAATTTGAAGTGGCTCTAAATATGGTTGTTAGTTATTCTATATGGTATCTCAGACATTGTGCACTCCATAAACAATATGTAAATCCAAGTGATCAATGGATAGATCAAGTTGGTTAAAATTGGTACCTTCATTAACTTATTACACAACCTTTGATTTGCCTTTCCAAATCCATTCCCTTAATGCATGGTTCAATTGAGATTTAATCAGTGAAGAAGATGAAGTTTATGTATTAGATTATTTTAAAATGGATAAGTTATCCTCATGCACACCATGTATGTGTTTTATGTGGTCTTCAACTAGTGTTTCATCACCTACAATAGCTTGATATATGGCTTGCAGGGTCAGGTGTAAATCCATGTGAGGATATGAGTAAGACAACACCCAAATCATATCACTTTGAAGGACACTCCAAGAATCTATGTTCAAGATTCATTCTTGATGTACATACCATGTTTTATCCCAAGTGTGTAGAATACCATAAAATTCATGAACCCACAAATACTCAGGTAAAGATGTCTCATCTATATTCTACATGTTTTCACAGGCCTTGATATGAGCTTTTGCAACACTAATGCCATCATAACATAAGGTGCCACAAACCTGATTATTATGATGAAAATGATAGTGCATAGAATCACAAACTCGATCCTACATTAGTAAATTATAAGAGTGAATTGTCCACCATTGAGAAACTATTCCTTATGTAGACTCATTCATTCATATTCAAACATATACAAAGATTCCAACTGCTACACACACTCTCAGACTTCCATCTGATAGTGAAATCTAGAAGATTCATCTAACCATATCAGTGGTGCAACCCTAATACATCCATGAAGAATGAATAAACTTATGGCATTTAGGTTACTTCTATGGAGCATCCTCTTGACTACCAATAGTGCCATAAATTCATCCAATAAGATCATACTTGCCATAAGCCCAATAGTCACAAGCATTATCAGTAGTTTTAGAGATACATTGTACATCTACTCAATGTAATATGCCATCCAAAATAGGATCAAGACATTCAATTCCTTGAGCTGTGACATTATAGATATGATTAATGTCCTTGTAATCATTAACTATCTCAATAAAAGGAGGTCCTTCCACATGGTCTAAAGGGATTACAATGCATTGATTATCATTTTCAAAATTGATATAGCACTTTTTGAAGCTCAAGTTAGCATTGTTCGTATAACACTAAGGGTGACCCAAAAGATCAAAAAAATCATCAACTTTATCCAACTCACTTACTTCAAAGTTAGCCTTGAAAGTGACACATAAAATATCAATGATGGCATCTTTAAAAATGCCTATGGGTAGTGAACGAGTCTTATTATCCATAAACAACACATGAGGAGAGGGATGCAAAGTAGGGCTTGAGATACTTCTCCAAGCATCCTTAGTGAGTACATTCACCTCCATGCCAATGTTGATTAATATATCCTAAATGATCCAACCATCAATAACTACATTTTCTAAGATTTATTTATCACCCTCCATACTAGGTTAGATATGAGCCTCTTATCATCATGCATGGTTCAATCGATGATCCTATGTAGGCTTTAGTGCTTGATGACTTAGCCAATTTCATAAAAGGGGAATATCCAAAAATTTCTACATTTTAACACATGTAACAACATCTCTATCCTTAAGGAACTGGATTTTACCTTACAGCTCCCACATTAAAGTCATTATGTCATGTAACACTTCCTTCTATTACTGAGCCTCCAACTAATAATCCACATGAGGCTCCTCCCATTTCACCTTATCAGTGGGTATATTTGAAATGAACTGGGAAAGAACACCACTTCATGTAATAATATTGACCTTGGGACTAGTCAAAGTAGTAGGGTGTAGTCTCCATTGAGTAGTTGGATTCTTTTCAGTTTGTATCATTTCAAAACCCTTTTCATTTTTCCTCTTGGTGATGTTAGTATAAAATTTTGGGCATTCCTCTAGATGATACTCATTCTTACAAAAAGCACACATGGGATAAACTAGGTAGTTACATTAGTAAATTTCTAGAGATCTGTACTTATAACAAGTTTTAGGCAAAAAATGACCACCTTCATGTCCACAACTATGACCTCTATAAGAATGGCCTCCATCATTATCTTGGTTATTGGTAACATAAGTTTGATGAGTACCGTGCACACACACCTCATGAATCTCACTAATAAGGTGGTAATCATTAGTATCATGAGTATATGCATCAAATATTTTAAAATATGAGGATATCTTTGATTGTGTAGTGCATTAAAGTAAAGGAAATCCCTCACAAACTATTATCTTTGTCCTATTCTTCAAAAGTATCTTCAATAGGTTCAATCTCTAACTTTACTATCTGTATCCCAATTTTGTATAAGAACATTGTATAACCCAAGAGCATGAACATGCATTATGGGTGGGTAATTGGGCCTATCCATATTAGTTTCTTTAGTCACCAATTCTTGACTTGTTTTGCCTACACGTACCTATGCTAGTGTTTCCTTTCTATCTCCATGTGGATCCTCACAACACTTCCTAAGTTCTCCTAGACCCTCTTTGGATTGATTCTGATCATAGCCCTTTACCTAGCCTCATCATACTTGTACTTACATAACTCCATCTGACTAGATGCCATGCTAAACCAATAATCTTATATTAAAGTGTGCCCTTTCATTTCCCCACCAACTATACTACTCATGTGAGAGAGAGTTTATCCATTCACATGGAAGCTTTCAAGTCTAGAATCAATTATAAGCTTCTTAATCTTGAATAAAAATTGCCTGAGATACGTACTACACATCTCTCAAAGGAAGTTAAACTGAGTTTACTCTAGATAAGAGTACGTTAAGAATACGTATCCCAAAATATAACTATTCAGGGTTCTTCACCACCAAGCATCCATTGAACTCATCCAAGGCATTCCCAATCTTGCCAATGGCAACTGATGCTATTGACCAAGAGATCTTCCATTTGTAGTTTCTTGAATGGTCTTGCATGTACGTCGAAAGCTAAGCATACAAGTGAACATGCACTTATACAAAGAAAGCTTCATAGATTGAGTCTTATAGGTGTTTTTCTACCCATGCACACATAAAAGCTAAGCATACAAGTGAACATGCACTTATACAAAGAAAGCTTCATAGATTGAGTCTTATAGGTGTTTTTCTACCCATGCACACATAAAAGCTAAGCATACAAGTGAACATGCACTTATACAAATAAAGCTTCATAGATTGAGTCTTATAAGTGTTTTTCTACCCATGCACACATAAAAACTCCTAGTTCAAGATACTGTAATGTAAAACTATGTTTTATGGTAGTAACCCAACATTTGACATTTTTTAGAGACAACCATTCGAGCATCTTCCCACAATCATGCAAACAAGCACATGAGTCCCAATAATGGAACCAAAATGTTGGGATTTTTTCCTTTAGTCTAACATATATTTTCCCTAGTTGTGCACCTAAGAAAACAAGAGTTCCAATGAGCTAACACGTCGATACATGCAAGAAAAGGTTCTCGTGTGCTCACCTAAAATATGTAGCTTAAGATAGATTCCCTTGGGTTTTATTATGTGAAGGTATATTCATTTACTTTCCTAAGATACAGTGATTGAAAAAGCACTTAGTTTTAAACCCACACCTAGTTTTGTGTCTAAATCTTAACTATTTAATTATTACTTAACCCAAGAAAAATAAGTTGGGAAAAAATTGGTAACAAAACAATATCAACTCCATTATAATCAAGAAAATTTTACACAAGTATTTCATAAATGTAAGATTACTTTCATTATGTCCATAAATCATATCAAGATTACAATGATTCCAAAATTAGAATGTTCAATAATGATACTAAGTAAAACAAATGGGTGTTTATACATGGTTCACCTCGACCATTCAGTTATATAAGTATACACAAAAAAATATGACTCACTAAGGACCATTGACAAAAAGGAGTCATAGAAAGCCATTTAAAATGAATTGCAAAGGACCCATGCCTAACTTCCCCTATATTCTCTCTCTATGATAGATCCTTATCATTGTGTGCCTATCTTCTTATGGATAGCTATTGGATTTGTGCTTAACTTATTAATTTTTGACATTCTTGCAAACCAATCCCTAACTGTCTCCAATTTCTACATCTTTCATAAGTATTTCACTAATATCTGAGTGGTACATTTTAAGGTTCTCCATGTATCATTCTTCTTTATTCCATGTGACCTGCCTTTTCTATGATATGGTTTTTCATGTCATTTTTCTACCACATCGCTTGTCTTCACAAAGTACTTAGCCAAAAAAAATTCAAAATTGAGGGCCCAACACCTACAACCAAACATATGCCAAAAATGTAAATTAACATATATAATCTATATGTAAAAAATAATAAAAAGTAGTATAAATAGAGAGCATGGATAAAGTACACCTATTTATGTGTCATGTAGTAATGGTTCTGGAGTGCTACAAACTAGAGAAGTAGACATGGGGCTTGCAACCTCATCCATCTCCTGGTTAATAAGATGAGTGAGTAAATAAGTGGTAAAGTGTCTTACACCATGGCGGTGTTATACACAAAGTAGGGAGAGTTGGGAGGTGATTATGACCCCAACCTAGAATAGGAAGAGTGGTGCTTCAACCATTAAGATTATCATTTCCTAACAAACACAACTCAATTGTAAAAGATATGTATATGTATAACTCAGTATAGGGTGAGTGATGTAATCAATTTCACCTAAAAAATTGATGATAATAGATGATTTAATCCTTCCAATCACACCAAAAATAAGAACCAAACATTGCAGACAGTTTAAACTCAATATAGGTCATGAATGCTCGATCGGGGTATTAGTACATTAGGGTATCAGTACATAAAAGTTTTATGTTATGGTAGTAGTCCTTAAAAGAGTTTTAGAATTTGAAACTGATTTGGATTTTATAATATTTAACACATGTTACATAGCATATGCATGTTAGATGTGTCTCATGTTAAAACTATGTATAGTAAATGGTACCAATGTATAGAATTTTGCCATAGCTATGAATATGAATCATATACTGTGTATTTTTTTGCCAATTTGGAAACTATGTAAGTGTTGAGAATATGCTTCCAAAGCATGCCCCCACTATATGGAAAAATATGAAAATTGATATAAGTACCAATGTGGAAGATATGTTTTATAAAAACACACCCCCACTGTAAACTAGGAATGTTGAATATTGAATAGGTGTGAAGGACATGCTTTTAAGGCATGCCCCCACTGAATCTATAGAATATGCAAACTATATTTGATTATGTATAACATTTTTATAAACATGACCCTACTAATATGCTCCCCCTTTTGAGAGGAGAGGATATAGTTTCTGTTGTTCATCTCCTTACAAAAGGAAAATGGATGATGTGCTTGATATAATTTACATGATATTATTTTGAAAGTATTATGCATAATAAATCATAACATTATTTTTTGTAGTATTTAGAATCTAACAGAATATCTATGTAGCAAAAATTTTAGTGATTTTTAGCAATGTTCTAAAATTTATAAATTTGGTAGAATATGGAAGGGCTCATTATCTAGATCCCAAATCAACTTGCGGTTTCAAATTTGGATAATTGGGCCTAAAGATATACAAATTTGAAGTTGGTGAAAAAATGGTATATTAGGTGGGTTATAATAGAATTTTGAAATCATTTAGATTTTGAACTTTTGTGAATTTTGAGATCTTAGTCTAGAGAAGAACAATGCCATACGAAAGAGCTCCTCGACCGATGTGATTTGATGTGCTCCAGAGTGCCTTAGCTGACCATGCTTTTTATGAGCTAGTAAGTAGATTTTATTATGAAGTATTAGTAATTTTAATTTTTTGAAATTTTTTCATTTTGAGTGTATTTTTAGGGTTTTTTCATAAGAGGTCAGATGCTTGCATTAACACCTCGACATAAGTGTCCAGTTTCAAATGTTAGCTTCTGATGTTTCCATCCATCATAGATAGTAACATCCAATGCTTTTATCTCACGTAGATGCTAGCATCCAACACTAATGTCTTTTTATTTTGTGTATAATTAATTAATATTTTCTATATTTTTTGTATCAAAATATGATCACTATGAGTTTTGATTATTACTTTCTTGATTATAGAAGGATATTCATATTAGAAAGTGTTATAATCATAATCACTATGGGGGGGTGAATTAGTGTACCAAAAACTTTCTTTTAATTATACCCAATCATTCATGAACTATGAAAGCAACATTGAGATCTAGCAATGCATAAAGACTATTCACACGAGTATAACACAAGAAAACACACATATGAGTGGGAGGGGAAGAAAACCCAATGTGATCCCTATAAATGGAATATAATCCTATAAAATAAAAGATCAAATTTTGTTCAGCACCAACTCAACTTGGAGAACCAACCCCAATGAAGTCAAGCACCTATTTGGCTAGGCTTTAGCAAGCACTTACTTTCAAGGAAGCAAAACTCCAAAAGTGACTTAGAACCAACTCAACCAACTCATGAATTTTGATCACCACACCTCTAATTTTATATTATGGTCTCATTTCAAGACCTCCTTCTACTCTACCAAGCAACATTTTATTCACTTTTATTGCATACTTCCAAATAGGGCTAAACTACCTTGTATATATACAAGTCTCATGATCACACACCAAATGGTCAAAAACACACCTTAAAACTCATAGGTTGGACATATAATATGTCTTAGAACACTTTATGAACATTATTAAAATGAATGTTGGACCCATTTTGGTCTTAACAACTCAATTTGGCCTCATTTTCTCTTTTAGGTCTCACAGAGACCTAATTACATTAGGTTTATCTTCTTAGTGTCAAAGATTTATCCTCTTGGGATTAGATGGCCCTATCCAAAAATAAAAAACCATTCAATCACTTAGATAATGACCTATACTGACCTTATCCATGCATGGTTAGACCTGTATCCTTCACTCATACCATGAAATCTCTTTTAGGATAAACTACCCTATTAGGCCATGTACCTTAAAAGTCTATCTTGCAAAAATAAAGCTTAAACACCCTTAAGATACTAAATTATGACAAAATAAACATGTATACATGTTATTTATGACCTCAGGGTCATCACCAAATGCTTGGAACACTTTCACTTAGGAGATAAAGGTTGTAGAACATCTTTGTAACTCACTCACTCATAACTACCAATTTATCTCAAAAATTAGTCATGGTGACTTATATATATAACACTTATGTAGACACTTGTCATGACTCCTAATTCATGTAAATTATCCTATGATGTATCCATACCATTCTTAGATAGAAATATCATATGGTTTAATGAAAAATATTGGTCTTGAAGACCAATTTCTTGACCATATATTACACAGTCTTATCTGAACCAGACAAGCCATTTTGTGAGCAACTTTTTCATCATATTCACTGACCTCCAAAAATTATTCAAAGAATTAACATGAATTAAAAGTAATAAATAAACTCTTCATGCACTTTTTTGCATCAATCTAGTATGCTCAGACCCTCAAATCCATCTTCTCATCTCTGCTTGGGTTTCACACTATTTTCACCATTAGGTATGTCTGTGACTAGCTAATTTAGATGACCAAATTGGAAAATTTGAAGGATATAACCTATCTATAAATCATCATTGACATGAAAAATGAGTCTCTATCTTCTTCTCCCATCTAATTTATTTTCTTGATCAATACAACTTTTGAGAGCTATAATAATTTCTTGACAAATAACCCTGTATCTATGCATTTTCTCTCTCATTTGACTAACCACCACCACTTAGAGGTACTTGAGAGATTTGATTATAGGGTCCAATATCTTGTCTAGTTATTTGAATCCATCATAAGCTGATTTGAACAATATCTTTCACATTGAGTTCTTATTAGGGTTTTAGGAAGGTTTTACACAGGTTTTGGTGTTAATGATTGTTCATAAAGGACTACCCCTTAAATCCAAAACCAATGCTTGGAGATCTTAATTAGGACCTTTCCCCATCTATATTTAACATCTTAGGTTCAAATGCAGAGGTTACATGTGCCAATGAACCTCTAAAAGTGCTTCTTAAGACTTGAGACCTCATTCTATGAACTTGAGAAGGCCTAAAACACTGATTCATGCAATTTTATTCAAACCATTACCTCAAATTTTGTGAACATTCTTAAAAAACTTATCTCACCTCTATCAATGCTCACATATGCACACTTGCCTTTAAATTTGATCATCATACCTCATTAGGCTAGGTAGGATCTAAGAGAGGTCTAAGTGTAGACTTAGTTTGAAGGTCCTACCCTATAGGTTCACCCTAAAACTCTCATGAATGCTTAAATGCATCACATACATGATCAAATAGTGCCATAAAACCTTAAAATGCATGTGTTAATTCATTTTCATGCATATACCTTTTTATGTCATGACAAGACGCATGATTAGGCTTCCTATGCACTTTGACATCAATGACATGTACCTTTATGCAAACATAAGACATTAGTTGCCTTCAAATTCTCTCTTTCTCTTTCTCTCATGACATCATTATCTCATGACAACACTCTCAATTCATTTTTACACATCACATACTGCTAATTAGGCTTAGTCACCTTTGACATCAACCTTTATAAGATGCACCTTTGACATCAATGACAATGATCAATAAGCTCCCCCTTTAACATTGATGGAAACCACTCTCAGAACCTTCTTTTATTTTTAAATTTATCCTCCTTTGACATAAATGACAAAGATATATCTATAACTTCTTGGATCATACCTCTTGCAACCAAAACACTAAACACACTTGATTATGAGTTTATGAAGCACCCTACATACATGCTCCCCCTATCTTCATGCTTACCTTATTAGCACAACTCACCTAATTTTTGAGATATTGAATCACTTTATTAGCTCACCCTAAGCACTTGACTTCCTTAATGACTGCTAGAGGTAAGAACTACACCTAATTCTTGTCTTAAATGTTCAAATGTTGCCTTTGAAAGTGGCTTGGTCGAATTGTCTGCAATATGATCCTATGTAGAAACATATTCAAGTTTAACACTTTGTTCACATACCTATTCTCTTAAGAAGTGATACTTGATGGGAATGTGCTTAGTTCTTGAGTACATGACAAGATTCTTTGAGATGCAAATGGCACTTGTATTATCATAATAGATAGGGCTAGGACTATCATACTTAACTTTATAGTCTTTTATGTTTGTCTCATCCATAGGACTTGATTACATCATAAAGCGACTATAATGTACTCAACCTCACAAGTAGATAATGCCACTGATGGTTGATTCTTGCTTATCCATGAAACTAGGCACTCTCCTAAGAAGAAATCTCCTCTACTAGTACTCCTCCTATCATCTAGATTCCCTACCCAATCTACATTTGTATAGGATGTCAAGTTAAACTCCTTAATCCTTAGGTACCACAACCCAAACTCCATAGTCCCCTTGAGATACCTAAGTATCCTTTTGGTTGCTTACAAATGATTTTCCTTTAGGTCTAGTTGAAATCTTCCCATAAATCCTACTGCTTGCATGATGTCAGGTCTAGAGGTATTAGTATATAATAAACTTCCAATCATTAACTGATATGATGTCTGATTGATCTTTGAATATCTGTCCTCCTTGCTTAACTTACATCTTATGATCATAAATGTTATAACTATCTTGCAATATTACATCTCAAATTTCTTCAACATCTCTCTTATGTACGTAGATTGTGAGATGAATATACCTCTTTCTGATTGTTTGATTTATAACCCAAGAAAGAATGATAGTTCTCCCATCATGGACATCTCAAACTCCTTCATCACATAGATTAAGGCCTTAGTCATATTATCACTATTTCCACCAAATATGTTGTCATCCACATAGACAACTACTATCAATTGATGGTTATCTTCTGTCTTTATTTACAAATTACTATCTACAACTCCTTTTTTGAACCCTTGGTCTAATTAATACCTATCTAATCTAGCATACCAAGCTTTAAGAGCTTGATTTAGACCATAAAGAGCCTTTTTCAATCTATAAACATAGTCCTTGTTACTTGATAGTGAGAAACCCTTAGGTTGCTCTTTGTACACCTCCTCTTCCAAGTTCCCATTTAAAAAATCATATTTGACATCCATTTATTACACATTGAACCCTTTAAATCCTACATATGATAGAAATAGTCTAATAGCCTCCAATCTTGATATCATAGCAAAGGTTTCCTCAAAGTCTACCACTTATACTTGGGCATACCCCTTGCACACCAATCTAGCCTTGTTCCTAGTAACTTCTCCATCTTCATTTAACTTGTTCCTAAACACCCATTTTGTGCCAATGACATTTTTATCTTTAGGCCTAGAAACTAGTTCCCAAGTCTCATTCTTTTCTATTTGGTCTAACTCCTCATTCATATCACCTATCTAAAACTTATCTTTTCTTGCCTCTACAAGGTTTTTGTGTTCAATCTTAGATAATAGAGCAACATTTTCTTGATTTAGGTTACTTACCAATCTTTTCCTTATTTGCATACTTGTATCCTTATTGGCAATGATTTGTGATTCAAGATGATTTCTTTGAATATGTCTTGAGGGGCCTTTTGAGTCTTGTCTTTCCTCAACTTCTTATTCTTCATACATCTCTATCAGTTCTTTTTCATACTTGAAGTCTAGATTCTTTGATGTATCCTTTGACTATGAGTGTGAATTCTTAGAACTTGTCTCATCAACCTTCACATTGGTTCTTTTCACTATATTCTACAACCTTTTATTATAACATATATAGGCTGAACTCACTAATGAGTATCATAAGAATATACCTTCATTAGAACTAGAATCAAACTTAACCTAAATATTCCTCATCTCCTTTGATGAAGAATTTGCTTCCAAATACTCTAAAATTTTCCATATTAACATGTATACCTTTCCATAGTTCATTAGGGGTCTTGTTACCATTTGTCCTTATCTATAATCTATTTAGAATGTAGATTACAATGTTTATTGCCTATTTTTAGTATCTATCAACTAACCTTAACTCATTTAGCATAGTTCTTTCCATCTCTTGAACTGGTTTATTCTTTCTTTTAACCACCCCATTCTGTTGAGGTGTTCTAGCTAATGAGAATTGTCTCCTTATCCCATAGACCTCACAGAAGTCATCAAAATCATTTGACCAAAAATTTCCTCCTCTGTCATATCTCAGTCATTTGATCTTTCCATTCTTCTTATTCTCAACAAGATCCTTGAATGCCTTGAACTTATGAAAAGCTTCTGACCTTTCTTTAAAGAATACTACCCAAGTCATTCTTATGTATTCATCTATTAGTAACATGAAGTAACTATGCCCTTGAATGATTTGAGTTCTTGTAGGTCCAGAAAGATCAGTGTGTATTATCTCTAAAGGTCTTGTAGTAGAGTAATCCTTTGACTTGAACCTCCTTCTAGTCTACTTGACCATGTTGACATGCCTTGTAAAGTGTATTTGTAGGTTTGGTAATTTTAGGCATGTTCTTCACAGACTTCTTAGATCTTATCTTGAACAAATTATCAAATTTTATGTGTCCTAACCTTCTATGTCATAGCCAACATTCATTCATCTTGCTCATAAAGCATCTCTCTTTCTTGATCTCATTCAAGACATAGATTTTTCTCAAGCCTCTTAGCATTGGCAATTAGCCTTCTTGATTTGGATCTCCTTATATCACACCCTCTGTCATGAAAGGTTAATGTGTGTCCTTGGTTACACATTTGAATTAGGCTAAGCAGGTCATGTTTAAAACCTTCCACATATAATGCATTTTCTGTCTTGGTCTTCCCATTATCCAAACTCAAGATACCCTTGCCTACTATATTGGCCATTGTGGTATCTCCAAATCTCATTGTTCTTACAACATTCTTCTTCAATGAGATAAACTTGATCTTGTCCCTTATCATGTGGCTTGAGTAACCACTATCTATATACCATTTCATGCCTTCATATTGAATGTGAAATAAAATTTGAGATAACATAGATTCTTCTCCTTTAGTCTTCTTATCCTCCATCAACTTGTTCATAGGGTCTGACTTCTTAATCCACTTTTCAGTGGTATGGCCATATAACCTTTTATCTTGATCAATCTTCCTAATATATCTCATATTATAATTCTTTGAAATATGTCCTCTCTAATCACACTTATATCAAAAAATTCTAATTCTACTATTGAGATGATTGTTCATCTTATTCCTCCATGAGGAATTGATTCTAGCATGATGACTACAATCCATAGCCCTATGTCTATATTTATTGCATGAGAAATAATAACCATTGAATGAATTCACATACCTTATCTACTTTATTTTTAATGAAGCATCTCTAAGTTTGTTGTCTCTTGAAGGAGTCATAATCTTCTTGACTTGTTGATGATCAATTTGAGATTTAGGTTTGAGAGTTTTTGCATAGGTTTGACGCTCCTTATTTTTATTTTGATCTTCTTTGAGCCTATGACCTATCTTGTCATGTGGATACCTTTAAATTTTTAGAATATCACCAAGGACTTCAGTGTTTTTTTCATATTTTTGATGTCTTTAACTTGACTATTGCTTGATCCAAGTCTGTCTGAGGACTCTATCTCTATTCCAAACTTGATGCATTTTTCCTCCTTGGTCTTAAGACTTGTAGTGAGAATATCAATCTAAGTTTCCAATTGTTTGATGATCTCCTCATGTTCATTGGTGTTATTACTTAGTCTCTCTTTAAAGAGATTGATTTGTTCCTTATAAATATTAACCAATGATCTTAGTTTATGATTCTTCAAAACTTCAACTCCTCTAGAGAACTCCCCAATTCTACCTTAAGTTCACTTCAACCTCTTTTTCATCTGATTCTTCATCATCTATAATATTTTTTTCTTTTGAATGACCCTAATTGTCTATTTATATAGACTTGAATAAGGTTTCATTTCTATCATGATCATTTACTCTCATCATCACTATCAAATGTACTTGTGTCACTTAAATAAGACTATTTTCTTTGATATAGAAACTTCTCTTGTTCTTGAATGACCCTTTCTTGCCTTGATACTTCTTGAAACCCTTTTTAATCTTTTCAAGCTTATATACCTTATTATCATCTCTATGATGTTCATAATTATCTCCATCATGCTCATTATTATCCTTATCAGGACATTTAGATGCAAATTGACTAATCTTACCATAATTGAAGAACTTAAAAGGCAACTTGCCCTTATACTTACCTGATCCTTTCTTTAGTTTTCTAACAAACATGGCTTCTATCTTGTCATCATCAACATCTATGTCAACATAATCCTTAACCTTTTTATCTTGTGACTTTTTCTTAGCTTTGAATGCAAATTCCTTCTTGGAAGGTCTTTCATCACTTGTTTTCATTTCATAGGCAGTCAAGATGCCATGAAGCTCATCTATCTATAGTATGTTAAGACCTTTGATCTTCTCCACAACAGACACCTTTGAATAAAACTTAGATGTTAGGGATATTAATACCTTTTTTACTACTATTTATTCTTATAAAATTTCTCCTATACCTCTGATGACATTTACCACTTCATCTACTCTTAACAGATAAGATGCAATGTTTTTATCCTCTTTCATTTTCAAATTGCCTTCGGTGGGTTTACAATTTTGCCAAATTGGCTTTGGTGTCTCCTTAATAGATGGTTTGTAACTTTTCATAAATCCTTTTGGATGTATAAAAATTCATGACCTTTACAAATTCTACTCTGAAAGACCACACAAGATGGCATTCATTGCCTTAGAGTTGTTCTCACTTGCCTTCTTGCCTGATGCATTAGTTGGTGGTGTAGAAGGTAGAATGGATACGTAAATAACATATTTACATTTTCATAGCTTAAGTATATTAGATAAGTCTTCATTATGATGTTCCAAAATGCATAGTTAGTCTCATTAAAGAGAGAAGCTTTATTGGTTGAGAATCCTTCTTGTACCTGATGACTAGACATGCTTGTGCTTCTATGATCTCCTTTAAAATGTTAGGTTTGATTCAAAGGAACATGATATATTGCCAATTATTGGAATAATAATCACTGAGAAGGGTGGGGTGAATCAGCGTACCAAAAAAATTCTTTCAATTATATCCAATCATTCATGAACTATGAAATCAACATTGAGATTTAACAATGCATAAAGACTATTCACAAGAGCATAACACAAAAAAAACACATATGAGTGGGAAAACCTAAAGGGGAAGAAAAAAAAATGTGATCCCTTAAAATGGACTACAATATTATAAAATAAAATATTAAATTATGTTAATCACCAACTCAACTTGGAGCGTCGACCCCAATGAAGTCAAGCACCCACTTGACTAGGCTTTAACAAGAACCTACTTACAAGGAAGCACCAAATCCCTAAGTGAATAAACAAAAACTTAGCCACCTCATGAATTTTGATAAAAAAAAATTCTCTCTATTGTATGGTCTCATTTAAAGACCTCCTTCTACTCTACAAAAAAAAAATTTATTCACTTTTATTGCATACTTCCAAATAGGCCTAAACTACCTTGTATATATACAAGTCTCATGATCACACACCACATGGTTGGAAACACACCTTTAAAATATTAGTTAAAACATATAATAGGTCTTATAATACTTTATTAACATGATTCAAATTAACTTTGGAACCCTTTTGGTCTGCAATAACTTAATTAGGCATCATTTTTGTTTTAGGTCTCATGGAGACCTAATATCATGAGGTCTATCTTCTTAGCATCAAAGATTGATCCTTTTGGGATAAAATGGCCTTATAAAATAATAAAAAACCATTAAATCAATTAGATAATGACATATTCTAACCTTCTCCATTATTTTTTATAATTTTATCCTTCACTCATACCATGAAAGTTCATTTAGGACAAACTGCCCTATCAGGCCTGTGTACCTTAAAAGTCTATCTTGTAAAAATAAAGTTTAAACATAATATACTAAATTATGAAAAAAAAACATGTATAAAGGTTATTTATTAAATTAGGGTCATCACCAAATTATTGGAACACTTTCACTTAGGAGATAAAAGCTCATGAACATCTCTGCAAGTTATTCACTCAGAATTGCCAAATTACCTCAAAAACTAGTCATGGCCACTTAGATCTCAAACACCTATGTATAAAATTTTAAGGACTCATAATGCATGTAAATTATTTTATGAGATATACATACCATTATTATATAGAAATATCATATGTTATAATGGAAAATATTGGTCTTGTAGACCAATTTCTTGACCTTATATTACACAATCTTATCTGAACCAAACATGCCATTTTGTGAGAAATTGTTTCACCATATTAACTAACCTAAAAAAATTATTACAAGCATGAAAATTACTTAAAATTAATAAATAAAATCTTCATTCACTTTTTTTCATCAATATGGTATGCTTAGACCCTCAAATTCATCTTCTCATCTTTGCCTAGGTTTTGCACTATTTACACCACTAGGTTTGTCTGCAACTGGCTAACTTAGATGACCAAATTATAAAATTTTAAGGATATAATCTATCCATAAATCATCATGTACATGAAAAATTAGTATCTATATTCTTCTCCCATCCATTTTTTTTTGACTAATACAAATTTTGAGAGCTATAATAATTTCTTGATAAATAAGCCTGTATCTGTGCAATTTCTCTCTCATCTGACTAACCACCCCCACCTAGAGGTACCTAGGAGAGTTTAATATATGATATAATATATTTTATAGTCATTTAAATCCATTATAATCTGATTTTAACAAGATATCTCACATAGGGTCCTTATTAGGATTTTAAGAAGGTTTAACACGGGTTTTGGTTTTAACGATTATTCATGAAGGACTGCCCCTTGTATCTAAACCCAATGACTAAAGATATTATCTATGACCCTTCCCCATATATCCTTAATATATTAGATTACCATGAAAATTTTACATATTCCAATGGATGTTTGAAAGTGCTTCTCAGGTCTTGAGACCATATTTTATGAACTCGAGATGGCCTAAAACATTTATTCATGCAATTTTATTCAAACCATGACCTCAAACTTAGTGAAAATGCCTAGAAAAAATTATCTCACCTCTATCCATGCTCACATATTCACACTTGCCTTGAAATCTGATATTCATACCTCATTAGGCTAGATAGGGTCTAAGAGAGGTCTAGGTGTAAGCTTAGTCTGAAGGTCCTACCCCTATAGGTTCACCTTGAAACTCTAATGAATGATTCAATGCCTCACATACATGCTAAACCAATGCCATAAAACATTCACATGCCTATGTTCATTAATTTTCATGCACATACCTCTTTATGTCATGATAAACTCATGACTAGGCTTCCTATGCACTTCAACATCAATGACCTGTACCTTCACACAAACATAAGACATTAGTTGCCTTCAAATTGTCTCTTAGTTGCCTTCAAATTATCTCTTTCCATTTCTTTCATGACAACAATCTCTCAATGCATTTTATCACATCACATCCTTCCAACTAGGCCTAGTCACCTTTGACATCAACCTTCATAAGATTTACCTTTGACATGAATGACAATGATCAATAGAGAGTTCTGGCATAGGTGAAATTATTTGACATTAGTAGAGCTAGGTCTAGATGCAACTAACTAGGCTATTATTGATTAGGTGGGATTGGTGTATGTGGCCCATTTGGGATAAATCCCATATGATATCCACCTCTTCACAACCTTAGCTGAGAGGTATAATCCAAATATATGTACATTTTGGATTCTCACTGGTGAGATGATCATCACCTTAGAGGATGTGTATCCATTTTTTTATCTACCGATTAAGGGAGAGAGAGTTTAGTTTGTTGGAGATGGTAGTTGAAGCTATATTCAATGTTCTCATGTATATTTTACTAGTCAGAGGGCTCATGAGGTAGATTTGAGCAATATACTTTAGTTTGATGACATTATTAGAGGTCATGTTCCATGAATGTGGAAGTTTATTTGAATTTTAATGACATAATTTGTAATTAAGGAGGGTGGTACTATTGGTATTTATTGTCACATGTATCAAATAGTACATCACATTGACTTGGATAGGACCAGGTATTCATGGGGTCATACTACATTAACCCACTTATATAAGGATCTCTATAAGTTTATTATTGGCCAATTTTAACCCATATACAAAAAAATATTGGATGTAATGTAGTGTCTTAAAGGTCAAACATGGATGAAAGAAGTCAAGCAAAGATCTAGATGGAATGAGTGGTCCAATGATCTCATATGATCATAAAGCTTTTGAAACACTTTAAGCTAACTTAAAGTGTATTTTGTCAATTTCTAAGGGACAAGTCCATAGAAAAAAAGAATAGGTTCTCAAGCAAGTTTTATGGTGTCTAAGTAATTCAAGGTCATGGACAAGCTTGCACATGCCTTAGAAGTTGAGTCAAACTTTCAAAATTCAAGCAACAGTTGCTAGAACAAGCCTAAAAGATCCTATAGGCCTAAAGGCTTAGTTAATACTTGGGAATTATTTTAGCTATTTTGTTAAAGTGCTAATTTTTCCTTTGAGGAAATTGTTTCTAAAATTATGCTAAGTGTTAGATTTCTTTCAGGAAAAATATTTTGCAACAATTTCCCTTAAGACCAAATTCTTTTAAGAAAATTATCCACAACAAAAAGCTAAGCCTATTTTCTTTTGGATATTATGTCTGATACAAAAGGCCTGCAGACATGATTCTTTTAGATAAAGTGCCCAAGACAAAAGGTCCAAATGAAATATCTCAAAGAATTTGTGATCTAGCAAAAAATGATGGGCATGCAAGTGTCAAATTTAGGCCACGATAAACTATCATTGAGTTTCAAATATTTAGTGACAATCGTGTGAACATCAAAATAAAGCTCAGATAATTAATCATTAGGTTTTAAATTATAATAAGCACATAAACATCAATGATAGTCTCATAGACATAAACGATGATTGTGCATATGTCAAATTTAAGACATAACACAAACCATTGGAGTTTAAATTTGACAGTCTCATAGACATCAAATATAATCACATGGACATCAAATGATGGGAGTATAGACATCAAATTTAGCTTTGTGAAATAACCATTTGATAAAAAATAGTAGGTCCTAGCAGATCTAACAATTAGTGTTTGATCATGCATCAAAGATCTATGACATGTGAGCAGGTCAACAAGTCAAAATGGTCCCTCCAAGTTGATATAATGGCTCACATTCATTTGTACTAGCATGATCAATGGTGTAAGATGATTCAAGGGGTCAACAGGTTGAGTCAGATATCAACAACTAATAAGCAATATTCAAACACTTGATATTTTTGATGGAAGTCGACAAAGTAGTGTTGCACATAGGTAAAACAAATACAAATGAACTAAGCTCGAATGCGATTTGGGATGGATCAAGGTTGGAATAGTGGAACCAAGCACTACTAGAAGAGCTCCATAGAGGTAAGGTATTTTAGACCTAATATAGACAAAATAATGGCAACTTATTGTCAAATCAAGATATAACACCTAGTGAGCTTCATTTGTTAACATAAAAACTATAGGAAAGCCAATAATTTGGATTATTTTTCATCTATAGTGGACCCAGGATTAGAACCCATATAGGGGAAGATATTTGTGATTATTAGAGAGAAACTCATCCTTCAACATGGCCATTATATTGATAAACTACCATTTAAAACATGTATGGCATGGCTCTGTCAGTTTTGAGATATGAGGATCTGGTCCTCATAATGAAGCCAAGTGGTAGATGGTGTGGAAAATGAAAACAAAAGTATCTAGTGGTTAGAGAAGTAGTTTGAGCATTCAATTCTTTTATGAAGCATTTAAAGGTATCCTTTGATAGTAAGGTTATGAATCATCATGCAAAACTAACCCTTGTCTTCAAGTGGATCTCTTAGCCAACGAGAATATCTTAAAGACTAATAGGAGAAAATGAAGGATTAATTCTTGATGATGGACTAGTCATGATTAGACCAAAAGATGGTGGAGCATCCCTTGAAAGCTGGTAGGTCATTGATTGTTCTCAAAATGTGCTTCCTCTTCTCTCTTCTCCCCTTCTATATTATCCCATTCTCTTTTCCATTGTGAGGGTTCTTAAATGTTAGAAATTTCATCTTTCTGGGAGACATGGATACTCTCTGAGCTATTGCAAAATATTCTCATCTTGATTAGGCTTGACCCTATTAAGTATTTGTAATAACTACCTCTTGATGTAATAAGACTTTCTTTTTCTATCTTTTACGTTGGATCTGTGTTGAGTGAGTTGTGCACTATGGTATTATGTAAAAGATATTCTTCCTCATCCATGGTCTTCCTTTTTGACCTTGTTTAAGGTGTTTTAAAGCTATTTTTCAAGTTTGGATTAGTGTTCTTTTTGCCATTAATGTAGGCTTGGTGTGGTTCTTATAATCCCTCATTATTTTCAATCATTGCTTCCCGAACCTCTTCTATGAAATACTTATGTAATTAGCTTGATCTTGAGAGATTGTGTGAGCTAGTATTATCTTCTATAGATCTAGTGTGTGTTCAAGCTTATGGGAGTTTCCCATTTAAATTTGGTGCATCACCCTTTTAGTCTTCTTAGGAGCCCTTAACCCCTTTCTAACCCTTTTACCTATGAAAAAATTAGTTTAGGTGAGTATCAAAGAGGAAGTCGACCTTCTCCAAAGGTTCAACCCCACCATAGGTAACCCACAGCCTAGGGTTGTTCCCATTGTATAACTCAAATTAGAAAGGGCCTAAAGAACCCTCTCCAAGGTTGGAAATTTGAGCTATAACAATTTCTGGCATGCCTGGAGGGACTATTACTATGTTATACATCTCACTAAAAGGTTCTTGGTATTGCCTTTCAGTGCAATCAACCTTTGGAGGTATGTTTGCCAACATCAATGATGACTCTACTATGAACTTTAGCTGGCCAGGTAGCTTAAGTGCCTAATTTTAGAATTTGGTATGTATAATCAAACATCTTTTGATCAGTATGATCATTCTCTACCTTAGCATCACACTTATCAAACTAATAATGTTTATGTGTTCCCCCCAAGTGGCCCTCAAGAAACCTATCAACCCTATCATGGCCTTTATCTTCCTCCCACCCCTGCATATGACCAAGGATAGCTTCCTTTACATCCAAATCAATACTCTATTTCCCCTTATCAAGACCAGGCTTATCCTATTACATCCTTGTTAGGAGTCAAGCAAGCATTGTCAATTTATATTAAGTTGATAAGGGAGACTAGTAAGGGCTTGGAGTTTTTTACAACCATCGCTATCCATGTTCTACAAGAGGCAAGGAGTGATTTTTAATTGATCAAGAACAAATGGTCTATTTATGAGGGTGAACAATGGTTATCTTGTAAGAATGAGGACATAATAATGATGAGAATCTTGATCAAGGATGTAGGTAGTGTGTTGACATCTTATGAGGATCAACAAGATCATTTGGATCAGTCTTATGTGCCTTCTCCCCTCCAAGAGCCTCAAGTTCAACCTTTAAGAGTTCCTGATTAACCTGTTGATGTTTAAAATTGTGCTTTGTAATAGACACCAACAATGGGAAGTTTCAAGATGTGGGAATTGCGTCTTAAAACAACCTCCAAATTTTAGAGAAGCTGGTCTCTTCTTTATATCAAGTGTGGGGGGAAAAATGATAGGAATTTAAATAGAAATGCAAATGCAAGAAATGAAATCTAACTATGGCAATGCACTTGAGTGTAATTTTGATCCTTAATCCTAAGCACAGTGAAACTATATGTAAGATTCAATTACATCAAAGAGCAAACTAGGCATGGTTAATGTAATAGACAGAAACAATAGAAACAGAGGCTCACAGCTTTAGACTACCTTCACAATGATACAAGAAACACCAAAAAAGGCACATAATTCTATCTTCTTCTTAATTCTTCAGCCATATAAAAGGCACAGAAACATGCACAGTTACATCAACTTTACAACTCGATAAAATAGAATAAAGGCAAATGATATTCCTAATCACTGCTCTAAAAAGTCTAAAAAACTCTTGATAATAGTTTCTTCAAAAAAATCTCTCTCTAAGTATCCAATTTTTTTCTGGTGATCCCTGCACTCCTCTTTATACCCTTAGAATTCTCATTCCATCACCTCCTTTCCCACGCAATTCTATTCTACCTTTAACTCACAGGGGACAAACAGACGGTGCTTTCAATATTTTCCAACCCCAAAAATCTACCCGGTAAACTGCTCCATCTACTATAAATAACTCCTACTGAGTTTCCCTCCAAATCAATCATGCATTCCCAAATTTATGGCCCAAATTGAACTCTAACTGAGCTGGTAATGTATATACAGGACCCTTTATTCTATTGAAATAGAAGAGGACACTTAGTCAATTCCCTGAAAATCTTCTTATTTCTTAGGAGACACCAGAGGATGACACTTGGTGCTTTCTACCTGATTTATTGAAGACACGCGGCACTTTCCACTTTCCCTATATCTTGCTTAGGAATGCTCCACCTTTGACACCTATCACAATCTGCTTCTTTGAGACTTAGAAAATTTCAACAAAATAAGACTCACTGCATTCTCTGCCTGAGCAACCTTTAAAAGGGGGAAGGATGTATGTGGCAATCTCTACTTATTTTCTACAAAGGACATGTGGCAATCTCCACTTGCTCTTTTAGCTATGCTTTTAGAAATATTCAAGACTCATATTAGGCTCCTACAGATGGTGACACTTGGTGGCTTCTACAGACTTTTGAAATAAACACCCGAGACCCACCACAATCTTTATTCAGTAATGAAACTCAAAGATGATCTCTTAGATGTCAACACGTGGAGGCTTCTACAGCTTCTGGGAAGATACATGGCATCTTTTGTTGCTCTTGCTAAGGGTATGTGGTGGCTTCTGCTTCTCTTGGGAATGGAGTAGAAAGGGGCTCAGAAAGTGACACTTGGTGGCCTTTGCTGCTTCGACACTTAAACAAAAATGAAACAATGCCTTACTGCCTTTCGAAAGGGTGTTTGACCCTTTGGTTTTTGGGACACTCCTTAGAATTCCTTGATGAACCAAGCTGTTGAACTGACCGATCAAACCAAAAAATGGTTCAATGGTTCAACAGTTCAACACTATGTACCATTTACACATTAACTGAGGTATTGAACCAAAAATGTTGAACCAAGGCATTGAACTGACTGTCTCTCAGATGCCAACACGTGGTGACTTCTACATTCTTCTGGAAAAGTAGTCCAAAGCCTTCTGTGATTTCCACTTGGTGCTTTTTGCCTGATCTTGATACTTCTTGTTGAAACCTTTTACCAAAAAATAGATGAAACATGGGTGCCAAAAAGGAATGCAGATGCCGACACGTGGTGCATTCCACTGAGTTGTTATTGGATACATGGCACATTCTACGGCCCTTTTGAAAGTTATGAAAGGTGCTTCAGATGATGCCACTTGGCAGCTTTCACAGCTCTTCGACACTTAGATGAAAAATGAATCAAATGAATCAAGCCCACGCTTTGTTTCAAAATTCTGCCGTCACGACCAAGGTATGCGAGAACAAAATCTGTAGTGCGCAACTAAAAATTGGAATGCAACATAGAGTAAAATTTTTACTCTACAGTAACTAGCGACCCCCTAGGACTTTTGAGCCTACTCAAAAAGAAACACAACTCTTGCTCTGTCAAAATTGCAAAATTCACAGCTTCAAAAGTGCTGTCTGGTAGGTGGATCATTCATGGTCAGATAACCCTTGCTTGTTCTAAAATTCAGTGAAGGATAAATCAAGGTTGATGATATCCTTGTGTGAAAAATTTAGCAAAATCTAAACTGTAGCCTTCAATTTGAATTCCAATTGGGAAACAGGTGTTAGGACCCAGAAGCACCATTGATCACCAAGCAACTAAACATGCAGAATTTAATCAGAAGTAACAAGTAATTAGAATTCAAAAATAACACAGAATATGAGAGACAATACCCAATTGTATTAATACTCTTCTAGAAGGAAATACAATAAAGAAGATTGCCACAGTCTTCTTCTTTACACACCTTTAGGGCTCCCACACCTCTAGGGCATAAATAGTAAATCTCTTCAAGAGCTCACTCTCTCTCTTACGGTCCCAACACACAACTCAAACACAGAGTTGGTGTTCACCTCTAACTAGTCAGTATCACTATTTCCAGTACACCGAGTATACAAACATACTCAACTGAGTACACAATGCACTCCAAGTAGATCTCCCATGAACTTGCAACAACCTGCAACTCAAATGATCTTACTTTGGAAGGATCTACCTTGCCTTCCTCTTTGCTCTATGATCGAGTACACACCGTACTCCAAGTAGATCTCCCCTGATATTGCTCCCTATTGTGTTGCTGACCTCCCTGATCTTGCATACCTGTAAATCAATCTGGTTCTGCACACCTGCAAACCTAGATCTCACACACACATACACCTGCAAATCAATGATCTTACTTACCATGCAGATCTCCAAATGTGGCCTTACACACCCACCGACCAAGATCCTACATACATGAAGAATCCTTCTGATTCTCCAAACTAGCACCCATACTTGGCATTGTGGCACTAAGAGGAACACACCTTACTCTCTTCACTCTGAAGGAGCTAATTTTTGCTCTCTTACTCTCTAGCACACATTACAAAATAGCCCATGAGTCTATTATATAGATCCCATGCAAACAATAATTAGACACCTAATTACTATAATTAGATCCACAACTCAAGACTAAAATTAGCCTTTTTCATGCAAATAACCAGTTCATTAACGAATTGTCCATGAAACTCATAGTTTGGAACTGCACAGGTGATCGACATCGGTCCCTGTCTGCCTGGGGGTGACCAACGTCAGCCGATACATGACCATCATTGGTAGCTTCTTGTCTCCACCTGACTGACATCGATTGGCCTAATTGATGCTGGCAAATGTGACACTCAGCACCCTCCTCCAATGTCTACATCAGCGAAGCTTTTAGCTCCACAACCTAACAATCTCCCACTTGGAGATAAATAACTGCACTGTACCTATACCTATACCTATACACTGTCTAATTTGTTTCTTGACTTGTATCCCTCTTCAAGCTCAACCTTGAAGACCAACCACCACGAATCTTATGGTGCACCTCCTGTCATCCAAGTAACCTGTCGCATCCGCATCTACAAACCCATGTAGAAAAGAACTTGACCCTGCATCACATGTTGACCTGCTACTGGTCCCTCTCAGATACCTGAGAATCCACTGAACTGCCCTCTAGTGCTTCTTTCCCAGATCAGCTCCAAACTTTCTGACAGCACCCACTACTTGGGCAAACTCAGGGAGTACACTTGTACTCAACCTCATCATGTGATTAGGGACCCTATTTTGTGAACTATCAATCCATAAGTGTGCTACCTTGTTCTGCATCTTGCACTACCTTCACACAATCATCCTGTGACAACATCAACTTGTGATCTTCCCTATCTCTAGGATTACTCATGCCAAAGAATTTCACTGCTCCCAAATCTTTCATGGAAAACCACTGAACTAACCTTACCCTTAGCTCAACAAAACCCTGTATGTATGAACCTACTAGCTAGCATACCATCCACATACAGTAATAGGATAATGTTGCAATCATTATCTACCCTAATAAGACAAACATAATGGTTACACTGACATTGACTAAAGCCCTGCTTTGTCATCCACCTGTCAAACTTGTACCACTATCTTGCAGCTTCCTCAAGACCATATGACTTGGCCTTCTATCTCACGTATCCATTCTCTCTATTATTTAACCAAGGAATCCATTCATCTCTCAGTGCTTTTATCCCGGCTGGCAACCCTACCAAATCTCCCGTTTGGTTCTGCATCCTCATTCATGCCACGCTCCCACTGTTTCCTAGATCCTTCCTGCTCTATAGTGAGCAACTAGTATAAAGAAGAGGAACAATGAATTTGAGAATTACTTACCCTTTCAGTCCTCCATATGGGTGTTTGAGACTCCTTGACAGCTTACTGTCTACCCAAAATCCATTTTAGTGACTGACCTCGATCACCACATAGTTTGCATCTGACCGACGTCGGTTCCATGCGACTGTCCAGGTCACCGATGCTAGTTATCCTACTGACATCAGTCTCCACCTGCCCGACACCACTGACTCCTCTGGTTTGCACATGGCCGATGTTGGCACTTGTCTATTCGATGTCGGTTCCCCTTGATTGACGCTGATAATTGTGTTTACCTGTGAGTGATGACTTTTTACTTGCGAGCTCTCCATGGATTAAAACGCTATCCAAACCACCCTGCTCAAAGGTATCTAGCCCCATCCACTGATCTCTATCTGTCATCTCCTCCAAGAACACCAAGGCTTTCCAGTTCTTAAGTTTATCAAATACATCAGTCTTCTTTTTCCTATAATAAACACAATCTTTTCTTGTAGCATCCCACTACTCACAAAAATCTCAGTCTTTTCTCTCCAAAGCTGAACTCTTACCATTTAGCTTAAGAACATCCATTCCCTTCTCACTTATGTGACCAAGCCTATAAAGCCACACCTGTGCAATAAAAGTGGAATCAGTAATACAAGCAAGTATATAAAGAGTATCTACTTTCTTACCACACACTAATTCAAGTGCATCCGCTGTGAGAGTTCCTGTGCATCTCTCATCACCCAAATTTCCTAAAGTAATTAGCCACATCTTCAAGATTGGGACCTACATGACTTTCTTCAACACCCATGTGTTGGTTGCCTGCAATTTCAGCAACACTTCCCCTTTGCCAATACTTTGACAAGGCTCACCAACCCCTCTATTTGGGGCTACATGGAAAGAGGCAACATAATCTATAAAACAAGATTCTACTTTATCCAAAAAACATCCTAGAGCATCTTGTGCAACAACACCTGCAACATCTACTTCTTCAGTTTCTTCATGCTGATTTGCTACCAACCAACAATCTTTCTTTACCTGCTCTTTCTTTCCATAACACCGTAATTGACCATTCGTGCTTTTCAATTCCTCCATTCTTAGTGTACTTTCTTCTGCCATTGCTCTACTCCCACTCAATCAGAAACCCCTGAGAGTGACCTATAGTCAAACACAAAACCTACTTCCTGTAACCTGGCTCTGATACCAACTGTTAGGACTTAGAAGCACCATTGATTACCAAGCAACTAAATATGCAGAATTTAACCAAAAGTAACTAGTAACTAGAATTCAGAAATAACACAGAATATGAGAGACAATACCCAATTGTATTAATACTCTTCCAGAAGGAAATACAACAAAGAAGATTGCCACAGTGTTCTTCCTTACACACCTCTAGGGCTCCCACACCTCTAGGGCATAAACAGTAAATCTTTTCAAGAGCTCACTCTCTCTCTTACGGTCCCAACACACAACTCAAACACAGAGTTGGTGTTCACCTCTAACCAGTCAGTATCACTTTTGCCAATACACTGAGTATACAAACATACTCAATCGAGTACACAACGCACTCCAAGTAGATCTCCCATGAACTTGCAACAACTTGCAACTCGAATGATCTTAATTTGGAAGGATCCACCTTGCCTTCCTCTTTGCTCTATGACTGAGTACACACCATACTCCAAGTAGATCTCCCCTGATATTGCTCCCTATTATGTTGCTGATCTCCCTGATCTTGCACACCTGCAAATCAATCTGGTTCTGCACACCTGCAAACCTAGATCTCACACACACATACACCTATAAATCAATGATCTTACTTACCATGCAGATTTCCAAATGTGGTCTTGCACATCCACCAACCAAGATCCTACATACATGAAGAATCCTTCTGATTCTCCAAACCAACACCCATACTTGGCACTATGGCACTAGGAGAAACACACCTTGCTCTCTTCACTCTGAAGGAGCTAATTTTTGCTCTCTTACTCTCTAGCACACATTACAAAACAACCCATGAGTCTATTATATAGATCCCATGCAAACAATAATTAGACACCTAATTACAATAATTAGATCCACAGCTCAAGACTAAAATTAGCCTTCTTTATGCAAACAACTAGTTCATTAACAAACTGTCCATGGAACTCACAGTTCGGAACTGCACAGGCTACTGACATCGGTCCCTGTTTGCCTAGAGGTGACCAACATCAGCTGATACATGATCGTCGTTGGTAGCTTCCTGTCTCCACCTGACCACCATTAATTGGCCTGACCAACGTCGGTGACTGTGACACTCAACACCCTCCTCCAATGTCTGAATCAGTGAAGCTTTTAGCTCCATAGCCTAACAATAGGAACCAAAACAACTTCTACTTTCGAGACTGATGAATCATCCCGTAGGTTCTGGAAAACTGTTTGATCATTTTGTTTGGCCAACAACAATGGTTTAATTTGATCAACCATTAGCACCATGTTGTCATCAGGAAATGGAGAAGGAAGACCTAGTTGCACTAGATCTTCAATATGATGTTTCATCTCACTGATGTCTTCTTTCATGACTTTGAGAAGCTCTCTGCAACTATTGGCTATGAAATTACAATTGAGAACCTCATTGACTCATTTTGCAGTAACCATTCTATCAGTGATTCCTGCAGCTATGAATGTTACATCAATTACATCATAGAGCTTTTGAAATAATGTTTGGGAGTCCATGACTCTATCAGAGACTATAGCCAGAGTGTTCTTCACTGAATCTTCCACCTTCTCACACAATTTTTGTGCAGTGAGCAGGAAGGTGAGAGAAGGCCTAAGCTAGATAATCTCTAAGGAGATTCTTTTCCACATAGATTCGTAGAGCTCTTTTACCAATTTTATCACTCTGTCACTCTTTAGCTTATTAGCCAGCTCTAGTTTCAGTTGTGCTGCTTTCTATTGCTCCAGCTGGAATTGGGCTCAAATGGCCATAATATTATTTTGTTCATTTAGCAGCTTGTGCTGCCATTCTATTTTTTCCCACCTTAGGGTCCCCACCGCAACATTTATCTACGTGAGCTCTACCTTTAAAGAATCATTTTGGGCCTAGACTACTTGGTGAAGCTGAAGAGAAACAATCTCTTGCAACTGTTTATTTAGATTTTCTATTTCATTGTCTTTTCTATCAATTTCTGTGGTCAAACTATTACAGTTTGCCTTCTCTTTGGCCAAATTGGCCTCCATCTTCTGTAGTTTATTTGATGTCTTCAGATAGTCTTCACTGACTGCTGCTATGGATTCAGTCAATAACTCAACTCTATCCTAGGGCCTGAAAAGGGACATGTCAATGGCCACTACATCCATTAAGTAATCCTTAAGCTACATCTACTCAGCTGGCTTGATAACATTTGGTGACAAATGAGTCACTATCAATTGTTGCTGAATTGGGTCAAATTGTGACTGTAGATGCGTTGTAGCCAGTGCATTATTTTCTTTTGTCCTCTTTTTCTCTCTTTGGGATTCCCTTGCCATCTGCACAGCATCTACTTGGGTCAGGAAGGTAGAAGGAGAGGCAATGTGCCCACCTGCAAAAGGATGTCCCTGTGGCAGACCGTATTAAATAGCCAATTGTTGGCTATGGGCAATCTGAGGAGAATTTTTTTTGGGAATAGAGGGGTAGAAATGGGGTAATGTTAAAAACTAAGGCACAAATGGGGTGAAGTGAGAAATGGGAATGGCAGAAGTGGTAGGGGATGTTACCTAGCTAGATGAGATCATTATGCCAATGGGAGAAGAAAAAGACTGAGAAGCAGAAGGAGGAATGATACTTACCTAAGGAGTCATTACAATACTTTGTAATTGACACTATTGGGTGTTCATCTCCTCTCCCATAGCCAACTAAAATTGCACCCTCCATTTCTTGGGTGTCTCCTCTTTTGGCTGTGTCCTCTCTCCTTCCACATCTACTACTGTCATCAGGGATGCTTGTGGAGAACTGGGAACTTTAATGACTTCTAAAGATGGGGAAGCCTTTGGTGGTGAATGAACCACACTCTTTTATTTCTCTAAGATGCTGAGAGGCTGGGGCCAAACTGACACAATTACTGTAGCTGTAATTTGTTCTAAGGTTTATGGCTCTTGGCTTGGCCCGACTTCCTGCTCTACACCCCATGTTAACAAATTAGTTCTCTCTGGGCTAGATACAGGGGAGAGATGGCACTCATCCCATAGTTCTTCCCATCTCTCATTTGTGTCCATGTTCTCAAAAGAATAGGTGGTTTGAGAGATTTCTTGCCTATACTTCCAATAGGCTTCTATCTTCTTTGCATTCCAGTCTTTATTCTTCAATGCTCTTCTCAAGCCAGAAGTTATTCTGACTTTGGGATCATAATCCCTCTACTTAACGTAGAAAGTTTTCCAAGGTCTATTTTGTAGAGGAGGTAAATCTGTTAATTCAACATAAAAATTAGGAGCATCTTCTACAGGGTTTCTCCTAGTCTCCCAAAAAGGGCAGCCCTCATGTGAAATCCTAGTTGAAACCCTGTTAGTCCTTATCTAGGAAGCTATGTAACCATTCGGGTCGCATACCCATTTGTCTTCAACTAACAGGAACCCCAGGAAGGCTAGCTTTTGAAGCAGCAAAATTTCAACGTCTTTGGCTTCTAAAACTATGTTACCTACCATCCACGGGAGATCATACATCTTCCTCTTCCATTTCCTGGAACCATAATCATTGTCTACTACTGACACTTGCCTGGTGACCTCTAAAAATGCTAACCTAAGAGTTAGAATCTTTTTTAGCAACATTGGTTCCCCACAAAGACCATGAACTCTTATAAGCGTATGGTGGGATCCAAAGTAGAAGTCACACGAAATTGGGCAACTGGCTAGGAGGTTTGAAACACTAGAAAATAATTTGTTTATGATTGGTTCGAGGCTGAGGTGGCAAAGAGTAGGGGTGACAAATAGTTCCCAGAAATCATATGGGTCATTGGTCCTTGACAAAATAAGTGTCCATGTAGACACAGGAATGGTCCTTTGGGGGTCAAAACTTGGGTCATACATGTCCAGATGCATATATTGGGTGAAAAGGTTAGTGTTATAGTATAACATGAGGTGAAACAAATAAGAGGAGTACCTGAACACTCCTTTTGATTTGAATTGGGCTAGTTGCTCCACCATTGTAAAAGCAATTTGCTCTGAAAAGTCGAGCCGATATTCCTAGGTCTTGTCGATGGTCTTCAACCTAAAGAGGATAGCCATTTTCTCTGCGTAAACTACTATATCATCTTTCATGCCAAAGATGAAAGCCATTATGGACAGTGCGTCTTGGCTGACTTACATGAATTGGCCTCTTGTTGTAGGGAGTGTGGGCATAATAGTGTTATCATCGCCCATTTGCAATTTGGTTCTTAAGAATCTTAACTGGGTGTTGATGTTAGCCCACATCCTTTACATCTTAGCAATAGTGAGAAACATCACTGTACTATCATGGTGTAGGGCTAACATGTCTCTGATGGCTTGTGGTGTGATTTGCACCATGAAAGGACCCTACTGAATGGTGCATGAGGGTGCATGGAGCCAGTCTGTGCATAAGTGAACTAAGTTGGGGCATGGATGCACAGTTGGGACAAGGAACTGTGTTAGTTATGAGGTCCATATCCTCATGGAAAATCTCTCATATTGCCCTACTCTGGCCCTCTGAAGGCACCTTTGATGTGCCCCTTCTCTAAGGTTTTTACTACTAGATCTTTGAAAGATTGGGTCCATGATCCCATCTGCATAGTCCTTTACCTTTGTTGGGTCACTGGCATGACCAACCTCCAGAATTTTGGTCCTTGGATAGGCTTTCAACGGTTGCGCGATAGCTGAAGCATATGACTTACTTGCTAGAAACCTATCAAAGGATTCATAAATCCTAGCTCCTTGTTGTGAAGATGATGCTCCTTCCATCTCTATGTCCTCTCTGTGGTAATTGGTATGAACCCTTTGCAAACAAAAACATGCTCGCTGAAGCAAATTTACTAGGCATCGAAAATTTTCACAAGTAGCAGGATTTTTCTCACAAATGCAAGAATGCTTGATATTTTGTAAACTTCAATTCTTGCTAATGGTATTTATGGACCTATCAAGTCTAAAAAAACATTAAATTTGGACAACCGTTAGTGAATCCTACTCAATCTTCGTGGGACAGTGAGGTAGACATGTTATGCAAGTGGCCGTGCAAGGTAACTTGGATATTTCTTAAAGATTTGGGAGCATTCAATGCTTTAAAAATTTGAAGATTTTTTTGAAAAATTTCTGAGCCACTGACTCTGTGTTTAAAACACTTATTTAAAAGAAAAGTGGGAAAACCACAACAGGAAAAAATAATGCGAGAAAGGGAAACTATCTAACTATAATACATTAAAGACCCAAGTTAACTGAAATGCTTTAAATAGATTCCATTTACAGGAATCTCTTTAGGTTCTCCTTCCATCAACTCTAGCTCAAATGAATTCTTCTACTTTCATGCGCAAATTTTATATGGGCCAGTCCATAATGCTTCAAATTTAGTATGCTAACTCGGCTTGGCAGCTCTCACATCCCATTTTAAAACAATCAAGCCTACCTTAAAATGAGGATTCAAAGTCCTTTTATCAAAACAATTCTTAACCATTCCCTGATGCTTAATTAATGAATCATGGGCTGTATCCCTCTTTTCTTGAACTTCCAAAAGTTCTGCAAGTTTGACCTACATGGGGCCATTTTCTTCAATTTCAATTTGTTTGATCAGTAGGAGAGCAGGGATTTCCAAGCTTAGGGGGATTACAACAGACTTTCCATATAACAATTCATATGGGGACATTTTTATCACCTATTTAGGCATGATTCTATCAGCCCATAGTGCTAGATTAAGCACTTTATGCCACTCTTTGTGATGATCAGCCCCTACTCTTTTGATGAGTCTTATTAGGTTCTTATTGGTCAATTCTGCCATACCATTACCTTGAGAGTAATAGTTAGATGAAATTTTTAGATATATTTCATGTTTCAAGGCAAAGTTAGATACTTTAGACCCTAAGAATGCTTTAGCATTATCTAAAATTATGGTTTGAGGAGCCCCAAAGTGAGTAGTGATACTCCTTAGAAAATCTAGGATCACATTCTCTGTTGCTTCCTTAAGTGGGACTACCTCGATCCATCTGGTGAAATAGTCTATGGCAGTTAATATCCATTTGTGACCCATACTAGACACTAGATTTATCATTCCAATGAAGTCAAGACCCCATTGAGAAAAAGGTTCATCCATAATTATAGGACTAAGGGGCATGGCTGCATTCCTCCTCATCCCCATATAATATTGGCAGGATTGACATTTTTTAACCAGCTGATAACAATTTACAAATAAAGTAAGCCAAAAATATCCTACCTCACTTATCTTTATGGCTATGGTCTTTGCAAAAAAATGCCCCCTTGATATTCCATGATGCATTTCATGTAGTATTCTCTCAGCCTCAGCATGTTCTACACATCTTAACAATTTACCATCATAATTTCTTCTGAAAAGGACCTGTTCAATTAAAACAAAATGAACTCCCTATATCCTATAATATGTCCTCTTATTTTGAGGGAGTTCTCTCAGATAAATCCCATTTTTCATAAAATGAATCCTGCTTGTGACCCAAGATTCTTGATCAACCTCTTGTATGTTTAACACCGTCTCCGTCTCTTTTTCTGAATCTACCTCCTCAGGTAACATCTTTTCAAGCTCTTGGGTCATATATTGGCACAAACCCCTACCCCTGACTAACTTGGTGGGTCTAACCTCTACATAATATTCAAGGATCTTAGTGATCCAATTGGCTCTTTTTTCAATGATTTCTCTCTCTATGATGTATTTTTTGACACTTGGGTGAGCTACAAGTATCAAGATTTTGCTCCCTGATACTATATGCCTAAATTTCTTGAGGGTTTTTACCATGGCATATGCTTGTCTCTCTACAAAGTTGTACCTAATTTCGTAATCCCTGAGAGTTTTTAAAAAAAAGTCTATTGGGTGTTCTCCCTCCAGCCTATCATCCTTTTGTGTCAAAACAACAACAATACTTAACTCTCCTCCATAGACATACATTACAAAAGGTTTGGAAAAAATTAGGTTTTTAAGCACTAGGGCTGTTGGGATAACCTTCTTGACCTCTTCAAAGGCTTGCCTTCCTTCTGTAATCCATTTAAAAATTAGGTCTTTCTTTAGCAAGAGTGTCACTGGTCTTACCAAGCTTGCAAAATCATATATGAACCTGCTGACAAAATTAATCTTCCCTAAAAAGGACTGAACTGCCTTTTTATTTACTAGAAGAGGTAGGTTCATTATAGCTGCAATTCTCTTAGGATCTATGGACACTCCTTCTTTAGATACTATATGTCCCAATAATTTGTCCTGAGGTACAACAAAGATGCATTTCTTGGGATTCAGTGATATCCCAAAATCCTGACATTTCTTGAAGACAGATTCTAAATGATTAAAATGATCATCAGCATTTTTTGAAAAAATAGTGAGGTCATCCAGATAGACCAGGATGATCCTATTTATAAGCTCCCCAAAGGCTACATCCATAGCTCTTTGAAAGGTGGCTCTTGCATTTGACATACCAAATGGCATCTTAGCATATGCAAATGTTCCCCATTTGGTAGTAAAAGCAATTTTGTACTGATCTTCATCAACCAACCAAATCTGATTGTATCCAGAGAAACCATCTAGTAAAAAAAATCTCTCTGATCTAGCCACAGTTTATAGAATTTGTTCCATGGAGGGCAAGGGGTAGTGGTCTTTTAGAGATACTCTATTTAGATTTTTGAAATCTACACACAGTCTTACATCTCCATTCTTTTTCCTAACTGGTACTAGATTTGATACCTAGGTTGAGTGCTTGATTAGAAAAATTATTTTGGACTCTAAAAGTTTCTACAACTCGTTTACCATTAGAGGCTCAATCCTTGGATTTACTGGCCTCTGTTTCTACCTGATGGGCTTAGATCCCTCAGTTAGTTCTATTATATGTTGAATAATGTCTTTATTGTACCCATGAAGGTCTTCATAGCTCCAGGCTATGACTCTATCATATTTTTTGCACAATTCAATTAGTCTTTCTTTTTCCACTTGAGTTGCAAAATTCCTAGCTTTTAGTTTTTTCCCTTGACTCACCTCTATTTCAGAATAATCTGCTTTGTCTACCTGGAACCTTTTCTTCTCTAGGCTTACATCCTCTGGATCAAATAAGTTTTCTAAGGTGATCAAGCCCTTGTGAAGCTTATTAGTCTTCAATTGTATAATCTGATCCCCATATGCTTCTTCAATTTTGGTTTGTAACTGATCAGCAAACTCATCTAATTAGTGTAAGAAAGAGACTACCTGAGCATCATTTTCAAATACTTATTTGTTCTCATCATTGTTTGGAATAGTCGGCCTCACTATAACTTTTACTGACTCATTGTTAATTAATAGGCCAGTTGCTAAATTAAACTGTGAGCCAATCTAGGCCATCCTATCAACTTCAGAGTTTTGACTTCTAGGGACTATCTCGATATTGAAAGCTTCAAAATATTCTATCAAATCCCAAATCCTATGTCTGTAGGATCTCATTCTCACATTTTTGGCTGCTGTCTTTTCTCTAATTTGCTTTACTACTAATTTTGAATCTCCTTTTACTTTTAGATTCTTTATTCCCTTTTTCTTGGCTAACAAGAGCCCATGTATTAAATATTCATACTCAGCATCATTATTAGTGCAAGCCAATTAGAATCGAATAGCCCTTAAAATTTTATCACCATTTGGAGCAGTAAGACAAATTCTCGCTCCAGTACCATGTTTACTTCTAGCCCCATCAAAATTCAAGGTCCAGATCTCTGAATCTTGAGTAGTTGGTGCCTCTTCCCTTATAACACTTGGGATTGCTTGGTCCTCATCAAAAATGACATATGTGCCCAGACCAATAGATTCATAGTTCCCATATGGGTCACTATGCATCATAGCCAACAACTGGCTATTTTCTTCTTCTTGATCATGCTCAGTCCAGTCGCCTAGCTCTTCAACAAAAATCATTTCTTCCTTATTTAACATAGCATGATCTACCTCTAATTTTGTTGTTGGTTCATTGGTGATATGGTCTTTTGACAGTGGTTCAGATAGAATTTTCATCTTCGAATCGTATCTGGTTCTCAAGATGAGGTGAGACCAGTCAAGAGACATATATCCTCCTATTTTTGCTGTAAAGTCTCTGGATAAACATAAATGAAAAATAAGAGGTATATTTATGACAACTACATCCTAGTTGACAATTATATTGGGACAAGTATATAGCTGCAATAGGAGTTGTTTAATTCTCTCTATTGTTTGTATTGTTTTGCCATCTAGCTGCATAACTCCATTTGTAAGGGGTTCATATTTTATTTTCAAAGCATCAGCTATTTACTTGGGCATCACTATAGTACTAGCTCCTGAATCTATCAATGCATTATGCAAGAGTTTCTTTCCAACTATCAGAGTTAGATAGAAAGGCTTTGGTTTGGATTTACTTACTTGTGTTGCATCATTCACAAAGGCTGTTGTCTTCAGAGGAACTGTATCTTTGAACTTTTCTATTACAGCAAGTCCTTCTTTGGTAACAGTACCTTTGGGCACTACTTGGCCTTGCAGAGCTTTTTGTAGTAGTGTCTTCTATTCAGGGATAGCTAGTATGTTTCATATTGATACTTGTGCTGGAGTCTTCTTCAATTCATCCACTACATTTATCGGTCCCAAAGACTAAGTTTTTTGAACATAAGGATATCTTGTTTTTTCCTGAGTTTAGGCAAGAGTCTTTTGATCTTGCATCGGCTAAGTCACTTCTTGTCTGACAACAACATTTCTTTGCCCTTGAGATGGAGGGCTATTCATGACTTGACCACTTACAAACTCAGGCTGCTCCACCATCCTCCTCTTTGATCTGGTGTAATACTCAGATTGTATGACTGGTCTTTGGGAGGTAGATGCTTTGTTCAAGAAAATTGATTCTTCATCTTCAACCCATGAGAACAAAGAATGTTTTAGTGCTATTTCTTCCTCTTGTTGTAAGGACATTCCTTGTATCTGAGCCACTAGGACTGAATTTTGCATACCAGGAGATTGGTAGGCTTGATTGTCACTGGTACTGGCAAATTGACCATCCATTCTTCTTTGCTCTGCCACCCTTTGTTGTAGATTACCCATAGGACAATCTCTAGGTGTATGAGCATTATTGTAAGGGAAACACTAGGCATTAGTATCATCCACAAAATTATTTTGCCCTAGAAGCATCTCTCTATTTGAGTTAGGAGGAATGGTCTGTGAAGGTGTGGGAACTGCAACTATTTGATTCGCTGGCTGATGGTTAGTTTGTTTTGGAGGACCCAGATATTGGTTTGGTTGGGATGAAAACCTGTTTCCTTGATAGCCTTGATAAGGAGGCTTAGGAAAAGTATTCTGTTGTCTCTTTATATTGATAAGCTCATTGGAAAACGTCCTCAGGATATTCTTGATATCATCCATCTCAGATGACTGAGCAGGGATAAGTTCTTTCACAAATGATTGAGGGTAAGTGTACATAGACACAGGTGGGCTTACAGATTTAGGAACTTCTTGAGGTAATGGCAAGGAAATTTTTGGGAACATGGGCATGGGGGGCCTTGGAGGTAACTTTCCTGCATCTATTAAGTGATTCTTAGCTCTGACTGCATATTCATAAGCCTCTGGCAAAGTGTGTCCCCCCAGTGACTGAATCATAATAGATATATCTGAATTCAAAGCCTTGAGATAAAACACTATGGCCATACCTAGTAGTGGTCTCCCTGTAGTAGGGATTCTATCCCAAGTCTTTTGAAATTTGGTATTGAAGTCAGTCATGTCTTCTTATGGTCCCCTCTGAATGGTGATTAACTACTGTAACAAAGAAGACTTATCACCCTTCTCCACAAATCTTTCAAAGAACAGATCTCCTAGTTGATTCCATGTAGATATAATATTTGGGGTCAAAGACCGATACCATTCTAGAGCCTTCCCTTTAAAAGAAGCTGCTAATAATCTTATGGCCACTTTTTACTATGTGACAACATGTATAGCACAGACATCTGATACATCCTGAAGATGTTCTGTAGGTGTTTTAGAGTCTTGCCCACTGAATTTGGGCAGAGCTTTAAGGGCATTTACTAGGATAGGATCCCAAATGACTGGTGGTGTTGGGAGGATTAAGGGACTACCAACGTTCCATCTTGCATAATTTTTTGGGGGTATAGGGGCTCCCATATTTAGTATTGGTATAAACTAGTTAGTTCTTCTCTTTAGACTTGTTACCAAAGGTGGCAAAAGAATACCTAGATTTGTAGCAGATTGTGATTTGGTGACTGGTCCACAGCTCTGACTCTTGTAGCTCTCTAGTTCATACGATCTTGAAGGAAACTTTAAGACTGGTCCCACCGGGCATGCCAAAAACTGTTGATGTTTAAAATTGTGCTTTGTAATAGACACCAACAATGGAAAGTTTCAAGATGTGGGACTTGCATCTTGAAACAACCTCTAGATTTTAGAGAACCTGGTCTCTTCTTTATATCAAGTGTGGGGGGAAAAAGGATAGGAATTTAAATAGAAACAAAAATGCAAGAAATGAAATCTAACTATGGCGATGCACCTGAGTGTAATTTTGATCCTTAATCCTAAGCACAATGAAACTATATGTAAGATTCAATTACATCAAAGAGCAGACTAGGCATGGTTAATGTAATAGACAAAAACAATAGAAATCGAGGCTCACAGCTTTAGACTACCTTCACAATGATACAAGAAACACCAATAAAGGCACATAATTTTGTCTTCTTCTTAATTCTTCAACCATATAAAAGGCACAAAAACATGCACAGTTACATCAACTTTACAACTCGAGAAAATAGAATAAAGGCAAATGATATTCCTAATCACTGCTCTAGAAAGTCTAAAAAACTCTTGATAATAGTTTCTTCAAAAAAGTCTCTCTCTGAGTATCTAATTTTTTTTTTCTGGTGATCCCTGCACTCCTCTTTATAGCCTCAGATTTCTCATTCCATCACCTCCTTTCCCGTGCAATTCTATTCTGCCTTTAAATCACAGGGGACAAATAGACGGTGCTTTCAATGTTTGCAGGCCCCAAAAATCTACTCGATGAATTGTTGCATCTACTGGAAATAACTCCTGCTAAGTTTCCCTCTAGATTAATCATGTGTTCCCAAATTTATGGCCTAAACTAAACTCTAACTGAGCTGGTAGTGTCTATACAGGACCCTCTATTTTGTTGAAACAAAAGAGGACACTTAGTCAATTGCCTGAAAATCTTCTTATTTTATAGGAGATATTGGAGGATGACACTTGGCACTTTTTGCCTGATTTATCAAAGACATGCAGCACTTTTCGCTTTCCCTATATCCTGCTCAGGAACACTCTGCCTTTGACACTTGTTGTAATCCACTTCTTTGATACTTAGCAATTTCAACAAAATAAGACTCACCGCACTCCCTGCCTGAGCAACCTTTAAAAGGGGGAAGGATGTACGTGGTAATCTCTGCTTGTGTTCTACAAAGGACACATGGCAATCTCTTCTTGCTCTTTTAGCTATGCTTGTAGAAATATTTAGGATGCATATTAGGCTCCTACAGATGGTGACACTTGGCAGCTTTTGTAGACCTTTGAAATAAAAACCTGAGACCCATCACAATCTTTATTTAGCAATGAAACTTGAAGATGATCTCTCGGATGTCGACATGTGGAGGCTTTCGCAGCTTCTGGGAAGATACGTGGCATCTTCCACTACTCTTGCTAAGGGTATGTGGTAGCTTCTGCTTCTCCTAGGAATGGAGTAGAAAGGGGCTCAAAAAGTGACACTTGGCAGCCTTCGCTACTTTGGCACTTAAATAAAAATGAGACAATGCCTTACTGCTTTCTGAAAGGGTGCTTGACCCCTTTGGTTTTTGGGACACTCCTTTGAACTGCCCGATGAACTAAGCTATTCAACTAATTGATTGAACCCAAAAATGGTTCAATGGTTCAATGGTTCAACACTGCGCACTGTTTACACATTAACTGAGGTATTGAACCAAAAACATTGAACCAAGGCATTAAACCGACTGTCTCTCAGATGCCGACACTTGGTGACTTCTGCATTCTTTTGGAAAAGTAGTCTAGAGCCTTCTGTGATTGCCAATTGATTCTTTCTACCTGATCCTGATACTTCTTATTGAAACCTTTTGCCAAAAAATAGATGAAATGCGGGTGTCGAAAAGGAATGCAGATGTCGACATGTGGTGTGTTCTGTTGAGTTGTTATTGGATACGTGGCACATTTCATAGCCCTTTTAAAAGTTATGAAAGGTGATTTAGATGATGCCACTTGGTAGCTTCCACTGATCTTTGACACTTAGATGAAAAATGAATCAAGCTCGTGCTTTGTTTCAAAATTTTGCTGTCACGACCAAGGTATGCGGGAACAAAATCTGCAGTGTGCAACCAAAAATTGGAATGCAACGTAGAGTAAAATTTTTACTCTACATAACCCCTTATCAAAATCCATTCTTATCAAAACTCAAAGAGGTAATATTGGACAAAGGTAAAATAATTATGAAAATCAATGTGGGGGTTAAGCTTGGACAAGAATTCCCCATTCATGTCATGGATGGGATAAAGATCTTCTTACAAGAGTTTTGGAACATATGGGCATTAGTTGAAGAGACTGATTGTCCATAGGCTAAGAAATAGGAATTAAAAGGGTTGGGATTATCTATTGAAAAAGTATTTGAGTAGTGAGAGAAAGAGCATGCCAAACCTAAACCAATCAGCTTGCCCTCTTCAATCCCTATGCCCAATCCCACTCAAGAGCATGAAGATATTCCATCATAGATCTTCTCCAAAGCATTTGACCTTGGCTATGTCATTCCCTCTCTTGTGAGACTAACCTCTCCTATAAAATAATAAAAGGTGTACCCCTACTCATTTCCATCATGGAAATGAATTTAGAAAGGCATAAAGAAGAAAGAAGAGGTGCTGGTTGAGGCAATCCAAAAAGTAGTCTTGGAGGAGTTAATTGTGCTAAAAGTAAATCAAGAAACCATAGCTTAGCTCAATGATCTTGGTTTACAAGAGTTTTGAGATTCTCTCTCCTTTCCTTAAAATCCATAAAAGAAGCCATTCAAAGTGCCTAGCTAGAAGGACACTCTCTTAAATTGCAAGCAAGGTGAACTTCTTCACCCTCCCACCATCTCCCTCTTGGAGAAAGAACCTATTTTACAAAAAATAGAGGAGGGACTTGAAATTATGAGTGAGCTCGAAGAGGACAATGCAAGTTTATATGATGAGGAGATCATGATAGTTATCCCACTTCATAGGGAGGAACATGTTTCAACTTTCAAGTTGCAAGAGCTTGATGAGCAGTAAGAGGATAAACTTCATGAACCTATTATGGAGGCCAAGGGAAACTCAAGGAATTTAGATGAGCAATGACAACATTTATGCTCAGATTCCCTAAGTGAAATAGAGCATCTTTGTGTTCAAATATTGCCTAAAGAGGATAAACCTCAAACTAAAAATAGAATAGACCTTGAATGGTCTACTGAAGGTCCATTCTACATAGATGAAGAAGAGAATCAAACCTATGAACTAGAGGTTGGTCCACTTCAAGACGAGGTGTTAGTTGGGGATAGCTCTGATATGTTGGAGCTAGAGGAAAGCGTATCTAACATTGAGCAAGACAAATATGATGTTTTTAACCTTGGATGGCCAGATCAACCCTCATTTATATCTAAAAAACAAGATGCCATATTGAGTGAGGTTGATGAAGGGACATCTCAAGTGATCAAATGATACAATTTGAGAAACATACTAGTGAAGAACTTGATGAGTTATGGTAGAGATTTAGTGCCATAACCAAAGAATTTGCAGAGGCCAAGGGACATGTACTTATTATAGAAAGCTATGAACATGTTGTTCTAAGCATGAATAGTCCTAATTTGCATAAGGACAAGCTGGAAAGATATGGTCATTTTGAACCATTGAGTGAACCAAGTGTAGTTGTTCACAAGAGCCCAAATGAAGTCTTCATGTAAGGCTTTCTCAAGAGTGATGAAAAACATCAAACAAGTGCTCTCATAGTCCAACATGAACCAAAATTGGATGACTTGGAAAAGAATGTCTTCATTAGAGACATGTTTATTCTATTTCATCCATTAGAGAGCACATCAAAAGGATTGGCCATCAAGTTTATTGGTTCACCAATTCTGGTACCTCCAAAGCAAGGTATTTTCCATCTTGATTTGTTATAAGTGGATGACACTAGAAGTTTTTAATCTAACCCAGGAGGGAGGTTCTTATAAATTTCAATCTTGTACATATTAGTTTAGTTATCTTTTCTTTCCTCTAAGTACCTAGTGCACTGTAGTTTCTTGTCATGTGTTTCCTTTTCCAAAGTGCCTTGGGAAATTTATTTTGTTTTGTTTCTTTTAGTCCTTGTTGCTTCAAGAAGGGGTTTTCAAGAAAAGGTTAGCGTTGTATCAATTTAAATTTAATGGAAGAGAGACTTGATCCCATGCCCAATGGATTAGACAAGGTAAAATAGACTAAGTTCTTGAGCATAGTAGGTATGCCTCCCTGTGAGTCACCAAAAATATTGGCCAATTTTGGCTCACATACAAAAAAATGCTTGGATGTAGTGTAGTGTCTTGAAGGTCAAACATGGATGAAAGAATATGAAAAAAGCTCTAAATGGAATGAGTGGTCCAATGATCTCATACTATTCACAAAGATTTTGAAACACTTTAAGTTAACTTAAAGTGTATTTTGTTAATTTTTGAGAGACAAGTCTGCAGAGTAAAGGAATATGTTCCTGAGTAGGTTTCATGGCATCTGATCAATTCAAGTTTGTGGAAAATCTTTCACATGCCTCAGAAGTTCAGTTGAACTTTCAAAATTCAAGCAACAGTTTCTAGAATAAGTCTAAAAGAGCCTATAGGCCTAAAGGCTTAATACTTGGGAATTGTTTCAGGTATTTTGCTAAAGTGCTAAGTTTTCCTTTAGGGAAATTGTTTCCAAAATTTGGCTAAGTGTTGGATTTATTTTGGGGAAAATGTTCTATGATAATTTCCCTGAAGACCAAATTCTTTCAAGAAAATTATTCACAATAAAAATCTAAGTATGTTTTCTTTCAAACATTTTGTCTAATACAAAAGGCTAGTAGACATGATTACTTTGGAGAAAGTTTCCAAGACAAAAGGCCCAAAATAAATATCTTGATGAATTTGTGATCTAAAAAAAAATGATAGGCACATATGTGTCAAATTTAGGCCATGACAAATGATCATTGATTTTCAAATATTCAGTGATGATCGTGTGGATGTCAAAATAAAACTTACGTAATTAATTATTGGGGTTTAAATTATGATGGTCATACGAACATGATTGATGGTCTTACAAACATAAATTTTGGTTGTGCATACATCAAAATTAAAACACATCAAAAACCATTAGAGTTTAAATTTGATGATCTCATGGATGTCAAATATGGTCGTGTAGACATCAAATGATGAGAGTACGGATTTAAAATTTAGATTCATGAAATATCCATTTGATTTCAAATAGTAGGTCCTATTAGATCTAATGGTTGGGATTTGATCATGCATCAAAGATTTATGGCACACGAGTAAGTCAACAAGTCAAAAATGTCCTTCTAAGTTGATCTAATGGCTTGCATTGATTCATACGATTAGGATCAATGGTATGAGATGAGTCAAGGGGTCAATAGGCTGAGTCAAATATCAAAAACTAATAAGTAAAGGATCGAGCCTAGGACATTTTTGATGATAGTTGACAAAGCAGTATTGAACATAGGTAAAATAAATATAAAGGAACTAAGCTCAAATGCAATCTAGGATGGATCAAGGTTGGACCAATGGGACCAAGCACTACCAAAAGATCTATATAGAGGTAAAATAGGTATTTTAGACCTAATATAGACAAAGAAATGGCAACTTATTGTCAAATAAATATCCAACAACTGGTGAGCTTCATTTATTAACATAGAAACTATAGGAAAACCAATAATTTGGATTGGTTTTCATCTATAATGGACCTAGGTTTGGATTCCCATGTAGGGGTAGATATTTGTGATTATGAGAGAGTAACTCATCCTTTAACATGGCCATTATCTTGATAAACTACCATTCAAATCATGCATGGCATGGCTCTGTCAGTTTTGAGATATGAGGATCTGGTCCTCATAATGAAGCCAAGTGGTAAATGGCATGGAAGATGAAAACAAAAGGATCTAGTGGTTAGAGAAGTAGTTTGAGCATTTAATTATTTTACAAAGCATTTAAGGGTTTCCTTTCATAGTAAGTTTATGACTCATCATGAAAAACTAACCCTTGTCTTCTAGTGGATCTCTTAGCCAATGAGAATATCTTGAAGACTAATTAGAGCAAATGAAGGATTAACTGTTGATGATGGACTAGTCATGATTGGACCAAAATATTGTGGATCATCCTTTGAAAAATAATAAATCATTAATTATTCTTAGAAACTACTCCTTCTCTCTCCTCCCCTTCTCCTATATTATCCCATTCTCTTCTCCATTGTAAGGGTTGTTAGATTTTAAAAATTTCATCTTTCTAGGAGATACAGATACTCTCTGAGATATTGAAAAATATTCTCATCTTAATTAGGCTCAACCTTGTCAAACATTTTTAAAAACAACCTCTTGATGCAATAAGACATTCTTTGCGTATCTCTTACCTTAGATATGTGTTGAGTGAGTTTTGCACTATAGTATTATGTGAAGGATATTTTTCCTCATCTATGGTCCTCCTTTCTAACCTTATTTAAGGTGTTTTCAAGCTATTTTGTAGGTTTATATTAGTGTTCTTTCTATCATTAATGTAGGATTGGTGTGGGTCTTATAATCCTTCCTTATTTTCATTCATTGCTTCTCAAACCTCTTATATGAAATACTTATGCAATTAGCTTGATCTTGAGAGATTGTGTGAGTTAGTATTGTCTTCTACAAATCTAGTGTGGGTTTAATTTTATGGGAGTTTCCCATTTAAATTTGGTGCATCACCCTTTTATCCTTCTTAAAATCCCTTAACCCCTTTCTAACCCTTTTATCTATCAAAAAATTCTCTTAGGTGAGTATCAAAGAGGAAGCCAGCCTTCTCTGGAGGTTTAACCCCACCAGGGGTGACCCACAACCTGGGGTTGTTCCCATTATATAACTCAAATTAGAAAGGGCTTGAAGAACCCTCTTTAAAGGTGAAAATTTAAGCTATAAAATTTACATTGGAGACTCATGGTGGGGGTATTGGAATAACAAATTTATTAAATATCTAGGCTTATGATCATATCACGATAGTACAAATAGTTGGTGGTACCTCCCTGGATGGGCTCATCCATAAGTTTTTATGGAGTGGTGGGTATTCCCATATGATAGAATTCATACCATAGTGGAGTACTATATTAATTTGGACATGTTATATATAGATAATATTGTGTGGTATCCTTATAGGACTTTTATTAGAGGGTCCACATCAATACATGGTTGATTGATCAATTTCCTGATGTCTATGATTTCTTTTAGTCTTGTCAAGTTTTATGATAGTTTTAGATTGAGTAGGGAGTGCCCTCAACACCATATTCATAGCATCAAATGATACATAATGGTCACAGGCCACACAATAGGCCAACACCTACTACTATAGATACAGCCCCATGCCTAAGTGATGAGTGATATCCCATTGTTCCCTTGGCAATAGGAGATGATATGGGGTGTAATTATGGGTATTTGTAGTGGTGGGCTAGAGCCCAATGCCCTTTATTATTTCCTATTGTAGTTGTGGCTCTAGGTGCCATTGCTATAACATAATGTGGTAATAGAGGAGAGATAGGTGTCGAGGTAAAATATGGTGCTCTTATAGGTCTAACACTAGTAGATGAGGTGGATATTAGGGCCACATGTGAGTACCATAGTTTTAAATTTTACATCTGATCTGGTTATAAATTTGTTGATGTTGATTTTATACACACCAAAAAAGGTTAAATGAGGTAGCCTCTAACATTTTAGGATCTCTATAGAACAAGGTTCCACTCTGAGGCATGAGTTGTAGGTATGCGGTTGAAACAACCAAGTGATGGAATAACAGGTTGAGCCTATGGGTTATTTAACCAACTATTGTCACCAAATCTTGCACCCTAGAAGAGAGTGTTCATGTCTCTTCCATATTTGGGAAACATTAGAACATTTTTAAGCATGTGGGTATACCTATAGAGGAAATGAACCTCTAGATTTAAAGTGCTAGCTCCTTGAATGTATCTCTGTAAAACAACTTCTATCTAAACTAGTTTTCTTGAAGGGAAAACAGTTAGAAATTGAATAAAAGGAAACCTACTTTAGGAGTAGTGCTATGCTGAGATTATCTTCCATGTGAATATCACATTCTAGTGCATAATAAAACAAAACACACAGACCATCTTCAAATTTTAAAGATTTTAACACAAGTATTTCAGTATAGAGATGAGATGTAAAAAATAACACAAGGTAAATGAACTAAAAGTCAAGTTGCACATTCTAGGAATATTTATACACTTACAATAATTTAACATAATTAAACACACTTTATATGAATTATTAGGCTAATAAATTTTACTCAAGCATGAAGGATAAATGATGGAAGGATGGAAAATCATAACTTGCTATCATTATATGTCACTTAAACATTGAGATAATTGTTCAAAACTTAAAAGAAAAAAAGACTTGTACTAATGCTTAAAGGCAAAATATGACATCAATCTAGTAGGGCTTCACCATAAATTATGTGGTACTTATTTTCACTAGCCTAAGGGTTATATTTATTGTAGAAAATAAGTGAGAGGGGAGACTTTTGGCACTAAAAAGAGGAATCAATCTATTAGAAGCATCCAACCGTGGCTAAAACTATCTCTGTAAATGATGCTCATTCCAGCCATTTGATTGATCCATGTCACCCCAAGTGGTTACACAATTAGTTTAGAATCTCAAAGATGTTTCCCCAATGGTTTCACCAATAGAATCAAGATATTCCAAGCTAAGTAATGGCATCAATGTGAATATTGTAAATGAGTCCACCTATTGTAGATTTGTCTTGATGCGCTAATAGCTTCTCACTGGCTCATTGAGGTGTGTAATGGTGTAGGAGAGAGTCCTTTTCATTATGTTGGTCTTGGAGATGAAACCACTTGAAGCCTACATGTATCCCTTAATGGAATTTATCAAGATGCTAGCTTCATGTATATGTCTATGAACATCCCTTGGAGGCTTGTTCCGGCTTGACCTTAGTTGAATGTTCCATTCTCATGGATTCCCTTAGCCTCTCACCTTTTGATTTGCCATAAAAAATGACTTGAATCTTGATCAAAATGCTCAAAGTGATGTGATCCCTCTGATCTACTTTATCTTGAGTGAGGACCATCAATTTACCTAGGACCCACTATTTAAATGCCAATGGCTAGCTCATCACCCTAAAGTTGACATCCATGCAACTGCCACTCTACTGGAACCATTCTTTTGGGGTATTTTCTTTGGACCTATTTTCCTCAAAATTTTTATTGGACAATTTTCCCATGGATAATTCTTTTGACCATTCTCCAAAAAAATACCCTTTATATTTTACTTTTGGCTCACTTCATTATAGAGAGGTACCCTTTGACAATTTTTGAAATATACCCTTCAGGGGATTGTCTTGGCCACTTTCTCAACAAGAATTTGGCCTTCAGGAACAATTCCTTCAAGACTTTGTTGAAGTACTTGGTCAAGGAAAAAGACCCTTCAGAAACTTGCAAGTGGACCATTCTTCTGATAGACATCCCCTTCGATACTTTGAAAAGTGCCCCTTTAAAAAGTTGAGATGTACCCTTCAAATTTTTTGAAATGTCCCTTTGACATTCTTGCTTTGGACCTTTTCTTTCAGAATAATTCATTCAGACCCCTTTTCTCTTATGTAATTCCTTCAGAAAAAAGTCTGAAGGGATTATACCTTAGTTCATTTTGCTTTGGAAACACTCCCTTCAAAGGAAAAAATACCTTTGGGAAAACTGCATAGGCACCTTACTTAAAAATTCCTTTGAACTTTTGTAAAGGACCAATTCCTTTGGAAATCTTGCAAAGGACCAATTCCTTTAGGATTCTTACAAATGACCAATTCCTTTAGGCTTTCTAAAAGTGCCTTTTCCTATAGAACAGTTCCTTTGGAAAGATTATTTTGAACAAAATGTCTAAAACAATTTCTTTAGAAAGATTATTTCAGACAAAATGTCCAAAACAATTCCTTTGGAAAGATTGTTTTAGACAAAATGTCTGAAACAATTCCTTTGTCTTGAACAAAAAACTTGAAACAAAAACTTTGCTAAAAGAAATAACACTTGTGTAAAAATATTGAACAAAAGATTTTAAAAGAAATAATAGTTGACACTTTGTTGTGGGCATAGTGTGAAACACTTGCTCTGATAGACAAATTCTGAATGCTGCACTTAGCCAAAATGAAAGATAAAAAATATGGGAGTGAAAAATGGCTAACATTCTTGGTGATTCCTAGGGGTGGTATGCCTACTATGCCTAAGACTAGTTGCCTAAATCCTTCCATTGGGCATGGAGTCCCTCATATAGGCACCCAAAATGACTTGAATAGACCTTTGGCTCAAAAAACACAAGCTAGTTGATTTATACACACAAAGGCAAAGACAAACTATTTTTATTCATTTTTGCTATTTAATATTTAGAAGAAATAAAAAACTAAAGATAAATGGTTAGGGGTTTGTTGATACCCAGATGAAGTTGCGCACCGTTATCCAGATGTTGTAGGAGCTCCTCTTTGGCTATGGAGGATGACACCTGTAGATAAGAAAGACTTAAACAAAGAAAATGTTAGATAGATATATGGTGGACTGCCAAGCGATATGCTCGGTCCCAAAAGTGCAAAGACTTCCTTGAGGGATGAAAATCCACTTATTGATAAAAAAGTGTTGCTAGAAAGATAAATAATGAAAGACTTAAAGCAAGAGAAATAGATAACGCGTACCTGATTCCTGCTGTTAGTCTTTCACAGTCACCGACGTCGGTAGTCCTGTCGGCATTGGTTGGTCAAGTTGCCGATGTCGGTTAGGCTGCCGACGTCGGTAGGGGAAGTGGTCGATGTCGGTCAAGGCAATGGCCTTAGACAGGTTTTGGATGAGTTTCATAATGTGTTTGTGGTCGACAGAGGGGTCTGGAAGGAGTCTGGGTCTATGCAGGGTTGCAAGACAGTAAATAGGGTCTGAGAGGGGGCAAAGGCAAAGGCTAGGTTGTCAAAAAGGGTAAGGGTGAGAGGAAGGCTTTTTAGCCCCTCCAGGGAGAAAGTCAAGTCTAGTTGAAGGTCAGGTCTGGTCTGGTTGATAGTATTTAGAAATAGTAAAATAGAAACTAATTACTAATACTTTCTAAATTACTGAAATGAAAGGGCAAACGAAATACTTAGATCTAGTGAGATGAAGAACTAAGGTGTTGAACACTTGTCCCTATTGTGGCTTGATGCTGAAGACCTCGTGCAATACTCCAATTCAATCTGGAGTCATTTGTGTAGAGTCTTTGTGGCCAAGGGAGCATTAGTTGAAGTCTGATGCCTGGTGATGTCTCAGAGTATGAGAGAGAGCGAGAGAGAAGTTGATTCCAGAGTCCAAGAGCCAAGATTCATCTAAGAGTTTATGGGGGGGTGTAACTCAATGTTAGACGTCAGTTTATGTAACTGACGTCAGCTATCCCACCGGTGTTGGCCGACAGTTGATCGACGTCAGTGGCTGAAGAATGAGTAAATGGGCTAACAAGCCTGTTCTTCATCCACCAGGTGCACTTATTGGTTGGGGAGTGGTCAAATGATGGGGTTAATAAGCACAAGGGTTAGTTAGAAGGTTGGAATGGGTCTTAGGTAGTTATGATATGAAGGACTTAGTCATAGGGTGAGTCATGGGGTAGGAAATGGTCTTAGTGGTGAGGTGTCCAAGGCGAGGTGTCCTAGGTGAGTTGTCATGGGTGATGTTATTAATTTAAAATAAGTAATTTATTTTAAATTAATAAAGTGTGTAAGGGACTAAGGGGACTAAGGGGGAGTCGACCAAGAAGTAGACACAATTTTGGTGTCTACATTTGCCCCTTTTTGTCTTGTTGGTTATTCTTGACGAACTGCAAGACAAAAAATAGGAGTAAGTTGCCCCAGGTATGGGATGAAGTCTAAGTTGCTCCAAGTATGGGATGAGGTATTCCCCCTCAAAGTGGGAGGCAAGGGAAGGTAACCTGATATCGAGTGCTGATTTGATAGGTAGTGAATGGGTATGGTGAAGTTTGAGTGTGAACGCTGCAATAGTTGAGATTACGTGTATACCACTTCACGTGATAGTTAGGTCAAATTGTCGCAGTCAAGGTCAAGGAGTGATAAAATTGAAGTAATCGGTCCCCAAAATTTAGTTGTAGCTAATTGGGTTAAACGATCAAAGCTGTATCTGCAATGGTCATTGTGTTCCAAGTATCCCGAGCTTAAGAAGTGCTCTTGAAAAACACGAAAATGTCACAAGTAGTGGGGATCAACTTGGGCGTGATTCGATACTTGTGAGGGTCATAATGTGATGTGCGAAGAATTTTGCTAACTATTCATGAGGTAGCATACATGTAATCAAAACAACCAAGGCAAAGTTGTCTCGAAAGTGGTTATGGTCATTGGTCGGGTCGCACTGAGATATAAGTGATCTCAAGTGTTGTTTGACGTGGTCAGGGAGATGTATGTGATCTCCAATGTGCCCCATGAGAAGTTAAAGGTGACTTCTATAGTGTTAGGGCTGGTTGTTTAGTCATGTCATCGATAAAAGTTAAATGGTTGGTCTGTTAGGTAGATGAACGAACGAATGGCCGATTGTCATTAGGGAGACAAACGGGTGAATGGCCGAGCTAACCTCAGAAGACTGAGTGCTGCCTACATAGCCCCTATTGTAAGGGGCATTAGACCAATGTAGTTCAGAAAAAGGGTCCAAGTGGTTGATAGTTGGTCAGGTTAGAGATGTCAACATTTCCCATATGTCTGATGGTACATGCTTGAAATGATGAAGATATGATGATGTTACAGCCTTTTTCCAGATTATGTGATGGTTTATGCTGTAACATTGGTAATGTGGTCTTTCATCCCTAGTAATTTTCCATATTGGTGATGGTGTATGCTAAAAATGAATTGTAGATGATGTTATAGCCTTTTCCATATTGTGTGATGGTGTATTTTATAACATTGGTTGTGTATGGTCGATAGTTTCCATGTGTATTGTTGTCCATAAAAACTAGTGTGAATGGGTTATGACATGTTATTGGTCTGAAAATGTTTGGTTTGGTTTGGTTGGATGTGATCAAGATGTATAAGAAGTGAAAGGCACATTGCTCTTTCATTGACAAGGACTATAATGATAACATAGACAAGATTTTTGGAAACAAAAGCCCCGTTCATGCATCACGTCATTGACCATTGGTTTATGTTAGAGAAGTAGTCAAATCACTTTACGTTAAGTGAGCTCAAAATCCCTTGAGTATGTTGGGGTGATAGGCATGATTGTGTGAGATGTAAGGATAGGGTAACCCTTTTTTAGTAGGGACAACTTTGCCCCTTTTATAGGTGACCCTGAGAACGATTATAAACAAGTCCATGACTTAATAATTTGTCAGTTTTTTTTTTTGGACTGATCAATGCGAGAAGTCCACTTGGAGATGTTGTTTTGTTTTATGGTCATGTTGTGCTGTGTATGTAGCAAAATTTTGGCATAACGATCCTTCGAGGGAGTGGTCTATATTCTGCTTTATATGTTATGATGTCTAGTTGTCCTTCAAGGGAGCAGTCTAGTAATTACAACAATGATGCAACTATCCTTCAAGGGAGCAGTCTACATTGATAGTTTATGACCTTTTGAATAGGCATCCCAGTTTTATAGTTTTATTTTTGACTAGACTTTTGGTCATGGACTTGACTATAGAGGTTTTAGGGTTCCCCTTTTATTAAGACAAAGCATTCATGCTTGACAAAAGGGTTGACTAATTTTTGTAGGAAAAAGGGTTGAAAGGAGTAGGGATGACGGTGATAGGGGTGTTGCTCAAGGGATGAGCTCAAGTTAAACGTCGAGTGAATGATTACTTGACTAACAATAAAATGGTCAAAGACATAAGGCATTAAGAGGTTCAGGTTTTGATCAGCCTTTGAAAGAAGACAGACAATAAGTCCCTAATCCATGCTTGTGTGTCGATGTAAGGTTTGAGTCAATTAGTATCAAACTTGCCCCATTTGCTTCGTTCCATATTGGTCACATGTTGGTCATTGTTATAGGCATGTTTTTGTTGATGTTGGTCATGAAGTTGGTTAGGTTGTTGTTGGCATTTGGTACAACGTCGAACATAGTTGTTGCAGTCTTGGTTAATAGTGGGCCAATAATAGCCCAGGTGGAGGATGTGCTTGGAAACCATGTTACTGCTGAAATGTCCCCCACAAATCCTATCATGGACTTTGTTTGATGACATGGGAAGTCTCAGTGGTTGTTAGGCATTGGATAAGGAGGCCGTCTAGACCTTGTTTGTAGTGAAGTCCCCCTAGCATGGTGTAGTGAGCAGTGCTTTTGATAAAAGCCCGCCGTCCATTGCTAGAGAGATTGGGAGGTAGGATAAAATATGTCAAGTAGTCCACAAGTCACTTATACCATACGTCATGTGGACTAGAGAGGTTAGGAAGAATTTCCCCCAGTGATGTTGGTCGAGACATGTCCAAGATAGAAATCTTAGGTTGTGTTGGTTGAGAGGTCTTGATGAATAATGGATATGTCAAAGGTGTAAAAGTCTGGTCTTTTCCTTTATTCTTCACGGTTTGGGGCCTAATGGCCACATGAATAGTGTTGATTTTGAATAAAGTAGTGGATGGTGGTAAAGGGACCATAGTCTTGTATGGGGATCCCAATTTAGGTGAAGAGGTTTGGGAGGCATGGGATGGTGTCATATTTTTGTCAAAAGAGTGGTCAGAAGAAGTCTCAATGTGAGGGGTGTCCTTTTTCAAGTGTTGGCGAATAACAACCTTAAGGGCACAATAATGCTCAGTATCATGTCTAGGTGTGCGATGATACCAACAGATTTTAGTGTCATCAAACCAAGATGGTTTTGATCTGAGAGGTTGATATGGTTTAATAGGTGAAAGAGTGATGCTCGAAGATTGCAACAATTGACATAACAACGAAGCATAGGATCCCCTTAATGGGTTTGTGCTTGTTGTTGTAATAGGGGTTGACAACTTTTTAGGAGTTGTTTGGGGAGTTTGTCATATCATCTTTTTCGTGGGTGGTGTGGCCACACATGTAGATGACACTTGATTGATGAGAGGGGTTGGATTTGGGAGCACTCCTATTAAAGTAGAAGGATGTGGACCCAAAATAGAGGGCAATGATGAAGGTGGGGGAGGAGTTCTCTGATGTGGTTTAGTGGCCTTCTTTGATTTAATGTGAGGATCACTATTGTGAGGGGCAAGGCTCAAATCTACCTTTACCAGATCTTCTTCGATCGAAGTGGGTGAGGGGGCAAGTTCCTCTCTCGATGGAAAAGGGATTAGAAACTGTGGCTTTTCAAGTGGAAATAGCATAGGGATGATCATGGCTTCGATGTGTGGTCTAGGATTGGGGGAAGTATGATCCCCCATTGATGATAAGAAGGATGAGGGTGAAGCCACTGATGTTGATGTCATCAAAGAATCCTCTAATATGGGAGAGGTCAAAATAACCTCTCCTACATGTGAAAGAGGGGTGGATGGAGGACAAAGAAGAGAAGAAGGCTCTTCTACCTGTGGTGGAAAAATAGGATAAGAGAGTTCTTCTACCTGTAGTAGACAAATAGGTTGATTAACCTCTTCAGACTGTGGAAGAGGTTGGTTAGAAACCATGTCGACTGTGCGTATATTACGCTCTTGAAGGTCATCGACTATGGTCTGAATGTTATGCTGATTGGGTGGTTGGTTAGGGAATGGTTGTCTAAAGACATCCATGTTTTGCTTAGCCAACACAATAGGGTTATCCAAAACAATATCCCCCTTGTCTAGCATGTCTTGGACGATGTTTTTGAAAGTTTTGCAGTTGTCTATGTCATGACCTTTGACACAGTGGTAGTGATAGAAGTCATTTTCCCTATACCATGTAGGGATGGCTTTTGAGGGGTCGAATTGAGGTGGTTGAATTTGAGGGAGATTGAAGACTCCCTGCTTGATGAGTTTATCCAACATGGAAGCATATGACTCTCCTATTGGAGTGTATTGACGCTGTACGTATCGTTGTTAGAATTGTTTTGTGATGTATTCTGATGTTGAAGGTTGAGATTGGTTGGTTATGGTTGAAGATGATGGTCTAAGGACCACAACATTTGATGATCCTTTGGACTTGGAGTTGGAAGAAGAAGGTTTGGACGAAGAAGGGTCATTGGATTTTATATTACTATGCAATTTGACCTTGTCTTCTTTGACTACGCGGAGTTCAAGCTTTTTGGCCATGGTGAAAGCTTCATCAAATGTGTGGAATGTTTGAACCCGCAAGGTGGAAGAGATGTCATTGGTACATGCTCTTGAAAAGAGCTCAATGAGCTCAGTTTGAGGTAATGAGAAGGAGAGTTGGTTAATCAAAGCTCTCCAATGGGTGACGAAGTCAGCTATTGATTCATCGTCAAATTGTTTAATAGAATATAAGTCTGTAATGGAGACCTTTTTAGTGATGTTAATTGAAAAGTGGTGAAGGAATAATTGAGTGAGTTGAGTGAAAGAAAAAAGAGAATGACTGGTAATGGAGATATACCAGTCAAGGGCGGTGCCAAAAAGCGACATGGGAAATGTGCATAGTAATAACGCATCATCGTGCGCTATAAGGTAACAAGCATGTTTAAACGCTCGTAGATGTTGTTGTGGGTCCTCTTTACTCTGAAAATGAGTAAATTTTAGGAGCTCCCACTAGTTAGGATATGGTCTAATAGGCACGAAAGGGTGGATGGGTTTGTTGCATATTTGTTCGTATGAAAGAACATTGCTTGAACCGAAAATGGATGTCTCAAGGTTAGACATCTTATCCATCAGCATCTTAATTAGATCAACTAACAAATTGGCAGGAGGGGCACCCCCTAGGTTGTAAGGTACCTGGAAGGTGTTAGGAGGGGCATATGACGTACTTGGTTGCATTTGTATAGGCACAACGTATTGGTAGTTCGTCATAGGGACTGATGTTGAGGTCAAGGGGGCTTGTGCCATGAAGTTATAGGGCACACGTTGACTAAATACCACTAAAGGTGGTTGAATGGCAGCATTAGTAAAAGGATAGGTAGTCACTCTCGCGTTTATAGGCACAAGAGTGTGTGGAGTTAAGACAATCAAGTTTTGATATGGTGTAGAACTTGGTTGAATTGTTTGTGGTTGAGGGGGTATGGAAACCCCAATGGAGGTAGGTCCAAAAATAGAAAAGGAGGCCAAATCTTGAGGATTGGCCATGGTCGGGCTATTGGTCGAGGTAATAGGTTGAGTTATAAAAGGCTAGGTAGCGGATGTTGTTGATGTCATTGCCACTTTAGTGACGGAAGTTGGCATCCCATAATCAAGATTACCTGAAGGGTCTCGTGTTTGGCTTCTTGTGATATAGTGTTAGAGAGCCTTGACGTTGTGGTCAAGGAGTCTCTCAAAGTCTTGATCTCCTTCGAGAACAATAGGAGATTGGTTGGTGAGGGTAGGCTAGATAGGAGTACGTTCAATATCTAAAATATACTCCATCAGGGGACTTGATATAAAAGGTGAAGGCGGAAGTGGTTGTTACCTCACATGGTCAATAAGGGATTTAGCTTGACAATGTGTCAAATCCATCCAAGGCAAAGGGGGTTTAAGTTTCAAAAACTGTATGTTTCAGTTTCAAAAAACCAGAAGGTATGTTTGATAGTAAAAAAGTCAGGTTTTTAGCTTGCTGTTTTGGATAGAAAATCTGTTGACAGTGACCGATGTCGATAGAAAGACCAATGTCGGTGAGGATAAGTTGCCGATGTCAGTGGAAAAACTGATATCGGTGAGGAAAAGTTGCCGACATCGATTAAAAAATTGATGTCGGTGTCTGTGTGTTTCCAAAAATTTAGAAAATTGAAAGTTTTTAGAAGAAAAAGAAAGCTCTAAATTGTTTTTGGACCTCAGAATGATGCAAACTCACCAGCTCAAAAAAAGTAGATAAGAACAGTAAAAAAGATGAAGGCAAGCAACCTCTAAACGTTAAATTCCTAAGAATAAATTTTAGAGTCGTGGTGGCTTATGCCTTAGAAGAATATGTTTGGGAATTGGGCTTTTAGAACGGGTCCTAAAAGAGGCAGTCTAGGGTTGGTTTCGAGTTAGTTTTGGTGCTCAAAAGTCTGTGTTAGGTTCTGTACGTGGCTTGGTGCTAGGGGCTTGCTCCCCTCACTTCATGAGCCTCAAGCTGAGCTGGGTCGCTTAGCCAATATATACTTCACCTAGAGTTTATACTCTGCCAGATAATAGAGTGGGTCCTCCCCTTGGTTGTGAAGTCCAAGTAGGATCGCCAAGAAGGGTAAGGTATCTGCTAGGTGGTGAAATCCTAGACGGGCCTTATCTCAGGTATGTTAAAATGTTTGATTTGTGAATGTGGTCAGGTCGTGTAACATATGTGCACTATGCTTTGTTCATAATGCGTTTAATTACTAGATGAGCTAAATATGCATTCAAGTAGGAGTGAAATGCATTTAATATTTAACCCAAATTGAAATGTTTGTTTAGATGCAAACAAGTGGGAAAAAGGTTTAAGAGCATGAATTTCACTACTCTAAGATGTAGAAAGAAATGACAAGAAGAAAAAGAAAGAGGTTCTTTTTAACTTGTGCTTATGGTTTCTTTTTGAAAGAAAAAGAAAGAAGAAGGCTGCAAGGAGATAAAATTTCCCTAATGCAGCTATATGAATGATTGCCTTTAGAAGAAATATGAACCCAAGGAAAACTCCAGGGGTCCCACCGGGCATGCCAGAATGTTTCTATTCATTTTTGCTATTTAATATTTAGAAGAAATAAGAAACTAAAGATAAATGGTCAGGGCTTTGTTGATACCTAGATGAAGTTGCGCATCATTATCCAGAAGTTGTAGGAGCTCCTCTTTGGCTGTGGAGGATGACACCTGTAGATAAGAAAGACTTAAACAAAGAATTGTTAAGGTGTGGAGCCTAAAAGCTTCACATATGAGCGCATTACCAAAGTTGCAGGTTTACACAGTCACCGATGTCGGTCAGGAGCGACTGACATCGGTCAGGTGCAGTTGAAGAGACGTTGGCATCGGTAGAGGATCGGCTGACGTTGGTCACAGGCAAGTAGGCAGGAACCGGCGTTGGTTACCTGTGCGTCCAGAATGCTACTTTCGAGGATAGAATCGAGTGTTTGCATGATGAGTTTAAGTCTTAGTCTTAAGTTCATGTTTCTATTATTAGTAAGATTGTTTTTAGAGCCCTTGTTCAAGAGGCTTAACTGTTGGTTGTAAGTGCATGCTCAAGTTTCCTAATTCTATATGTAGAATTAGATCTTCTTAGCTTAGCGTGATTATTGTAGTAGTTCATTGTATGTGAATGTTGAAGAATAGTACAGAGTTGTATCAATCCAGGTTTTTGGAGTTGATTGTACTTGAGAGAGAGAGAGCTCTTGAGGGATAGAGATCTAGAGAGAGATCTTGTGCATCTGAGAGAGGTGTGGAAGAAAGAAGTTTCTTTAATTGTATTCCTTTTGTAAAGAGTTTAATACAAGTTTTCAGGGTGGTTTTTTGTATCTCTTATTCTTTGTTATTATCTGATTCTAGTTACTTATCTATCTAATTTAATTTCACAGTTTATTGCTTTCATAAGTGTAATCATATTGTTGGATTGATCCCCAACAAGTGGTATCAGAGCCTTGGTTGTAGGTTTAGAGTTTGATATCCAATAATTGGTATCAAATCTGAGGTTCACTAATAAGTGGTTCAGATTTGTGTAGTGTGTATTGATTACAGGTTGCTCACAAGAGTTTCTATAGGGATTTCTATTTGAGTGGGAGAAGCAATGGCAGAAGAAAGTAAACTAAGAATGGAGAAGTTCAATGGAAAAAATTATCAACATTGGAGAATGCAGATAGAGGACTATCTGTATCAGAAAGATCTATACTTACCGTTAGGTGGGATTGCAAAGAAGCCCACAGACATGGATGATGAAGAATGGGAAGTTCTTGACAGAAAGGCTCTAGGGTCTATAAGACTGAGTCTAGCATCTACTGTGATATCTAATTTATCATAGGCAAAAACAACGATAGAGTTGATGACTACTTTAGCAAATTTGTACGAAAAACCCTTAGCTTCTAATAAGGTATATCTTATGAAGTAGCTATTTAATTTGCATATGCAGGAAGGTGGATCTGTATCTAATCACCTGAATGATTTCCATGGTATTGTAAATCAATTAAGTTCAGTCAAAATTGTATTTGATGATGAAATAAAAGCTCTTTTAATATTATGTTCTTTGCCTGAAAGCTGACATAGCTTAGTAATGGCAGTTAGTAATACTGCATCTGCATCAAATATTTTAAAAGTAGAGGATGTTGTTAGTGTTATCTTGAATGAGGAAATTTGCAGGAAAAGCACAAAAGAGACATCTAGAATGCTTTAAGTTTTGAGAGCAGGGGAAGGCAAAAAGAGAAGAGCAAGAAAGGGAGATCAAGATCTAAGTCTAAGGGGAGAGGTAGATCCAAATCTAGAAATGGCAGGAAGCCACAATGCTAGAATTGTGGAAAGATGGGGCACATAAGCAGAGATTGTTGGTCAAAGCCTAAGGAGGACAATCAGCACGAAGGAAAAGAAGAAGCAAAGGTTGCAGGTATTGCACAAGATGCTTTAATATTCTCTTTGCATAATAATATAGAATCTTGGGTATTAGATTTTGGTGCATCTTTTCATGCTACCCCTAATAGGGAATATTTCTGTGACTATATCCATGGAGATTTTGGAATAGTGTATCTAGGGGATGATGAGCCTTGTAAAATTATTGGCAAAGATAAAGTGCAGCTGAAAATGCAGAATGACAACACATGGGTGTTGAGAGATGTGATGCATGTTCCTAGCTTGAAGAGAAATTTGATTTCTGTAGGAAAGTTAGGGGATGAGGGTTGTACAGTAACTCTCACAGCAGAATCTTGGAAGGTGACCAAGGGTGCACTTGTTATGGCTAGAGGTAAGAGAGTAGGTACTCTCTATTTGTGTAATTGTGTTACTAACAATTCTCCTTCTGTATTATCTACTTTAGATGTGGATGCAGAATTGTGGCACTCAAGGCTTGGCCACATGAGTGAGAAGGGGATGTCAATTCTTAAGTCTAAAGGTAAGCTTTCAGATTTGAAAAGCATGGATCTAGAATTTTGTGAGCACTGTGTATTTGAAAAATAGAAAAGGGTTAGTTTTCTCAAGACTGGGTCTACAAAGAAGAAGCATAAGTTATAGCTTGTTCACACAGACGTTTGGGGACCGGCTCAGGTAGCTTCTATTGGAGGATCACAGTACTATGTTTCGTTCATAGATGATGCTACAAGAAAGGTATGGATCTATTGTATTAAGAAGAAATTTGATGTATTTGAGACTTTTAAGATTTGGAAAGCTATGGTTGAGAATGAAACAGGCAAAAGATTGAAGTGCCTGAGATCGGACAATGGTGGAGAGTTCTGCAGTTATAAGTTCAACTGGTATTGTTATATGCATGGAATCCATAGGCAAAGGACGGTTCCAAGGACACCTCAGTAGAATAGAATTGCTGAAAGGATGAACAGAACAATCATGGAGCGTGCAAGGTGTATGAGATTGTATGCTGGTTTGCCCTTAGAGTTTTGGGCAGAAGCTGTTGACACTATAGTGTACCTGATTAACAGAGGACCCTCTATAGCTTTGGATGGTGGAATTCTAGAAGAGGCTTGGATAGGTAAAAAGGTAGATCTCTCATTCCTCAAAGTTTTTGGTTGTGAAGCCTTTGTGCAAGTAGATAAGAAAAATAGAAAGAAGCTAGATGCTAAGTCTATGAGGTGCACATTTATTGGCTATGGCTCAGATGATTTTGGTTTCAAATTTTGGAATCTAAGAACTAACAAGATAATTAGGAGCTGTGATGTTGTTTTCAATGAAAAAGTGATGTATAGTGATCAGCTGAAGAAGCTGAATCAATCTGGGTAGAGCAATGGTGAATTGGATGAGGTGATGGTCCAAAATGAGCTCGTGGGAAAAAGAAATAATCACTTGCAGGAAAACATAGAGACCGACGTCGGTAGTATAGGAACCGGCATTGATAGAACATAAACTGATGTCGGTCATATAGAGATCGACATCGGTAGAATAGACATCGACGTCAGTTAGGCAGAACTGACGTCGGCCAGTAATAGGTTTGGAGGTGACCGAGGTTGGTCACTGTCAGAGAATTTGGGTGGACAGCGTGTTGTGAACGAGTCTCAGACACCCATCAGGAGGTCAGAAAGGGTAAGTAAGCCTCCAATTAGATACTCTCCTTCATTATTCTATTTATTGCTAACTGATGGTGGAGAACCTGAGAGTTTTAAAGAAGCAATACAGGTGGAGTCCAAGAGTCAGTGGGAGTGTGGCATGGTTGAGGAGATGGAGTCCTTAAGAGAGAACCAAACATGGGATTTGATTGAGTTGCCAGTTGGTAAGAGAACACTGAAGAACAGATGGAGCTACAAGTTGAAGGAAGGTGAGAATGGACATATGAGATATAAGGCCAGATTGGTAGTGAAAGGATTTGCACAAAAGCCAAGTATTGATTTTGGTGAGATTTTTTATCCTATTGTTAAAATGACTTCTATTCGAATTGTACTATCTTTGGTTGCTGTTGAGGATTTGCATCTTGAGTAGCTAGATGTTAAGACAACGTTTCTTCATGGAGATTTGGATGAGAAAATTTATATGGAACAAATGGAAGGATTTGAGGTCAAAGGTAAGGAGAAGTTAGTGTGCAGATTGAAGAAAAGCTTGTATGGCCTCAAGCAAGCTCTTAGACAGTGGTATTTGAAATTTGACAGGTTTATGACTGAGCATGGCTACAGTAGGTGTCAATCTGACCATTGTGTGTATTTTAAGAGATCGGATAATGGTAGATATATTATTCTATTGTTGTAAGTAGATGATATGCTGGTTGCAGGATCACAAATGTAGGATATCTCTGAGCTTAAGGTGAAATTAGCTCAAACTTTTGCTATGAAGGATTTGGGAGTAGCAAAAAAAATCCTTGGCATGAGCATTAAGAGAGATAGGAAAAATCACAGGTTGATATTGTCTTAAGAGGATTATGTGGACAAGGTGTTGAAACGGTTCAATATGCAGGATGCTAAACTGGTAAGCACACCTTTGGCTGGACATTTTAAGTTGAGTAAAGAACAATGTCCTAATTCACATGATGAGGTAGAGTACATGAGTAAGGTTCCATATTCTTCCATAGTAGGAAGTTTGATGTATGCAATGGTGTGTACTAGACTGGATATTGCCCAAGCAGTGGGTGTTGTAAGTAAGTATATGGCCAATCCAGGAAAGGAACATTGGAAAGCAGTTCAGTGGATCCTCAGATATCTAAGAGGAACCAGCAGTAGGCACTTGTGCTATGGAGGTTCAGATACTTCTCTACATGGTTATGTAGATTCAGATATGGCAGGTGATTTGGATGGCAGGAGGAGCACCACAGGATATGTTTTTACTATAGGTGGAACGACGATTAGCTGGATATCAAAGTTGCAGAAGGTTGTTGCCTTGTCAACTACAGAAGCAGAGTATATTGCAGCCACAAAGGCTAGCAAAGAGATGATATGGATGACACGGTTCATGGAAGAGCTTGGAAGGGAGCATGGGAGTTGCAGATTGTATAGTGATAGTCAGAGTGCAATCCATTTGGCTAAGAATTCAGCCTTTCACTCAAGAACCAAGCATATACAGCTTAGGTACCTCTTCATAAGATAGGTATTGGAAGATGGTGAGTTGAAGCTGGAGAAAATCCATATAGATAAGAATCTTGTTGATATGTTAACCAAGCTAGTTACAAAGGAGAAGTTGAATCTTCATTCAACTTCTATTGGTCTTCATGATTGAGTTGAAGATGGAGGAGCTAGAAGATGTTGCTGTACAGGTACTGGTGCAACTGTTTATCTCCAAGTGGGAGATTGTTAAGGTGTGGAGCCTAAAAGCTTCACATATGAGCGCATTACCAAAGTTGCAGGTTTACACAGTCACCGGCGTCGATCAGGAGTGACCGACATCAGTCAGGTGTAGTTGAAGAGACGCCGGTGTCAGCAGAGGATTGGCCGACGTCGGTCACAGGCAAGCAGGAAAGAACTGGCATTAGTTACCTGTGCGTCTAGAATGCTACTTTCGAGGACAAAACCGAGTGTTTGCATGATGAGTTTAAGTCTTAGTCTTATGTTCATGTTTCTATTATTAGTAAGATTGTTTTTAGATCCCTTGTTCAAGAGGCTTAACTGTTGGTTGTAAGTGCATGCTCAAGTCTCCTAATTCTATATGTAGAATTAGATCTTCTTAGCTTAGCGTGATTATTATAGTAGTTCATTGTATGTGAATGTTGAAGAACAGTACATAGTTGTATCAATCCAGGTTGTTGGAGTTGATTGTACTTGAGAGAGAGAGAGCTCTTGAGGGATAGAGATCTAGAAAGAGATCTTGTGCATCTAAGAGAGGTGTGGAAGAAAGAAGTTTCTTCAATTGTATTCTTTCTGTAAAGAGTTTAATACAAGTTTTTAGGGTGGTTTCTTGTATCTATTGTTCTTTGTTATTATCTGATTCTAGTTACTTATCTATCTGATTTAATTTCACGGTTTATTGCTTTCATAAGTGTAATCATATTGTTGGATTGATCCCCAACAAGAAAATGTTAGATAGATATATGGTGGACTGCCAAGCGATATGCTCAGTCTCAGAAGTGCAAAGACTTCCTTGAGGGATGACAATCCACTTATTGATAAAAGAGTGTTGCTAGAAAGATAAATAATGAAAGACTTAAAGAAAGAGAAATAGATAATGCGTACCTGATTCTTGCTGTTAGTCTTCCATAATTGCCGATGTCGGTAGTCTTGCCGGTGTTAGTTGGTCAAGTTGCCAACGTCGATTAGGCTACCGACATCGGTAGGGGAAGTGGTCGATGTTGGTCAGGGCAATGGCCTTAGACAGGTTTTGGATGAGTTTTAGAATGTGTCTATGGTCGACAGAGGGGTCTGGAAGGAGTCTAGGTCTATGCAGGGTTGCAAGACAATAAATAGGGTCTGAGAGAGGGCAAAGGCAAAGGCTAGGTTGTCAAAAAGGGTAAGGGTGAGAGGAAGGCTTTTCAGCCCCTCCAAGGAGAAAGCCAGGTCTGGTTGAAGGTTAGGTCTGGTCTGGTTGATAGTATTTAGAAATAGTAGAATAGAAACTAATTACTAATACTTTCTAAATTACTAAAATGAAAGGGCAAAAGAAATACTTAGCTCTAGTGAGATGAAGAACTAAGGTGTTGAATGCTTGTCCCTATTGTGGCTTGATGCTGAAGACCTCGTGTAATACTCCAATTCAATCCGAAGTCATTTGTGTAGAGTTTCTGTGGCCAAGGGAGCGTTAGTTGAAGTCTGATGCCTGGTGATGTCTCAAAGTCTGAGAGAGAGTGAGAGAGCTAGATCTGAGTGAGAGAGAAGTCGATTCCAGAGTCCAAGAGCCAAGATTCATCTAAGAGTTTATGGGGGGGTGTAACTCAATGTTAGACATTAATTTATGTAATCAACGTTGGCTATCCCGTCGGCATCAATCGATAGTTGACCAACGTCAGCGGCTAAAGAATGAGTAAATGGGCTAACAAGCCCATTTTTCATCCACCAAGTGCACTTGTTGGTTGGGGAATGATCAAATGACGGGGTTAATAAGCACGAGGGTTAGTTAGAAGGTTGGAATGGGTCTTAGGTAGTTATGATATGAAGGACTTAGTCATAGGGTGAGTAATGGGGTAAGAAATGGTCTTAGTGGTGAGGTGTCCTAGGTGAGTTGTCATGGGTGATGTCAAGGGTGATGTTATTAATTTAAAATTAGTAATTTATTTTAAATTAATAAAGTGTGTAAGGGACCAAGAGGACCAAGGGGGAGTCGACCAAGGAGTAGACACAATTTTGGTGTCTACACAAACACCAAACAAAAGGAAGGAAAATCATCACCTGTGATACAAATCACTTAGGGAACACAACAACAAACCAAAGGGAACACACATGTGTTCAACTAGAACACTGAGGGAACACAACCAAACCAAAACAAAACTAGACTAAACACACACACCTAGGCTACTATTTACAAAGCATGACTTGTAAGGACTATTAGTATAACTTTAGATGTATCCCATTCACATGGATAGGCAATTCTTCTCCATTCATCTTGGTTAGCTGAAAGGAGTTGATTTGCTTGCACTTGTTAATGATGTAAGGGGCACTCCACAAAGCATCAAACTTTATATGTCTACCCAGTTTTGCTCTATCTTCATCCCATTTTAGAACCAAGTCACCTTCCTTAAACACTCTTATACTTACTCTTTTGTCAAAGGACTTCTTCATGAGTACTTGGTGGTGTTCCATGGCATTGTGTGAATTATCTCTTGCTTCTTTTAGCTGCATTAGTTCTATCAATCTGAATTCCATTGGAGTATTTTCAAATAGTTCTAGCTAATGTTCAAGTTCTAGAGTAGGGAGTTATAAGATATGGAAAACCTAACCTCTCTCCCATAAACAAGCACAAAGGGAGAGTTACCAATTAATCTTTTAGGAGTAATCCTATCAGCCCATAATGATATCCTCAACTTGGTGTGCCATAATCTTTGATTATTCTCCAATGTCCTCTTGATGATCTTGATGAGATTCTTGTTAGTAGACTCAACCAATCTATTACCTTGAGGGTAATAGTTGGATGAGGTACTCAAGTAAACTCCATTATTATTTTCCCAATCAAAAGTTTTAACACTTATGAAAGCAAGTGCATTATCAAAAATGATAACATGAGGAACTCCAAACCTTGTTATAATGTTCTCATAAAACTCTAAGATTGCATTTTCATTTTCCTCCTTTAATGAAATAGCCTCTACCCATCTTGTGAAGTAGTCAGTAGCAGTCAATATCCATTTGTGTCTAGCACTTGATGGAGGGTTGGTCACACCAATGAAATCAAGGCCCCATTGCATGAAAGGTTGGTCTACCTGGATAGGGTTCAATGGAAGGGCTGTAAGTTTTTATTTGCCTACAAAGAAGGCACATTAAGGACACATTTTAACCTAAGAGTAGAAATCCTTGAAAAGGCTAGGCCAATAATACCCAACCCTCATTATCTTTATAGCTATTGGTTTTAGGGAGAAATGACCTCCATCTACACCATCATGAAACTTTTCTAGCAACATACCAAATTGATAATTGTTAACACACCTCAACAACACACCATCAATAAGATAGTAAGGAATGCTCTAAAATATAAAATACCTCCTTTGAGACTTGTTCAAGCCATTGGGGCACCCACCATTTTGAATAAAATTAATGATGTCTTGTGTCCAACTTTGAACTTGTATGTGATCAGCTAGTTGGGGGTGAACTTGGTTGATCAAGACTTCCTCTTTTGGCTCTTGAAGATCTGAAGATATATGTTCACACAACCCCTTCCTCTTACCAATTTTTTCACCTTGATATCAACATCATACTCCATTACCTTTGTGATCTACCCAACTCTCTTCTCATTGAGGTCTTTGCTTAGGAGGAACTCTTTGGTGCTAGGATGAGAAACCATGACATGTATCTTGTTGTTTGAAACCATGTGTCTAAATCTTTTCAATCCTCTTATCATAGCTAGAGCTTGTTTCTCACTAGATATATAGTTGACTTCATAATCTTCCAATCCTTGGCTAAAGAATGTGATTAGTTACTCTACCTCTTCATCATTCTTTTGCATAAGCATAACTAAGATTGTATCAAGGTTAACAAAAGTATTGAGTATGAAATCCTTGGCAAAGTTTGGGTTCAAGAGAGTAGGAGATTTTGAAATTGCTTGTTTGATTGCCTCAAAGATACTCTTACCTTCCTTTGTCCAAGCAAAAGCTTGTTCTTCTTGAGCATGGCTGTGACAGGCTTTACCAAAGTTGTAAATCCTAGAATAAACCTTGTTATAATGTTTATTTTTCCCAAGAAGCTTTGAAGTCCTTTCTTGTTTTGAGGCAAATACAAGTCTAGAATAGCCTTAATCCTTTCAGGGTCAATAGACAAACCTTCTTTTAAAACAATATGACCTAATAACTTACATTCATGGATAGAAAAGGTGCACTTTTTTGGATTAAGGGATATTCCATACTCCCTACACTTCTCAAACACTTACCTTGGATGTTACATATGATCATCGACATCTTTCAAAAAAATAGTTATATCATCAAGGTACACAAGCAAAAACTCATTGATCAAACCTTTAAAAGCCATGTCCATTGCCCTTTGAAATGTGCCTCCAGCATTAGACAAACCAAATGGCATCTTATTATAGACAAAGGTCCCCAATTTTGTAGTGAAGGTTGTCTTGAACTGATCCTCTTCATTCACCAGTATTTGATTAGAACCCAAATAACCATCAAGAAGTGAAAAATGTTGATAACCTGAAAAAACTTGTATAATTTATTCCATAGAAGGTAGTGGATAATAATCCTTGAGAGACACCCTATTAAGGTCTCAAAAATACACAAAAATTTTGATATCTCCATTATTATTTTGGACAGGTACAAGATTAGCCACCCAAGTTGAGCATTTGATAGGAAAGATGATCCTAGACTCAATCAACTTGGTTAGCTCCTTCTTCATGAGTTCCTCTATCTTAGGGTTTATAGGCCTTTATTTCTGCCTGACTAGTTTAGTTCCAGGTTCTAACTCAATGGCATGATGAGCTAGACTTGGATCAAACCCTTTCAAATATTTATTTTCCCAAGAAAAAATGTCATGAAACTCTTTACATAATTTAATAAAGGCCTACCTGTCGGATAGAGAACATGTCTTACCAATTTTCAGAAGCTTGTCCTTGTAAATCATGACTCTCTTCTTTCATGGACATGCTCACTCTTTATTTCTTCTTTTGATCATCTTCATTGAAAACACTCTCCAAATTAATCAACCCTTTAGGTATATTATTTGTCTTCAACTGAATAACTTGTTCTCCATATTTATCATATAATCTCTTTTGGTTCCTTGAGGAGAATTCTACCTCATTTTGTAAGAAGTGTGCAATGTGTTCATCACTTTAAAACACTTGACATGATACTTAATTATCTAGAATAGAATGCCTCATAATGACCTTGATATGAGATTGATCTTTCTCCTTCCCTATATTAGCAACTGTGTCAAACTGTGCTCCTATGGTAGCCAATCTATCATCATGTTTATTTAAATCCCTTGGTACGGGTTGTATGTTGAAGGCATCAAAGTCTTCAAGTAGGTCCCATACCCTATTATTTTAGGATTTAAGAAAGGGATTCTTGGATGTATCTTGATTTCTCACTTGATGGATGACCAATTCACTATCCCCATAAACCTTCAAATTCTTGATCCCTCTCTTCTTTGCCCATTGGAGGCTGTGAACCAAGCCTTCATATTCTGCTACATTACAGGTGCAGCTAAAGTGAAATATATATGAGGAGTAGTATTTATTATTTGATGGATAAAATAACATAATTCTAACTCCTACACCTACTTTAATTTTTGAGCCATCAAAAAATATTTTCCATATCCTTTCAAGTTTATGATCTTCATTAGTGAGTGAAGGAATATAAGCATCTTTTTTGTGCATACAATAAAATCCCAAATCAATCTCTTCTATGAATGTATATGGATCAAGTCCATGCATTTATTTTTTTTAATTATCAAGGAAAAGATCAAAAATACCTTTAAGGGGGGAGGATGCTTCACCATCCATGACACCTTCTTCTTCTTTACTAATTAGACAATTCTGATTTGAAATTGTCATGTATGGCTCAATATGAAAATTTGATAAGGGTTATGTCGTTATATTCATATTGGTTCCATATATTTTTTTAAAATATAGAAAAGACCAATCAGTAGAAAAGTACCCTCTTATCTTAGCTGTGAAGTCCCTTGACAAGCATATAACAAAATGAGTTGGAAGGTCTACCACCACAATGTCTTGTATAATGGGGAAACTTGGGTAATTATGTAGAAAGACTTTCAAACCTCTAACCAATCCAACTATCTTGGTTGGAGTTTCATCAATCTGAAACACATGTTTACTATGTGGTTCATACTTCAATCCCAACTTATCAGCCACCACCTTAGGCATGACAGTGGTACTAGCTGCACTATCTACAATGCAATTATGAACCAACTTGTCTCCCACAATGAGTGTGAGGTAGAAGGATGGATGATTTTTGTATTTAGTGGAGGGATATAAGACATACTTTGGAGTATTGGTAAGGGCTACACTATTGTGTTTTGACATTTGAGGGGCTACATGAATGCTCACAAACTGTTCTTGTAAGAGCTCCTTTTGACTAGGCATATGCAAGACTTCTCAAAGAGATATGCTTGTCTTGGTATTCTTTAAGGAATCAACAATGTTTAGAGTGGAAATATTCAAATTTTATTATATTATTCAAGGTAGTGAGGGATCTTGAACTTGATACATTGTAGGCTTGACAACCTTACTTGCATTCTGACTTTGTTGAGGAGCATGACTGGTAGTAGGTATTGCACTAGGATTCACACTTTGTGGTCTTGGAGAGGCATTTCTTGGAGTCACATGTACTCCTAGAACATATCCTATATCTCTCTTTTTGGCTCTTTTGTTAGATAAAATTGATGTGCTTTGATTCAACACATAATCATCCTTCACTTAGAAGTTCATCATACCTACACTTTGGTTGCTACCTTCTCCATGAACATCCCTTTGCATGAGATTCACTTATTTTGATGTCACATAAGGAATAAATTCTTCTTATTCCACCAAAGATTGGCTATCTTATCTATCATCATACTTAAACTGACCTTGAGGTTATCCCTATTGGTCCAAATGATCTTCTCCTTAGACTAGATTAGCATATACTGGAACAACAACCTTCATGGAAAGAGTGGAATTAGGATTATAGGCATTGGGCTGCTTGTTGAAACCTTGTTGACCTTGTCCTCTTCCTTGGTAGTTGTATTGTGGTGGAGCTCTATAGCCTTGTTGAGGATAGTAGTGAGGGTTAGGTGGAGCACTTGCCTATAATTAAGCTTGCTTGAGTTGAGCTCATAATGACCAGATCTCTTCATCTTTGTCTACAACATTATCCATCTTCTTGGGAATGGTTTTAGGCTTAGCATTGGAATTAATAACTTGTGATACACTTGGATATTTAACCTAACTATGGGACAACAAAGGCATATAAACTCTTAGAGCTAGATTTCTAGCCTATATCAAGCTATTCTTAGCTTCAATAGCTATCTCATATGCATCTAGTAGAGTAAATACTCACATTGACTGCAACATTATCACCACATCAGTATCAATAGCCTTGAGATAAGTGGGAAACACAAAGCTTAGAGGAGGTCTCATGATAGGTGGCAACCTATGCCATGTCCTTTAAAATCTTTCATTAAAATATCCCATGGATTTGTTAGGACCTCTCTTTATCACATTCAACTGATGGATTGGTGAAGTATGGTCATTCTCAAATCTAGTTACCAAAAATTCCCCAAGGCCATCCCAAATTGTAATACAACTAACCTCCAAAGTCCTATACCAGTCAAGTGCCTTACCTTTTAGAGACATATAAAGAAATCTAATGGCTATGTTGGCTCTAGTGACATTATGGAAGTTACATAAATTTAAAATGTCCCTAATATGCTCAAATGGGGTAATAGGACCCTCTCCATTGAAACTAGAGAGATTCTTGGTAGCATTGGGAGGAATAGGGTCATATGCAAGAAGGTCAATTGGATTTTGGGTGTTGAAGGTCGGGAAAGGTTGCTGCCTATCCATTTATCCTCTTTCCTCTTGATCTCCTATCTCTTCAATCTCCTCAACTTCTTATTTTTCTTCTTCAAAACCTCCTTGCCCAAGATATCTAAGCATTAGGAATGGTTCAAGGTGTTTTTCTTTAAGAAGAGCTTCAACTAGAGGGGATTAATCGAATATTATAGATGACTTAGTGAGGACCATGAAGTATAACGTGGGAAACTTGATCTACAACTAGAGATTCTCACCTTTTGGAGTTGCCAAATGCTAGATTAAGAATATTTTTATAACCTTAGGCTTGTCAAGACTAGTATTCACCTTGACATGTAAATAATTAGGACCAACGGTCCCATTGGGTGTGCCATAACTATTGTCACCAAATCTTACACCCTAAAAGAGAGAATTCAAGTCTCTTCTAGATTTGGGAAATGTTGAAACATTTCTAGGCATGTGGGTATACCTATAGAGGAAATGAACCTATAGATTTAAAGGGCTAGCTCCCTAAATGTATCTCTTTAAAATAACTTTTGTATAAACCAGTTTGCTTAAAGGGAAAAGAGTTAGAAATTACATAAAAAGAAACCTACTCTAAGAATGGTGATGCACCAAGATGATCTTCTATGTGAATATCATATTCTAGTGCACAATATAGCAAAATGCATAGACCATATAAAATATCTAAGGATTCTAACATAAGTATTATAGTATAGAGGTGAGATGTATAAAATAACACAAGGGAAAGGAATTGAAAGGCAAGTTGCACATTCTAAGAAAAATTATATACTTAAAATAATTTAACACACTTGAACACACTCTATATAACCTATTAGGCTAAGAAATTTTGCTTAGGTGTGAAGGATAAGGGATGGAAGGATGGAAACTCATCACTTGCTATCACTATACATTACTTACACACTCAGTTAATTATTTAGAACTTGAAAAAAAAAGACTTGTATTAATGCTTAAAGGCAAAATATGACATCAATCCAACAAGGCTTCACTATACATTGTGCGGTACTTATTTTCACTAGCCTAAGGGTTGTATTTATAATAGAAAATAAGTGAGAGGGGAGGATTTTTAGCACTAAAAATAGGAATCAATCTGTTAGAAGCCTCTAACTACAGTTGCAACTATCTTTGTAAATGATGCTCATTCAGGCCATTCGATTGATCCATGTTACCTCAAGTGCTTACATAGTTAGCTTTATCTCTCAAAGATGCTTCCCTAATGGTTGCACCAATAGAATCAAGATATTCTGAGCTGAGTAATGGCATCAATGTAGTTATTGTAAATGAGTCCACCTATTGTAGATTTGTCTTGATGTTAACTTCTTACCATCTCACTGAGGTGTGTAATGGTGCAGGGGAGAGTCCTTTTAATTATATTGGCTTTATTAATGAAACGACCTGAAGCCTATGTGTATGCCTTCATTACATTTGTCAAGATGTTGGTTCCACATGTATGTCTACAAATGTCTCTTAGAGGCTTGTTCTAGCTCAACCTTAATCGAATGTTCCATTCCCATAGAGTCCCTTAGTCTCTTACCTTTTGATTTGCGATAAAAAATGAATCCAATCTTGATCAAAATTATCAAAGTGATGTGAGCCCTCTGATCTGCTTTATCTCTAGTGAAGACCATCGATCTACCTAGGACCCATTGTTTAAAAACTAATGACTAGTCCATCACCCTGAAGTTGATGTCTGTGCAACTATCATTAGAACCATTTTTTCAGGGTATTTTCTTTAAACCTATTTTCGTCAAAATTTTGCTTGGAAAATTTTCTCATGGATAATTATTTTAACCATTCTCCCAAAAAGTACCCTTCAAATTTTGATTTTGGCCCACTTCGTTATAAAGAGGTATCCTTCAACAATTTTTGAAATGTACCCTTTAGGGGATTGTCTCAGCCACTTTCTTTGTAAGAATTTCGCCTTTAGAACAATTCTTTCAGGACTTTATTGAAGCACTTGGTCAAGGAAAAAGACCCTTCAGAAACTTGCAAGTGGACTATTCCTCTGATAGACATCCCCTTTAGGACTGTGAAAGTGCCCCTTTGAAACGCTGAGATGTACCCTTCATATTTTTTGAAATGTCCCTTTGGCCTTCTTGCTTTGAAACTTTTATTTCAAAAGAATTCATTCAAACCCCTTTTATCTTAATTAATTCCTTCAGACAAAAGTTCAAAGGGATTATACCTTAATTTCTTTTGCTTTGGAAACACTCCCTTTGAAGGAAAAAATATGTTCAGGAAAACTGCATAGGTACCTTACTTAAAAATTCCTTCAAAATTTTGAAAAGGACCAATTCCTTCAAGATTTTTGCAAAGGACCAATTCCTTTGGGCTTTCTAAAAGTGGCTTTGCCTCTAGAACAATTCCTTCAAAAAGACTATTTCAGACAAAATGTTCAAAACAATTCCTTTAGAAAGATTGTTTCAGACAAAATGTCCAAAATAATTCCTTTATCTTGAACAAAAAACCCAAAACAAAAACTTTGTCAAAAGAAATAACACTTGTGTAAAAAGACTAGACAAAATCTTCCAAAGGAAATAACACCTGACACTTTGCTATGGGCATAGTGTAAAATGCTTCCTTTGATAGACAAATTCTAAATGCTGCACTTAGCCAAAATAAAAGATACAAAACTTGGGAGTGAAAAATGGCTAACACTAGCTTTTGTGGATGGATGCATGAAATCTAATAGAAAGTAATCACTAGGTGAGTTGGATGGGTGGAGAATTATTCTAAGATGGGTAGATCTCAAAGAAACTCAAAAGGGGGAGAAGGGTAAGGCATAAAAGAATTTTATGTGTTCCTGAAAGGTCACTGTTAAGACTATTTCTTAGGTGGACAAATATCTCCAAGACCAATTTTTGTTGTTTACTACTATTGCACACTTACAAATAAAACATGGTTAATATTTTGGGATAATGAATATAGGATGCTCAATGATCTCAACTAAAGGTTGGTCTCCTTAGGGATATTATAGCATACCCTTATCTGAGAGATTATAATTTGGGCTAAAAACTTGTCTAAGGTAGTTATAACTCATGCCTATATGACCATACCAAAAGAAATACCTCTGCACACCTCATATTATCAATTCAATTTGTATTAACTACTCAAACCAATAAAATTTATTATTCCTCAATTGATGTTGCACATCTAAGATCAATATTCATTAATTAAAATAGTCAAATTCATTCATAGCATTAACACACTTTATAATTATGAAATTAATATAGATAAAGAAACCTAAATTTCATTAACAAAGAAAGGGAAGAAGAAAAAACAAACACAATTGCATGACCATAAATCTCTTGATCTCTTCCTGTATATTGATCCAAACTTCCAGATTTAAAAGAGGGATTTACATGTATATAAAGGACTTGGGGAAGGGGTCACCTCATCTTACAAGTATAGAAAACTTTCATTACATCCTAAATGAATAAATCATAAGTCTTAGTTATATGTTATAACTTATAGATATCTCATACATGAAATGTATGCATGCTGGAAAAAATAATTTGTTTAATTATAACATTAACATAACCAAAACTTATTTGTTTACTTGTAAATGTTACATGCAAAATTATATAAAAATAGCCTTTATCTTAAGCTAAATCAACTCTTGCTTAATGCTTTTTAAAGCTATTGCTTGAGCTACAATTGTACTTGTTGTTGTAGACATGGTGATTGGAGCTGTACTTGGGGATGCAGTTATTGCTTGGACTAGAGTTATAATTAGAATTGAATTGTAAGGTGGCATTGATGTAGTTGTTGATTTAAAAGGGGTTGAAGTTGATAGTAGTGTTTAAACTAGCACCATATGTAGGGTCTAAGGAGCATAACTGATAGGTGGCACTAATACTACTTTATTCTTTACATCTAATTATTGATAATACTTGTATGCCTTAGCGTATTGCATGTGAATTAAGTTCATATCAAGAAAATGAAGTTTGGTTACCCTGCTTGTTCATTCCATTTACCTTGCATGATTTATCTTGGTGGATCGAAAGGCAACCCAAAAGACCTCTACTTCTATTGCCTTCCTCATTACTATACTCAGCTTTGCCTCAATGTCCACTAGGCTCAATCCTTGTAAACTCTATTTGAAACTATTTTGAACTTGTTAAAACATCTGATCAAAAGTGGTTTGAGCTACCATCTTCCCTATGTTATCCCAAACTCTTGTTAATTGACGGTCACCCAAAATTTATGTTGCTTGCTTTTTCTATTTTTCAAGCTTATTCACCAAAGATTCGTATGTAGACACGTAATCTTGAGCCTCTTGAGTTATGATGATATCTAAATTCAATGTATTAGCTACCTCCAAAGGGGTCATCAAATCTAGGTAGTTAAATGCCTTATTAGGGATGTACAATACCAATAAATTTAATTTATTTTCATCTTCTCTAAGAAGCTTAAACAATTTTGTTATTGAATTTACATGTAGATCCAATTAGACTCTCAAAGAATGAATTGTATCCAAAATTTCATACAACCTAAGTGCCACATTTTATACATCCTGCTCTATACTAGAGGGAACTCATATCACCTATTACTTCACTCTAAGAGTTTCCAACTCTTCTAGTTTTTTTCTGACCAGCTCCATTCCCTCATGGATGACCAACACTTCCTTTATATGGGTCTCCATATAAGAATTGAGGTCCTCAATATATGGGGACTGACCCTTCTTCCTATCCTACCTTTTTGAAAGAGAATACATCTCATCTCTTTCTTCTAAGATCACACCTTTGCCACTACTATCCTTAATTTTTATTTTCTTGACCCTTTACACTAAGGCTATGGATTTGTTAGAGAGTGATCTTATAGTGGAAAGCTCATTGATATTTAGATTGGGCCTCTTAGAAGATAAGGCTCCTAACTCCTTGGCCCAGTCTAGAAGAGTGAGCTTTGAAGGATCTAATGGTTGGGATTATATTTGTGCATACTCCTTAGGCTTGAGTTTAGGCTTAGTGGAGGGTTTGGTCATCGAAGGCCAAACTATTTTAGACTAGTATATCTTCTTGAATTTTGGCATGGGGTGCACAACATAGACTAGTTTCTTTTTGGGGCCCTCTTAGTAATTAATAATATCATGGTCTGAATTGGTCTTTAAGAAGGCAGTGGTGAACCCAATTGGGTAGAGGAGGCAACTATTTGAGTGATGGGTTGGCTAGTTTCTATGGAAACAGAGGTGAAGATTTCAAGAGTGAGAGAAAAGGTAGTTGGGATGGAATGAACAATGGATGAAGGAATAAATACTAAAGGAGTGAAGACTTTAGGGGTAGTGGTTGGAGAAGTAAAAGTGATAATTAGAAGAGTAGAGGTGGGAGAAATGAAAAAAAGACCAACAGAGAGTGATTTTATAGGAATGAAAGTGGAGACAATTAGAAAAGGCATGGTAGAAGCTATTGGTAATGACATTAGAGAAGAAAGGCCTAGGGGGCAGTGAAAAGAACACCCTTACTAGATTGATCACCATTGAAGGGTGCCTTTTTTTTAGTGCTTACAATCTCAAGACCTTGGATTTTTTTAGTGCTTCCTTATCTACCTCTTAGCTTGGCTTGCCTTCTACTAAAAGTTATTTCACTCTTCCAGTTACTTCCATGGATGGGGTCTAAGGTCTCTACCCCCTTGGTTTCCTTTGATATCACATTGTTGTTTTCTCAACTTATGGAGTAGTCACCTATAGTTGGTGTTTCCCCCATCACTTTGTCTTAATCTTATTGAGTTATCATCACAATCAATGGTTATTAGGGATCTTAACCTTGGTCTGCTAGCCATTGGTAATACCTGCCACTCTAGAAGTCAGAGGATCTCCATCCTCCTAGTGGTAGGATCCTTAATTTAGCTTGACTAAGTGTAAGGGAGGGGTTGGATTGTATCACTCTCAATAAGTCTTTTCTTGAGCCCATTTCCACTAATCTTTCCTTTACTTCTTCATCATCCTTGGCGTTAGGGAATAAGAAGTCATGGTTAACTGGCTCATGTTTGTATGGGATGCCAAGGCTATGAATTTTTGGCTGTACTCTACCTTGGGGGTCCAAATCCATATGGGGTAAATTAGTCAATGTATAATCTCTCTTAGCATTCCCAATTTCCATGAAATGCCTCTTGAAAGTGTACTTCATCCTTCCAATAGTGTTATGGGAGCCATAGAAAGTGCATTTCTTATTCTTTATCAGAACTTCATCTATACCATTCCATATTTGGAAGGAAATTTCTTGTTCAACCACTTTGTTAGGGATAACCTTAGGGAGTTGAAGAGGGTCTACCCTATGACCAATAAATATGATGACTATATAATTGAGGTAGAGCCAATAATCACCCAAATTAGTGAGTGTTTTGGCAATGATGAGTGAAATCCTAGCTAGAGGCTAGCCATGAATGGCCATCCAAACCTGAGGGTAGAGGTCCTATGCTTATTTGGTAATGTTAATAACATATGCATATATGTGGATGAAGGTATATAAGTCACATGTTTTGTTATTGATAAAATTAGGGTTGGGACTTTACAAAACCCCATTATGCATATAAATGGTTCCCATGATTGCATTAAGGAGGTATGACATTATATAAAAATTTCTCCCTTGGGGCCTCTTATCCTTGTGAAAAATTTGATCATGTAGGTGGGAAATGATGATCTCCCCCAATGCATAGGTGTGCTATGAAGTAATGAGCAAGTTTAGTCTGGTACCCATTCTAGATGTAGGAAGTGGATGCTAAGGTAGATGAAGAGTCAGTTCAACAATGCCATGCCTATGCAAATACCCATCCTAAATTAGGTGATATGTATGGGATTATTGGTATGTTCTTTGAAAGTGAACATCTCACCTTGGATAATCCACTTACCTAACGTTCACTCCACATTGTTATTTTTCTTCGAAGTGACTATAATATGTAAGTTGAATGTAACATCTAGAATAGGGAGACTTAAATACCTCATAAATGCATCTTTAGAGATGTATTACACAACTATGTTATTGTTGATTTAGTAAAAATATCCACCATCTATAATTATACCTTCGAATAATAGGCCTCACAACAAGTCTATACATGGCATGACTTCTGATTTGGTAGTTGTGTAATGAAGGGCCTATCACTTGAATGGGAGCATGTCAACTATAAGTTGTTTCTCCTTAGCTAAGATGTCCTCTTACAATGAGAATGAATCAAAATTATCTATGAGCTCACATATATATAAGTACTTAGCATGGATGCCATCGAATATAGTTGCATAAAAAACCATGTCTAAGTATTCATTGGAGTCCTTAATATAAAACCTAGAGGGTGCTGAGGCTCCCTTGTATGACCTGGATGAAGATGCCATTGCTGCTAATGAATGTTGGTGTGATTAAATATTTTTAAAATGGTGGTAAAAAACTAATTTATGTGAGTTTCAAGTCATTCTGGTCATCACTAAGGATTTTGAGATTGCAAAAGGCTAAGTTCACTTGAGCTCTTAAAAATCAAATGAGGTAAACTCAGTTGGGGGTTTAATGTCATAGCTTTCTATATTCATTTAAATTTATGTGCCATTACTTTACAAAATCTATGAGCTCATCACCCACATTCAATTCAAACTTGATCACCTAGTCTTAGTGTACATGCCACATAGGATGCTTGGTCATTCGGGGTGCCACAGTGTTGCCTTTTCCTTTTGACATTTGTAATTATATGGTTTAGTCAGGGGAGTCAAGATTTAACTTTGGGCCTAATAGTATGATTTAGTGCACCTAGTATTCATGTGAAAGATCCTAAAAATACAAATTCTCTTCAGATAAATTTATTTCAAAAGAATTTGTCTGAAAGCCACCAAAGGAATAGTTTCTGGAGACTAAATACTCTTTAGAGAGATTGTCATTTGGGAAGAAGTTATCTCATAGAAAGTTCCTGAATGTAAACATTTCAAATGAAATATACTAAAGAAATTTTTTCCAAAGAAAACCTCCTAATGACTGAAGTTTCCAAAGTAAAACTTTTGAGTACCAAAGTTCTTGAAGATAAGTCACTGCATAGAAATTTCCCAAATGTAAACCTTCCAAATCAAAGCTGCCAAAGAGAGAGTTGTCAATCGAAACAAACTTAAAAAATGTTATCGAAGGAAAGTTCCCACAGGAAAAGTCTCCAAAGACCAAAATATTAAAGACTGAAAGTATCCTCAATGTCAAATAAAAGAGTTCCCAAAGAAGTGACTCAAAGGACCAAAATGCCAAATACTAAGTTCCCAAAGACCAAAAGTATCTGAATACCTATCATACATATAATTTCTTAAAAAAAAATCATTAATATATTAGTTTTAATAAGTCCTTTAAACATGGAAAATAGGTGTACCAAACATGATTAGATGTTCATAACATCAAGTTTCTACAACTAGTAAAAACCAACCCCAAACATATACATGACCCAAATAATTAATAAGTCCTCTAATGATAAAAGGAGGGTCCCCACTTTTTAATAAAAATAAGAGTGAATCACATGGGTGAATACTCTTGAGTTTTTAAAAATCCAAAATCTCTAGTTTTGCAATCCCAATAACAACCATGAACCATGCTAAAGAAATGATTAAATCATCAACATAAAAGAGACTCTTAATAATTACATGCAACATACTAACTGTATACCTTAAACATGTGTGTGGGAAAGTTATATTCTTTCTTCCTTGTCAAAGGACTTTAGGCAAAGACATAGGGTGAGTTGTAGGTTTCATCCTGATTGGGCATTAGATGTATCAACATTGAGGAGCTTGGGCATTGCTCTGCTATCAGTCATGCATCCATAGCTCTAAAAATGATACATTTGATCATCTCTTCTCTCTTTTTTCATATTTTCCATGATGCATGATATAATGATTTTATTATATATATATTTTTTACTTTTTGAACAAAAGAGGGAAGAAAGTGACCACCATTAGATGGTCTAGTAAAATTTTGGTTAATCAAAATGTGCCTCTACAATTTTACCCATGTCAATGGTTATTACCTCAAACAAGTATTAAAATTTTATGTGTATTTGACCCAAGGTTATAAGGAGAGATTTATGAATTTTCTTAAAATTATGGGAGCAACTTTTATATCCCTGGTGGAAACACTAGCTTAGTAACATAGCCATGGCTAATTCTCTCATTGCTTGCCTGGATCAAGGATTCTAAACTACAAGATGCAATACCCCTGATTCAAGTTGGACTCAAAATAAATAGGCCATTATTTTAATATACCGTGAATGATCAACTTGATTGTCATGAAATCAAAGATAAATAATCCTAGAAAGTAGGAAAACTACCTGAAACAAACCACTAAACTAACAAAAGTAAACTATCGAAAGTAAAAGGGATAATATAAAAAGCAAGAACTAATCTAATGAAAGAAAATGATTGAAGGTATGAATCTAACTAATAAAGTAAATTTAACCTACTTATACCTCTAATGAAATAATTTTGGTTACTCAAAGACCTATCCAGATGGAATAGCCATGAAGTAATGCTTCAAAAATTATCCATTGATTGGATATGTCAAATCATTACCCTAGAAGTATTTAAAATTAAACGCATTGTTACCTAAGATCTTAGAGATTTGATAAGGTCCTATCCACAGTGAGGTGAACTCATCATGCATTTATTTCTTCTCATGGGTTTTATCCCATAATAGCACCAAGTCAAAAACTCTAAATGCTTTAGATTTTGCTCTTTTATCAAACCATATTTTATCTAAGTCCTGATGTTTAATAAATTTTTGCAATGATTCATTCTTATAATCTTTCATTTCAATTATACCTAACAATCTAGACTCTATTTTACTATTGGGCTCCATGTATTCTTGTATAAATCGATATGTTGGTAACTTCAACTTGATTAGGAACATTAGCTATTTCCCATAAACTAATAGATATGGTGAGGCATTAAGGGCCTATTTATACCAAGTTTAGTCTACCTAGAGTGCATATTTCAATAAGACATGCCACTCTCTAGGCTTATCTATGATTGACTTCTTAATAACATCTATGAGGTTCTTATTGGTTGATTCAACCAATCCATTCCTTTATGGGTATTGATTGAAGGATGATCTAATTGTGATATGATTATCATGGACCCATTAGATAAACTCAACTAATTGAAATGCTATACCATTATCACAAACCAAAGAAATAGGTGTGCCAAACCTAGTTGTGATATACTCTTAAAGGAAACTAATCACATCTTGAGCTCTTGAGTTCTTGGTGGTTCCTATATTAGTCCATCTAGTACAGTAATCTATAGTAGTGAGCACAAATTTTTACCCAATTAAGCAATTTGGGTTTATAACACTAATAAAATCCAAGCCCCATTAGGCAAAAGGCCTACCTTTAATCACTAGCTATAATGGCATTGCTGCATGTAGCTCTCTTTTTGTCAGAACCTAGCATTCATGGCATGTCCTTACATGGAAGTGAGCATCCTTAAAGACCATTGGTTAGTAATAACCCATTCTAAGTATTTTATGAGTTATGGTGTTGCTAGATGGATGTCTACTACCAATCTTATAATATAAATTTTCTAGGATCTCCTAAGCTTCTTCATGTGACACACATCTTAGATAGATGCCTTCATATTTTTTCTTGTAGAGGATTCCTTTATTGATCATATAATGAGTAGATTTGAGTCTTAAGGCTCTCTTTTTATCTCTCTTGAGTTCTTGGGGTCACTCAATAAGTAAGAACTGAATAATACATGAATATCAATCTTCTTGGGAAACTTGTGTTTGGTAGACCTCTTTGATGGTGATGCATAGGTCTAGTTTAGTCATCAAGTGAATGATGCCTTATCCTATAATGATCTTGGAAAGTTTAATTTCAATAGCATACTCTGATAATTTCACAATCCATTTACCTCTGTGTTCTCCTAATTCATTTTATCCCAATGTAATCTTGACAGTAGGGTTTAGTACTATGGTGATGGTCTTATTTCAGAGGACGTAATTCCTAAAATTCTTAACTAATTTGATAAGGTCAAGGATTTACTTGTTAATTAGAGAGTATCTAAGCTCGATATCTTTCAATTTAGTGTTCATAAAATTGATAGGGTGTTCACTTTCTTCCTTCTTCGTAAGCATGATAATAATTGTATGCTCTGAAGTAAATGAATACAAGAAAAAAGTCCTTAGTGAAATTGAGACTTACCAACACTAGGGCCTACAAAATAAACCTCTTTGTCTTGGAAGGACTTCTTAGCTTCAAGTGTCCATTCCACTTTGGCATCCTGCTTGAGCATTGCATTCAGGGGCCTAAAAATCTTTGTAAATATTGATATAAATTTACTCAAGAAATTCATCTTCCTAAAGAAGGATTTGAGCTCCTTTTTGTTGTTTGAAAACATTATTTTTGAAATCCCATGAATTATATTTAGGTCAATGGTGATCCTATATTTAGTAATAATGTGGCTCAGTAGTTTGCCTTTGGTAATGCCAAATATACTCTTCTTGGGGTTTAGTGATATACCAAACTTCTTACACATTTCAAAAAACTATTGAAGATGGTTAATATGATTGGCTTTGTTTTTAGAGAAAATAATGAGATCATCCATGTATATGATTATTCACTTGCCTATCAGTCTCTAGAATGCATGATCTATTACTCTTTGAAAATTAGCTCCAACATTGATTAGCCCAAATGGAATTCATTTGTGTGCATATGTTCCCCATTTTATTGTGAATGCGGTTTTCATTCTATCCTCTGATTCTACCAGTACTTGATTTTATCTTGAAAATATGTCCAAGAAAGACATCATTCCAAACCCACTCACAATTTGAATCACCTTATCTAATGAGGGTAGATGTTAATTATCTTTCTCAAAAGTCTTATTCAGGATCTTGAAGTTGACACACATTCTGATTTCACCACTCTTCTTCCTGACCAAAATTATATTTTCCACTCAAGTTGAATAGCTGATAGGAAAAACTATCCTAGCACTTAGAAACTTCACTACCTCTCTCTGAATTAATGGTTTCAAGACATGATTAATCAACCTTTGCCTTGCCTAAATGGTTTATGATCATGCTTGAGTGGAATTGTATGGGTGATGACTTTAGGATTGCATATACTTAAATTGTCATAGGTCCATGCATTTACATATTTATACCTAATAATCAATTCCTTAATATTTTACCTTTCATCTTGTGTGTAGCTTAAGCCAATATTGATAAGGTGTGCATTCTTCTCATCACCTACATTTTCATAGCTAATTTGAATTCATTAACCTTAAGTTGCCTCTGTAATTGTGCTTGAGGATCTGTATCAAAGGGTCTTTCCAAGGTAACCATCCCTAATGGGAGATGATTCTCCTTTAGTTGGATAACACCCTCTTCATCTGATTCTTCATGGTACTTATGGCCTCTTTCCTCATCATCAATTATTTGAGACTTAAATTACCCTAAATTTGTCAAAAATTGAACAATCTATTGATCATCATCAAACACTTGAAAATTTTCAACATTGCTTGGTATTGAGGGACAAGGTACCAATTCAATAGAGAACTTATGCATTTTTGACTCTAGTAGGGGTGAAAAATTTATTGTAGAAGCAACCAGTGAATTCATAGCCTGGTTTTATTTTCTTAGAATAGAAACTATATTAAAAACTTTAATTGATTCAATTAGATTCCAAACTCTATACTTGTATTTATTTAAATATGACAATTTGCATTGATATTTGTTTTTGACCTAGTTTATCACAAGTTTAGAGTCTCTATATACTAGTAGTTCCTTGACATTGTGCTTGAGGGCAAACTATAATCCCAAAATCAGGGCCTCATATTTCCCTCTGTTATTGGTACATAGGAATTAGATCTTGTATGCTACCAAAAATTTCTTTCCTTGTGGATTAACCATATTGATACTAACACTTGACCCTTTTTTGGATCTAGTTCCATTAAAATGGAGGGTCTATAATTGGGAAGGGCCCTGAATTTCTTACTATATTTCATGCCTCATAATAAATGTATAAATTCTAAGACTAGGGGACTTATAACTTAATTCTTCATTGGTGGTGTTTTACTCTGTAATAGGATGCTTCATTCTAGGCTCTCGATCGATCCTAATCTGGTTGGAAATGCCTCTCCATGGTAGCCAAATATGAGAGAAATCCATGGAAAGATATCCATTTAATATCTTTGACCAATCTCTACTCAACAACAACCTATATCCTTTTAAAATATCCACTATCAATACATTGATAATCATTTGTACTCAAGATTATGAAACAACCTAGATCCTTACATCATTAATTTCTCCCAAAACATGAACTACTATCTTGTCTAATTATGACACAATCCCCTTGGATGGATTCAGGGTCAAACCAAGCTTCTGATAAATGAAATTTGGCATTATTATTACTGAAGCCCCAAAATCTACCAGATAATTATGTATATTCTTGCTAACTGCCTAAATAGTTAGTAAGAAGGGGGGATTGCTTTTGTATATAAAATTTTTGTTGGCTATTTTAGACTTTTCTATAACAGACTTACCTATGATAGAATTCCATAAGAGCTCCTTATGCTATGTGATTTGTGCCAGTTCATGAAGAGTAATATTAACCTTGATTTTCCTCATATCCTTAATAATATTGTATCCTCCCTTACTTTGTTCTTCTCTATGTTGAGTCCAATCATTCCTTTTTGAGGGAGGAGAATTATTATCAGCTTTAGGATTTAGGTGAATCACTGTATTATTGGGAGGAGTATAAGTGGTGAGAGGTTATCTATTCCTTAGATTGTAATTATTCCTATTGAATTGGTGGAACACTTATACCTCATTAGAATTATCCTCTAGAACATTATCATCTTCCTTAGGGAAGGGAGACTCATAGGTTTAAAAAACCATACCTAAACTTAAAGGTCTAGATTCATGAGGGAGATTTAGAGGATTCATCATTTGATCCTGGGTAATCATTTCCCTCTAAAATATTTGAAAGGCTGCACAAAATTCTACACAATCTAATTCCCCATGCTATGATGTGTTGTGAACCCTGCACTAATTGGTCAAAGTTGTCATCATGATATTAATTTTTGGTAGCTTATTAGATTGTTGTTGTTCTAAATTATTGGTGGGCCTATTGAAAGGCCTATTGTATCTTGGAAAGCTAAAATTGTGATTGTAATTTTAATTAGTGGTGTTACCCATCCTTTTCTATATATTCAAGAAATCATTGCTCAACTTCTGGACCATTCTTTATAAAGAATCCAATTCAACATTGATAGAGTCAGAACCTTATGCAACTACTACATTGGTGCGAGCCTGATGTTGGTTCTACTAATAACCATTACTTTGTGATTGATTATTCAATAACCCATAATTTTGATTTATTGTTTGATGCGTCATGGGAGGTATATTGTACAACTGATTCTAGTTGAATGTAGGGGTGTTATGATTAACATGTGGGATTAGATTCAAAGATGGGAGTCTATTGTTGAATGTTTGGCCTCCTAAATTCTAAGGGCTAAGCTATGGATTAAGATTCTTGTTGATATTAATAGCTTCTTGGAATGCCAAAGTTAAAGTATTGGTAGAGGTAGCTCTTTGTAAAAACACTACAGTATTGGGATCTAGGATGTTCTTGTATATCTTGAGCATCAAATTCACATTTGGTTTATACACAGTGTTCAATTGAATGTACATCTTTTATAATCTTACATTGAAGGCCTAGATTGACTAGCTAGGTTCCCTCTTCATGATGGTGAAGAGATGGTATATTAGACTTGGATTAGTTACTTGTCTAAATTGTGTAAGGAATGCATTTTTACACTCATTCCATGAGGTATAGAATTTTAATACAAATTGAGATACCAATCATAAGAAGAATCTTAAAGAGTAAATGAAAAAAGCCTAGATACAACATCCTAAAGGATGACATTAATTAATTCAAGAGCAACCTTGAAAGATTTGATGTGTTCTTCTACCATCCTCATATTTGAGGGGGAAAAGGTAGGTAAATAATTTTATGGATTCTTTGGTAGATCATGTTGGTCCCTAGGGATAAAAATAATAGATCTAACTAACCAAGGTTGAGCCATAAGAGGATTGATTAGTAGGATGTTTCTTATAAGGGAATGTATCCTAACTCGATGTACCTCAGGGATGATAGGTATGGGTTTAGGTTTCCTAAGATTTGACAATGGTGAAACCAAAAGGCTAGCTTGGACCCTAGACCTTGTTAATCTCCTAGGTGTCTCCAGTGTAACTCTACATAGTTACTAATCTCTATTATTAATAAAATACACAAGTGTGCCCTCCTAATGCTAGTTTTTCCTATTGATGTGGGTTTATGCATACCATAAAAGGTTAAATGAGGTAGCCTCTAATATTTTTCAATCTTTATATAACAAGGTTTAAATCCATGGCATGATTTGTAGATATGTAGTTAAAACAACTAGGTGACGGAATAGTAGGTTGAGCCTATGGTTTGTTTAACCAGGTTTTGTGGATGGATGCATGGAATATAATAAAAATTAATCACTAGGTGAATTAGAGGGGTGAAGAATTATTATAATAGGGGTAGATATCAAAAAAATCAAAAAGGGAGAGAAGGATAAGGCAAAAAAGAAGGTTTTGTGATCCTGAAAGGTCACTTCTAAGATTGTTTCTTAGGTGGAAAAGTATCTCTAAGACCAGTGTTTGTCACTTAATACTATTACAGACTTACAAACATAACACTATCAATAACTTGGGATAAAGAATATATGATGCTCGTTGATATCAATTGAAGGTTGCTCTTCCTAGGGCTATTGTTACATACCCTTATCTGAGAGATTACAATTTAGACTAAAAATTTGTATAGGGTAGTTATGACTCATGCCTAGATGACTATACCAAAATAAATACATCTACACACCTCAAATTATCAATTCAATCTATAATAACTACTCAAGCTAATGGAATTTATTAATCCTCAATTATTGTTGCACTTTTAAGATCAATATTAACTAAATCAAATAGTCATATTAATTCATAGCATTAACACACTTTAGAATTATTGAATTAATACAAATAAATAAACCTAAATTCCATTAACATATAAAGGGAAGAAAAAATAACAAACACAATTGCATGACCATTAATCTTTTGATATCTACCTATATATTGATCCAAAACTTACACTTTTGAAAAGAGGGATTTATATGTATATAAATGACTTGGGGAAGGGGTCACCTTATCCTCCAAGTATATAAAACTTTCATTACATCTTGAATGACTAGATAATAAGTCTTAGTTGCATCTTATAACTTATAGATATCTCAGACATGCAACGTGTGCATGTTGGCAAAAAATAATTTTTTTAATTACAACATAGATGTAACTAAAACTTAACTATTCACTTATAATGCTACATGTAAAATTGTAAAAAAATAGCCTTTTACTTATTTAAATTAGTTCCTACTTAACACTTTTTAAAGTTATTACTAGAGCTGTAGTTATGATTATTACTGTGGACATGGTAATTAGAGTTATACTTGGGGATGCACTCATTGCTTGGACTAAAGTTACAGTTGAAATTAAAATATGAGGCAACATTGATGTAGTTGTTGAGCCAGAGAGGGCTAAAGTTGATGATAGTGTTGTAACTGTACTATAGGTGGGGTTTTATGAGCAAAACTAGAAAGTGGCATTGATGTTACTTTCTTCTTTGTGTCTAAATCTTGGAAATTAGAGATTATATGCTACTAGGTACTTTTTCCCTCGTGGATTGACCAAATGAATCCAAAACCTAATGCTTTCTTGGATCTCACTCCATCAAAATGAAGGGTCCATAATTGGGAAGGGCCCTGTACCTCTTCTTGCACTTCATTTTTTGTAGTAAATGTATATATTCCAAGACTAGGAGATTTGTAACTCAATTCTTTGTTAATTGTATTATACTCTGTAATAGGGTGCTTCATCCTTGGCTTTTGATCAATTTTAATTTGGTTGAAAATGCCTCTTCATGGTAGCTAAATATGAGAGAAGTCTATGGAAAGATATCCACTAAGTGTCTTCGACCAATCTCTACTCAATACTAGCACATACCCTTTAGGGATATCTACTACCAATATGTCAATAATCATCTACACTCAAGGTGATGATGCAACTTGGATGCTTACACTGTTAAGTTCTCTTATCACATGTACAATTATTTTATCTTGTTACAAAATAGTCCTCTTGGATGGACTTGGGGTTAAACCAAGTTTTTAGCAAATGGAAGTTAGCATCATAGTGGCTGAAGCTTCAAAATCCACTAATCAATTGTGTATATTTTTTGTAAATGTTTAAATTATTAGAAAAAGGGGGAACCTCAGGATTGCTTATATATATGACATTTGTATTGGCCATTTTGGCCTTTTCTATAATATAATTCCCTATGATAGACTTCTATAAGAGCTCATTTTATTTGATGATTTATGCCAGTTCATGGAGAGTAATATTAGCCTTGATATTTTTCATATCCTCAACAATATTATAACCACACTTACTCTATTCTTCTCTATGTTGGGGCTGATCATGCCCTTTTGGGGAGGATGATTATTATCAACTTTAGGATTTGAGGGAATAACTATATTATGAGTAGAAGTGGTGAGAGGCTATCTATTCCTCATATTATAATTATTCTTATTAAATTGATGAATTAATTCTTCATTAAAATTATCCTTTGGAACATTATCATCTTCACTTTGGAAGGGAAAATCATAAGTTTCAGAGACCATAGTTGAACTTGAGGGGTGAAATTCATGAGAGAGGTCTAGCAGATTCATCATTTGATCTTATTTGACCATTTCCCTTTGGAAAATTTCAAATACTGCATAGAACTCCAAATAATCCAATTCCCCATGCTATGATGTGTTATGAAATCTAAACTAATTAGACAAATTTATCTCCATGATATTGATTTTTGGTAGCTTCGTGGAATGTTATTGATCAACATCATTGGTAGGTCTATTGAAAGGCCTATTATATCTTTGAAATTTAGAATTTTGGTTATAGTTTTTATTGGTGGTATTTCCCATCCTTTTCTACATATTCAAGAAGTTTTTGCTCAAATTTTGGACAATTCTTTTTATAGAATCTAATTCAACTTTGATGGATTCTACACCTTGAATGAATGCTATGTTGGAATTAGTTAGATGTTGGTTTTACTGGTTCTACTGATGGCCAGTCATTTGTGATTGATTGTTCAAGAAACCCTAATTTTGATTTATTCTTTTCTATGTCATGGGAGGTAGAATGTACAATTAATTTTGATTAAATGCATGGACATTTTGTTTATCATACAAAATTGGATTCAAATATGGAATATGATTATTGAATGTTTGGCCCCCTAATGTCTGAGTATTAAGTTGTAGATTAAGCTGCTTGTCAATGTTGATAGCATATTTATATGCCAAGACTAAAGTATTAGAATGATAACTCTCCTAAGAAATACTATAGTGATAGGATCCAAAGCATTATTATACATCTCTAGTGCTAGAGCTACTTATGGTTTGTATGCAATATTCAACCAAGTGTACATATTCTAAAATTTTGCATTAAAGGCCCATATTGACGCGTCGGGATCCCTCTTCATGTTGTTGAAATGCTAATATACTAAAATTAGATTAGTAACTTGCCAAATTATGTAATGAAAGTATGTTGGCATTCATTCCATGAGGTGATGGAATTTTATTACGAGTTAAGATACCAATCATAAGCATAATCCTTTAGAGTGAATGGGAAAATTTTGCATGCAACATCCTCATCTATGACATTTGTTAATCTTAAATCGGCTTGGAAAGATTTAATCTACACCTATGCCATCCTCCCACTTTAGGGGGAAAATGTAGGCAAGTATTTCTTTAGATTCCTTGGTAAATTATGTTGATCTCTAGGGATGGCAATAATAGATCTCACTAACCAAGGTTGAGCCATAAGATGGTTGATAAGTAGGATGTTTCTAAATAAGGAAGACATCCTAGCTTTGTATACCTTAGGGATGATGGATATTGATTTAGGCCCCCTATGATTTGACAAAGGTGAAACCAAAAGGCTAGCTTGGGCCCTAAAATTTGTTACTCTTCTAGGCATTTCCTATGCAACTCTTCATATTGACTAACCTCTACTATTGAGAAAACACACAAGTGTGCCCTCCTTCTAGAGGCAACTTTTAGTTTTTATTGATGTGGTTTTCATGCACACCATAAGAGTAGAATGAGGTAGCCTCTAACATTTTAGTATCTCTATGGAAAATAAGTTATACTCTAAGGTATGAGTTGTAGGTATACAATTAAAACAACCAGTTGGTGGAATAATAGGTTGAGCATTTAAGTTGTTTAACTAAGTGATCCAAGTGGATCCATGTATCATTCTATTTTTAAAAGTCTTCAAATTCTATTCAAATCATTTTCACATTGTAGTACTCCTCGAGAGATTTCTAGTGCTTTTTGCGGTTCAAAAAATGGAGTCCCGATGCTCAAGATATGGATAGTTGAAGAAATCTTGTGACAGGGGGTGTTGAAAGTGATGTGGCACTATTGAAAACATGCCAAGTGGACCAATAGCCACTTGACACATGGTAAAATAATTCAGTGCAAAAAAAATGTTGGTTTTTTATTTTTTATTTTAAATTTTCAAACTTTGAAATAAGGTGCCAAAGAAAGTGCCACATCACCCATCCCATCATCCAAGCATGTACCAAGTCAAATCAACAGCCTAAGTGGGCACCTTTATCTTAGGCATTTGAAGAGGGGTCAAACATTTCTATTTAAGGTGTTGGAAATAGAATTATCGGCAAATGTGGGACTAAAACAAGTCCCAAGGCACCAAAAAAGGAGGGAAACATTCAAATTTCATGCTGAGCGCGCCCTTCCTCATGCCAAGGCACCTAGAAAGGTGGGAGGAGGTTTTGAACTCTTGCCCTGTCATCTAAAATTTTAATGCCTTGACCACTTCAGCCATGGGAGTTGAAGTGTTATAAAAGAGACTAATTTATACTTTAATAGACATGAAAAACAGACTGTGTAAAGAGATTTAAGAAGATTAGAGCCTTGTTTTTGCTTTGTACGGCCTTGGGCCATTATTTTTAGGTCTAAGAGATATTTTTACAAGCAAAAAAATATTAGAGAAGGTGAATTGAAGACTTGTATTGATTTTGGAAGCCATTTGTTGCACAAAATTAATGAGAATGGTCCTCACTTTGAACAAACCCGGAGACATAGGCTATTGAAGCCGAACTCCGTTATCAATTTGCTAGTGAATTCTTTGAATTTTCTCTGATTATTATTTAGTTCTGATCTTCATTTTATATCTAGTTTTAATTTCTTTATACAAAATTAAGAAAAAAAGTGAGAATTTGAAGGATCTCTTAAACATGAACAAGTGATTTTTGAATATACTACACTTGTATTTTTAGTTTACAAATTAGATTTTTGGTATCAGAGTGGTTGTTATTTAATAGTGATTGCTAGTGTATGTTGACAAGGTTTAAATCCCAAAAGGGTGAAGGAAAACTCATTGAGTATAATCCAGAGATTGGTTCAAGGCATGTTTCAAGGATGGCCAAAGAAGAGATGGAATCCGAACAATCTTTCCACCGAGCCTTCATGGACATGAGAAGCATGGTTGAGGAACTTTACTGTGACAAACAAAGGAAATCTGAGAATGAAAAAGAAGGTGATTCATGAGAATCAAAAGGTAAGGAAACCAAAAAACCTTCTCCATTAGTTGACGGTAAAAATACTGTGGAATCTCTCCCTTCACTAAAATTGGATATTAAGTTTGAATTACCAATGTTTAATGGCAAAGTTAATGCCGAAAAGTTGGATAATTGGGTCAAGTAGATTGAATTTTATTGCAGGGTCTAAAATATTATAGGGGATGAGTCAAAAATTCATTTCGCTACTCTTCGTATGGGAGGCATAGCTCTCATCTAGTGGGAGAGTAAGTTGAAAGAAATCGAGCTTCAAAAAGGTAACTCGATTTCTACTTGGAATGAATTTATTGAAGAACTCAGAAAGCAATTCTATCCTTTAGGCTTTATGCAACAAGCCATGATGGATTGGCAAAGTTTCAATCAAGGAAAAGGCCAAAGTGTTCAATATTATACACAAGATTTTAGGAAAAAAGCTTTACTTTTGAATGTTCCTCTATACACATAAGAAATACTGCTAAAATATATAGGTGGGTTGCATAGTTACTTAAGACATATGATTCTTATGTTCAATCACAATTATTTAGATGTAGTATGTGTTCAAGCCACTCATTTAGAGGCTAGAGGAAAACAATCAAAAGAATCTTTTCCTAAAGTAAAAAGTAAGTAATCTAATGTTAAGCAATCCAAAGGGAAAAGTTCATCAGGAAAGGGTAAATAGAAATCCACTTATACTATTAAAAAAGAAGAAGAAGGAAAACCATTTTGTAATCATTGTAAGAAAAATCATGATGAGTCTAAGTGTTGGAAATTACATCCTGAGTTAAGGCCTAAGAGGTATCAAAAGAAAGAAAAGAAGGCTAATGCTATGGTTCAGGACTTAGGTTTAGATTCAGGTGATGAAACTAAGATTACAGCTATGGGATTACATAATGATTTTTCTCTTTCAATTTCTAGCACTAATGCTGCATCTTCTTCTAAACAAAATTTTGTACATGTTGATAAGAAAAGAAATGAATTGTTCCACATTAGAGTTGTTTCAAAGCATACTAATATTAACACTCTATTTGATAGTGGTTCACAAGAAAATTTAATTTTTGAAGAGGTTGTTAAGAAGCTAGGCTTACAAACCAATCCCCATCCGAAGCCTTATCCACTAGGTTAGGTGTGTGACAATGCGAAGCTACAAGTCTCACAAACTTGTAGGCTAAGGTTTGCCATCACATCCAAGTTCGTAGATGAGGTTGAGTTGGATGTTGTTCCATTAGACATATGTGGGATTATTTTGGGAAGCCCATATCTTTATGATATAAAAGCAATCTTCTATAGAGAGGAGAATAAGTACTTGCTTGTTAAGGATGGCATTGAATATATAGTTAGAGCACATCACATTAGAACAAGTCTTTCCTTGGTTATAATAGGGCAAATGAAAAGACTAGTTAATTCAAGCAAGAATTTTTGTCTCATGTTGATTAAGTCTAAGGAAAAAGAATATTCTCAAGCTTTGGAAAAGTGTGATCCTAGACACAAGAATGAGTTGGTTGAAATCATTTCTACTTACGATGATGTATTTTAGGATCATAAGGGCTTACCCCCTAAAAGGGGAGTTCAACATGAAATTCATATATTGCAGGATTATCCTCTCCCTAACATTGGCATGTATAGGTTATTAGTGGTGGAAAATGAGGAAATCAAAAAATAGGTAATGGATCTATTGGATAGAGGTGTTATTCTCCAAGTTCATCTCCTGTTGGTTCACCAATTATTTTGTTGCTAAAGAAAGATGGCACTTGGCGAATGTGTGTTGATTTTCGTGCCTTAAACAAAATTACTATTAAGAATCATTACCCTCTTCCTCATATTGATGATTTGTTGGATCAATTAAAACATGCTATTTATTTCACTAAGCTAGATTTGAGAAGTGGATATCATCAAGTAAGAATTAATGAAGGTGATGTGTGGAAAACTACCTTTAAGACAAAACAGGGATTGTTTGAATGGCTTGTTATGCCTTTCGGGTTGTCTAATGCCTCAACTACATTCATGAGATTGATGAATGATGTTTTTAGATAGTTCCTTAATGATTTTGTTATAGTTTACTTAGATGATATATTGATTTTTAGCAAGTCATGGAAAGAGCATGTGATCCACATTAAGAAAGTCATGGATGCATTACGAAGGAAAAAACTTTATCTAAAAATGTCAAAATGTGAATTTGGCAAGACCTCTTTGATATACTTGGGTTACATTGTAGGACATGGTGAATTGAAAATTGATCTTGCAAAAGTGGCAGCCATTGTTAATTGGCCTACACCCACTAACACAACTGAGGTTAGAAGTTTTCTTGGTGTAATACAGTTTTGCAAAAAGTTTATTGCTCAATTTTCATATATTGCATCACCGTTGCATTCTTTGACAAGTGTGAAACAAGTCTTTCAGTGGGGAGGCAAACATCAAAAAGCCTTTGAAACTTTGAAAGAAAAGATAAGTACTGCTCCAATCTTGGCACTTCTTGATATACAACAACCATTTGAGATTGAGATGGATGCAAGTGAGTATGCTATGGGAGCTATTTTAATGCAAGGTAAGAAACCAGTTTGTTATCATTTTGAAACCTTTACAAGTGTAGTAAGAAAATATCCAACTTATGATAAGGAATTGTATGCATTGGTTCAAAGTGTTAAAAAATGGAAACATTACTTAATGGGCAAAGAAACAATAATACATACAGATCATCAGCCCTTACAGTATCTCCAATCACAAACTAAGCTACAACAGTCTAGACATTTTCTTTAGATGGGTTTCTTACAACAATTTAATCTTGTGATCAAGTATAAATAAGGTATTCAGAATAAGGTTGTAGATATGATATCTAGGCCTCCTATGGTTGTTGCATCTATTCTTTTACAACATGGTTCTTTGTCTCATGAAAGTTATAAAGAACAATATGTGAATGATCTTGATTTTTAGGATGTTTATAAAGACTTGATGAGTAGTAGACAAGTTGAAGAATTGGACTATCATGTACACAATGATCTTTTGTATCATTTGGGTAAACTATGTATTCCTCAAAATGAGAGGGTACACATGATTATAGAAGCACATACTTCTCTTATTTCTAGTCATTTTGGAGTTGCTAAAATGGTTGCACATTTGAAGATGTATTATTATTAGCCTCGTATGCAAGAAAATGTTGCTAAATATATTAAGGGATGTATTCTTTGTGCCATAAGCAAACCTAGTAACAGGAAACTAGGACTTTACACTCCTTTACCTGTTCCTACTCACCCATGGGAAAGTATCTCCATGGATTTTGTGGGGGGTTTGCCTATGACACAAAGAAAACATGACTATTTATTTGTGGTTATGGATAGATTTAGCAAGATTTGTGTTTTGATTCTTTGCACTAAGCAAATTAGTGGGAAAGGTACTGCACACTTGTTCTTTGAACATGTATGGGTTCATTTTGGTTTGCCTACTTCAATTATTTCTAATTGGGATTCTCAATTTATTGGGGAGTTTTGGTCAACTTTGTGGGGACTAATGGACACTAAATTAAAAAAGAGCACTGCATTTCATCCACAAATCAATGGACAAATAGAGGTTGTGAACCGCACTGTGGTACATTTGCTTAGGGGTTACAGCAATAAAAATCCAAAGTTATGGGATGAACAATTGTGATACATACAACATGCATATAAATGGGCACTTCATTCTTATACTATGAAATATCCATTTGAAGTTTGTTATGGATACTTGCCTAAATCACCTCTAGATGTTTGCTATGGACAGGATACAGCTGTTGGTGAACCAAAAGAAGCCATTCGAGCCAAGAAGTTCATTGAACAAATACAACTCATTCATCAGACTGTTCATACTCAATTGGAGAAAAGTCAAGCCAAGTAGAAAGCTAGGCATGACAAACATCGTATTGATCACCAATTTGTTATAGGTGATATGGTATGGCTTCACATTAGTAAGGAAAGACTGACAGGTGAAGGTAAAAATTTGAAACCAATCTAGTATGGTCCCTTTTGAATAATGGAAAAAATTGGCACAAATGCTTTCTGATTAGATTTACCATCTTACATGCAGATTTATTCAGTTGTAAATGTGGAAAATTTGAAATTGTATGAGCCTCCAATGATAATTGATCATGATGAAAGTGTATCCATTCCTTCCGTTGATGATTTTTCTCTTGAATATCTAACAAAATTACAGGAAGATACTATACTTGACAGGAATATGCAGACTTCACAAAGAGGTAATGTTGAATATCTTCTTGTTGGTCTCAAAGGGATGCACCTAAGCAAGGCCACATGGATGGAAGTCATAAAGGTGAGGGAAAAATACCCTCACCTCATTACCAATTAATTTCAACTTTCAGAGGTCCAAAAGTTCCCAATGGGGAGGAATGATCTAAATGGATCCATGTACCATTCTATTTTTAAAAGTCTTCAAATTTTGTTTAAATCATTTTCACATTGTAGTACTCATTGAGTGCTTTATAACACTTTTCATGGTTTGAAAAATGGAGTCCTAATGCTCAAGATATGGATAGTTGAAGAAATATTGTGACAGGGGGTATCGAAAGTGATGTGGCACTATTAAAAACATGCCAAGTGGACCAATATCCACTTGACACGTGGCAAAATAATTTGGTGAAAAAAAATGTTGGTTTGTTATTTTTTTATTTGAATTTTTCAAACTCTGAAATAAGGCACCAAAGAAAGTGCCACATCACCCATCCCATCATCCAAACATGTAACAAGTCAAATCCATAGCCAAAGTGGGTGCCTTTGTCTTAGGCATTTGAAGAGGGGTCAAAAATTTCTATTTAAGGCATTGGAAATAGAATTCCCAGCAAATGTGGGACTAAAACAAGTCCCAAGGTGCCAAAAAAGGAGGGAAACATTCAAATTTCATGTTGAGCGCGCCCTTCCTCATGCCAAGGCACCTAGAAAGGTGGGAGGAGGTTTTGAACTCCTGACCTATCATCTAAAATATTAATGCCTTGACCACTTCAGCCATGGGGGTCTAAGTGTTATAAAAGGGACTAATTTATACTTGAATTGACATGAAAAGCAGACTGTGTAAAGATATTTAAGAAGATTAGAGCCTTATTTTTGCTTTGTACAACCTTGGGCCATTATTTTCAGGTCTAAGAGATATTTTTATAGGCAAACAAAGATTAGAGAAGGTGAATTGAAGATTTGTATTGATTTTGGAAGCCATTTGTTGCACAAAATTAATGAGAATGGTCCTCACTTTGAACGGACCCAGAGACATAGGCTATTAATGCCGAGCTCCGTTATCAATTTGCTGGTGAATTCTTTGAATTTTATCTGATTATTATTTAGTTCTGATCTTCATTTTATATCTAGTTTTAATTTCTTTATACAAAATTAAGCAAAAAAAGTGAGAATTTGAAGGATCTCTTAAACGTGAACAAGTGATTTTTGAATATACTACACTTGTATTTTTAGTTTACAGGTCACCAAGTATATGGATGTATATGTGAAATCTAAAAGAAAACAAACACTAAGTGAGTTGGCTGGGTGGAGAATTACTTTATGAAGGGCAGATCTCAAAAGAAACTCAAAAAAGGAGGAAAATGTAAGGAATAAAAGAAGTCCATATGTTCTTAAAGGATCACTTCCAAGGCTATTTCATTAATAGACAAGTATCTCTAAAACCAATGTTTAGTGTTTGTAGCTATTGGACACTCATAAAAAAACTTAGTTAAGCAGTCTTGAGAAATAGGTATAGTAAACTTAGTGGTCTCAACTAAAGGTTTCTCTCTTTAGAGTTATTATTGCATACCATTAGTCGAGAGATTACAACTCAGACTACGAAGGTATCTAGATGTATCCACAACACACCTAGAAGACTATACCAAAATAAAATACTCCTACACACCTTAAAATATTAATATAGTCTAAAATGATTGCTTAAATTCAAGAAAATTTACTAACTTTCAATTCAATGACACTTATGAAATTTTAATAGCTTTTGCACATCTATGATCAGTATATATATATATATATATATATATATATATATATATATATATATATATATATATATATATATATATATATATCAATGAAAACAACTAGTATTATCTATAACATTTGCACACTTCAAAATTATTGAATTGACATAGACAAAGAAGTTAAACTCGTAACACAAAAAAGGTAAGAGAAAGAATTATGTTAAGGCATACTTATTTGGAGTTTTATCTTGTATGCAATAATAATCTTTCATAGATTCATCTCCAATCAACTTACAACCTAGAAAATTGATAGTTTGGCCTTTGGATCCATTAAGAAAAACACTTGAACAATTAAAGTGCAAAAATGCTAAGCATAATGAATTAACTAAGCAAACAAAATTAAATGCTTAAGTGAAATTTCCATGTGCAACTAGTAAAAATAAATTTTGTAAAAAGGAAATTTCAATAAAAATGAGGTCATGCTGATGCCATCATCCTCAAAGTAAAGGAATTGAAAATATCTCTCCTAAATACTTAAATTCATAAATGGAGAGCCATGCTTAATAAATGGGTTCTCTATCCCAAATATTAATTGCTTGTTCCCTCCTTAATTCAACTAGGGTTAATCTAAACTTAATTATAGTTAACTATAACCTAACTACACTTGGATTAGAGTTAGTTTAAGAATCTATAAATAAAAGGCTTCACCTATTTTTCAATAGGCTCTTTTGGTGTAATGTTATCATGCAAAAATACCTTCAAGGAGCCTCTCTTGTGAAGTGTTATAATGCCCATTTATTTAGAAAGCCAAGCCAAAGCTAAAGATAATCCCACAGGTGACAAAGAGAGATGATGGAAAGAGCACCATTGCTAAAGTTTCTTTGATCACATGACTGAGCACATTCTTCCATGGCCAACATATAACTCTTTCTCTCAAAGAAGGTAAATAATGGTTGTTTTGTCTTCTATTAATAGTTACGTATATTATTCTATTACTCCTTGAGTGTCTAGTCTTGAGGTATTAGTTTAATTAGTGTGTTTTTGTTGGGTTTTCATCATACTAACATAATAATAATCTCTCATCTTGGAATCCTATTGATCACACTCCTTGGTGAAAGGCATCAAAAAATGGTTGGTTACACAAGTAACATTGAGTACCCAATAGTCTACACAAACATGAATGTGGCTATCCTTCTTGATACTGATCACCATAGGGCTCACCCATTTAGACTCATCACTAGGAGTGATAAATCCAATGCAAAACATACTATCAATCTCCTCTTTGACCTGAGTACACAAATTAAGATTCATATCATAGGGTCTCTTTTTGATTGGTCGAACACCCTCTACTAAATTGATGTGCATCTTATCTAATGAAGAATACACTCCTTTAATCTTGGTGTAATTTCATGTAAAAACATCTTGATGCTCCTTTAATATTTTAAAAATATTGGAGATCTTAGTGTCATACCAATAATTATCCATAATGGTCATCTTAGTCATATCCTCTATGCCAATATTATGTCGAATCATTTGAAGTGGATCTAAATATGATTGGTAGTTATTATGTATGGTGTCTCAAATATTGTGCACTTCATACTCAATATGCAAAGCCGAGTGATCAATGGATAGATCTAGTTGGTTAAAATTGGTACCTTCATCAACCTAGTATGTAACCTTCTATTTGCCTTTCCAAATTTGTTCCCTTAATGAATATTTTGATTGAGATTAAATTGGTGAAGAAGATGAAGCTTCCATATCATATTATTGTAAAATGGATAAACTATCCTCATGCATTCCATGTATATGTTTTATGTGGTCTACAACTGGCATTGGATCACCTACAATAGCTTGATGCATGGCTTGTAGGGTCATGTGTATATCCATGTGAGGAGATGGGTAAGTTAACACCAAAATCTTATTACTTTTAAGGACACCCTAATAATATGTGTTTAAGTGTTATTTTTGATGTACATAACATGCTCTAGCCCAAGTATGTAGAGTAACATAGAATGCATGAACCCATAGATACTCAAGGAAAGATGTCTCATCTATATTTTTCATGTTCTTGCAAGCCTCAAGATGAGATTCTGTGTTAAGAATTAAGAGAATTTAAACCAAATTTAAATCACCATAAATTCACATAACCAGATTTGAAATGTGAAATCAGATTTATGCACTAACATGCATCATAAAAGCAATTCCTCAAATCATAGTTAAATGAAAGCATAAATAGAGAGAATAAAACAACAATAACACCATAACACAGATCTACTATGGTTCATCCATTTATTCTTTTATTTAACTATGATTTGAGGAATTATTTTTGTGATGCATGGTAATGAATAATTAAATCTAATTTCACATTCAAAATCTGGTTATGTGATTTTATGGTGATTTAAATTTAGTTTAAATTCTTTTAATTGCTAACAATTGGTATTAGAGTTTTGGTGTGTTTTTTGCTGAAGTGGTAAATCACAGGAAAGGTTATTAGCTTGAGTGGGAGCTATGAGAGAAGAGATCAGATTCAGGGTTGAGAAATTTTATGGTAAGAATTTTGGTTTGTGAAAAATGAAAATGGAAGATTACTTGTATTAAAAGGAGCTTCATCTCCCCTTGGAGGGGAAAGGAGAATAACCTGTAAGTATGAGTGATGCGGATTGGTCATTGCTTGATAGAAAGGCATTGGGAGCCATACAATTATGCCTTACATCTTCTATTGCATTTAACATTTTATATGAGAAATCTACAAAGGATCTCATGGATAAACTTGGAAAGTTTTATGAGAAACGCTTTGCTTCAAATAAATTTTTTCTTATGAAATGATTGTTTAATATGAAAATGTTTGAGAATGGTTCTATTTCTAGTCATTTTAATGATTTTAATATGGTTGTAAGTATGCTCACTTTTATTGGAATTAAGTTTGATGATGAAGTTAGAGCTTTGCTAATCTTATGTTCTTTTCTTGATAATTGCGATAGCTTGGTTATGGCTGTGAGTAATGTAGTCACTGCCAAGGGAAGATTAAATTTTGAGGATGTTGTAGGTGTGAATCTTAGTGAGAAAATGCAAAGGAAGAACACTAGTGAATCATATTCAAGTAATGTTTTGTCTATTGATACTATATGGAGGCAAAAGGATAAGAGCAAATGCAACTATGGAAAGTCAAAAGGTAGATCTAAATCTAGATCTAGAGCCAAGATAATATGCTGGCATTATGGGAAGAGTGGACACTGAAAGAGGGATTGTTGGTCATTTTGGGATTATAATGCCAATAAGGAGGAAATGAATGAGGTAAATGTGACATCAGGTAAATAATTTTTGGATGCCTTAATTCTTTCTATGGATATTTTTTCTGAGTCTTGGGTATTATATTCAGGGGCTTCTTTTCATGCCACCCCACATAGGCATTATTTTATTGATTATGTTCAAGAGAATTTAGGACATGTTTATATTGGTGATGATGAAGCATATGAGATAGTAGGGAAAGGTTTTGTTCAAGTTAAAATACAGAATGGGAACACATGGCTACTTAAAGATGTTAGACATGTGCCTATATTGAGATGGAATTTGGTTTCAATGGGGTAATTGGGTAGTGAGGGTTGTTCGGTAATGTTTACTATAGATTCTTGGAAGTTACCAAAGGTGCTCTTATAATTTTGAGAGGTAATAAATTTGGTACTTTATATTTGACTAGTAGTGTTGATTCTTGTGATTTAGTTTCTATATATGGAGATGCAACTATATGGCACTATTGGATTGATCATATGAGCCATAAGGAAATGGAGATCTTAAAAGACAAGTTGCCTGGATTAAAAGACATAGATCTAGAATTCTGTGAGAATTATGTATACGATAAATAGAAGTGGGTTAAGTTCCTAAAATTTAGACCCATAAAGAAAGAACACAAGTTAGAGTTGGTACATTTAGATGTATGGGGACCAAATTAGGTATCTTCTATTGGTGGTTCCATTTATTATGTCACTTTTATTGATGATAAAACTAGGAAAGTTTGGGTTTATTGTATTAAAAAGAAATCTGATGTATTTGACACTTTTAAGAAGTGGAAAGCCTTGGTTGAGAACGAAATAGGTCTCAAGCTAAAATTTTTTAGATTAGATAATGGAGCTGAGTATTGTAGTAATGTTTTCTTTGATTATTATTCTAACAACGGAATTCATAGGCAAAGGATGGTTCTAGGAACTCCATAGCAGAATGGGGTATATAAAAGGATGAACATAATAATAATGGAATGTGCTAGGAGCATGAGGTTATATGTGGAGTTGCCTTTACAATTTTGGGCAAAAGTAGTTAACACAATAGTATATCTGATTAATAGAGGACCTTCTATGCCTTTGGATAGAGGCATTCTTTAACAATCTTGGTCTGGTAAGAATGTTGTTTATTCTTTTCTTGGAGTCTTTGGATGTGAAGATTTTTCTCTCATTAAGAAAGAGGATAGGACCAATTTAAAGCTAAAATAAAAAAATGCACATTTATTGGTTATGGTGAGGATGACTTTGGTTTCCATTTATGGAGCATTAAAGATAAGAAAATATTTTGGTCTAAAAATTTAGTCTTTAATGAAAAACACATGTATAAGAATCAGTTGTAGGAACAAGAACAAGAATAGAAAGAGTACACAATATTGGATAACATTTGTAGATGGAAAATTATCTAATGAATTAGTTATAGAACCTTCTACACAAGGACCCTAAATTCCTATGGTAAGAAGGTCTTCTAGGATAAGAAGAGCACCTGAACATTTTTATCCTTCTTTGAATTGTTTGTTACTCACTGACAATGGAGAACCAAAGTGTTATGAGGAAGAAATGCAAGTAGATTCTAGGATGAAGTGGGTGTAATCCATGGATGAGGAACATAGATCTCTCATGGAAAACCAAATGTGGGATTTGGTAAGGCTACCCAAGGGCAACAGTGCATTGCTAAATAAGTGGATCTTCAAAATAAATGAAGAGGATGAAGGGACAAAAGGGAATAAGGTCAAGATGGTGGTCAAGGGGTTTGCACAAAAATTAGGTATTGATTTTGATGAGATTTTATCTCTTATTTTAAAAATGACTTCTATTAAGATTATTATTGGTTTAGTTGCAGTTGAATATTTGCACTTAGAACAGTTAGATGTGAAAACTATTTTTATTCATGGTGATTTGGATGAAGAGTTATATATAAATCAACCATAGGGATATGAGGTAAAAGGGAAGGATAACTATGTGTGCAGACTAAAGAAGAGCTTGTATGGATTGAAACAAGCTCCACAACAATGGTATAAGAAATATAATTATTTTATATTGGAACAAAAATATCAAAGGCGTAATTTTGACCATTGCATGTACATCAAATATTTTGATGATGGTTCCTTTATTATATTATTCTTGTATGTGGATGACATGTTAGTTGTAAGAAATAACGTACAACATATTCATATACTTAAGAAAAAACTTAGTGACTCCTTTTCTATGAAGGATTTATGTGTAATGAAGTAAATCCTTGGTATGAGGATTACTCATGAAAAAAAGGAGAGGAAGCTGATTTTATCCTAATCAGAGTATGTGAAGAAAGTCTTGGAAAGGTTTAGCATGTTGGATGTTAAATCTGTTGGTAATCCTTTTATAGGCCACTTTAGATTATCAAAAGAGCTTTGTCCTAAGATATAGGTTGAAAAGATTAAGATGTCCAAGGTACCTTACTCATTGATAGTTGGCAGCTTGATGTATGCCATGGTTTGTACTAGGCTAGATATTGCCCAAGTAGTGGGAGTTATGAGTAGGAATATGAGTGATCTTGGTTATGAGCATTGGAAAGTAGTGAAATGGATTATTTTATATTTGAGAGGAACCATGGATTTTTAATTATGTTATGGTGGATCAGATACCACTTTGTGTGGTTATGTGGACTTAGACATGGTAGGAGATATTGACAGTAGGAGGAGTATGATAGGTTAAATATTTACTATTGGAGATACAATGATTAGTTGGATTTACAAGAGACAAAAGGTTGTGGCTTTGTCAATGATAGAGGTAGAGTATGTTGTTTCCACAAAGGTTAGCAAGGAGATGCTTTGGTTACAAGAGTTGTTTCGAGAGTTGGGGTAGAGCAGGAAGTTGGGAGACTACAAAGTGATAGTTAAAGTGTTATTCATTTAGCAAAGAACTTCACTTTCCACTTAAGGATGAAACACATTTAGTTACATTATCACTTCATCAAGATAGCTTTGGAGGAGAACTTGGTGAAGTTGGAGAAGATTTATACTAGCTAGAATCCTATGGATATGATGACCAAGGTGGTCACATTAGAAAAATTGAGACTATGTTCAGATCTGGTTGGCCTTAGTGGTCATGGAGTAGTGATAGGTTTTATTGAGGAGAAATGGTCTCCAAGTGAGAGATTGTTGAGTGTGGAGCCCTTTAAGGCTATCACATGACCATAGGGATATATTTTGGGGGCCTAGAGAGCTCCACAAATGTGGGGAGTGCATTTCCCCCACTCCACCTTTTGTGGAACCTTGCTCCACATGTGAATGGAATATTCTTTATATTTCTAATTTATATGTATTCCATGTTTTGTGGAGTTAGTTATTATCAGAGTTATTTCCAAAATCCAGATAATGTGAATGCAATGGAGACGTGATCACACGAGATGAAGCTAGTGCACATCACATAGATGCTAAAGCAATTTGAAATTATACAAGAAGATAAATTGCACAAGACAAATAGGAGAAAACCCAATATTTGATTAACATGAGATGGCCAAAGTGAAGAATACATATAAGAGAGCACGTAAGTAACTCCTCCACAAAAGGTGGTCAAGGCACCCCAAGAATAGATTGTAACTCCTCCATGAAAGGTGGTGACAAGGTGCTAAGAATAGAGAAGTAACTCCCATCAAGGGAGTTACTTATGACATTCTTATGACACCTATGACACATCTATGACACACATCTCCACATAAGCTAGCCTATCCCACAAATGTAGGAAAACTCCATGTATGCATGAAAAATAATTTCCATAATTAAATAATAGGGAAAAATAAAAACCTACACTAATACCCCCCATAAGCACAGCTTAGGTGGGCAGTGTGAAAATATAAAATGGGTCCCAAAAACTAGGCCTGATGAGGTACCCATGTACAAATGCAATCTCCCATAAGATAGAGAAAAGGAGAAATACCATAGGAAAAAACTCCCCCTAAAAGAGAGACATAAAAGAAATGAAGAGACTAGTGGCCCCCCCAAAGATGATGCTACTGCAGATATGGACCACACCCCAAGAAGAGCTCGTAGATGAATGAACTTGCTCTTAGTGAAAGGTTTGGTGAAGATGTCTGCAACTTGATCCAAAGACTAGAAAAATATCAAGTTAATGACCTAACTATGAATAAGCTCCCACATGAAATGCATGTGAATCTCTATGTGCTTGGTACGCTGGTGTTGAACTAGATTCTTGCAAATTTGAATGGTACTCTAGTTGTCACAATAAATGATGGTGGGTTGCCTGATAGGAATGCCAAACTCAAAAAGTATTCCCTGAAGCCAAATAGCCTCAGTAGCTGCATTAATAGCTCCCTTGTACTTTGCCTCTGTGGATGATATAGCAATAGCATTTTGCTTCTTACTAGACCAATTGATAAGACCAAAACCTAGAGAGAAACTGTAACTAGAAGTGAACTTGTGAGTCTGTGAATCACCAGCTTAGTCTGAATCTGTATATCCAACCAAGTTAACCTCTATGCCAAATCTATAATGATTCCCGTATCTATGTGAACCTTGTATGTAATGCAAGATCCTCTTAGATGCTTTCCAATGCAACTCATGAGGTTCTTACATAAATCTAGAGACAAGTCCCACTGTATATGATATGTCAGGCCTGGTGTGAGTCAAGTAGATGAGATTACCAACAATTTGTCAATACTGAGTGGCATCAACCAATGATGAAGAACAATAAACCTCAAGCTTGAATCCTGATAGAAAGGGAGTCAGAGATGGCTTGCAATCAGCCATGTGAAACTGAGACAATAAATCAAGAGCATACTTAGGTTGCCTAAGAGAAATCCCTGAATTTGACTGTGAGATCTTGATGCCAAGGAAGTAGTGCAATAAAACCAAGTCTATCATGTCAAATCTATCTTGGAGAGATGCCTTCATTATTGCAATAGCCGATGAAGAACTCCCGGTGATTAAAAGGTCATCAACATATAGAACCAAAATTAGGAGCGAATCATCCTGCCATAAGTAGACATTGGGGTCAGAATGGCACCTAGTGAAACCCACTGAGAGAAGGAAGGAATCCATCTTGGCATACCAAGCCCAAGGGGCCTATTTGAGGCCATAGATAGATTTCTTAAGTTTTCATACTAAGGAAGAATCCTAAACAAATCCTGGCAGTTACTCCATGTAGATCTCCTCCTCTAGGTCTTCATGAAGAAAGGTACTCTTCACATCCATCTGGTGCAAATCCCAACCATGTGCTATGGCAATAGCCAAGGTGAGTCGAATAGAAGTCATCTTTGAAATAGGTGCAAAGGTCTCTGAGTATTCAATCCCTGCCACCTATGAGAAACCCTTGGTGACAATCGCACCTTGTAATTATCAACTGACCCATCTGCTATAAACTTGGTCTGATATATCCACCTACATTGAACCATCTTTCTTCCCTTAGGAAGTGAAGTCAAATCCCAAGTGTGATTTTTGATTAAGGAAGAATATTCTTCTTCCATATCACCATCCCACTCAGGTACCCTCGATGCCTCTCAAAAGGTCTATGGATCCAAAACTGAAGTAAAGAAGGCATGTGGATCTCTCTGAAAATCCCCCTAGTGCATCTATCATTTGTGGGATCTCCTACCCAAGTGACAACACTCTCAAGTTTCTGTCTAGCCCAAAGTGGCCTAGAAGTGGGTGAGTTAGGTGCTAACACCTCATCCTCTGATTGACTAGAGGTGGATGACTCTGCATCACTGTCCTCACTATCTGAACTCAAAGAAGAAGATGTCTCTAGCTCGAGAACCTACTATGGCTGATTTGAATTTGATGAGGAATCTTCATGAAGAAGTAGATCTGATGAGGGATAAGAAGTGCCAAGTGTTGAGTCTCTAGGTCTCTCCTGAAAGTGGACACTTCTCTCAATGAACAACTCATGAGTGATCAGGTCTAGAAGGTGATACCCCTTAATACCATCTAGATATCCTACAAATATGTAAGGCTTGGACTGACATTCCATTGCTTTATGTTTCTTCTTCAATATGCGGGCCATGGCTAGGGATTTAAAAACCCTAAGGTGCTCAACATCAGGTTTCCTTTTATGCCAAGCTTTAAAGGATGTTATCCCTTTCAAAGCTTTGTGAGGAACCCTATTTTGAATGTAGCAAGCATAATTGATGGATTCAGCCTAGTACTAGGTGTTAATGATTTGGAGTGAATCATACAGCTACCCATCTCTTTCAAGAACCTATTTTTGTGTTCTGCAACCCCATTTTGTGAAGGACTGTAAGTGACTATGCACTGCAAATCAATCCCCTATGTGGTGAAAAACTGCTCAAACCTGTTGCTGACATACTCCCCTCCATTATCAGTTGGAAGAACCTTGATGGATTTCTCACTTTGTTTGTCAACAAGAGCCCTGAAGTCTATAAAATTTTCAAACACTTTAGACTTTTGTTTGAGAAAATATATCCAAGTGTATCTAGAGAAACCATCAATGAAAGTGAGGATGTACTTGGCCCTTGTGAAAGATGGTTTGGGAAAGAGTCCTGATACATCACTGTGGACTAACTCCAAAGGTTTTGAAGCTCTCCAAGCTTTTCCTTTGTCAAATTTTGCTTCAGGAGCTTCCCAAGGGAGCACCCCTCGCAAAGTCCTTCTGAGAATTGGACACGAGGCAAGCCAATGACCATGTCATGTTTGCAAAGTTGCTCAAGGTAGTAGTAGTTAAGGTGGCCAAACCACTCATGCCACAATTTGATAACTTCATCTGAATGAGTTAGCAATGCTGTTGGAGAAGAATTTGGTGCAAAATGTGAGGTGTATAACCTTGCTGCGTGATCTGCCCTACCCACTGCCACTGTAGTATCACTATGCAACTCCTTGATAGCCACTAAATCTGGTAAAAACTCAACTCTCATGCCTCAACCAATGGGAGTGATTTGGTACATTGATAGGAGATTGGTTGAAAGAAAAAGAACACTTAGAACATTATTGAATGTTCCTCCTTCCATTTCAACTGACCCTCTCCCTACAACAGAAACTAATGTGTCATCACCCAAACTAATTGAAGTCATGCTACAAGGCTCTAAAGATGAAAACTCAACTAGTGAAGAGCCCATGTGGTGAGAAGCACCTGAATCAATGACCCATGATGTTATAGAAGCTATAGTTGCTACAAGGGCCTTGCCCTTTTTTTCTCCTTACCCTTGCCTTTTGCCTTGGTAGAATCTTGGGTAGATGAATTCTGCTTGATGGACTCGAGAACACCTATGTTGTGCTTCTCTAGAAGATGAGTTAGGTGATCTATTTATTTCTTCATGCATTTGTGTTCATCATGCCCTGTAATCTTACAATAGGCACACTTAACCTTCTCCTTCTTAGGTTTAACATTGGAGGAGGAAGACTCAGTGTTGTTTTTGGCAGGATTATTATTTTCTTTCTTCTCCTGGTCCTTGTTCTTTTTCTTCTTCTCCTTTATTGAAGTCTTATCCTTACCATTTTTAGCTATCAAAGCTTTGGGTTGAGTAGACTTCATTGTTCCCATTTGAATTAGATTATCTTTCTCCCTAGTCAAGTCGGCAATGAATGAATCCAAAGAAGGCATTTTCCATGTAGTGCCAAGGGCACTTTTTGTGGCATGGAAGGTGGAGACAAAGACTGAATAGCTTGGACCTAACTTTGCGAGAATAGAAAGGATGAGTTGATCATCTTTCTTCTCTATCCAAAATTCTTTTAATTGCAATCTAAGGGCTTTAAACTTAGTGAAGAAGTCCTGTAGGGTGTCAAATTTGCTAGGACTTAGACTTATGAGTTCATTTTTGAGTTCATGACCTCTCATCTCATCAAGCTTCCCAAATAAGAGTTCTAAGGTGTCCCATATGACTTTGGGAGTCTTGGAAATTTATAAATGGAAGAGAAGTTCTAGAGACATGGACAAGCTCAATAATCCATAGGCTTCATCACTACGGTTGTACCACTTAACCTTTTCAACATCAGTGCTGGGTTCTACTTTAGTACCCATGGTGATCCTATACAACCCTTTGCCTTTAATAATGATTGACATTTTAACCTTTCATTCATGATATTTGAAAGGTGTTATGGGTTTAAGTTGAAAATAATCCATTTAAAGCTAAATTTAGGTGAAGTTTTGTTGATTGCAAGTTGTGAATTTATGCAAAAAGGAGAATGAAAGCAAATATTGCAAGTGCTAAAAAATAATCACACCCCCCTAAAATTTTGAGCCCCCCAAAAATATTCAAGTGCACACTCAAAATACGTTGGGCTCAGCCGATAATGCATCTTAGAGCAATCAGTGCAAGACTTTAAGCAAACAGGACGTCGGACTTAGCTGAAAATGTGCCCTGGGAGACCCAATTTTTTGGCACTTTATAAAGTAGTGCATTTTTGATAAATAACAAGCATAAATTATGGAGAATTTAATTACAAACATTTTTGCAAAAAATGGCACCCAAATCTGAGCTACCATTTGCAAGATATTAAAGATTTAATTTCCTGTAAACTAGTGTTTTTGCAAAAAAATAACACTAAAACATTAAAAAAATACCTGTTTTGAGAGAGAAAGTGGCCTTCCAACCACTCATTGGACTCAAAATGGAGTGAGGAATTAAAATGAGGTTTATGTGAGGGGGAATTAGCCTCCTGCCAACCCAGGCCTCACCCTTCGTCTTCGACAGGCGAAGATACAAGTTTAAATCTAAACCCCCAAATTATCAAATTGTCTAAAAAGCTCAATATTCAGTCAAATTGATTGATTTTTTTTAAACATGTCAATTTTAATTGAAAATAATAAAGTAAGAGACAAAATCAAATGGAAGGCCAAGTATATAATGGCCCACATGGGACGCCAAGCAAGGAAGGGGCACTATTTTCAAAAAAACATTTCTAATTTTGGTGGTCAGAAAAAAGATATTAAAATTGCAGACCTCAATGCACAGTAGAAAGTGGAAATCACAGAAGAGAAGAGACAAGTTCCAATTTCAATGCACAGTAGGAAAGAGACATAATTTTAATTTCAATGCACAACAGGTCTGGCAGAATTTTCTCCCCAAAATAAGGGCGCACTTCTAATTTCTTGATAGTAAAAAAATTGCAGGCAGCGTTTGAAGGAGAAGATGGCACAACCAAAGCAAAACGTTAGCCCCTATAGCCGGTGGTGTGAAGAAGCCTCATTAATTCAAGGCTGTAACCGTTGCTTTGTGTGAGATCTGAAAGGCTACCCTTCCAGTGTCCAAGAAACAGAACCAGATTTGCAGAGATTTTTTTCCTACAGAATGACCAGAAAAAAAGAAATTCCATTGCCTTGTTGAAGCCACAATAGATCTATACAAGATGTCTCAACAAATTTTAACTTAGATGTCTAAAGGGAGATCTGAATGAAACTCAATAGAAGTAATTTTTTTTAACAGATTTCCATATGGATTTGCATGAGTTTTCAAGAAACTCTACCAAAACTCTCAAATACAACCGAGTTAAAAAAACTACTAAGAAAGCAAAGTAAAATTTTTAGAATAAACTACTAGTATAACCACACACGATTACCGGGGTGGCTCTGATACCATATCGGAGTTATTGCCAGAATTTAGATAATGTGAATGCAATGGAGACATGATCACACAAGATGAAGCTAGTGCACATCACATAGATGCTAAAGCAATTTAAAATTATACAAGAAGATAAATTGCACAAGACAAATAGGAGAAAACCCATAACATGAGATGACCAAAGTGAAGAATACATATAGGAGAGCACGTAAGTAACTCCTCCATAAAAGGTGGTCAAGGCACCCCAAGAATACACTGTAACTCCTCCATGAAAGGTGGTGACAAGGTGCTAAGAATAGAGAAGTAACTCCCATCAAGGGAGTTACTTATGACATTCTTATGACACCTATGACACATCTATGACACACATCTCCACATAAGCTAGCCTATCCCATAAATGTAGGAAAACTCCATGTATGCACAAAAAATAATTTCCCTAATTAAATAATAGGGAAAAATAAAAATCTACACTAATAGTTGTTAGATGCCTATTTTCCATGTTGACTTCCTTGAACTTAGGGAGTTAGTTGTTTATTGGAAAAGGGAGTGAATTCCTTGTTTCAAGGAGTTTGTTGTGATCACATGTCTTTGTAAAATGTGTCATTTAGAGGAGGAAAGATCAACATGATGAGTTCCTGCTTAGGTGGGCTTATGGATGAGATTGCTTAGGTGGAGAATATTTGTCACATGGTGGATAATGCTTATCTTGGATAAGCATTTCACAATTCTCCTTTTTTGGTGGATTTTCATTCATTTGATAGACATATAGGTGTGGTGTGACTATTCAGAGTGATGTGAATTTTTATAAGGTGTGACTTTTGAAAGACAAAGTCAAAGTGCAGATGTTTTTTCAAAGTGCAGATGTTTATTTATAGGGTGTGGTATAGTAGCTTGTGAGATATAGTATTGTGCATGTGTAGGTGAAAGTTTAGTATAACACATGTGCAACATTTTTTATAGGAGATATTCTATCTCTGTGAGAGGTTCTTTGTAATCTTGTTTTGATTACAAATTTTATTAAGGATTTTCTTGGTGGATGTAGCCTACATTAGGTGAACCATGATAGATCTATGTTATGGTTTTATTTCTATTTTGTTCTCTCTATTTATGCTTTCATTTAACTATGATTTGAGGAATTGTTTTTGTGATGTATGTTAGTGCATAATTAAATATAATTTCACATTTAAAATCTGGTTATGTAATTTTATGGTGATTTAAATCTAGTTTAAATTATTTTAATTCCTAACATTCTAGAACACTAATGTCATCATAACATAAGGTGACACAAACGTGATTATCATGATGAAAATGATAGTGCATAGCATCTCAAACTTGGTCCTAAGTTAATAAATTATAATAGTGAGTTACCCATAATTGAGCAACTATTATTTCAAAAATATGGATAATCAAATGCATTCATTCATCTTCAAACACATATAAAGATTCCAACCACTACACATACTCTTAGACTTCTATCGAACCATCAAATTTAGGAACTTCATCTAACCACATGGGTGGTGTATCTATAATACATCTATGAAGAACATGAACAAACTTATGGAATTTAGGTTGATTACATAGAGCATCCTCTTGACTACCAATAGTACCAAAAATTCATCCAGTAAGATCATACTTTCCATGGGTCCAACAGTCACAAGCATTCTTGGTAGTGTCAGAGATAGACTGTACGTCTGCCTAATGCAATATGTCATCTAAACTAGGATCAAGATGTTTAGTTCCCCAAGATGTGACATTATAGATATGATTAATCTCCTCATCAATGTTAACTGACTCAATAAAGGGAGTCCTTTAGCATGGTCTAAGGGGATTACAATGCATTGATCATAATTTTAAAAATTGATGTAGCAATTTTTTAGGCTCAAGTTAGCATTATTTTCATAACACCAAGGGCGACCCAAAAAAAAATCATCAACTTTAGCCAACTACATTACTTCAAAGTCAGCCTTGAAAGTGACACCTAAAATACCAATGATGGCATCTTTAAGAATGCCTATGGGCAGTACACAAGTCTTATTAGCCATGAACAACACATGAGGAGAAGGATCCAAAGCAGGGTTTGACATATTTCTCCAAGCATCCTTAGTGAGTACATTCACCTCTATGTTAGTGTTGACTAAGATATCCTAAATGATCTAACCATCAATAGTTGTATTTACTAATATTTATTTATCACCCTCTATTCTAGGTTAGATATGAGCCTCTTATCATTGTACATAGTTCAACCAATGATCCTATGTAGGATTTGGTGCTTGATGACTTAGCTAATTTCATAAAAAGGGCATGATGTCTTCATCAAGAAGCTATTTGCATAATTGATGGATCTCATCATGTGCCAAACTTTGAAGATCTATTTTTTTGTATTTTAGCACATGTAGCAACATACTATCCTTAAGGAACTAAATTTCATCTTGCATCTCTCATACCAAAGTCATTGTGTCATGTAACACTTCTTCTATTAATGAGGATATGGATAACAATATGTATGAGGCTCCTCCCATTGCACCTTATCAGTGGATGGATTTGAAATGAACTAAGAGGGAACACCACTTCATGTAATAATATTGACCTTAGGACCAATCAGAGTAGTAGGGTGTGGTCTCCATTGAGCAATTGTAGACTTTTCAATTTGTATCATTCCAATACCCTTTTCATTTTTACCCTTGGTGATGGAAGTATAAAATTCTAGGCATTCCTCTAGATGATACTCATTCTTACAAAAAGCACATGTGGGATAAACTAGGCAGTTATTCTAGTAATATTTTAGAGATCTATACTTGTAATAGGTTATAGACAAAAAATAAAAACCTCCACATCCATGATTGTGACCTCTATAAGATTGACCTCCACCATTGTCCTAGTTATTGGCAACATAAGTTTGATGAATACCATGCATGAATGCCTTATGAATCTCACTAATAAGGTGGCAGTCATTTGTATCATGAGTATATGCATCTCATATTTTATAATATGAGGATACCTTTAATTATGTAGTGCACTAAAGTACGGGAAATATATCACATCATTATCTTCTTAACATATCTTACATGATTACTTTACCATGACATGAATAATTTTTCTAGGATAAATATTCTTATTCTGACCTTTAGTTTCATAGTCAACACATCACAAACTACTACGAGTATAGTGAGTACTATTCATATTGAGCTTCTCTAAGTGAGATGCCCTAGCATCAATCTGAGCTTCCATAAAGGGATTAATCCTTGTTATATGCTTCTAATGGATTTAGCATGAAGGGCAACTTCCAAGGCCTCACATGGGCAAGTGAATTCTTCTTGGATAATGTGCATCAAAAGGGAAGTAACAAGCCTCCTACAAACCACTGGGCATGCTGAATTACATTTATCTCAAATGATAACTTGGAAAGAAGAATTTTAAAATATGCATCATACCTATGCACGCTCTCAGTAAACTCTTATTTAATATCCTTCATGATAGAAATACCCTATTGTTTAAACTCTAGGACATCAAATTCCTAGAAAAAATATACCTTCAACTGCTCATAGTTTATCGTAGCTTGTTGTAGATCAAACTTATGGTACCACTTATGCATGTGGTCTAAAAGAGTAATGGTAAACCAAGTTGCATTTAATTTAGTATAATTAATGCTATGAGCTTTCCAGATAGTTTCACACTTGTGAACATGTCCTACTGCATTTTCTAAACCATAATACTTGGGTAGATGGATTATCATCTCATAATAAATGGTGGGCAAACTAGGTGCTGACAATGGAGCTTTTTGTGATGTATGGAAGGGATGGTACTCTACCCACTATATATGTTTGGTCCTCCATTCATTCCAAATTGAGCCATAGGGTTGACTTGTAATGGAAAAGAAATTAATAACAAACTACTATCTTGGTCCTATTCTTTATAAGTATCTTTAATAGGTTTAGTATCTGACTTTACACTATATGTATCGTAATTTTGTATAAGAACATTTTCTAACCCAAGGGCATGAATATGCGTTATGGGTGGGGAACTGAGCCTATCCATATTAGGTTCTTCAGTCACTAATGCTTGAATTTTTTATCCTGCACATATTTATGCTAGCATTGGGTGCAGCCTTGTGGTTTGGGAGTCCTCATTATGCCTTTCTATTTCCATGTGGATCCTCATGACACTTCTTGAGTCCTCATATACCCTCTTTGGATTGATTTTGATCATATCCCTTTACCTAACCTTGTCATACTTTTACTTACATAATTCCCTCTGACTAGATACCATGCTAAACCAATAATCTTATATCAAAGTGTGCCCTTTCATATCCCCACTGACTGCACTTCTCACATGAGAGAGAGAGAGTTTAGCCACCCATGTGTAAGATTTCAAGTCTAGAATCAATTATAATCTTCTTAATATTGAATGAAAATTTCTTGAGATACCTATCGCATGTCTTTTAGAGGAAGTTAAACCAAGCTTCCTCTAGATAAGAGTACATTGAGATCGTGTATTCCAAAATATATCTATTCAGGGTTCCTTATCACCAAACATCCACTAAAATCATTTAAGGTGTTGTTAATATTACCAAGGCTAACCAATGATCTAATGACTAGGAAATCTTCTATCCTTAATTTCTTGAATGGTTTTGCATGCATGCTGAAAGGCAAACATGAAGGTGAACAACACTTATACAAAGAAAGCTTCATAAAGTGAGTCATACAAGTGATTTTATACCCATGCACATGCAAAAACCCCTAGTTTAAGATAATATAATGTAAAATTATCTTCTATGGTAGTAACCCAACATTTGAATTTTTTAGAGATAGCTATTTGAGCATCTTCCCACCATCATGCAAATAAGCACTATGGGTCCTGACAATAGAACCAAAATGTTGGGATATTTTCCTTTAGTCTAACATATCTTTTTCCTAGTGCACCTAAGAAAATAAGAGTTACAAATAGCTATCATGTCGATATATCATGCAAGAAAAAGTTCTCACGTGCTCACTTGAAGCATGCAACCTAAGACTGGTTCTTATGGGTTTTATCATGTGAAGGTGTATTCATTTACTTTCCTAAATTAGGGCACTCAAATAGGCACTTAGTTCTAAACCCATACCTATATTTGTGTCTAACTCTTAACTATTTAATTATTAATTAACCAAAGAAAAAGAAGTTGGGAACAAACTGGTAACAAAAAAATATTAACTCCAATATAATCAAGAACATATTACATAAGTATTTCATCAATGTAAGCTTCATTTCATTACATCCATAAATCATATCAAGATTATAATAATTCTAGAATTATAATGTTCAATAGTAATAATAATTAAGATAAGGGGGTATTTATACATGGTTCACCCCGACCATTCAATTACAAAAGTAAATACAAAAAAAAATGACTCACCAAAGACCATCAAACAAAAAGAGTCATGGCAAGCTGCTTACAATTAATTCCTAAGGACCTAAGTCTAACTTCCTCAATATGCGCTCTCTATGATATATCCTCATCACTATGTGCCTATCTTCATATGGGTTGGTGTTCAATTTATGCTTAAATTATTAATTTATGACATTCATGTAAACCACTCCCTAATTATCTTTGATTTCTGTGCCTTTTCCAAGTGTTTTGCTAATATCTGAGTCCTAAATTTTTGGGTTATCCATGTATCATTCTTCTTTATTCCATGTAACTTACCTCTTATGTTCCACAATCTTTTACGTCATGTTTATCCCACACCGCTTGTCTTCAAAAAGTACTTAGCCAAAAAAATTTCAAAATTGAGGGCCCAACACCTACAACCAAGCATATGCCAAAAAAGTAAATCAATGTATATAATCTATATGTAAGAAATAATAAAAAGTAAAATAAATAAAGAGTATGGATAGAGTACACCTGTGTATGTGTCATGTAGTAAATGGTTATGGAGTGCTACGAAATGTAGAAGTAAATAGGGGGATTACAACCTCATCTATCTTCTAGATAAGAAGATGAGAGATTCTACAAGTGGTAAAGTGTGTTGCACCATGGTGGTGCTATACATGGAGTAGGGAGAGTTGGGAGGTGATTATGCCCCCAACCCATAATAAGAAGAGTGGTGCTTCAGTCATCAAGATTATCATTTACCGACGAACATAACTCGATTATAAAAGATATGTTTATGTATAAATTAGTATAGGATGAGTGATGTAATCAATATCACCTAAAAAATTGATGAGATTGGATGATTTAATCCCTCTAATCACACTAAAAATAAGAACCAACTACTGTAGACAAGTAAAACTCAATACATGCCATGAATGCTCGATCAAGGTATTAGTACATTAGGGTACTAGTACATAATTTTTTTATGTTATGGTAGTAGTCCATAAAAGAGTTTTGGAATTTAAAACTAATTTGAATTTTAAAATATTTGGCACATGTTGCATATCATATGCACACTAGATATGTCTCATCTTGAAACTGTGTATATCAAATAGTACCAATGTATAGAATTTTTCCACAACTATGAATCTGAATCATATGCTATGTATTTTTTTGCCAATTTAGAAACGATGTAAGTGTGGAGAATATGCTTCCAAAGCATTCCCTCACTATATATGGATAAATATGAAAACTCATATAAGTACCAATGTGGAGGACATGTTTTCTAAAAACATGCCCCCACTTTAAACTAGGAATGTTGAATATTGAATAGGTGTGCAACACATGCTTTCAAAACATGCCCCCATTGAATCTAGAGAATATGAAAACTATGTTTGATTATGTAGAACATTTTTATAAACATGCCCCTATTAAGATTCTCCCCCTTTTGAGTGGAGAGGATATAGTGTCTATTGGTCATCTCCTTGCAAAAGGAAAATGGATGATGTTCTTGATATAATTTACTTGATATTGTTATGAAAGTATTGTAGATAATAACTTGTAACATTATTTTTGGTAGTATTTAGAATCTAGTAAAATATGTGTAGCAAAAATTTTAGAAATTTTTATAAGTGTTCTAAAATTTATAAATTTTATGTAATATGAAAGGGCTTATTATCTATATCCCAAAGCAACTTACAATTTCAAATTTGGATAATTGGGGCTTAAGATATGCAAATTTGAAGTTGGCGCAAAAGTGTTATATTAATTGGGTTGTATTAGAATTTTGAAATCACTTGCATTTTAAACTTTTGTGAATTTTGAGCTCTTAGTCTAGAGAAGAATAATGCCATGTAGAAGAACTCCTTAACTGATGTGATTTGATGTGCTCTGGAGTGCTTTAGTTGGCCAAGATTTTTCTGAGTTAGTAAGTAGATTTTATTACGAAGTATTAGTAATTTTTATTTTTTAAAATTTTGCATTTTGAGTGTATTTTTAAGGTTTTTTAAAAAAGAGGTTAGATGTTTGCATTGGCACCTTGATATAAGTGTCCAGTTTTAGATGTTAGCATCTGATGTTTTCATCCAGCACAGATAGTAACATCTAATGATTTTGTCTCACATGGATCATAGCATCTAATGCTAATGTATTTTTATTTTATGTATAATTAATTGATATTTTCTATATTTTTGCATCAAAATATTATCATTAATGACTTTTGATTATTTATTTCTTGATTGCATAAAGATATTCATATTAGAGAGTTCTAGCATGGGTGAAATTATTTGACATTAACAAAGCTAGGTCTGGATGCAGCTGACTAGGCTATTATTGATCAGGTGGGATTGGGGCATGTGGCCCATTTGGTATAGATCTTGTATGATATCCTCCTCACTGACCTAGATGAGAGGTGGAATCTGAATACATGTATATTTTGGCTTTCCATTGGTGAGATGACCGTCACCTTAGAGAATGTGTATCAAATTTTTTAGTTATCGATTAGGGGCAAGAGAGTTTAGGTTGTTGAAGATGGTAGTTGAGGTTATATTCAACATTCCCATGTATATTTATCAGTTAAAGGACTCACGAGGTAGAGCCAAGTAGTATAATTCAGTTTAATGAAATTATTAGAGGTCATGTTCCATGGCTGTAGAAGTTTATTTGCATTTTAATGGCATCATTTGTAATTATGGAGGGTGGGACTATTAGTATTTATTATCAGATGTAACAAATAGTGCATCACATCAAGTTGGATAGGAATAGGTATTCATGGGGTTGTACTATATTATCCCAATTATATAAATATATCTACAAGTTTACATTGGAGAGTCATGGTGGGGGTATTGGAATAACGACTCTATTACATGTCTGTGTTTTTGAACATATCACAATAGTATAAATAGTTGGTGGTCCGCTCCTCGGATGGGCTCATCCTTAAGTTTTGTAGAGTGGTGGGTACTCCCACGTGATAAACTTTATACCATGATGGAGTACTATATTAAATTAGACATGTTAGCTTTAGATCAGATTGTGTGGTGTCTTTACATGACTTTTATTAGGTGGCCTGAGGATAGACATGAGTTACAAAGGGTCCACATCAATATGTGGTTGATTTATTAGTTTCCTGGTGTCTATGATTTTTTTTAGTATGATCAAGTTTTATGATAGTTTGGGATTGAGAATAAATTTCCCTAGACACCATATCCATGGCATTAAATAGTACATAGTAGTCATAGGTCACATGATAGGCCATGACCTACTGCTATAAATCTAGCCCTATGCTTAGGTGATGAGTGAGATTCCATTGTTCCCCTAGAAATAAGAGATGATATGGGGTGTAATTATGGGTATGTGTAGTGGTGGGATAGATCCTGATGGCATTTATTATTTCCTATTGTAGTTATGGCTGTAGGTGCCACTCCTATAGCATAGGGTGGTAGCAAAGGAGAGATAGGTGGTGAGGCAAGATATGGTGCCCATACAAGTCCAACACTGGTAGATGAGGTGGTCATTAAGGCCACATGTGAGTACCATAGTTTTAAATTTTGTATTTGATCTAGTTATAAATTTTTTGATGTGGGTTTTATGCACACTATAAAAGGTGAGCATGTGGGTTATTTAACTAGGTTTTGTGGATGGATGCATGTAATCAAATAGAAAGTAATCACTAGGTGATTTGGATGGGTGGATAATTATTCTAAGATGGGTAGATCTCAAATAAAATCAAAATGGGAGAGAAGGGTAAGGCAAAAAAAAGGTTTTGTGTTCTTAAAAGGTCACTTCTAAGACTAATTTTTGGGTGGACAAGTATATCAAAGACTAGTGTTTGTCATTTGCTGCTTTTCCACTCTTACGAATAAAACATGGTTAGCAATATGGGATAATGATTATAGGATGCTTAGTGATCTCAATTTAAGGTTTTTATTTTTAGGGCTAATGTTGCATACCCTTACCTGAGATATTATAGTTTAGACCAAGAAGTTGTTTAGGGTAATTATAACTCTTGCTTAGACTACTATACCAAAATAAATACATATGCACACCTCAAATTATCAATTCAATATGTACTAACTACTCAAACCAATGAAATTTATTAATCCTCATTTGTTGTTTCAAATCTAAGATCAATATTCATCAATTGGAATAGTCATATTCATTTGTAGCAATATCACACTTCATAATGATTGAATTAATACAGATAAAGAAACCTAAATTCCATTAACACAAAAAAGGAAGAAGAAAGAACAAACACAATTGCATGACCATAAATATCTTGATCTCTTCCTATATATTGATCCAAAAAGAGGAATTTACATGTATATAAAGGACTTGGGGAAGGGGTCAACCCATCCTCCAAGTATAGAAAACTTTCATTACATACTATATGACTAGATCATAAGTCTTAGTTACATGTTATAACTTATAGATATCTCAGAATTGTAACGTGTTCATGCTAGAAAAAATAATTTGTTTAATTACAACATGAATGTAACCAAAACTTAACCATTTGATTGTAAACATTATATGTAAAATTATACAAAAATAGCCTTTGACTTAGGCTAAATCGGCTCTTGCTTAATGCTTTTTAAAGTTGTTGCTGGAACTATAGTTATGCTTGTTACTATGGACATGGTGATGAGAGCTGTAGTTGGGGATGCACTCATTGTTTAGACTAGAGTTATAGTTGGAATTGAATTATGAGGTGGTGTTAATGTAGTTGTTGAGCTAGAAGGGGCTAGAGTTGATGGTATTGTTGTAGTTGACATTGTAGGTAGGGTCTGATGAGTAGAATTGGTAGGTGGTGATTTATTATTTACATCTAAATCTTAATAATATTTTTATGTCTTAGCATCTTGCATGTGAATTAATTTCATATCAAGAAGATGAGGTCTAGTTACCTTGCCTATTCATTCCATTAGCCTTGCATGATCTATCTTAGTAGATCGGAAGCTAAATCAAAAGACCTCTACTTTAATTGCCTTCTTTCTTGCTATACTCAACTTTGCCTTAATGTCCTCCAGGCTTAGTCCTTATAAACTCTATTTGAAACCATCTAAAACTTGTTGAATCATTTGATCAAAAGTGGTCTGAGCTACCATCTTCCCTATGTTATCTTGAACTCCTATTAATTCAAGCTCACCCAAAATTTGTGTCACTTTATTTTCCTATTGTACAAGATTATTCATTAAATCTTTAGAAGTAGACACCCAATCCCAAGCCCCATAGATTATTATGATAACTAAATTTAATACATTAGTTACCTCCAGAGGGGTCATTAGATCTAGTTGGTTGAATGCCTTATTAGGGGTGTATAATACCAAAAAATTCAATTTATTTTCATCTTCTTTGAGAAGCTTAAACATTTTTGTTATTGAATTTACATGAGGATCCAATTAGATGCTCAAAGAGTCAATTGCATCCAAAATTTCATACAACCTAAGTACCACATTATATACATCCTGCTTTATACTGGAGGGAACTCATATCACCTATTGATACACTCTATAAGTTTTTAAATCTTCTTCCAATTCTTTTCTATCCAACTCCATTCCATCATGGATGGATAATACTACCTTGACATGGGTCTCCATATAGGACTTGAGGTCCTCAATGTATGGGGACTAACCCTTCTTCCTATCCTGCCTTTTTGAAAGAGTCTCTTCTATTTCTTCCAAGATCACTCATCTACCACTGCTATCCTTAAATTTTCTTTTCTTGACCTTTTGTACTAAGGTTGTGGCTTTGTTAAAGAGTGAGCTTATAGTGGGAAGCTTGATGATCTTCAAATTGGGCCTTTTAAAAGCTAAGGCTCATAACTCCTTGGTCCAGTCTGGAAGAGTGAGCTTTAAAGGATATAATGGTTGGGATTTAATTTACACATATTGTTTAGGCTCAATGGAGAATTTGGACATTAAGGGCCAAATTATTTTAGACCAGTCTATGTTCCCAAATTATGGCATGGGGTGCACAACATAGATCGGTTTCATTTTTGGGGCCTTCTTAATTGTTACTATTGTCATGGTCTAAACTAGTTTTAAAGAAGGCATTGGTGAACCTAATTGGGTAGAGGAGGAAGTTATTTGAGTGATGGCTTGGTTGGTTATTGTAGAAATAGAGGTAGAGATTGCAAGAGTGGGAGTAGAGGTAGATGGGATGGAAAGAACAATGGTTGAAGGAGTATAGAATAAAAGAGTGGAGACTATAGGGGCAATGGATGGAGAAGTAGAAGTGACAATTGGAAGAGAAGAATTGGGAGAAATGAAAAAGGACTAGTAGTGAGTGATTACATAGGAATGAAATTAGAGGTAGCTAGAAAAGGCATGGTAGAATCAACTGATAATGACATTAGAGAAGAAGGGCCTAGGAGGGTAGTGAAGAGAGCACCCTTACTAGATTGACCATCATTTAGGGGTGCCTTTGTTTTTAGTGATTGTAAGCTCAAGACCTTGGCTTGTTGTAGCTCTTCCTCATCCACCTCTTAAATTAGCTCACCTTTCATTGAAAGTTACGCCTTTTTACCAGTTACTTCCATGGATGGGGTTTGAAGTCTCTCCCACTTGGTTTCATTTGATAACATAATGTTATTTTCTCATCTTGTGGAGCAGTCACCTATTGGGTAAGAGGGGGAGATTCATACTAGATGTTAGGGACATTGAAGCCATCATAATAGGTGGCATTTATTCCTCATCATAAGAATCTAGGCAAATGATCTCCATCTCTTCCCTAATTATGTTGTCCTTTTCTTGTGGTAACTCCTCTACTATTCCTATTTAACTATCCTTAGTTCAATAGTGGATGCTTGAACAAAAGGAGTTTATTCTTCTTCTTCTTCCTATATAAGATCTAGTATCTCTTCTAACTCTTTCTCTTGTTCTCTAGTAGTTGGTGTTTCACCCATCACTTTCTCTTACTCTTGTTGAGATGTCATCATAATAGATGGCTATTGGGGATCTTGACCTTGGTCTGCTAGTTGTTGGTAAGGCCTGACACTCTAGAAGTTAGAGGATCTCCATCCTCTTAGTGGTGGGATCTTGAATTTAGCTTGACTGAGTGTAATGGAGGGGTCATATTTTATCACCCTTAATAATAATTTGCTTAAGTCTACTACCACTACTCTTTCCTTTACTTCCTCAACATCCTTGGCATTAAGGAATAAAAAGTCATGGTGAAATGAATCATGTTTGTATGGGATGCCAAGGCTATGACTCTTTTATTTTACTCTCCAATGGGGGTCTAAATCCATATGGGGTAGAGTATCCAATGAATACAATCTCCTTGGATTCTTGACTTACCTAAAAAACCTCCTAAAAGTGTAATGCATCCTCTTAATAATGATATGGGAATTGTGGAAAGTACCTTTCTTGTTATTTATTATATCTTTATCTATACCATTCCATATTTAGAAGGAAATTTATTGTTTGACCACTCTATTAGGGATAAAATTGGGGAGCTGAAGACGATGTACCCTATGCCCAATAACCATGATGAATGTATAATTGAGGTAAAGTTAATAGTCACTCAAATTGGTGAGTGTTTTGACAATGCTGGGTGAAATACTAGTTAGTGGTGGCCATAAATGGCCATCCAAACCTAAGGGTAGAGATCCTATGCTATTATGGAAATGTTCCTAACATATGAATATATATGGATGAAGGTATACAAGTTACATATTCTATTATTGATAAAATTAGGGTTGAGACTCTATAGAACCCCATTATGCCTCTAAAATATTCCCATGACTATATCCAGGGGGTATGACATCATATAAAAATTTCCCCCTTGGGGTATTTTATCCTTTTGTAGAATTTTTTCATGTAGGTGGGCATTGATGACCTCCCCCAATGTATAGGTGTGCTCTGAAGTAATGAGCAGGTCCATAAAAAGTACCCATTCTAGATGAAAGAAGTGGATGTTAGGGTAGTTGAATAGTCAATTCAATAATGCCATTCTTATATAAATCCCCATATTGAATTGGGTGATAAGGATGGGATTCTTGGTATTTTCTTTGACATTAAACATCTCACCTAGGAGAATTCACTTCCCTAATGCTCACTCCACATTGTTGATTTTCTTCTAAGTGACTACAATATGTAAGTCAAATGTAACATTTAGAATAGGGAGACTTAAATACCTTATGATTACATTTCTATAGATTTATGCCATAATTGTGTTGTTTTCGACATAGTTTAGATAGCCAACATCTATAATTCTACCTTCAAAGAATAGGCCTCATAGAAAGTTTATACATGGTATGTCTTCTAATTTGGTGGCTACGTAGTGAAGTACCTATTGCTTGAATGGGAGCAAGTCTGCAATAAGTTATTTCTTATTTACTAAGATGTCCTCTTATAACATAAATGAATCATTATTGTCTATGACCTCCCATAGATTTGAGTAATTAAAATGAAGTCCGTTGAACATAGTTGCATAAAAAATTATGTCTAAGTATTCAATGGAGTCCTTGATAGAGAACCTAGAGGGTGCTGAGGCTACCTTATATAACCTGGACAAAGATGTAATTATTGTTGATGAATGTAATGTGATTCAATATTTTGAAAATGGTAGTTAAAAAATTGAATTATGTGAGTTTCAAGTCATTCTAGTCATCGCTAGGGATTTTGAGATTACTGGAGGCTAAGTTTACTCAAGCTCTTAAACATCAAATGAGATGAACTTAGTTGGGGGGCTTGATGTTATCAAATGAGATTAATATCCAATGTCTATGAGCTTGTCACCCTCATTTAATTTGAACTTAACCACCTAGCCCTAGTGTACATACCATGTAAGATGTTTGCTCATTTAGGGTGATACGATATTGCCTTTTCCACTTGACATTTATCATTTTATGGTTTAGTCGAGGGAGTCAAGATTTAACTTCAAGCCTAATAATATGATATGGTGAGCCCAATATTCATGTGAAAGACCCTAAAGAGAGAAATTCATTCATGCAAAAGACCATGGGAATAATTTTTGAAGATAAGTACTCATTAGAGAGATTGTCGTTTGGGAGGAAGTTGTCACATAAAAATTTCCCAAATGTAAACCTTTCAAATGAAAGCTTCCAAAGAATTTTTTTTAAAATAAAACCTCTCAAAGACCAAAGTTTTTGAAGTAAATATTTTGAAGACCAAAGTTCTCAAAGATAAGTCACCACATAGAAAGTTCCCAAATGTAAACCTTCTGAATGAAAGCTATTAAAGAGAAAGTTACTAATTGGAATAAACTAAAATAAATTTCATAAATGAATCTTCCTTAGGGAAAATCCTCTAAAGACCAAAATGTCAAAGACCAAAAGTATCCTCAATTTTGAATAAAAAATTTCAAAGAAGTGACTCAGAAGACCAAATTGTCAAAGACTAAGTTTTTAAAGACCAAAAGTATATGAATACCTATCATACATAGAATTTATTGTAAAATTTTCATTAATATATTAGTTTCAATAAGTCCTTTCAACATGGAAAATAGGTGTACCAAACATGATATGATGTTTGTAACATCAAGTTTATTCAACTAGTAAAAACCAACCTTATACACATACATAACCCAAATAATGAATAATTCCTTTAAAGGCAAAAGGGCAAGGTCCCCACTTTTCAAGAAAAATTAGAGGTGGGGTGTGTTGAATACAACAAATGGTGACTCATAGGGGTGAATACTCTCAAGTTTTCAAGAACCCAAAATCTCTAATTTTACAATCCCAATATAAACCATAAACCATGCTAAAAGAAATGATTAAATCATAACATGAAAGAGGCTCTTAATAATTCCATGCAACATATTAACTCCACTTGTAGCATAGACCTATGTGTAGGAAAGTGATATTCTTTCTTCCATATTAAAGGGATTTAGGCAAAGACATGGGGTGAGCTGTAGGTTTCATTCTGACTGGGCATTAGGTGTATCAACATTGGGGAGCTTGAGCATTGCTCTATTGCCAACTAGGCATCTATAGTCCCAATAGAGATACCTTTGATCACCTCTTCTCTCTTTCTTCATATTTTCCATGATGCATGATACATTTATCTTATTCATCATGTAGGCTTCTAATCCTCTTTGATTTTCTTTTAGAATTTTAGATTATGCCTTATATTTTTATTATACATATTATTTAATTTTTGAATGAAAGAGGGAAAAAGATAACCACCATGAGCTGGTCTTAGTAAAATTTTGGTTAATCAAAATGTCCCTATCAAATTTTACCCATGTCAATGGTTATTACCTCAAACAAGTATTAGAATTTTATGTGTATTTAACCCAAGGGGATAAGGAAAAATTTCTAAATTTGCACAGAATTATGGGAGTAGTTTTTACATACTTGGTGGAATCACTAGCTTTGTAACATAGCCTTGGCTAACTCTCTCATTGCTTGCCAAGATCAAGGATTTTGAACTACAAGACATGACACCCCCCGATTCAAGTTAGACTCAAAACACATAGGCCATTATTTTACTATATTAGGAGTGATCAACTATATTTTCAAGAAATCAAATAGAAACATTCCTAGAAATTAGGAAAACTACCTAAAACAAACCGCTAAACTAAGTAAAGTAAACTACCAAAAGCAAAATGGATAATATAAAAAGAAAGAAATAATCTAATGAAAGTAAATGACTAAAATTAGGAAGTTAGCTAATAAAGTAAATTTAACCTATTCCTACCTCTATCAGAACATTCGTGGTTACTCAAAGACCTCCCTAGATGGAGCAACCATGAAGTAATGCTTCAAAAACTATCCATTGATTGGATATGTAAAAATATTACCTTGGAGGTCTTTCAAATGAAACACATTGTTACCCAAGATCTTAGAGATTTGATAAGGTCCTATCCAAAATGGGGTGAACTTGTCATACATTCCTTTATTCTCATGGAATATGTCCTATAGTAGCACTAGGTTATAAATTATGAATGATTTAGATTTTGCTCTTTTATCAAACTATATTTTGACTATGTCTTGATGTTTGTTAAAGTTTTGTAATGCTTCATTCTTGGAATCTTCAACTTAAATGATATCCATCAATCTAGACTCTATTTTTTTGTTAGGATCCATGTATTCCTATATAGATTGATATGTTGGTAGCTTCAACATGATTGGGAATACTGGATATTTCCCATAAACTAGTAGATATGGTGAAGCTTTAAGGTCTTGTTACCAGGTTTAGTCTACCCATAGTGCACACTTTAGTAAGAGATGCCACTCTATAGTTTTATCTATGGCTAACTTCTTGATATAATCTATGAGGTTCTCATTGGTTGACTTAGCCAATCTATTCCCTTACAGGTAGTGATTGGAGGATGATATGATTGTTATTTGATTATCATGGGCCCATTTGGTAAACTCAATTGATTGAAATGCTGGCCCATTTTCATAAACCAAAGAAATAAGTGTGCCAAATTGGTTATGATATGATTTTCAAAGAAACCAATCACATCTTGAGCTCTTGAGTTCTTGGTGGCTGCCTCAGTCTATATAGTGCAATAATATGTATTAGTAAGCATAAATTTTTGCCCAATTAAGGAATTCGGTTTTATAACACCAATGAAATCTAAGCCCCATTGGGTGAAAGGCCTAACTTAAATCACTCATTATAATGACATTATTGCATGTACCTCTCTTTTTTCCAAAACTTAGAATTCATGGCACATCCTCACATGGAAGTGAGCATCCTTAAAGAGCATTGGCCAGTAATAACCCATTTTGAGTATTTTATGGGCTATGGTATTGTTAAATGGAGGTCCACTACCAATATTTTTATGCAACTTTTTAGGTTCTACTGAGCTTCTTCATGTGATACATATCTTAGATAGATGCCTTCATAGTTATTCCTATAGAGGATTCCTTTCCTGATCATATAATGAGTAGCTTTGAGTATTAATGCTTTATTTTTCTCTCTCTTGTGTTCTTGGGGGCATGTCCCTGTAGTATCCCAAATGGGGATATTTGATAAAACACTCTAAAATAATGATTTTTGATATATATGACCAATAATGACAAATCACATACATTAATAAGAAATTCTAAGTAACATCAAACCCAATCTATAATATCATCTCAAATTATAGAGATGATTATAATGATATACTAAAGGATACATAAACTAGAAGAAATTACTCACAATAACTCCTTACAACACACAACTCTTAATATGGAGAACCATACCAATAGATAATACATCTATTACATGAAATCTAAAATACAAACACACTGAGTCACTACAACAAGCTTATCACACTTATAACACTACTCCACTGAAAGACAACAACCCACACAAACTCTACACACTCCACTCTATATATGTATACAACCAACTAGGGTGGATCTCTCACCACCGAATCTAGCAACTCTGAATGAAGCCCAAGTGCAATTCCTAAATGGAATTACCAACACCAGCTAGGGAGAGTATCTCACCACTGAAACTAATTATCTTGAGAGCATTTTCATCCTCTAAGATTATCCACACTTTAAAGGATTTCATCCTTAAGAGAGGAAATAGTTGAACACAAATTCAAGATTACAAAATAGGGGGCTTTATTATTTCCAAGATGAATTACAAATGGGAGAGAGATCTCATTAAATAGAGAATGAATGAGATAGAGAGAGAGAGAAAGGAAATTCCATGAACAAGCAAAGAATTGTGCCCCTATCTAGTGGGATCACTATTAAGAAATAATGGTAAGTTTAGCACCTTATGAGAGAGTCAAAAACAATCTCCCACTTTAGACAAAGTTGCCTCCACTTCCACATGCTTCCATAATTACACCCCCACCTTCACATTTGATCCAACTCAACATAGTAAATCTTATTTCCCACTTTCCTAAGTACACACATAAGATTCCAAACATGTCACAAATCTCATTTTAATTATCTACACACTTTAAATCATGAATTTCATAATGAATTGCACCATACTTCTCCATTAAGTAATTTCCACCAAAATCAAACCTATGTGGCCAAAAAAGTGATTATTCTTGTCTCTCAAGTGGAGTGGTACACCCTATTCCAAGAATATGCACCTTGACCCCATGTGAGGACCCTCGTGGGCCATGCTAACTCATCTCCAAGCCACCTCACTACTACATCATCACCTGCATCACTCGTCATGCCACCATGAATAGTGATAGTGAATAGTGCTCCATGAATAGTACATATGAATAGTAACTTGGGAATAGTGTTGGAGAAATATGAGAATTAGCTGATTTTATCAAAACATAAAATTAATTACAAATGGGACATGACAAATCCTCCCTTACCAAAATTGCTTGTCCTCAAGCAATTACAAACCAATATGCTCAAAAATATTATGCCAAGGTATTACATCCAACTATAGGGACCATACAATCTAGAACCTGTACCTATCAAGTGATCCAACCTCTACCAAAGAGCATTGAAAGATACACTCTCCCTATCATCCAAAGTATCCTTGTGAAACTCATGTAAGTTGATCATCCTTGTGAAAAATATCTTAACCCCATGAGCAAAAATGTCAAGTAAATGTGGATGACTGACAAAACATGAATGTAAACCCTTAGAGGATCTATGATGCAAGGCATGATTATACACCCTTGAATTGAGTTAAGAAATATATATATGATTGTACCATTTTTTTGACTCTAAATGTTACCAAGATCCCAAATAAATCTCAATATCTTCCCACAATGTGTCCACTGCACCACTCTAATATTCATCTAAACTTCCACAACCAGGTTAGCATTCATAACATATTCAAAAACAATGGTTGTGAACTTATCAAAATGTTTCCCTTGTTCATGTCTAAGGATATCTCTTAGATCTCATATTATGCTATGTAGTAATCTTTGAACAAAAATATCTATGTGCTTGCTTGTATCAAAATTGTGCCCAAGATGGCCATACGTATGTGCAATATCATATGTTAATCCATGTAGTGATGACCCATGAGAAACCCTTCTAAGCATTGTATTATTTTTGAATTATCCTCCATACATCCAAGATCTTTTGGATATCAAAATATCATCAACATAAATGAAATCATAATTTATTACCCTTTCACCTCTCTAAAATGTGGTGAGTGTATTTTCAACCACATGATCCATTTCAAACTTTAAAAACATGTACATTAACCAAGAACTCAGATCCCATACCCTTAAACATACTTGGATCTTTTCCTTCTTGACATTGTAAAGTAGTCCTTTCCTAATTGGAATATTATCTCCATATAGACATTATTCATCACATAGGGGAAATATCATACCATGGTTGTCTGATAAGCTAGTAGCCGAGTCAAAACCAATATGTGAAGAGGAAGTTTTTGTTACTCCATCTAACATACCATGGACCTTGTATGAAACACTATGCATCTACCACTGCACTCATTGATGGATGTCAGATATGAAACCAACTAAATGAATATGAATTTATTTACCTAGATTCTAAAATGTCTCCTTACTACTTGCCTTGAGAGCACTATCTAATGCCTTGGTTATCTATATTTGATCCATGTGTTCTAACCATTGAACCCTATTATCATTCACCATATTTCACTTAAGCTCATCTAAAGTCAATCTAGATAATTTTATTATCCCTTTGTATGGAATAATGAAAACATTAGCAAAAATGATTTTGAACTTGGAAATACTATCTTGTATAGATATCAAAATACCATTTAGATTCCATATCATTATGCATTGATAATTTTGAGCCAAAAGATCTAACTGTACTCTTTTACCCTCATTAAGATGATGACAAAACTTAAATATATTAGTGATATCATTCCCATATATTGAGATGGGATTATAAGAGTGCTTACGAAATGCTTCACCAATCAACTCATCTTTGTGCTCATAATACACATGATCATGTAGCTCACCAAGATGCATGATATAAAAATATTTACATAACATGGTATGAATTTGATTTGCCTTCTTAAATTCTCCTTTATACATCCAATTTTTTTTGGAGATCAACATTTTATCAACATAAATGAAATAAAAATTTATTAACTCCTCATCCTTTGGATGAAAACAAGTTATTGAATAATCTTCTTTCTTGGAGTCCAACTCCAAAGTGAACTCACCCACAAATTGAATACCTTGCAAGCTCCATGTTTTGTTTATTAATTCAAAACTCATGATATAAAAGTCTTTTAAAATCTCTTGTTTGTTCAAAAGAATGAGTAATTTCCTTCCCATCATGATACTAATGATTTTAAGTATCTCCTCCTTCATGAATCTTGCAACTTGATTATAACTTGATACCCAAATCACTATAACAACTTTAGTCATAAAATATTGAACATTACAAAGGCACTTAATTTGCTTACCCACATCTATCATAAGGCTTATCATAGGGACTATCTCCATTTTCCCATCACTCATGATATTGTCTTCATTTGTGGTACTTAGATCCCATAATTGGTTTATAAACCTTTATATCATTTATCCTTCACAATGTGGTTAGGAAACACAACAAATTCTAAGTGATTTATCTTGGATTTCCCTTCCTTCCAAATAAAAAATATGGATAACTCAAGAGTAGTGCCATTGCCTCTATTTACTTTTACCCTCAGTAAATTATTTATATCCTATATGAAATAAAAATTTGGATATTGTAACAAAGAAGCCACTTGCCTTATACTACAAGTTGTATCCTTTACTCTATCACCCAATTTTACATGATTTACATGATGACAAAATTTATGTAGTGATAAAGGTAGAAGAAAATTTTAAATATGTTCATACCTTTGGCTAAAAATAAAATGCTCATCCTCATACATTTGGCTACAAATAGAATGCTCATCCTCATTTGCCAAAAGAGAGTTCGTTGAGATATCCTCAATACCTCCATTTTTGTGACTTAACACCTCCAACTTATATTTGACAAAAACATTCTCCTCAAATGTAAATCCATCCAAAATTATACTTGGAAAATCAATTCTACTTTGAAAATACTAAAATATAATTCTACTTTGAAAATCAATCAATGGCTCACCATTTAGAAGTTTGAGAGGTAGTGTAGGAATTGATGTATCTTCCTAAAACTGGGGATATTAATATTTGATAAGTGATGCCTCTTGATCCTTGACTTAAATAACATTTTATTCACATATACACTCATTATAAGTCACATAAACATCTTTAATTTCCAAAGAGGTTTTACTTTCAACTTCTCGCTCTTTGATTTGATTTGCATAAGTTGTCTCTTGATCATCACTAAACTAGAATCTATTTTCATTATGAGTGCACATCTACATTTTCCTAGACAACACTTTTCTAGAATAAACCTGGAAGTTACAAATCACTAAAAAGCAATTTTCCTTTTTTCAAATGATTTTTCAAAATTTCCATATTTTATTTCACCAACTTTGACAGTTCATGTGCCATAGGTGACACATCTTGATCCATTATCCAAATAGCCAACAAGAAAAACACCTTAAAAACATCATCAATCTCACCTGTAATCAAAGACATAATAAATTACATGGAATTTATGACTTTCTCTATATGAGATTCATCAACAACTATCCAAAATATGTGAAACATTTTAAAAATAATCCCATCACACCCCATATCTAACATGATGTAACATAATCTAAAATTTTCAAAATGCTCAAGAATTATTACCCTCTTGTCAAAGTATGGGCTTCTAATTTCATCCAACCCTTAGAAACTTTCAACTATCAACATGAAAATCTCCTTCATGATACTCCTACTATAAGGTCACCTAAGAATTGTTATCCTCATAATTTCATTAACACAAAAAGTAACTACAAGCCTTACTTCCTCATCTAGATGTATAAAAAGCTTTGGCCTAACGAAATAATTCACTAATAGAGAGATAACATATTGCATCCATTTTGAATTTGAATGATCTATCATAAGTAAACAAATATACACTTCTTTCAAAATGCAAAGAAGATCATCCTTTGATTGTGGTGGATGTTGAAGTCTCTTCCCTGTTGTATACCACTTCTTGCCCAAATATTCTTCACTGAAAGATGCCATGATTCACAACCTTTGACAATCTTTGAATGATGAATCCATTGTTGAAACTCAAAAAAAGTAAAAGATATGTAATACACAACCACACATGCTCACATTCTAGAAATATCATCGGCTATGATACCACTATAGTATCCCAAATGGGGATATTTGATAAAAAAACTCTAAAACACTAATTTTTGATATATATGATCAATAATGACAAATCACATACATTCACAAGAAATGATAAGTAACACCAAAACCAATCTACAATATTATCTCAAATTATAGATATGATTAAAATTCTATACAAAAGGATACATAAACTAAAATGAACTACTCATAGTAACTCCTTACAACACACAACTCTTGATATAGAGAACCTTACCAATAGATAATACATCTATTACATGAAATCTAAAATACAAACACATTGAGTCACTATAACAAGATTATCACACTTATAACACTTCTCCATTTAAATACTGCAACCCACACAAACTATACATTGTACTCTAAATCTATATATAACCAACTAGGGTGGATCTCTTACCACCAAATCTAGCAACTCTGAATGAAGCCCAAGTGTAATTCTTGGATGGAATTACCAACACCATCTAGGGAGGGTATCTCACCACCAAAACTAATTATCTTGAGAGGGTTATAGTCCTATAAGATTATCCATACTCTAAGGGATTTCATCCTTAAGAGAGGAAGAAGTTGAACACAAGTTCAAGATTACAAAATAAGCAGGGTTTATGATTTCTAAGATGAATTACAAATGGGAGAGAGCTCTCATTAAATAGAGAATGCATGAGAGAGAGAGAGAGAGGAAATTTCATAAACAAAAAAAGAATTGTACCCTTATCTAGTGGGATCATTATTGAGTACTAATGGTAAGCTTATCACCTTATGAGAGAGTCAAAATAAATCTCCCACTTTAGAAAAAGTTGCCTCCACTTCTACATGCTTCCATAATTGCACCCCACCTTCACATGTGATCCAAATCAACATAGTAAATCTTGTTTCCTAGTTTCTTAAGTACACACATAAGATTACAAACATGTCAAAACTCTCATTTAACTTTTTTTCACACTCTAAATCATGAATTCCACAAGGAATTGCAATATACTTCTCCACTATGTCATTTCTACCAAAAACAAACCCATGTGGTAAAAAAAGTGATTATTCTTGTCTCCCAAGTGGAGTGGTATGTCCCATTCCAAGAAAATGAACTTTGAACCCATGTGAGGACCCTCATGGACCATGTCACCTTATCCCCAAGCTACCTCACTATGACATCATCACCTTCATCACTTACCATGTCACCATGAATAGTGATTCATGAATAGTACCTATGAATAGTAACTTGGGAATAGTGTTTGTGATTAGTGTTAGAGAACTATGGGAATTATAAAATTTTACCATAACATAAAATTAATTTCAAAGGGGACATGATACTTCTAGTGATCAAGAACTAAATAATACATGAATACCAATCTTCTTGGGAAACCTGTATTTGACATACCTCTTTGATAGTGATGTGCAGTCTAGTTCAGTCATCAAATTAACAATGCCTTATCTTTTAATGATCTTGGCATGTTTAATTTTAATATCAAACTCTTAAAATTTCACCATCCATTTACCTCTATGATCTCCCAATTTGTTCTATCCCAATATAAGCATGACGATAGGGTCTAGTACTATGGTGATTGTCTTGTTTTGAAGGAAGTAGTACCTAAAGTTTTTAACTAATTTGACAAGGGTGAGGATTTTATTATCAATCAAGGAGTATCCAAGCTTAAAATATTTAAAATTTATGCTCATAAAAGTGATAATGTGTTTGATTTATTCTCTTTTCTACATAAACATGACAATAATGGTATGCTGTGAAGTAAATGAATACAAGAAATAGTCCTTAATGAAATCCAAAATTACCAACACTAGGGCCTAAAAAATAGACTTCTTTATGTATTGGAAAGAATTCTTAGCTTTAGGTGTACATTCTAGTTTGGCATCCTACTTTAGCATTGCATTCAGGGGCATGACAATCTCTATAAATCATGACATAAATTTCCTCACAAAATTTATCTTCCTAAAAGACTTGAGCTCCATTTTTCTGTTTGGAAACATTATTTTTGAAATCCCATAAATTTTATCTGGGTCAATGGTGATCTCATCTTTAGTAATAATGTGGCCCAGTATTTTTCCTTTGATAATTCCAAATATACTCTTCTTGGGGTTCAACAATATACCAAACTTCTTGCACCTTTCAAAAATGGACTGAAGATGGTCGATATGATCGAATTTATTTTAAAAGAAAATAGTGAGATCATCTATGTGTATGATTATGCACTTCTTATTAGTCCCTATAATTCATGATTCATTGCTCTTTAAAATTATCTCTAACATTGATTAGCCCAAATAACATTCATTTGTATGCACATATTCCCCATTTTGTTGTGAATACAATTTTCATCCTATCCTCTGATACTACCAGTACTTGATTATATTTTAAAAATCCATCTAAGAAAGACATCATTCTAGACCCACTCATAGTCTGAATAACTTCATATAATGAGGGTAGAGGATAATTATTTTTCTTGGAATCTTTATTCAGGTTCTTAAAATTGACACATAGTATGATTTCACCACTCTTCTTCCTAACCAGAACTAGATTTGCCACCCAAGTTGAATGCTTGATAGGAAAAAATATCCTAGTACTTAGCAAATTCTCTAATTTTATCTAGATCAATGGTTCCAAGATAGGATTAACTGGCCTTTGCCTTTGCTTAAATGGTTTATGATCAGGTTTGAGTGGAATTATATGGGTGATGACTTAGTGGAATTATATGGGTGATGACTTAGTGGATTGTATGGGTGATGAATTTAGAATTGAATATCCTCAAATTATCATAGGTCCATGTAATTACATATTTATACCTAATAATTAGTTCCTTAACCTTTTACCTTTCATTTAGTGTGTAACTTAATCCAATATTGATGAGGTGTGCATTCCTCTCATCCCCTATGTATTCTGAGCAGAATTCAAATTCATTAACCTTCAGATGCCATTGTAATTGTGCTTGAGGATCCATATCAAAGGGTCTTTCCAAGGTCACCATATTTAATGGGAGACTATTATCCTTTAGTTGGATAACACCCTCTTCATATAATTATTCATGGCACATATGGCCTCTTTCCTTTTCATCAATTATCTGAGACTTAAACTACCCTAAATTTGTTAAAAAATGAACAATCTACTAATCATCATCAAACACTTGAAAATTTTTGACATTTTTTGGTACTGAGGATAAGGTACCAATTCAATAATTTTTTTTTGCATTTTTACTCTAGTTGGGGTGCCAAATTTATTGCTGAAGTAGCTAGTAAATCTGTAGCCTAGTTTTATTCTCTTAGAATAGGCACTATGTTGAAAAATTCAAATGATTCAATTAGATCCTAGGATCTATGCTTGTATTTTTTTGAAAATGATAATTTGCATTGATATTTATTTCTGACCTTGTTGATCACAAGTTCAAAGTCTCCATATACTAGTAGTTCTTTGACATTGTGTTTGAAGATAAATTGTAATCCCATAATTAGGGCCTTATATTCTAATATATTATTGGTGCATGGGAATTAGAGCCTATATGCTACCAAAAAGATTCTATCCTTGTGGATTGACCAGCTTGATATCAACACTAGACCCTTGTTTGGATCTTGCTCCATCAAAATGGAGGGTCCATAATTTGGAAGGGCCCTAAGTTTCTTCTTACATTTCATGTCTCATAGCAAATTTATAAATTATAAGATTAGGGGATTCATAACTTAATTCTTCATTGAAAGTGTTGTACTCTATAATAAGATGCTTTATCTTAGGCTCTTGATCAATCTTGATCTAGTTGGTAATGCCTCTCTATAGTAGCCAAATATGAGAGAAATCTATGGAAAGATATCCATTTAACATCTTTGACCAATATCTACTCAGTAGCAACCCATATCCTTATAGAATATCCACTCTCAGTATGTTGATAGTCATTTTTACTCGAGGTTTTGAAGTAACCTAGATCCTTACATCATTAAGTTCTCCCAAAATAAGAACTATTATCTTGTCTAGTTGTGAGACAATCCTCTTGGATGGATTCAAGGTCAAACCAAGCTTCTAACAAATGGAATTTAGCATTACTATTGTTGAAGCCCCAGAATCTACCAAAAAATTATGTATATTCTTACCAAATACCTGAATAGTTAGTAAGAAAGGGGGAACCTTAGGCTTAATTTTGTATATAACATTTGTGTTGGCTATTTTAGACTTTTCTATAACAAACTTACCTATGAAAACTTCCATAAGAGCTCCTTATGCTCTATGATTTATGCCAGTTCATGAAGAGTAACATTGGCCTTGATCTTTTTCACATCCTCAATGATATTGTATCCTCCCTTATTTTGTTCCTCTCCATATTGAGGTTGATCATTCCATTTTGGGGGAGGAAGATTATTATAAACTTTAGGATTTGGGGGAATCACTATATCATTTGGAGGAGTAGAAGTGGTGAGAGGCTATCTATTCCTTATATTGTAATTATTCCTATTGAGATGTTAGAATTCTTACACCTCATCAGAATTATCCTCTAGAATATTATCATATTCATTAGGGAAGGAAGACTCATAGGTTTCAAAAACCATAGCTAAACTTGAAGGTCCATATTCATGAGGGAGATATTGAGGATTCATCATTTAATCTTGTCTAATCATTTCCATCAGAAAGATTTGAAAGGCTGCACATAATTCTACGTAGTCTAATTCCCCATGCTTTGATCTATTGTGAACCTTGCACCAATTGGACAAAACTGTCCACATGATATTAATTTCTAGTATCTTATTAGACTATTGCTTCTCTACATTGTTTATGGGCCTATCAAAAGGCCTATTGTATCTTTAGAATCTAGAATTATGATTATAATTTTGATTAGTGGTGTTACCCATCCTTTTCTAAATATTCAAGAAATCATTGCTCAGATTCTTAACCATTCTTTGTATACAATCCAATTCAGCTTTGGTAGAGTTAGAACCTTGAGCGACTACTACATTGGTGTGAACCTAATGTTGGTTTTGATGGTTTTATTGATAACCATTCCTTTGTGCTTGATTATTTAAGAACCTATAATTTTGATTTTTTGTTTATTGCATCATGGGAGGTAGAGTGTAAAACTAATTTTGGTTAAATGTAAAGGCATTTTGATTAGCATGTGGGATTGGATTCAAAGATGGGAGTCCATTATTGAACATTTGGCTTCCTAAATTTTTAGGACTGAGTTGTAGATTGAGCTACTTGTTGATATTAATCACTTCCTAGAATGCCAAAGCTAAAGTATTAATGGTGGCACTCTTTGTAATAACATTGCAATAATGGGATCCATGGCGTTCTTGTATGTTTTGAGCATCAAATTTGCATCTAGATTATATTGGGTGTTCATACTGGTGAAGACCTAATATACTAGACTTCTATTAGTTACTTATCTAAATTATGCAATGAACATATTTTGACACTCATTCTATGAGGTGATAAAAGTTTCTTGTAAATTAAGATACCAATCATAAGAAGAATCTTGTAGAGTAAATGGATGAATCCTACATGCAACATCCTCATGGATGAAATTTATTAATCTAAGAGTAGCCTTGAAATATTTGATGTTTTATTCTATTATCCTATCATTTGAGGGGGATAAGGTAGGCAAATACTTTTCTATATTCCTTGGTAGATCATGTTGGTCCGTAGGGATGACAATAGTGGATCTAACTAACCAAGGTTGAGCCATATGAGGATTGATAATTAGGATGTTTCTAATAGGGGAAGGTGTCCTCGCTCGATGTACATGAAGGATGATAGGTATGGGTCTAGGTCTCTTCAAATTTGATAATGGTGAAACCAAAAGGCTAGTTTGGGCCCTCTACCTTCTTAATATCCTAGGTATCTCTAGTGTATCTCTATGTAGTGACTAACCTCTATTATTGAGAAAATACACAAGTGTTCCCTCCTTCGAATGCCAATTTTTACTATTCGTGGGTTTTATCCACACTATAAAAGGTTAAACAAGGCATCATATAAAATTTTGGGATCTCTATGGAACAAGGTTCTACTCCAAGGCATGAGTTACAAGTATGTAGTTACAATAACTAGGTGATGGAATAGTAAGTTGAGCTTATGCATTGTTTAACCAAGTTTTGTGGATGGATGTGTGGAATCTAATATAAAGTAATCACTAGGTGAGTTGGATGGGTGGATAATTATTCCAATATGGGTAGATATCATAGAAACTCAAAAAGGGAGAGAAGGGTAAGGCAAAAAAGAAGCTTTTATATTACTAAAAGGTCACTTCTAAGACTATTTCCTAGGTGGACAAGTATCTCCAAGACCAATATTTATTGCTTACTACTATTGCACACTTACAAACAAAATATGGTTAAGAGTCTGGGATAATGAATATAGGATGATTAGTGATCTCAGCTAAAGGTTGTTCTCATTAGGCTTGTTGTTGCATACCCTTATTTGAGAGATTATAGTTCAAACCAAAAAGTTGTCTAAGGTAGTTATGACTCATGCCCAGATGACTATAGCAAAAGAAATACATCTTCATACCTTGGATTATCAATTCAATCTATACTAACTGCTCAAACCAATGAAATTTACTTATCCTCAATTATTGTTGCACATGTAAGATTGAAATTCACTAATTAAAATAATTTGATTCATTCATAGCATTAACATAATTTAGAATTATTGAATTAATATATACAAAGAAACCTAAATTTCATTAACATATAAAGGGAAGAAGAAAGAACAAACACAGTTACATGAACATCAATATCTTGATCTCTTTTTATATATTGCTCCAAAAATTCCACCTCTAAAAATAGGGATTTACATGTATATAAAGAACTTTGGGAAGGGGTCATCTCATCCTCCAAGGATAAAAAACTTTCATTACATCATGAATGACTATATCATAAGTCTTAATTGTATGTTATAACTTATAGATGTATCAAACATGTAATGTGTGCATGTTGGCAAAAAATAATTTGTTTAATTACAAAATGGATGTAACCAAAACTTAACTGTTCAATTGTAAATGTTACATGAAAAATTATACAAAAATAGCCTTTGACTTAGGCTAAATTAGTTCCTACTTAACACTTTTTAAATATGTTGTTGGTGTTGCAATTGTGCCTGTTGTTGTAGATGTGATGACTAGAGATGTACTTGGGAATGCACTTGTTGCTTCAACTAAAGTTATAGTTATAACTAAAATGTGAGGTAGTGTTGATGTAATTGTTAAGCTAGAAGGGGCTAAAGTTGATGATAGTGTTGTAACTAGCACTGTAGATGGGGTCTAAGGAATGAAATTGACAAGTGGTGCTGACGCTGCTTTATTCTTTATATCTAACTCTTGATAATAATTATATGCCTTAGCATGTTGCATGAGAATTAAGTTCATATCAATAAGATGAGTAATGGTTACCCTTCTTAATCATTCCATTAGCCTTGCATGATCTATCTTAGTGGCTCAAAAACTAACCAAAAAGACCTCTACTTCTGTTGCCTTCCTCCTTGTACTTAGCTTTGAATTAATGTCCTCTAGGCTTAGTCCTTGCAAACTATATTTGAAACCATATAAAACTTATTGAATCATCTGATCAAAAGTGGTCTAGGCTACCATCTTCCTTGTGTTATCTCAAACTCCCATTAATTCAAGCTCACCCAAAATTTGTGCTACTTGCTTTTCCTATTATACAAGCTTATTCACCAAAACATCAAAAGTAGACACCCAATCTTGAGCCTCCTAAGTTATGATGATATCTAAATTCAATGCATTATCTACCTCCAAATGGGTCATCAGATATAGGTTGTTAAATGCCTCATTAGGGGTATACAATACCAAGAAATTGAATTTATTTTCATCTTCTCTAAGAATCTTAAACTATTTTGTTATTGAATTTACATGCATAACTAATTGGAATCTCAAAGAATGAATTATATCCAAAATTTCATACAACTTAAGTGCTGCATTTTGTACATCCTGCTCTATACCAGAGGGAACTCGTATCACCTGGTACTGACTGCACTTTAAGAGTTTCCAAATCTTCTTCCAAATCTTTTTTGGCCAACTCTATTCCTTTATGGATGACCAATACTACCTCAATATGGGTCTCCATATAGGACTTGAGGTCTTCAATGTATGGGGACTAACCCTTATTCCTATCTTGCCTTTTTGAAAGAGAATACATCTCTTCTCTTTCTTCCAAGATCATGCATCTTCCATTACTATCCTCAATTTCTTTTTCTTTACCCTTTACACTAAGGTTGTGGCTTTGTCAAAGAGTGATATTATAGTGGGAAGCTCAGTGATATTTAGATTGGGCCTCTTAGAAGCTGAGGCTACTAACTATTTGGCCTAGTTTGGAAGAGTGAACTTTGAAGGATCTAATAGTTGGGATTCTATTTATGCATGATCCTTAGGCTTAGGTTCAAGCTCAATAGAGGGTTTGGGCATCAAGGGATAAATTATTTTAGACCAATTTATGTTCCTAAATTATGGAATGGGGTGCAAAAAGTAGACTAGTTTCATTTTTGGGGTCCTCTTAGTTGTTAATACTAGCATGGTCTAAACTGGTCTAAAAGAAGACAATGGTGAACCTAATTAGGTAGAGGAGGAAACTATTTGAGTGATGGGTTCGCTAGTTTCTATATCAATATAGGTGGATATTTCAAGAGTTGAGCAAAGGTAGCTAGGATGGAAAGAATAATGGTTGAAAGAATAAAGACTAAAGGAGTGGAGACTATAAGGGCAATGGTTGGAGAAGTAGGAGTGACAATTGGAAGAGTAGAGGTGGGAGAAATGAAAAAAGTTCCAACAGAGAGTGATTGCATAGGAATGAAAGTGGATAAAACTATGAAAGGCATGGTAGAAGTAACTGATAATGACATTAGAGAAGAAAGGCCTAGGGGATAGTAAAACAAGCATCTTTACTAGATTGATCACTGATGAGGGGTGATTTTATTTTTAGTGCTTGAAATCTCAAGACCTTAGCTTAATATAGATCTTCCTCATCCACCTATTGACTTGGCTTTTCTTCCACTAAAGGGTGTGCCTATTTTCTAGTTAATTTCATGGATGGGGTCTGAGGTTTCTCCCTCTTGGTTTTCTTTTATAGCACAATGTTATTTTCTTAGCTTGTGAAGCAATCACCTATTGGGTAAGAGGGGGTGAGTCATACTAGATGTTAGGGATATTGAATCCACCATAATAGGTTCCATTTCTTCCTTATTATAATAATCTAAGAAAATGATCTCCATCTCTTCCATGCTTGTGCTAGCCTTTTCTTATGTTAACTCCTTTGTAAATTCTTATTTAACTCTCCTTAGTTCAACATTGGATGTTTAAACTGAAGGAGTATATTCTTCTTCCTCATGTGTAGTAGCTAATATATCTTATATCTCTTGATCTTGTTATCCAATAGTTGGTATTTCCCCCATCACTTGATTTTGCTTTTGTTGAGCTATCATCATAATAAATGGCTATTGGGGATCTTGACCTTGGTCTGCTGGCTGTTAGTAAGGCCTTCCACTCTAGAAATTAGAGGATCTCCATCCTCCTGGTGGTGGTATCCTAAATTTATCTTGAATAAGTGTAAGGGAAGGGTTAGATTGTATCACTCTCAATAAGTCTTTGCTTAAGCCTTCTACCCCTACTCTTTCCTTTACTTCCTCAACATCCTTGGCATTAAGGAATAGGAAGTCATGGCAAAATGGTTCATGTTTTTATGGGATGCTAAGGTTGTGAATCTTTTTTTTTTACTCTCCCTTGGGGGTCTAAATCTCAATGGGTAAGAGTATCCAATGAATAAGGTTTCCTTACATTCTTGACTTACCTAAAATGCCTCCTGAAAGTGTATTACATCCTCCCAATAGTGATATGGGAGTCATGAAAAGTGACTTTCTTTTTCTTTATCATATCTTCATTAATACCATTCCATATTTGGAAGGCAATTTCTTTAGGGACAAACTTTGGGAACTAAAGAGGGTTTACCCTATGCCCAACAACCATGATGACTGTATAATCGAGGTAGAGCCAATAGTCACCAAATTAGTGGGTGTTTTGGTAATTCTAGCTGAAAACCTAGCTAGAGGCTAGACATGAAAGGCCATCCAAACTTGAGGGTAGAGGTCTTATGCTATTCTAAAAATGTTCCTAACATAAACATATATGTGGATGAATGTATAGAAATCACATATTCTATTCTTGATAAAATTAGGGTTGAGACTCTATAGAACCCTATTATGCCTATAAATCATTCCCATGACTACATCCAAGAGGTATAACATCATATAGAAATTTTCCCCTTGGGGCCTCTTGTCCTTGTGCAAAATTTGTTCATGTAGGTGGTCACTGATGATATTCCCTAATGCGTAAGTGTGCTCTAAAGTAATGAGCCGGTCCAATAGGATTACCCATTATAAATGCATGAAGTGGATGCTAGGTTAGCTAAAGAGTTGGTTTAACAATTCCATGCCTATGTGAATCCCTGTCCTAAATTGAGCGATATTAATGATATTCTTGGTATGTTCTTCGATAATGAATGTCTCACCTGGGAGAATCCACTTCCCTAATGCTTGATCCACATTATTTATTTTCTTCCAAGTGACTATAATATTTAACTTGAATGTAACATATGGAATAGGGAGACTTAAATACCTCATGATTGTGTCTTTGGAGATGTATGCCACAACTTTTTTATTTTTGATGTAGTGAAGATAACCACCATTTTTAATTTTGCCTTCAAAGAACAAACTCATAGCAAGTCTATACATGGCATGATTTTTGATTTGGTAGTTGTGTAGTGAAGGGCCTATCACTTGAATGGGAGTAGGTCCTATTAATGTATGTTCCTATTTTTGATATTATGGAATTTATGTCAAAGTCAAGATGGAGGTCATTAATGTCAAATTCAAAGTTGATGTCATGCATGTTGAAGTGGTATGTGACAAAGAGTCTTATGATAAGAGAGCATTTGAAGAAAACCTATTGTCTCTTTATTGAGAGAGAATTTAAAGGCAACCTAGTAACTTTTTAAAGGTTTATGACATGTTTCAAGATCAAGATATAAGGTAAGCATACTATTGAAGTACTAAGTGTCTTGAGAAGCCTAGTCTAGCCTTATGAGAAGGTGTATGCATAAATCATAGTAAAATCTTGGTGAATTATGATAGTATAGGAATGAGAGAGTGTATAAAGTTGTATAATCATGAGAAAGAGGCAAAACAAATTTTAGTAGAGTTCCAAAGACAATTTTGAGGCTTAGTCCTTGCATGAAGAGACCTAGTGAGAAGGCATAAGTCTGGTAGCATGTTGAGGTGAGTAGTATAAGGATTATGATAATAATATTGGTAGTGTGTAAGAATATTATGAGGTCATATAACATGATAATTAAGTTTTGAGATCAATATAAGAGGTTTCAAGGTGTGCTCAAGGTCTAAGTATGCTTACAAGTTTAGGTCTAGTATGCAAAGAGACCTAGTATGGCTTAATAAGGGGTCAAGATAATTTTACAAGGTGATAGAGATAATGAAAGAATTTTAAAAGGTGTGAGATGTCGTGTGAAGTATTTTTACCAAGTATAAGGTAATAAACTAAAGGAAAAAGCATGAAATTTGGTTTTGACGTCTTCTATGTGCATAAGATGAAGTATAGTAGACTCGAGAAGAATTTTATTATACTCGTTGGTATGTAAAAAATTTAAATGAGGATAAAATCATATCATGGTAGTTTTTGAAGGTTAATAGATCAAATTTCCTAGCATTGGTTTTGGATTTGAGGGGCAATCCTTTATGAAAGATTGCTAAGAATGGAAGGCAGTTCAAACCCTCCTAAAACCTTCATAATGACCCAATATGAAATATATTGTTGGAAATGGATTAGAATGGATTGGATGAACTAGTTTTATGGTTGGATCATGTAGAGGATTATCTCAATTTTCTCTATGTGGAATTATTCTTTTATAAGAGTGAGTGGAAGCTATAGGGAAACCCCTTGTTTCTCAAATTTTTGATGTAACAGGTAGAGTTGACTAGGTCAAAACATGTAAATAATTAGAGGATGATGTGTGAGACTTTTTTTTTCCCATATAATTTTATAATCAATTTTTATACTTTAATTCTGCTAAACTAGTCATGGAAGCTGGTCTATCACTAAAAAAGCCTAATAAGCAAGACAATGAGAAAACTAGGCAAAAGTGAGAATGAGATTAAGGATGGGTTAAAGTGGATTAGGGATGGATAAAAATGCCTGGGGTGATTATTAAATATATATATCATATTTTACCCTTGAATATAATATTTTTTGAAGCTCATATAAAAGCAAAAAGTTGTTCTCAAAGTGACCTATCTAACATAGTGAGTTCTGTGTAGGGTGAAGACATAAGATTGGTCTGTAAGACAAATATTGATATCAAAACATGTAACATATATATTTAAATATGTAATAAGGATTTTTAATTATAATTTAAACCCATTTTAAGTTCATAAAATTTTCACACAGGTGTTCTAAGTTTTGGTTTTCATGACTATGTTTTTAGAGTTACAAGCAGTTTTTTGTGTGTGAGTGAGAATGATGTTCCTAAGTATTTTTACATAGATTTAAAGAATATAACAAAAATGAAGTTGTTATATAGGTATAATATGTTATTTTTTATTTATTTTTATGCATGATAAAATCCTATAAATGTGTGAAAAGTTAAAGGCTCTTGATTAGGTTTTTGAAACCTATATGCAGTTCTGAGTGAGCAGATGAAGATGATTTTTTCAAGGTATTTTGACCTATATTGTGAAATTTAATAGAATTGAGTATTAAAATTAGGTTATGAAGGTTATATAAATTTTATTTTTTTATTTATTTACATGGTAAAGTTGAGTGTATGCTTCAGATTTGGAAGATAGACTTTCTAGCAATGAGAAGGCCTAATTGCGAGTAGACCTAATTGTGTGGTTCAAGGAGTGAAATGAGATAAATGGTGTTGGGGACATAAGGTAAGATTATAATGGGTATAATTAAATAATTTATGAAGTTTTTAATTCATTTTTTAAGTCTTAATATGTTCCAAGATGGTCAAAGTGAAATGTATGCCTTAAGAAGGCCTAATTGCATTAGGTCTCTATTAGGCCTAATGGTGGTTTTGGTCCCTATGGTTTTGACTGACCTATGGAGTGGTTGTTTCACTTATGAAACCTGTTTTTTATATATTAAAATGGTGATACAAGTATGGACATGTTTTTTTTGACCAATATGGGTAAGATTAAGAGTCAAGTATAAAGAGAAGGTCTAATAAGCCTAATTTGACTAGGTAGTATATTGAGGATATGAGTGAATGATATAGAGTTTTGGAAACTAGGTAAAGTGATTGAATACCATAAAAGAGATATGATGAATATTTAATTAATATATAACTATGTTTTTATAGGTGATGAGCAAGGTCATAGGACCTAATTCTATCAAGGAAAGGGCTAGTTGAGCAAGAAGGCCTAATAGGCTGTTTGAGAGAGATAGAAGAGTGAGAAGAGAAAAAAAAGGTGATAATATTAATTTGAGTGAGAAATATGTATATAAATGTGATTATAGGTTCTATGTGACTAATTTTTTTCTAAGTCACCTAGGGGGTTGGTGCCTTCTTGCAAGTTGGTGCTTGCTAAAAGACTAGTTGAGTTGGTGCTTGACTAGTGAGGGGTTGGTGCTATTTACGGTGTTAGTGCCTCAATAAATATTGATTAATTACTTATAGTAATATATTACAAGATGTGTTTTAGTGGGTTTTATTCCAATTTAGGGTTTTTCACATATCTCTTGTGTTATGATGTTGAATGCTTTTATATTTGTGTTTCTCTACGTTTTTGCTATTTCATTCAGAAGAAAAAGAAACTAAAGTTAAAGGTCAGAGGTTTTTACGTTACCCGAATTAAGTTACACACGTTATCTAAGAATTGTAGGAGCTCTTCTTTGGCTATGGAGGAAACACTTGTAGAGAGAAAGAAACTCAAACAAAGAAAATGTTAGACAAAGATATGGTGGACTGCCAAGCTATATGCTCGGTCCCAGAAGTGTAAAAACTTCCTTAAGGGATGACAGTCCACTATTTGATGAAAAGAGTGTTGTATAAAGAAAATTGTGAAAGACTAAGAAAGAGAAATAAAGATAACACGTACCTATTCTCTGCAATCAGTCTGTCACAGTCATTGACGTCGATAGTCCTACCGAGGTCAGTTGGTTAATGATGCCGATGTCAGTTATGCTGTCAATTTCGGTAGGGGAAATGGGCCTTAGATAGGTTTTAGCATTATGTCTATGGTCGACAGAAGAGTCTGGAAGCTTAAAGGTTTGTGTAGGGTTACAGGACAGTGAATAGGGTCTAAGAAGGGGTAAAGGTCAGGGATAGGTATGAGAAGAGGATAAGAATAAGAGGAAGGCTTTTCAGCCTCTCCATGAAATCAGTCTGGTTGATGGTATTTAGAAATAGTAAATAGAAACTAATTACTAATGTATTATAAATTACCTAAATGAGATAGAAGAATACTTAGCTCTTGGTGAAGAACCAGAGGTGTGAGAATGCTTATTCCTGTTGTGGCTGATGTCGAGGTCCTCATACAATGTTCTAATCGAATCTAGGGTGACTTACGTAGAGTTTTTATAGCTAGGGGAGCGTTAGTCAAATTTTGATGATTGGTCTCAGAGTGTGTGCATCGATATGCAAGAGTCTGGGGCCAGAGGGATAACTCAATGTTAGAACTCAGTTTATGTAACTGATGTCAGCGATACTGCTAGCGTCGACTGACAGTTGATCAATGTCAATAGATAGAAAATGGCTAAAAGGGATATTTTTAGCCATTTGTCCATTTCTCCATCCGCCAAGTGCATTTACCATTGGAGAATGGTCAAAAGATGGGTTTATTAGGCATGAGAGTTAGTTAATAGGTTAGGATGGAGTGAGAATAGGCCATGCTTTAGATGACCTAGTCTCAAGATGACTCATAAGGTAAGAAATGGTCTTAGGGCGAGGTGTCTAGGTGAGGTGTCCAAGGTGAGGTGTCTAGGTGAGGTCATTAATTTAAGATAAGTAATTTATTTTAAATTAATAAAGTGTGTAAGTGGTTAGAAGGGTACCAAGGGGGGGTCGACACAATATTGGTGTCTACATATGCCCCCTTTTGTCTTGTGGTTTGTCTTGATGAACTACAAGACAAAAATAGATGTTGTTTGCCCCAGGTAGGGGATGAGGTATTCCCCGTCAAAGTGGGAGTCAAGAGAAGGGAATCCAAAATTGGGTGCTAATTTGATAGGTAGTGGATGGGTAGGGTGAAGTTTGAGTGTGAACGCTACAATAGTTGAGATTGCACGTATACCACTTCATGTGATAGGTAGGTCAAATTATTACAGGTAAGGTCAAGGAGCACTAAAATTGAAGTAACTAGTCCCCATCTTATTAGTGGTAGCTGATTGGGTTAAATGATCAAAGCTATAACTCTAATGGTTGAGGAAGACTAAAATCAAACTAATCGGTCCCCAACTTTTTGTTTGTAGCTGATTGGGCTAGATCGATCAAAGCTATAGCTCCAATGGTCGTCATGTTCCAAGTATCTAGGCTAAGAAGTGCTCCTAGAAAACACAAAAATGTCACAAATATTGGGGATCAACTTGGTTGTGATCTGACAATACGTGTGAGGGTCATGGACAATTTGTTAACTATTCATGAGGTAGCATATATGCAATCAAAACAACCAAGGTAAAGTTGTCTCGAAAGTGGTCGTGGTCTGAGGAGATAGTCATGATCTCCAAGGTCATTGGTCGAGTCAGTCTGAGATATAAGTGATCTCAATTGTTGTTTGTTGTGGTTAGGGAGATGTATGTGATCTCTAATGTGTCCCATGAGAAGTCTAAGGTGGCTTCTATAGTGTTAGGGCTAATTGTTTGGTCATGATTTTGGGCTGGTAAAGATGGTCCATTAGGCAAATGAACCAATGAATGGCTGAGCTAACCTCAGAAGACCCCATGTCAACTGAGTGTTGCCTACATAGCCCCTATTTCAAGGGCCTCAAGCCAATGTAGTTCTCCCTAAAAGGGAAGAAGAGGGTAGGTTATGGATTGGTTTTGACTAGGTTAAGTCATGGTTAAAGGTTATATGGTTGGTCCATTAGGTAGACGAATGAATGAATGGCTGAGCTAACCTCAGAAGACCCCATGTCAGCTGAGTGCTACCTACATAGCCCATGTTTTAAGGGCCTCAGGTCAATGTAGTTCTCCCCAAAAAGGGAGGAAGAGTCAAAGAGGTTGTTAGTTGTTTTAGTTATATTTTAAATGATGAAGGTATGATGATGTTACAGCCTTTTCCATATTGTGTGATGGTGTATGCTGTAACATAGGTTATGTGGTTTTTCATCCTTAGCAATTTTCCATATTAGTGATGGTGTATGCTAAAAATGAAATGAGTTTATTTATGCTTTAGTAGGTTTCCATATTGGTAATGGCTTATGCTTGACATAAATTGCGTGTGGTTGATAATTGTTTTGGTTAGGTTTGAAATGATGAGTGTATGATGATGTTACAGCCTTTTCCATATTGTGTGATGGTGTATGCTGTAACATGGGTTATGTGGTTTTTCATCCTTAGCACTTTTCCATATTAGTGATGGTGTACGCTAAAAATGAAATGAGATTATTTATGTTTCAGCAAGTTTCCATATTGGTGATGGTATATGCTTGACATAGATTGTGTTTGGTTGATAGTTTCCATGTGTATTGTTTTCCATAGAAACTAGTGTGAATGGGCTATGATAATTTATATAACACAAATTGGTATTTGAATTAAATAAATCATGATGTTATGTCAGTGGTAGAAAATGTTTTGGTTTGGTTGGTTGTATGTGACGAAGGTGTGTAAGAAGTGAAAGGCATTTTGCTTTTTTATAGACAAGGACCATAATGATAACACAAATACAGTTTTCGGAAATAAAAGCCCCGTTCATGCATTATGCTATTGACCATTGGTTTGTGTTAGAAAAGTACTCTAATCACTTGATGGTACGTGAGATCAAAGTCCCTTGGGTATGTTGAAGTAATAGGTTTGATTATGTGATATGTGAGGATAGCGTAACCCTTTTTAGCAGGGATAACTTTGCCCCTTTTATAGGTGACCCTGAGAACGACTATAGGCAAGTCCATGACTTAATAGTTTGTCAGTCAGTGGTTTTTTTTTGGTAGACTGATCAATGTGGGAAGTCTACTTGGGGATGTTGTCTTGTTTTGTGGTCATGTGAAGCTGATCAGTGTGGGAAGCTTCTGAGAGGGTGATATTTGTAGCAAAATTTTGGCATAGCCATCCTTCGAGGGAATGGTCTATGTTTTGAATTGTATTTTGATGTCTTTGAATAGCTATCCTTTAAGGGATTAGTTTATTAGTTATAGTAATAATGTAGCTATCCTTCAAGGGAGCAGTCTACATTTATAGTTTATGGCCTTTTGTTAGGCATCCCAGTTTTATGTTTTGTTTGTTGACTAAACTTTTAGTCATGGACTAGACTATAGAGGTTTAGGGGTTTCCCTTTTATTAGGACAAAGTATTTTAATGCTTAAAAAAGGGTTAACTAATGTTTTTAGGAAAAAAAGGGTTGAAAGGAATATGAATGAGGATGACTAAAGGTTGCTCAAGGGACGAGCTCAAGTTAAACATAAAGTGAATGATTACTTGATTAACAATAGCATGGTCACAGATGTAAGGCATTAAGGGGCTCAGGTTCTAGCTGGCCTTCAAGAGAAAATAGATGATAAGTTCTTGATCCATACTTGTGTGTTATTATGTAAGGTCTGAGCCAATTAGGAGCAAACTTGCCTCGTTTGATTCTTTCCATATTGGTCATGTGTTGGTTTTCTTTAAGGATGAGATCTCTGATTTTAAAATCTCACTCTTTCAAATTTTTGTTATAGGCATGGTTGATGCAATCTTGGTAGATATGGAGATGATTAAGAGGTTGGTTGATGCTTGGTTGAGGTCGCAATAGTTAGTACAAAGTCAAATTCCCCCAGTTGCTTTTGTGATAAGGACAATGTTTGACACCCATTGCAGATAATCAATAGGTTGGATAAATAAGATGGAGAGAAGATGTTGAAGCTCCTCTTTGACAAGGAGTGAAATGTGAGGATGCATCTTGTGAAGCTTTTCCCTGACAGGGTTAGTTTAAGAGGGCGAGATCCTGATCTTCCAAGTTGTACTCTGGAATCTCAGAATCAGTAAAGGTGATGGCGGTAACGGTTGGTAATGATTTGACTAAAGCAGCCAATGGTTGGGGGTCCTCAAGTTGGACATCCACTACTTGTAAAGCTTTAATCAAGGTTTGGTGATGTTGTGGAGAGCTTTGAATTAGGTCATACAAAGATGTCTTCACAGGGGTTTGGTGAAGTTGTTTCACCATGGAGTCACGAATTGCCCCAAAAGATGTTGGTTGAGATGTGACCACAATAGGAATCTTGAGTTTTAGTGGTTGAGAAGGCTTGGTGAATGGATATGTCCAAGGAATAGAAACTCGCTCTTTTCCTTTATCCTTTAGAGTTTGGGACATGGTGGCCACATTAATTGTGTTGATTTCAAATATAGGGGGAGAAAGTGGTAGAGGGACCACAGTTTGATGATGGGATCCCGATGAAGGTGAGGAGGTTTGGGAGGCATGGGATGGTGTTAATAGTTTGTCAAAGGGGTCCTTAATGAGAAGGGTGCCTTGTTTTAGGTGTTGGTGAATGAAAACTTTAAGAGCGCAACAACGCTCAGTATCATGCCCAAGTGTGCGATGATACGCACATATTTTAGTGTCGTTGAACCAAGATGGTTTTGATCCAAAAGGTTGGTATGGATTAATGGGTGGGAGAACGATGCTAAAAGATTGCAACAATCGATGCAACAATGAAGCATATGACCCCACTAATAGGTTTGCACTTGTTGTTGCAGTAGGGGTTGACAACTTCTATTTAGGAGTTGTAGGAAGAGTTTTTTGTACCACATTTTTGGTTGGTGGTGTGGCCACACGTGTAGTTGACACTTTCTTGATGAGAGGTGTCAAATTTTTTGGAGGAAGTATGTTTTTGATGGGTAGAGGGAGTAATGGAGGTAGTTTGTTTTTGTGAGGTGTTGGAATAGGGAGCAATCCTGTTAAAGTGGAAGGATATGGACCCAAGATAGAGGGCAATGGTGAAGGTGGGGGAGTTTTTTGTACCACCTTTTTGGTTTGGGGAGGAATAGACTGACGTGGTTTAGCAGCCTTCTTTGGTTTGGTGTGAGGACCACTATTGTGTGGGGCGAGGTTCAAATCTAACTTCACTTGTGGGTGAGTAAGGTTTGATACTGGGTGAACACTGAGAGATTTAATTTGTTTCAGCATGGTGGACGCCTGTGAGAGTTTGGGTTCTGACATGGAACGTTGAGCTTCTAATGATTTAGAGGTGGAAACCCGATCCTCATCAGAGACTTTGGGGTGAATTGTCACAAAAGGATTGGCAATATAAAGTGAAGCAAAATGTGTAAGATAAGGAGCCTTAAGTCACTCCCATGGCGCCTCATGCTTTAGGTTCCTAGAATGGAGAAATCCTAAGTTTTCTACCAATCGAGAGAAGGGTTTAGGTGATGTCATGTGAGGTCTTATAGTTAGTCTATTAGAGGATTTGGGTGATAGCGAGAGTGGAAATGTGTTGGACGTAGTAATCACAGGCCAAAGGTGAGAGAAAACCGTCATCGAATCTTCTTCAGCCAAAGTGGGTGAAGTGGCGAGTTCTTCTCTCAGTGGAGAAGGGATTGGAGAATTTGGCTCTTCTAGAGGATAGAGCACAGGAATGATCGTGCCTTCCACGTGTGGTCTAGGAGTGGGGAAAGTATGATCCTCCATTGGTGATAAGAAGGATGAGGGCAAGGCCACCAGTGTTGGTGCCATCAAAGCATCCTCTAATGTGGGAGAGGTGAAAGTAGATTCTCCTACATGTGAAAGGGGGGTGGATGGAGGATTATCCTCCATCGGTGGAGGACAAATAGGAGAGGAAGGTTCCTATAAAGGGTGAAGTAGAGGGATTATGGCCCCTTCTACATGAGGGCATGGGGTATGAATGGTAACTTCTTCCAATGGTAGAATAAGAGGGAAGGTGGGGGCAAGAAGAACTGGTAATGTAGTATCCTCACAAGGTAGAAGAATGGGAAGAGGAGGTGTTTGATGTCATGGGGGTGATATGGGTAGAATAGGCTCTTCTACCCATGGTGGAGAAATGGGTTGACCAATCTCTTCAGACTGTGGGAGAGGTTGGTTAGGAATAAAAGGAAAAAACATGTCGACCGTGCGTATATTGCACTCTTGAAGGTCATCGGCCATGGTCTAAACATTGTTCTGACTTGGGGGATGGTTGCCTAAAGATATCTATGTTTTGGTTGGCCAGTGCATTAGGGTTATCCAAAACAAGGTCCCCTTTGTCTAACATGTCATGAATAATGTTTTTGAAGGTTTTGCAATTATCTATGTCATGACCCTTGACACGATGATAGTTACAAAAGTCATTTTCCCTATACCATGCAGGGATGGCTTTTGAGGGGTCAAATTGGGATGGTCAGATTTGAGGGAGATTAAGGACCCCCTGCTTTACTAGTTTATCCAATACAGAAGCATATGATTCTCTTATTGGAGTGTATTGACGCTGTATGTATCGTTGTTGGAATTGTCTTGTGATGCTTTGTGATGTGGAGGGCTCAGATTGGTTAGTTGTGGTAGAAGATGATGATCTAAGTACCATAGCATTAGCTGATCCCTTAGACTTAGAGTGGGAAGAAGAAGGTATGGAAGAAGAAGGGTCATTGGATTTTGCGTTGGCATTTTTACTATGCAATTTGACTCTATCTTCTTGAACTGCGCAGAGTTCAAGCTTTTAGGCCATGGTGAAAGCTTCATCAAATGTGTAGAATGTTTGAACCCACAAAGTGGATGAGATGTGCTTGGCACATGCTCTTGAAAAGAGCTCAATGAGCTCAGGTTGTGGTAGTGAAAAGGAGAGTTGGTTAATCAAACCTCTTTTATGAGCAACGAAGTTAGTGATTGATTCATCGTCAAATTGTCTAATAGAATATAGGTCTGTGATGGAGACCTTCTTAGTGATGTTGATTGAGAAGTGGTCAAGGAATAACTGAGCTAGTTGAGTGAAGGTAAAGAGAGAATGACTGGTAATGGAGCTATACCAGTCAAGGGCAGTGCCAGAAAGTGACATGGGGAATGTGTGAAGTAATAACGCATCATCATGCGCTATGAGGTAGCAAGCATGTCTAAATGCTCATAGATGTTGTTGTGGGTCCTCTTTACTCTAAAAGCGAGTAAATTTTGGGAGTTCTCACTGGCTAGGGTATGGTTGAATAGGGATCAAAGGATGAATAGGTTCATTAAAGATTTGTTCATATGAAAGAACACTTCTTGAACCTGAAATAGATGTCTCAAGGTTGGACATCTTAACCATCAACATCTTAATTAAATTTGACTAATGGATTGGCAAGAGGGGCACCCCCTAGGTTATAGGGTACCTAGAAGGTGTTGGGAAGGGTGTATGACGTACTTGGTTGCATTTGTGTATGCACAACATATTGGTAGTTCATCATGGGTAATGATGTTGAGGCCAAGGGGGCTTGTGCCATGAAGTTGGAGGACACAACTTGACTAGATGCCACCAAAGGTAGTTGGATGGTGGCAACACTAGTTAAAGGATAAGTGGTCACTCTTGTATTTATAGGTGCAAGAGTGGGTGGGATAGAGACAATCAAGTTATGAAAAAGTGTCGAACTTGGTTGAATTGTTTGTGGTTGAGGGGGTATGAAAACCCCAATGGAGGTAGGGCCAAAAATAGAAGGGGAGGCCAAATCTTGAACATTGGCCATGGTTGGGTTACTGGTTGAGGCAATAGCCTAAGTGACCATAGGTTGGGTAATAGAGGCTATTGATATTATTGCCGTTTCAACCAAGGAAGTTGGCATCTCATAAATAGGATTACCTGAAGGATCTCACATTTGGCTTCTAGCGAGATAGTGTTAGAGAGCCTTGATATTGAGGTCAAGGAATCTCTCAAAGTCTTGATCCCCCTTGGGAACAATAGGAGATTGATTTGGGGTTGGTTGTATATGAGTATGTTTAGTATCTGAAATATGCTCCATTAGATGACTAGGTATGAAAGGCGAAGGTGGGAGTGGTTGTTTCCTTGCATGGTCAATAAGAGATTTAGCTTGATTGCGTGTCAAAAACATTCAAGGCAAAATGGGTTCAGGTTCCAAAAACTGTGTCTCAATTTTAGAAAACCAAAATTTGTGTTTGACAGCAAAAAAGTCAGGTTTTAAGCTTGTTGTTTGGAAAGAAAATTTGTTGACAGTGACCGACATCAGTTTACTAACCAATGTCAGTTATGAAATGTTGTCGAGGTTGGTGGAATAACCGATGTCGGCAAAACTGGGTTGTCGATGCCAGTGGAAAAATCGATGTCAGTTTCTGTGTAATTCCAAAAACATAGAAAATTGATATTTTTTGATAGAAAGAGAAATTCTGAGTTGTTTTTAGACCTTAGAATGATGCAACCTTACCAGCTCAAAAATTAGAAAAAAATAGCAAAGTAGATGATGGCAAACAACCTCTGAAACATTAAATTCCTAAGAATAAATTTTAGAGTCGTGGTGGCTTATGCCTTAGAAGAATGTGTTTGGGAATTGGGCTTTTAGAACGGGTCCTAAAGAGGAAGTCTATGGCTGGTTTCAAGTTATGTTTTGGTGCTCAAAAATCTGTGTTAGGTTCAGTACGTGGCTTGGTGCTGGGGCTTACTCCCTTCACTTTATGAACCCAGAGCCGAGCTGGGCCGCTTAGCCAATATATACTTTGCCTATAGTTTATACTCTACCAGAGAACAGAGTGGGTCTTCCCCTTGGTAGTGAAGTCCAAGTAGGATCACCAAGAAGGGCAAGGTATCTGCTAGGTGATGAAGTCTTAGACGGGCCTTGTCTCAAGTATGTTTAAATGTTTAATTTGATGTGCTTGTGGTCTGGTTGTGTAACATTTATGCACTAAGATTTATTCATAATGCATTTTTAATTACTAAGTGAGTAGGCTAAGTATGGATTCAAGCAAGAATGAAATGCAATAGTTTTTAACCCAAATTGAAATATTTTGTTCAGATCAAAACAAGTGGAGAAAAGGTTAAGAGTATGAATTTTCACTACTCTAAGATGCAGGCAAGAAGTGACAAGAAAAAAGAAAGATATTCTTTTTAACTTCTGCTAATGGTTTCTTTTCAAAATAAAGAGATAGAAGAAAAGGATGCAAGAAGAGATTCTTTTCCTAATGCAACTATATGAAAATTTGCTTTTTAGAATAAATAAACTCAAGGAAAACTCCAGGGTCCCACCGGGTGTGCCAAAATGTTTCTCTACATTTTTGCTAATTACATTTAGAAGAAAAAGAAACTAAAGTTAAAGGTCAGGGGTTTGTATGTTACCCAAATTAAGTTGCGCACCGTATCCAAGCATTGTAGGATCTCCTCTTTGGCTGTGGAGGAAACACCTGTAGAGAGAAAGAAACTCAAACAAAGAAAATGTTAGACAAAGATATGGTGGACTGCCAAGCTAGATGCTCGGTCCCGGAAGCATAAAAACTTCCTTAAGGGATGACAGTCCACTATTTGATGAAAAAAGTGTTGTATAAAGAAAATGGTGAAAGACTAAGAAAGAAAAATAAAGATAACATGTACCTATTCTCTGTAATCAGTCTGTCACAATCACTGATGTCGATAGTCCTACCGAGGTCATTTGGTCAATGATGTCGACGTTAGTTATGCTGCTGATGTTGGTAGGGGTAATGGGCCTTGGACAGGTTTCAGCGTTATGTCTGTGGTTGACAAAAGAGTCTGGAAGCTTAAAGGTTTGTGCAGGGTTGCAGGACAGTGAATAGGGTCTGAGAAGGTGCAAAGGTTGGGGATAGGTATGAGAAGAGGATAAGAATAAGAGGAAGGCTTTTCAGCCTCTCCACAGAAGAAATCAGGTCTGGTTAATGGTATTTAGAAATAGTAAATAAAAACTAATTACTAATGTATTCTAAATTACTAAAATGAGACAGAAGAATACTTAGCTCTTGGTGAAGAACTAGAGGTGTGAGAATGATTATTCCTGTTGTGGCTAATGTCGAGGTCCTTATACAATGTTCCAGTCCAATTTGGGGTGACTTGTGTAGAGTTTTTGTAGCTAGGGGAATGTTAGTTGAATTCTGATGATTGGTCTTAGAGTGTGCGTGTCGATATGCAAGAGTCTAGGGCCAGAGGGCTAACTCAATGTTAGAACTTAGTTTATGTAATTGACATTGGCAATACTGCCAGTGTCGACCGATAGTTGATCGATGTCAGTGGATAGAGAATGGGTAAAAGGGCTATTTTTGGCCCTTTGTCCATTTCTCCATCTGCCAAGTGCATTTGCCATTGGAGAATGGTCAAAAGATGGGTTTATTAAGCATGAGAGTTAGTTAAGAGGTTAGGATGGAGTGAGAATAGGTCATGCTTTAGATGACCTAGTCTTAGGATGACTCATAAGGTAAGAAATGGTCTTAGGGTGAGGTGTCTAGGTGAGGTGTCTAGGCAAGGTGTCTAGGGGAGGTGTCCAAGGTGAGGTGTCTAGGTGAGGTCATTAATTTAAGATAAGTAATTTATTTTAAATTAATAAAGTCTGTAAGTGGTTAGAAGGGGACCAAGGGGGGGTTGACACAATATTGGTGTCTACAATTTGTTTACTTATGCATTAGATAATACATGCATGTGAATGAATGCCTCATGGATGATACATGAAATTTAATGAATGTTTTAAGGCCAATAATTCACCCCACCTCTCAATATCTATATTTATAATAGGTCCACTATAAGATATTTCTCCTTAGTTGAGATGTCTTTTCTAATGCGAATGAATCAACATTCTCTATGACCTCCCATAGAGCTGAGTAATTAACATGGAGGTCATCATACATAATTGCATTAAAAACCTTATCTAAGTATTTAGTGGAGTCCTTGATGGATAACCTAGAGGGTGCTAAGGCTACCTTATGTGGCCTGGATAAGGATGCCATTACTTTAGATAAATGCTGTTATGATTCAAACTTTCAAAAATGGCAGTGAAAAAATTAAATTACATGAGTTACAGGTCATTCTGGTCACTACTAGGGATTTTGAGATTGTAGAAGGCTAAGTTCACTTGAGATATTAAAAATCAAATGAGGTGAAATCAGTTGGGGGGATTGATGTTATATATTTTTGCATTCATTCTAATTCATACACCATTAATTGCTAACATTTATGAGATCATCACCCTTATTCGATTCAAATTTGACCACCTAGTCTTAGTGTATATGCCACATAGGATGCTTACTCATTCAGGGTGCCATGGTGTTGCCTTTTCCTTTTGAAAATTTTCACTATATGGTTTTGTCAAGGGAGTTGAGCTTTGCCTTCAAGCTTAATAATATATTATGGTGAGCCCAATATTCATGTAAAAGACCCTGAAGAGAAAAATATTCTTCAAAGAAATTCATTCTAAAAGAATTTATTTGAAAGGTACTAAAGGAATAGTTCTCAAATAATAATTAATATTTAGAGATATTGACATTCGAGAGGAATTTGTTACATAAAAATTTCCTAAATGTAAACCTTCTAAATGAAAGCATCCAAAGATTTTTTTTAAAGAAAACCTTTTGAAGACCAAATTTTTCAAAGTAAAGATTTTGAAGAGCAAAGTTCCTTAAGATAAGTCATCACATAGAAAGTTCCTAAACATAAACCTTCTAAATGAAAACTATTGAAGATAAAGTTACCAATTGGAACAAACTAAAATAAAGTTCTTGAAGAAAAGTTCCTGAGGGAAAAGTCTCTTAAGACCAAAATGTTGAAGATCGAAAGTATCCTCAATGCTGAATAAAAGAGTTATCAAAGAAGTGATTCAAAAGACCAAAATGCTAAAGATTAAGTTCTTGAAGACCAAAAATATCTAAATACCTATCATACATAGCATTTCTTCCAAAATTTTCATTAATAGATTAGTTTCAATAAGTCCTTTCAACATGGAAAATAGGTGTACCAAACATGATCCGATGTTCATAACATCAAATTTCTATAACTAGTAAAAACCAACCCCAGACACATATATGACCCAAAAATGAATAAGTCCTCTAGAAACAAAATGGAGGGTCCTTACTTTTTAAGAAAAATTAGAGGTGGGGTGTGTTGAATACAATAAAATTTATTTGATTTTTATATATGTCACTAACTGGTGTTGTATCTCAAATGTGTATAAGTAACCAAGAGTGGTCGATCATGGTGGATTAGGAAATTCAAGCCCTCACTCATAGTGAGCCTACATACATAGATAGAGACAAATTTATTCAAAGAGTTATTGATATTGCTAGTGTGCATGTACTATTGTTTGATCTTGTTGTGAGAGTTGTGGTAGTATACCATACTACAATGATAAAGCATAAGGAGTTATGTGCAGAGCTAGATAAAATGGACATCCCACAATGAAGTTTTACTGAATTATGCAGATGCTCATTGATTGCTATAATACTTTGAGACAAGATCATGAGGAGATAGTGCCGTGACTAGGTGATTTTAAAGAGAGATTACACGTGCTATCATGTGCATGGGGATTGTAGTTTGATCTTCGTGCATTTACCTCTAAAGGTGATGGACTTATAGATGTTGATAGTGATGAGGAGTATACCCCATGGGATATGTCCCCAACTTATTATTAATATCATTATTTTCATAAACATTTTATATATATATATATATATATATATATGATATTACTCATATGGGTTTTCTTTGGTATCGAATAGATTTGAACTATTTAATTCTATGTTGGTCATTATATAGTTTTTAATTTAATTAATTTTCATGGTGTATGTTTGGGTTTGGAATATTTATGTAACAAGTAAGTGTATTTTTGATATGATTTTATTATATTAGTAACAAATAAATCACCATATGCAATAAAATCTAGATGGACATATATATATATATATATATATATATATGTATGTATGATATTACTCATATGGGTTTTCTTTGGTATCGAATAGATTTGAACTATTTAATTCTATGGTGGTCATTATATAGTTTTTAATTGAATTAATTTTCATGGTGTATGTTTGGGTTTGGAAAATTTATGTAACAAGTATGTGTATTTTTGATATGATTTTATTATATTAGTAACAAATAAATCACCATATGTAATAAAATCTAGATGGATATAAGAAAGCCTCACTATAATTTTCATATAGAAATGGGACTACAGATTGTGTTTTTGTAATCATATCTAAAGTATCTATAAAAATACACTATGGATCTGTATGTATCTATTTAGGTACCCATATCTATTGTGGAAGTTTACCTTCTCCATGTGTCTCTTTGTGAGGGACCTGATATACCAATGGTTCCTCGATAGGATTAGTATGGGAAAGATCATTCTTGAGAGAGAGTAAACTAGGAGGACTTACAATAGATGTCATCTTATGTGAAGGTCGTTGGACCATGTGTTCCTTATAGGGATCAACATGGAATGCCTTGACTTCCTTAGATGAGCCACTAGGAGAAGTATGTGAAATATGTCTAAATGAGTCTTTTTGATATGTAATGATTATGTGATTGACTAACTATATAAACTTTTGATCAAGAGCAAAACACTCTTTATATCAATGTCTATTAATACATGATAAGTGAAAAAGTGTTGTCCTTTTGCCTTTTCAAATCTATGATGTGGGTAATGTGAATTGGGAGGGCGTCTAATCAATCATTTATAAAATGAAGTTCATAATATGTCATGTGGTCTATCTCAGTACTGATAACATTGAAGTGGCTTCATTTTGTAGTAGTATATGGTTTAACTATGGGTAAGACTCTATAAGCATGTTCCTTTCCTTTATTCAACACCTTTATTATTTCTTTTGTGACATATGGGGTTAGTTTTATATAAGAATTTTGAAGTGGTTCTATAGGTTTTGTAACTTGTTTATTTACATTGGAAACAATATTTTTACCATGTGTGGGTTTGAATAGAGAAATGAGTAGCTTGGTTTATGCATTCATTAGAGCACACACATATTTGTGTACATCCCAATATCATATCTGAATTGAAGAAAATGGCTTATGTAATTCTCTTTCTCTTAGTGAAAAAATAAGACCTCTACTAAATGTAAATTATATTTCTAATTTGAGGGTGTGTAATGTAAGGAATATAGAATATCCTTAAATTAAATAATATAATCTTGTATTGGCTCATTTTTTTTGTGTCAATGTTTGAAAATGCTCCAATGACATTTAGGTAAGGTGTAATGATGAAAATTTGATAGAAATACATCTTCAAGTTGTTTAAAATTTGATAATGAACTGTTTGGCAAAGTATAAAACCAATGAAGAGCCCACTTGGGTTAAGCTATGGTGAAAATCCTTTAAAAGCAAGCTTCCATTTTGGGCCCAATGTTCAAAAGAGTGTGTATATATTATAGTAACTGAATAGTAGGATCCCTTTGACCATGAAAGGAGTAAAACTTAGGCATAAAAAAGTTTGAAGGATAAGGATATTCAAACACATTCCTAGCAATAGGTTGTTCTGTTAATGTATTTTCCTTGAGAATATCTTCATGAGAAGAAATTTGCAATTTAAAAGTGTTGACTTGTTATTGCAAATATCCAGTCGTGGTCATAATAGATAACATATCATAAGAAGAAGTTAAGGCTTTTGCTAGTGGTTGTAAACTACCATTCGTATATAACATATGAATGATATACTCTTTATTATTTTCTAAAATAGGCTCCTCGCATGATTTTTTAATGTTAGGTAAAAGAATACCCATGTCTAAAGATGTAGGTATATCTTGTGTATAAACACAAAGTATAATATTATTATCATTACAAGGTGCCACATTACTTGGAACTTCATGACATATTATAGGAGTAGGAGGTATAATTTCATTTTGAGGCATACTCTCCTTTTGAGAAGAAAATGCAAAGGAGGAAAGGGAAGAACCATGCCATGTACCACATTAAGAGATGTAAGGATGTCACTTTCACTTTTAGTTTTAGTGTTGCATCCTATGAAAATAGGAGCAATTAATGCAACATCACTTTCTACTTTAGGTTCATCATTGTTATGTGAGAAAGGAATATTGACATGACTATCATTTGCTTCTTTGGTATTTGTTTTAGGAAATTATTTTGTTAGGAAACCTTTGGGAAACATGGCTTTTTGTTGCTTGAATTTATGTAGTTTTACCTTTACAAAAGATAAACAAATATGTTTGGGACTTTTGTTGTGTCCTTAAACAATGAAATTTGTGTAGTTGTTTCCTTATTTTTCAGATGCACTCTCATTTTTTTCTTCAACCACCACAATGGGAGATATGGGACACATAATTTATTCCTCCCAAATTAGAGGGGAAGAATAAAGTTGACTATTTTTAGTTAAATCATGCAAAAAAGTAATGGAATTTTTAAAAATAGTATTATTTGGGGAAGGCACACTTGATTTCATCAACATTCTCACCATGAGAGATGGTGGAGGATCATTTGAACTTCTTTGACATTCTCAACATTGGAAAGGGTAGACTCACACTCATTTTTTGAAATAACTAAAGAGGGTATAGATGCAATTGTTTAATTTTCAACATGGAATGGTATCATCTTAGATATTTGTTGGCTCTTTAGTATCATAAAATAGAGTGATATGAGAGGTGTCATAACCAAGGGGCATTTCCTCACATTCATAACCAAGAGTGGAATCATCATGATTGCTATTTTTATTAGTTATATTTGAATTTACATCATTAGTGTATACACATAATATTTTCAAACTTTATCAATTACTGATGCTTTCTCTCTTATAGGAACTCATCAAGTCTCAATCTCTCTAAGTGTATGCATTAAAGGGTACACCAAGAAAAGGGTGGGTATACCATTGGTGCTTCACAAGATTTTTGTTTCCTATACCACCACTTGAAACCAACATAAACATCTCATATACACTTCCCTAAGATTTGAGATACAAAAATTGTCTTGTGGATAAGTCTTTTGGATGCATAGAGAAGTCATGTTGCCTAGAGCTAACCTATCCTTATTATCCTTACATATCACAAAAACCTCTTATGAAACACCTTTTTCAAGGGAGAGATTGAGGCTCAATGGATTTATCTTCAAAGGTAAGTATTCCTAACTTTGCTCCTCCTTGTTAAAGTAGATAGATTTGATTTTGTTAGTTTATATGATTCTCTCGTCATGTATTATGATTTACTCTACATTGTATTGAGTAGAGATATCATATGCATGTTTATTTTCATGTTTATTAACCCCATTTTGTGCCATAAGCTTTGGTGATCACTAGATTAGATTTTACTTTACTTTGTATTCACTTTATGAATATACAAAACATATGATCTAGCTAGGGTTATTACATGGTGTTGCTTAACTAGAGGCTTTGGAACCTTCTATAGTGATACCATTGTGATAAGTGACCCCTTGTTTAGGTCTAGTAGATCCATCTTGGTCATGACTCTGGTTGTTTAAATGTACCAACAAGTAGAAGGGTAAGTGTGATTTATCTTCTCTGAGTTGGGATTGATTTTTAGATTAGTTTCATTTTCCCTTGTATACATTCTAGTAAACCCTACATGAATCTAATCCTTGTAGGTTTTATTTCATGCATTAATTTATTATCATCTTATATATTTTTATTTTTATAGTATTGTATCAAACCTATCGATACAATATAATAGTTGTGCATTGGTTTAACACATAGTCACTCTAAATCATCTCCAATAATAGGTGTATGTATCAATCAACTCATCATAGTTCTATTTTTTCAACCAAAAGTTTTTAGACATCGTCAACCCAATTGACTCTATTCATAGGTCATTTTTAGCATACAAGTTTTGAAGACTTCATCAACCCAATTGACTCTGTTTATAGAATATAAAAATCATCATTTAAACAACACAACATAAAATTATGAAAATTAAGCATCATCAAAATTATCAAGGTTCATTCTTACCTTCTTAGTCATTTCTATTTTTCATTGATAGTTATGTTTTTCATAGTTTACAGTATATAAAACTATAACCCTAAAATGAACTGGGTCAACTAGATCAACACAGTTCTATAGCTTGATTTCTTTATATAAGACTTTGTTGACATGTTTGACTATGTTTCTTAGATCTTGCTTCTACAAATATCAACTCTATCGACTCTATTTTGTAATGTTTGCATACATTGTCACCTGAATTGACTCTATACTCTTCATAAATAAATGAATTAACCTATCTTTCTAGTAATTAATTAACTTTTTATTTTTGTTGCTTGCTTTCTTAGATTAACAAACATAGATTAAATAGGAGGTTTTTAATTTATCGATTTAGTCACACTATTTTTCTCTTTTACACACACTTTTTGTTACATCCCACTTTCCTCACTAAACTTGATTTACTTATTAAATAGATATTAATAGGGTTAATATTGTTTAATTATTGCTGTAGTAAACTATTTTCATTTATGATAATATATAGATAAACATATAATAATTATTTTGTGTGACTCATTACTTGATTGGTTAGTTATACATGAGTTTCATATGCATGTGGATTATGTTTATTCAGTATTATTATGCTTTAGCAATATTTTGTATTGATTATCATGGTTACGGGCTAACTACCATTTGTATTTTTGAGGTGGATGTAAGAGAAAGTATACTCTCTAGATAGATATGGAGGGAGAGTATCATCAGGGAGGGTGCTATAGATGAAAATATTAGAGGTGTAAAGATTCAACAATGAATCCAACGCACACCATGTAAAACAATAAATAAATGATTTCAATTTTGATTGTGTCTAGTTATTTGTGCTTAGTCATGTTTGATTTATTTATGATTCATGTTTAGATGATATACAATCTTAATTTTAGTTGTGATTATTTTCCATGATTATAATGTAGTACCATTGTGGATTGTTTAGTTATTTATGTTCTACAGATGACTTTTTCTATTGTCTACATAATCCCATACAGGCGGTTACCTACAAGCATGCAACATAAGAGTATTTTTAGAATATATATACATTCCAAAGAAATGAATTGAATTTTATTCATTTAATAAAATGGTTTTATTAAACTATATCTAACCTAAACCTAAGGTGGGTACCTCGGGTGACTTAGTTCCTAAATACCTAATGGTTATCTAGGTATGAAGTCTTGATTCATTAATTTTTAGCTTTGATTGTGTTATGTTAAAGTGGATAGGCATTTGAGCTATTATTAAAACATAATAATTATGTTTAATTGACATATTATGATGTCAACCCTAATTCTATAAGCTATCATTTGGTTTGGTTGTCTTGGTCATTTTAACTATGCAAATTATTATGGTGAGGGTTTGATTGTGAGTTAGAGGAGAAATAGGAGAATTTGTGTTATGTGGTGGTCGAGTTGGGAAATATAGGAATCATTGTAAGAATTTTTGGTTTGATGGTGAGTCATTCTTGGAATGATAGAGAATGGGTCACCATGATATTAGGGGTTTTTAAAATACATGCAAATGACTATAGAAAGAGGATGGAGTTTTGGGGTTTTGTACAAGTGACCATGGCTAATATAAAAGAGGAAAGAAAGGAATTGGAAAACAAAAATAAAAATACTAGTTCAAGATAATATAGAGGTAGGGTTTATTTTTTTAGATTTTTTCTAAAAATTTATATTTAGGTTATACAGTTTGTGAACAAAATGTTTGTAGGCTTTAAAAAATGGGTGATAGATTTTGAAACCTCAGGGAAAATCAAGGATTCAACCCTGTGGGAGGAGGAATCTACCCATAGAATCAAATCTATGATTCAATTTGAGTCTAACCTGAGTATAGAAGGTTAGATACATTATTTTGAATGAAATCCTTATGTATTAAATTACATGAATGAGAGTAGTTTTATTTGGCTATTAACATGGTTGTGTGTCGATTGAGTGTTATTGTATTTGTCAAAAAGTTAAGTGTTAGTAAAATAGTTTGTAGACATTGTTTTAGTAGAGGTTAAAAATAGGGTTTTCTTATATTAAATATTTGACTATGTTTCTTTAGCTTCATTGTATATTAAAATGGCTGTATGTCTTAAAATGGCATAGAGATATTATTTTGTTTGGGATTTGAAATAGGGTTTTGATGTTCATATGTTTGGCTGAGTATTTCATTTGGATTTGGGATTTGTAAATGAGGTTTTCATTGGGAAATTCTTTGGCTGTGTTTTTATTGTGCTTTTATTCAAAGGACCATGTGTTATTTTTTGTAATCACCTATATATAATCATTTATATGTCTACTACATATACATTATTATGTATTGACTATGTATAAATTAATGTGAGTTGGTTTTGGTATAATGTTGTATGGATGGTTGAGTTATATTATTTGACTTAACTATGTATACAAGTCATAGTTACTGGTGAATAAATTATTATTATGTTTGGATTGTGTGTAATACATATAATTCAACTATATGTATAAATACTTCATATCGATTGAGTATAAACATTTATGGGTTAATAGTATATAAAAGATTATATCAGTCGAGTATGACTGTTCGTGAGTCGATTGTATGATTATTTATGGATTGTGAGTCAATTTAGTATAAAGTAATATGGGATGATTGAATATCAATTTGGTTCAGTTTATGTATCAACTGGGTTTTTATATTTTAAGATATGTTCTTTAAATGGAATTGTTGTTGAGATATTATGTTGAGAAAAACATAAACCTCTATTCAATGGATTGACATTGTAGTATGAGATTTAATATAGGTCATAACATTTTAAATGTATATACATAGACTTAGATGAAGATAGGAATAAACATTATCTATTGTATTGTTTCCTTATATTAATTGGTTGTGTGAAATATGAATTGATGAATGATTTCATTGAGTTAATTTACCATATGGTATGTAACATTAATTAATAGTTTATGCCGTATTTCAATGCATTTAATTCAGGTTTTGAATGCTATGTGGTGTTAATGTGATTTATATTTTATTTAAACATGAATCTATATTTTTTAAGGTAATTAGAATATTAATATATATAAATATTTATATATGTAATTATGAATTATACATAAATATGAATAAATATTCTTTATGAATAGTTTATAAAAACACATATACGTGTGTGTATGTAGTGTATATATATATAAAAGTTAACACTTACATATATATATATATATATATAATATGTAAGTGTTAACTTATATATATAACTATATATATATATATATATAATATGTAAGTGTTAACTTATATATAACTTACATATTTTATATATATATATATATATATATATATATATATATAAACACGTATATCAAGTATGTCCACTTATATTTATATACAATTAAAACCCTTAGCCATTGATTTATAAGTGGCATAACATATACATATAAATGATAATACACACACAAACACACACACACATATATAAAATTTAACACACACACACGTGCGCGCGTGCACACACACACACACACACCAAAGTTTATACAGCTTACAAAATAAACTAAGCAAATAACAAACTTAGGAAAAGTTTCTGATTCGTAGGTTCCCACAGAAGGGTAAGTGAAGAGCATACACTTATTCCTAACTTGCTAACACAATTATAGACTTAGGACTCTAAACTTGACTCTAATCATTTGATGCTTGTAACATGAAGAACTCCCCATATTTATTAGTAATAGACTTTGTCCAAAAACCCAAGAAATACTTATCTTTTTTTACATCTATAAAATACCTACTAGATAAATCTATCATTAGATTTGATTCCAAAAATGACCTGAAAGATCATATGCAAAGCATACAATTACAAAAATCCTTGCCCTTAATCAATCCTCACTATTTGCATAATAAGAAAATCCATGATCCCCAAATAGATTCCTATTTTTGTGTTGACTATCGAAAGATCATAAGTCATCCAAATCAGTCTAGCATTTATATGGTTAAAATATATTTGGCCATCCAAGAACTATTTGAAAGAAATAAGAAATTGCTTGCTAAAGCTAAAAAAGTCTATATGGAAGGAACTTCATAGGAAAAGAATAAAAAAGAAAGTGAAGAAGGTCATGTATGGAAGACTCCTTTAGGAGATGAATCTTACACAGAGAAAGGATTCTCAAAGTCTACTGATTTTAGTTAGTATTCACTTGATGGAAGATTTAGAGCACAAATGTATTATCTTAGATCATTTGATAAAAGTCTTGACCAGTCTACTAAAGTAAAGCTATTGAAATGGAATAATCTTGCAACCAAATGCCTAAATAATTAAGTCTCAGATATCCAACAGAGTCTTGATCATGTTTATTAGATGTTGAAAAGTATTGAGTTGTACCAGAAAGGAGAACTTGCTAGAGCAATTAATGTTCTGAATGATAATGCCTCTACTCAACATAGTCAGCTTGTTTAGAAAATAAACAGTGAGTCTAATAGCATTAGACTACAACAACAGTCTACAGAAACAAAGATTGAGAATTTAATAAATTAAAAAAATTTGTCAGTCAGAACAAAGAACAACTTCATTCTAAAAATGGTTTCTCTTGAAACAAAACAAGAAGAAGAATACCAAGAAATTAGGTAGCTATCCTCAACATCTGATAGCATAACTAGAGAAAGAGTTAATCAAAGTGCTATTCTATCTGCTATTCCTAAAATCTAAAATTATATACAAGAGAAATGCCAACCTTCTAGTCCACAGTAAGAAGTATTTGTTCTTGAAGACACTGATTATAGTTAGTATATTCATTCTTGGCAAAATGTAGTAAAATTATAAAGAAATCACTTGTAAAGTCTAAGTCTAAGAGTCTGCTTGATACTAAGAAATCTATTGATAAGATTTTCCAAGTAGGTATGGCCAAGATAGAGGCTATATAAAAAAAAACTATTTTGAAATTGGAGAATCTTATAGACCTCCATTAGACTCTCAGATAAGAACTTTAAATCTCCAACCTTTCTTCTAGAAATTTAATTGTGAGCCACCCAAAAAAGGAAGGAAATGATTCATGCTATGCTAGCTTAGGCCAGTGTTTAGATCTATGGTCTTAAAAAATATCCCTTCAGTGTCATCTAATAGATTGCAAATAGATTTATAAAAAAATACTAAGTAATGGTGGGATGCTAGTGGTCAACAATTTCATGATAGTATTTATGCTCATCCTAAACCAATCTCAGCACTTTACAATGATCTACTCTCAAAATTTGTAGGAATAATTGACAATGAAAAGGAAGCAAACAAAGCTAAGTTTCTTAGATATCAGTTATGTGACATGACTAGACTTGATGAATATATGTGTTACATGGAAAATTTATTTTATAATTCTGGAGAAATCTTTAATCTTGCTTATAAGATTAGATATACAGAGTCATTTCTTCAGTATTTTACTAGCAAGTACAAAGTTGAAATGGGTGATAGTCTTCCAATGATATATTTTGGAAGAATAAATCATAACATCAAGGTGATTAATGAAAAATTATGTGCAAAAAGAAAGGCACAAAATGAAACTATCAAGTTTCATAAACATATAGGTGCAAAGTTTTGCAATTCTCTAGATGATAATTTTGGTTGTATTAATGTCCATAAATATAAATAGTATAAGAAGAAGAAGAAGAAATCTCATTCCTGTAAATGTTATCTTGAAAAAGAATTTACTTATAAACCTTGGAAGTCCAAATATAAGTTTAGAAAAAAGAAGTTTGGACCAAGAAGGATATTTAGGAAAAAGAAACATGGTTATCAAAAGAAACTTGTTAAGTGTTTCATTTGTCAAGGAGATCATTATGCTAATAAATATGCCAATAAAAAAAAGGAGTCCAAAAAGATTAATTTTCTAAATAGCTATGGTATTGATGAATATGAATATGTGCTATTATCAGAAAAAGATGAGATTCAATATGAATCAGATATTTTATGGGAAGTATCTGATAGTAATGAAAATTAGATAAATATGAGTCTACTAGAGTAAAAAATTGAAAGTGAATCAACTGATTATGATTCTAAAAGAGGATTTCAGATTCATACAATTTTTGTCCCTTTCTTTGATGCTTTAAGTCTATCTCAATAGATCTCTTTCTTGAAAGAAAGATATGACAAAACTCCTACCTACATGATTTCTAAAAGAATGTTTTTGCAATAGCAAATTATTGCTACTAAGAAAAAATATTATCTTCACCTAGCTCAATAACAAAGACAAAAGAATATTTTGTTAAAATAATTTTAGTTCAAGCATTAAAAAAATCTCAGGTTGAAGCTGCTTTTCAACCAGACACTTATGACAGAGCTACCTGGAGAATAAATCACATCTCCCTGCTTTAAATTTTTCTTGCTAAAGATCAAAATGAATTACAAGATCTCTTGAAGGAAGAATCTCTTACTGATGAATAAGAACATCTCTTTGAAGAAGATCTCATCCAAGTTTCTAATGAGATAGAATCTCATTTTTAGGAGGGGGATACCTCTCAGAGTAATTCAAATATTTATCATATATCAGTATATAGTAATAATAATCTAGTCTATGAAATTTAGATTAAATGGGATGGTTTTAAACCATATAGTCTAGATGTCTTACTTGATACTAGTGTTTATATTTCACTTGCTAGATATCACTCAATTGCTACTTATATGTGGAAGGCTGATTTCCATCGGTTAACCTTCAATACAAAGATAGTGGTTTTAGAATTGTTTGATATTATACCTGTTATGCTTAGTGATTCTATTTATCATTTCAAGGTAGTCCAACATGAGATGCCAATGTATGACATGATAATTAGATTAGATAATTTTGTAACTTTCTATCCTATTACAATTCAGCCACATGAGATAATTCTGGCACAAAAATATTCTTTGTACAAGAAATCTAGATATGAGTGTAGAATACCATTGAAAGAAAAGCTAAAGAAACCAGTGGATACTAGATGGATCCAATAGAAGGTAAATATTTGTCATGCTAGTATTGATCTTATGATTAAAAAGCTTAAGAAGGATTGCTATTCTAAAACTCCTTTAGCATTTAGAAATAGAAAACTACATGAATTTAGGATTGAATTGAAAATGGTAAAAGACAAATATGGTAAAGAAATAGAACCTAAGTTCAAGGTGCATCATTCTAGAATGTCTCCTTCACTTAAGGAAGAATGTTTTTTGGAAATAAAACAACTAAAAGAATAGGGTCTGATAAAAGATTCCAATAGCTCTTAGGCATGTGAAGCTTTCTATGTAAATAAAAGGTCTGAACAAGTTAGGGGTAAGAAAATATTGGTTATAAATTATGTTCATCTCAATAAATATGTTTTTCTTGTGCAACATCCTATTCCTTCAAAATATGAAATCTTGTAAAGAATTAATGGAAGCAAGGTATATAATAAATTTGATTTGAAGTCAGGATTCTGGCAAATACAAATGGCAAAACAAGATAGGTATAAAACTGCATTTGTTACTCATTTTGGCCAGTATGAATGGAATGTCCTACCTTTTGGTCTGAAAACCGATCCTAGTATATTTTAGGAAATGATGAATAAAATCTTCTCAATTTATTCTAATTTTATCATTGTCTACATATATGATATATTAATTTTTTCAAAATCTCCCAAAGAGCATCTTAATCATCTTGAGTAGTTTACTCAAATTGTGTATGATAATGGTGTGGTTCTATCTGAGAAGAAAATGTCAATTTTTGAAGATGAAATTGAGTATCTAGGGGTAACCATTAAATCAGGAAAAGTTACAATTCAAGAACATGTCTTGAAAAATATAAAGAATTTTCTTGATGAATTAAAGGATAACAAAATGTTACAGAGATTTATTGGTTGTGTTAATTATGTAGCTAAATATTGTTATAATATTGCTCAGGATAGAATTCTTCTAAGTAAAAGATTGTCAAAGAACCCTCTGGCATGGTCAGATAAGATGACTAAAGCTGTTCAAAGAATAAAATAGAATTGTCAAAATTTACCACCTCTTATTTTACCTAGTAATGGATTGAAAATAATTGAGACATATGACTTAGATTTGATTTGGGGTGATATTCTTAAATAAATATTATCAGATGGTTTAGAGAAGCCATGTAGATTTAATTCTAAAAATTTTAAATAGGCTCAGAAAGAAATCCTTACTGTTATTAAAGCTATTTGAGATTTTATGGGTTTTTTTAGATCAGAGAAACTTCTTGTCAGATCTGATTTAAATAAATTTATGAGTATTTTACATTCTAATGATAATATGAAGAAAGGATCTGTGAGCAGGTTAATCAGGTGGACAATGTTTTTGTCAAATTTTGATTTCTTAGATGAACATATTGCAGGAAAAAAGAATTTTCTTGCAAATTTTATATCCAGAGAGTTTAATTCTAGAAATTTAGAAAAATTAGTCATGGTAGTAATAGTTACAAAAGTGTGGGAAAAATTTCACCAGCATTTATAGAGATTCACTCCATTTATTGTAAATCAATTGACAAATGAAATAAATGCTCTTAAAAGAAAATCTCATGAAGCCTCTGCTGAACTAAATAATACTCATTTGGCATGGACTACATAGTTTCAAGATCCTGATGGTAAAAAATGGTGTTCTACTATTATGTTATACCATGAGGCCAATAATCCAAGTATTACTGGAATCAATAATCCTGTCAAAAATCTCATTTTTAGACATGGTTATGAATTTATTATTCAATAGTCTACTTTTTAGCCTAGTTTTAATCCTACTGTTGAGAATTTTTGGGCATCGGATAAAATTCTAGATTATTTATTTGAATTTCTAGATTATATAATGCCTATGAAATCTTTTGATGATTCTACTATTTGTATTATTCCTGAACAAATAAGGAATATATTTATTGCATTAAGAATATCTTTTAGGGTCAAATTTGAATTATTCTCTATTTAAAATTTATAGGCTAATTTGCATGCTAGCTTAGCTCCTGCTCAGCCATTAGCTACACTTTGGAAATGGTTTACAATTAGTCATCAGGTTGTTTTCCCTTCTACACCTAGTGGATGGATGTTAATGATTCCTTTAGTACTATACATGGACCACACTAATTTTGATTCTGATGATGACAACCACTATTCTCCTCAAAGAAAATATGAATTCAATGATGATGATTGATGACTAGTTATGGGGTCTATCCATAGCTATGACTGTAGGCACATTATCCCTCCATTAAGTCTTGTGGACATCACCACTTATAAAAGGCAATATGCTATTAGTTGTGTTGACAAATTCATTTTCTTCTTTTCTTGTTAAGCAATGTGTAATGGGCCCATAACCCACTTTCTTTTGGCATCTTGCCTGTTGTCTATTGATCTGTCATCTTTATGTCAACCATCAATCCTCCCATTTCATATTATAAATATGGGGAGTTCTTGTTACAAACATCGAATGCCTAGAGCCGAGTCTAGTGTCTTGAGTCTAGTATTATCTTAGCGAGTCAGGAATAAGCATATGCTCTTCGCTTGCCCTTCTATGGGAACCTGTGAATCAATTTTTTTTCCTAAGTATATTATTTCCTTAGTTGATTGTGTAAGCTTTATCTTTGTACACTCTGTGGCTTGTGGCTTGTAATAATGATCCTTTATGTAATGGTTACATTTATAGGATAGTTTGGATAAATAGTTGTATATATTGGACCATCATTAAGACCAGTTTGAATAACATTCTGTAAACAAGCACTAAAGGTAGTATGTCAATTATCAAGTAGACAACCCAAAATAATAACATTTAAACCACATTTGAATAAAGGGAAAACACCAATAGAGACAACACCTATATGTAAAAACTTATACTTTGACTGAGACTTTAATTGATGAATAGTTTTATCATCAATAATTTGTAGATGATATTTATAATTATCATTTTGCTTGACTTGGATAAGATTCTTAGAAATATTTATAGAAGTTTTACCAATAACATGAAAAGGAGAAAGCTTATCATAAACATCTGTAGGCTTTAAATTTGGGATTTTCCATTCTCGGTTAATTTTTTCTTCATCAAAATATACAGTTACTTCATTTGTAGAAAAGAAAGATGCAAAAGATATATCAAAAAGAGTACAATCATCAGATGTACCTATAATATCTACAACTATCTAATTCATTATATCCATAGTCTTTGATTCATTAGTACTATATAGATCCACAACATGAATTCCTCACAACTTTATAGGATCATTCCCTTTTCCATCATCTGAAGAGGGTATGGAGACAAAAAACTAGAATAATGGCAATATATATACATATAACAAAAGATGAATGTATGATTTTATTGATATATCGAGAAAATATTACAGAAGTAACATGGAGCATGATATGACTCAAACATGGCACTTGGCTCATAGATTATGGCTCTAATACCATTACATAAAGGATCACTGTTACAAGCCATAAGCCACAAAGTTTACAAAGATGAAGCTTACATAATCAACTAAAGAAATAACATACTTAGTAAAAGTTTTTGATTTGTAGGTTCCCACAGAAGGGCAAGCAAAGAGCATACACTTATTCCTGACTCACTAACACAATTATAGACTTAGGACTCTAGACTCGACTCTAGGCTTTTGATGCTTGTAACACAAAGAATTCCTCATATTTATAAGATGAAATGGGAAGATCGATGGTTGACATAAAGATGTCAGATTAATGGATATTAGGCAAGATGCTAAAATAAAATGGGTTATGGGCCCACTACGCACCACCTAACAAGAAAAAATGAAACATAATCTACTGACACAGTCGACAGTATATCACCTTTTGCAAGTGGTGGCATCCACTAAAATTAAAGGAGGGTTAATGTGCCCACATTCATGGCTATGGACATGTCCCATAACTAGTCATCAATAATCATCATTGAATTCATGCTAGTGAAACTCTTCTCACACTTTTGTAATTATCACTGCCATGACTAAATTTTTTGAGTTTTTTGAATTGAATTCTCTGAATATGAAAACTGAAAGACAATTCTTTTTCCCTAGAATATGTTCGATTGATAAATCACAATCTGATAGAAAAGTTTCCCACCTGGTCAATCTACTCACATATCCTTTCTTCAGATTATCAGTAGAATGAAGAATACTCATAAAGTTATTTAAATCATATCTAACAAGAAATTTCTCTAATCTAATAAAAAACATAAAAGCTTGAATAGCTTTAATAACAACAACAATTTCTTTCTGAGCCTATTTAAAATTTCTTGAAGCAAATATGTAGGGCTTCTTTGAACCATTTGATAATATTTCTTTAAGAATATCACCCCAAAATAAATTTGAGGCATTTGTCTCAATGATTTTCAATCCATTACCAGGTAAAACAAGAGGTGGTAAATTTTGACAATTCTATTTTATTCTTTGAACAACTTTAGTAATCTCATCTGACCACACCGAAGGATTTTTTGACAATCTTTTATTTAAAAGAATTCTATCCTGAGTAATATTATAATAGTATCTAGCTACATAGTTAACACAACCAAGAAATCTTTGCAACATTTTTTATCCTTAAATTCATCAAGAAAATTCTTTATATTTTTCAAGACATGTTCTTGAATTGTAACTTCCCCTAATTTTATATTTACCCCTAGAAATTCAAATTCATCCTTGAGAACTAACATTTTATTTTTAGATAGAACCAAACCATTATCATACACAATTTGATAATACTGCTCAAGATGATTAAGATGCTCTATGAGAGATTTTGAAAAAATTAATATATCATTTATGTAGATAATGATAAAATTAGAATAAGCTGAGAAGATTTTATTCATCATTTCCTGGAATATATTAAGAGTGGTTTTTAGACCAAAAAGTAGGACATTCCATTCATATTAGCCAAAAGGAGTAATGAATGTAGTTTTATACTTGTCTTGTTCTTCCACTTGTATCTGCCAGAATCCTAACTTCAAATAAAATTTACAATACACTTTACTTCCACTTATTCTTTGGAGGATTTAATCCTTTGAAGGAATAAGTTGTTGTAGAGGCAAAACATATTTATTGAAAGGTATATAATATATAACTAATCTTTTTTTACCTCTGACCTACTCTGACCTTTTATTTACATAGGAATCTTCACATGCCCAAGGGATATTGGAATCCCTGATCAGACCCTGTTATTTCAACTATTTTATTTTTTAAAAACATTCTTACCTGAGTAAATGAGACATTCCTGAGTGATGTACCTTAAACTTAGGTTCTATTTCTTTTCCATCTTTGTCTTTTATCATTTTCAATTCAATCCTACATTCATGCAATTTTCTATTTCTGAATGCTAAAGTATTTTTAGAACAACAATCCTTCTTAAGATTTTCAATTATAGGATCAATACTAACATGACAAAGATTTATTTTATGTTGGATCCATCTTGTATCCATTGGTTTATTTGGCTTTTCTTTCGATGGAATTCTACACTTATATCTAGATTTCTTGTACAAAGAATATTTTTGTGTAAGAATTATCTCATGTGGCTAATTTTTAATAGGATAAAAAGTTTCCAAATTATCTGATCCATTCATCATGTCATACATTGTCATCTCATGTTGGACTACCTTGAAATGATAAATAGTATCACTAAGCATAACATGTATAACAACAGATAATTCTAAAACCACTATCTTTGTATTGAAGGTTAACTGATGGAAATCAACCTTCCACATATTAGTAGGAATTGAGTGATATATAACAAGTGATTTATCAACACCAGTATCAAGTAAGACATCTAGACTATATGGTTTAAAACCATCCCATTTAATCTAAATTTTACTGACTAGATTATTAGTACTGTTTACTGATATTTGATGAATATTTGAATTATTCTAAGAGTTATCCCCCTCTTGAAAATGATATTCTATCTCATTAGAAAATTATATGAGTTCTTCTTCAAAGAGATGTTCTTGTTCATCAGCAAGAGCTTCTTCTTTCAAGAGATCTTGCAATTCATTCTAAGCTTTAACAAGAAAAAGTTAAAGCAGGGAGATGCGCTTTGTTCTCTAGGTAGCTCTATCATAAGTGTTTGGTTGATAAGCAAATACAACTTGAGATGCTTTTTGATGCTTGGAATGGAATTATTTTGATAAAATATCATTTACAATGAGAATATTTTTTCTCAGCAGCAATAATTTGCTGTTGTAAAAATATTCTTTCAGAAATCATGTAGGCAGGAGTTTTGTCATATCTTTCTTGTTGGGATAGACTTAAAGTATTAGAAAAAGGGGTAGAAATCATATGAATCTAAAATCCTATTTTAGAATCATAATTAGATGATTCACTTTCTATTTCTGACTCTAATAGATTCATATTTATCTAATTCTCATCACTATCAGATACTTCCCATAAAATATCTGGTTCATACTGAATCTCATCTTCTTTTGATAATAACACATATTCATCTTTATCAATACCATAGCTATTTATAAAATTAATATTTTTGGACTCCTTTTTCCTATTGAGACATTTATTAGCATAGTGATTTCCTTGACAAATGAAACACTTAACATGTTTCATCTAATAACCATGTTTTTTTTCCTAAATATCCTTCTTGGTTCAAACTTATTTTTTTTGAACTTATATCTGGACTTCCAAGGTTTATAAGTAAATTATTTTTCAAGAGAAAATTTATAGGAATGAGATTTATTCTTCTTCTTCTTATACTTTTTATATTTATGGACATCAATACAACCAAAATTATCATATAGAGAATTGCAAAACTTTGCACCTATCTATTTATGAAGCTTGATATTTTTCTTTTGTGCCTTTCTTTTTGCACACACGTTTTCATTAACTACCTTGATGTTCTAATTTATTCTTCCAAAATACATCATTGGAAGACTATCACCTATTACAACTTTGTACTTGGTAGCAAAATACTCTGGAAATGACTTTATATATCTAATCTTATAAGTAGGATTAAAGATTTCTCCAAAATTATAAAACATATTTTCTATGTAACACATATTCATCAAGTCTAGTCATGTCACATAACTGAGCTCTAAGAAACTTAGCTTTGTTTGCTTCCTTTTCATTTTCAATTGTTCCTACAAATTCTGAGAGTAGAGCATTGCAAAGTGCTAAGATTGGTTTAGGATGAGCATAAATACTATCATGAAATTGTTGACCACTAGCATCCCACCATTCCTTAATATTTCTTATAAATCCATTTGTAATCTATTGGATGACATTGAAGGGATATTTTTTAAGACCATAAATTTGAACATTGGCCTAAGCTAGCATATCATGAATCATTTCCTTCCTTTTTTCTTGTGACTCACAATTGAGTTTCTAGAAGAAAGGTTGAATATTTAAAGTTCTTATTTGAGAGTTTAATGGAGGTGTAAAAGATTCTCCAATTTCAAAATAACTTTATTTTTCTACAGCCTCTATCTTGGCCATACCTACTTGGAAAATCTTATCAATAGATTTCTCTGTATCAAATAGACTCTTAGACTTAGACTTTGCAAATGATTTTCTTTGTAAATTTATTACATTTTTCTAGGAATGAATATTCTGACTATAATCAATGTCTTCAAGAACAAGTACTTCTGATTGTGGCCTAAAAGGTTGGTCTTTTTATTTTATAGAATTTAAGATTTTAGGAATAACATATAGACTATCACTTTGATTAACTATTTCTCTAGTTATTCTATCAGATGCTAAGTATAACTACTTAATTTCCTAGTATGCTTCTTATTTTTTTGTTTGAAGAGAAATCATATTAGAGTGAATTTCTTCTTGGTTCTGACTGAGAATTTTTTCTTTAGTTATTAAATTCTCAATCTTTATTTCTACAGACTGTTGTTGTATCTAATTCTATTAGACTCACTGTCTATTTTCTAAACAAGCTGACTATGTTGAGTAGAGACATTATCATTCAGAACATTAATTGCTCTAGCAAGTTCTCCTTTTTGGTACAACTCAATACTTTTCAACATCTTAGAAACTTGACCAAACTCTATTGGATATTTGAGACTTCATTATTTAGGCATTTGGTTATAAGATTATTCCAGTTTAATAGCTCTACTTCAATAAACTGGTCAAGACTTTTATCAGATGATCTAAGATAATACATTTATGCTTTAAATCTTCCATCAGTTGAATACTAACTAAAATCGATAGAATTTGGGAATCCTTTCTCTGTGTAAGACTCATCTCCCAAAGGATTCTTCCATACATGTCCTTCTTCACTTTATTTTTTATTATTTTCCTCAAAAGTTCCTTCCATATTGACTTTCTTAGCTTTAGCAAGCAATTTCTTATTTCTTTCAAATAGTTCTTGGATGGCCAAATCTCTTTTAACCATATAAATGCTAGACTGATTTGATGACTTATGATCTTTTGACAATCAACACAGAAATAAGAATCTTTTTGGGGATCATGGATTTTCTTAGTATACAGACAGTGAGGATTGATTACGGGTAAGGATCATTGTAACTGTATGCTTTGCATATGATCTTTCAGGTCACTCTAGGAATCAAATCTAATGATAGATTTTTCTGGTAGGTATTTTATAGATGTATCAAAAGATAAGGATTTCTTGGGTTTTTGGACAAAGTCTGTATCAACTATCCAATTTCTAGGAAACTTAAGGTTTCATCTTGAAATTAATGTAGTAGAAATAATCTGACTATTTTTTGTAGCTCTACTTACCATGCTTTTTCCTTGTGTAGGAGTATGTTTAACAACATGATGAAGAGTATTGGTTAATCTATACATAGCTTGGTATTTGATGGCAAGAAGACAAGATCCAGGGATCATGTCTAAACCATGGGTTTGGAGAAAAAGTTTGAGGACTTTATTTAGGTTTTCTTCTTGATGAATAGTAACAAGATAGTTTGGATAAATAGTTATATATATATATTAGATGATCATGAAGACTAGTTTGGACAACATTATGTAAGCAAGCACTAAAGGTAGTATGTTGATTATCAAGTAGACAATCCAAAATACTAACAATTAGACCATGTCTGAATAAAGGGAAAACACCTATAAAAAAACACCTATATGTAAAAACTTATACTTTGACTGGGAGTTTAATTGGAAAAAAGTTTTATCATCAATGATCTACAGATGATATTTATAATTATCATTTTGCTTGACTTGGATAACATTCTCAGAAATCTTTATAGAATGCCTATCAAAAACTAAATGTGTTACAAACTCTATAAAAGAGAGCATGAAATGAGATGCCAATTTATATCCTTTTCTTAACTCTATAGTTTTGGCTTATAGAAAAGGTGGTATGCTATCGACCAAGTTGGTAGATTCCTTTTCATCATTTCTTGTTAGGTGATGCATAGTGGGCCCATAACCCACTTTCTTTTGGCATCTTGCCTATTGTCTGGTGATCTAGCTTCTTTGTATAGAGCTGAAGGAATCCTTAAGATCCATTCGCTAAGTATAGGAGGGAAAATAACCTAATGATTGATTTTAAACCATTTCCAAAGTATAGCTAATGGATGAGTAAGATCTAAGCTAGCATGCAGATTAGCTTGAAAATTATGAACAAATTACAATAACTATATCAAATGCTTAGAGTTAAGTCTAGACTCTTAAGTCTAGAATTGTGTTAGTGAGTCAGGAATAAGTGTATGCTCTTCACTTGCCCTTTTGTGGGAACCTAAAAATAAGAAACTTTTCCTAAGTCTGTTATTTCCTTAGTTGATTGTGTAAGCTTCATCTTTGTAAATGCTGTGGCTTGTGGCTTGTAACAATGATCTTTTATGCAATGGTATTAGAGCCATAATATATGAGCCAAGTGATATGTTTGAGTTATATCATGCTCCATGTTGCTTCTATAATATTTTCTTGATATATCAGTAAAATCATACTTTCATCTTTTGTTATCTAAATCTATCTTAACGTTATTATGGTTTTTTGTCTCCATACTCTCTTTAGATAATAAGGAAGGGAATGATCCTATAAAGTCATGAGGAAGGTGGATATGTATAGTATCAATGATACAAATACTATGGATATAATAAATCAGATAACTATAGATACTATAAGTACATCTGATGTTTGTACTCTTTTTGATATATCTCTTGCATCTTTCTTTTCTACAAATGAAGTAACTATAGATTTTGATGAAGAAAATCCTAGCCCAGAATAGAAACTCCCAAATCTTAAGCCTACATATGCTTATGATAAGCTTTGTCATTTTCATCTTATTGTTAAAACCTCTATAAATATTTTTGAGAATGTTATCCAAGTAAAGCAAAATGATAATTATAAATATCATCTACAAATCATTGATGATAAAACTATTCGTCAATTAAAGTCCTAGTCAAAGTATAAGTTTTTACACATAGGTGCTATTATATTGGTGCTTTCCCTTTATTTAGATGTGGTCTAAATGTTAGTATTTTGGGTTGTCTACTTGATAATCAACATACTACCTTTAGTGCTTACTTACATAATGCTATCCAAACCAGCCTTCATGATGGTCAGATATATGCAACTATTTATCCAAACTATCCTCTTGCTATCCATCAAAAAGAAAACCTAAATAAAGTCCTTAATCTTTTTATCCAAACCCATGGTTTAGACATGATCCCTAGATCTTGTCCTCTTACCATCAAATACCAGGTTATGTATAGATTAACCGATACTCTTCATCCTATAGACAAAAATATTCTTTGTACAAGAAATCTAGATATGAGTGTATAATTCCATTGAAAGAAAAGCCAAAGAAACCAATGGATACCAGATGGATCCAATAGAAGGTAAATCTTTGTCATGATAGTATTGATCCTATAATTGAAAATCTTAAGAAGGATTGTTGTTCTAAAAATCCTTTAGCATTCATAAATAGAAAACTGCATGAATGTAGGATTGAATTAAAAATGGCAAAAGAAAAAGATGGTAAAGAAATACAACATAATTTCAAGGTGTATCATTATGAAATGTCTCCTTCACTTAGGGAAGAATGTTTTATAGAAATAAAATAACTGAAAGAATAGGGTCTGATAAGGAATTCCAACAGCCCTTAAGCATGTGAAGCTTTCTATGTAAATAAAACATCAGAGTAGGTCAGAGGTAAGAAAAGATTAGTTATAAATTATGTTCCTCTCAATAAATATGTTTTGCCTGTGCAACATCCTATTCTTTAAAAGGATGAAATCATATAACGAATAAGTGAAAAAGTCATTTTAGCACATGCATTTGATTCCTAATATGTCTTGTGGACTACAAAGCTTATTGAATGCCTAGAGTTGAGTCTAGAGTTCTAAGTCTAGAATTGTGTTAACAAGTCAGGAATAAGTATATGCTCTTCACTTGCCCTTCTATGGGAACCTATTAATTAGAAAATTTTATTAAGTCTAATTGACAAAGGACTCCAAAGGATAATAATTCTACTGAAGTAAACTAAGTCTCAATAACAAGATAATCACTAATTCAATTGTATACTTATACTAGTGCCTATGCTTATTTCCTTAGTTGATTATGTAAGCTTCATCTTTGTAAACTCTATGGCTTGTGGCTTGTATTAATGATCCTTTATGTAATGGTATCAGAGCCATAATCTATGAGCCAAGTGGCATGTTTGAGTCATATCATGATCCATGTTACTTCTGTAATATTTGCTTGATATATCAATAAAATCATACTTTCATCTTTTGATATCTGTATCTATCTTAATGTTATTCTAGTTTCTTGTCTCCATACCATCTTCAAACAATAGGGAAGGGAATGAGGAATGATCTTATAAAGTCATGAGGAAGGCATGTTGCAGATTTGTATAGTATTAATGATATGAAGACTATGGATGCAATGAATAAGATAACTACATATACTATAGGTACATCTGATGTTTGTACTCTTTCTGATATATCTTCTACATTTTTCTTTTCTACAAATGAAGCAACAGGATATTTTGATGAAGAAAATCCTAGTCTAGAATGGAAACTCCCATCTCCAAAGCCTAGAGATGTTTATGATAAGCTTTCTCCTTTTCATCTTATTGCTAAAAATTCTATAAAGATTTTTGAGAATGTTATCCAAGTCAATAAAAATGATAATTATAAATATCATATATAGATTGTTGATGATAAAATTATTCACCAATTAAACTCCTAGTCAAAGTATAAGTTTTTACATATAGGTGTTGTTTCTATAGGTGTTTTCCCATTATTCAGACGTGGTCTAAATGTTAGTATTTTAGGTTTTCTACTTGATAATTGACATACTACCTTTAGTGCTTACTTACAAAATGCTATCCAAATTGGTCTTCATGATGGTCCAATATATACAACTATTTATCCAAACTATCTTGTTACTATCCATCAAGAAGAAAGCTTGAATAAAATCCAGAAGCTTTTTCTCCAAACCCATGGTTTAGACATGATCCCTAGATCTTGTCCTCTTGCCATCAAATACCATGTTATGTATATATTAACCAATACTCTTCATCCTAATGTTAAACATACTCCTACACAAGGCAAAATCATGGTGAGTAGAGCTACATAAAATAGTCAGATTATTCCTACTAAATCAATTTTGTGGTCAGACCTTAAGTTTCCTAGAAAGTGGATAGTTGATACAGACTTTGTCCAAAAACCCAAGAAATCTTTATCTTTTGTTACATCTATAAAAGATCTACCAGAAAAATCTATCATTAGATTTAATTCTTAGAATGACCTAAAAGATCATATGTAAAGCATATAGTTATAACAATCCTTACCCATAATCAATCCTCACTATCTGCATACTAAGAAAATCCATGATCCCCAAATAGATTCCTATTTCTATGTTGATTTTTAAAAGATCATAAGTCATCCAAATCAGTCTAGCATTCATATGGTTAAAAGAGATTTGGCCATCCAAGAACTATTTGAAAGAAATAAGATTTTTTTTGCTAAATCTAAGAAAGTCAATATGGATGGAACTTCTAAGGAAAATAATAAAAAAGAAAGTAAAGAAGGTCATGTATGGAAGACTCCTTTGGGAGATGAGTCTTACATAGAGAAAAGATTCTCAAAGTCTAGTGATTTTATTCAATATTCATTTGATGAAAGATTTAGAGCATAAATGTATTATCTTAGATCATCTGATAAAAGTCTTGAACAGTCTACTAAAGTAAATCTATTAAACTGGAATAATCTTACAACTAAATGCCTGAATAATAAACTCATAGATATCCAACAGAGTCTTGATCAGGTTTCTAAGATGTTGAAAAGTATTGAGTTATACCAGAAAGGATAACTTGATAAAGCAATTAATGTTCTAAATGTCTCTACTCAACATAGTCAACTTATTCAAAAAATAGACAGTGAGTCTAATAGCATTAGACTACAACAACAGTCTATAGAAAAAAAGATAGAGAATTTAATAGCTGAATAAAAATTGTCAGTTAGAACCAAGAACAACTTCATTCTAGTATGGTTTCTCTTGAAATAAAATAAGAAGCATACCAAGAAATTAAGTAGCTATCCTCAGCATCTGATAGCATAACTAGAGAAATAGTTAATCAAAGTGCTAGTCTATCTACTATTCCTAAAATCTTAAATTCTATAAAAGAGAAAGGCCAACCTTCTAGGCCACAGTCAAAGGTGCTTATTCCTAAAGACACTGATTATAGTCAGAATATTCATTCCTATCAATATGTAGTAAAATTGCAAAGAGAATCATTTGTAAAGTCTAAGTCTAAGAGTCTGCCTGATAAAGAGAAATCTATTGATAAGATTTTCCAAGTATGTGTGGCCAAGATAGAGAATCCTTCATGTAATGGTATTAGTTATGTAAAGGATCACTATTATAAGCTACAAGCCATATATTTTAGAAAGATAAAGCTTACATAATCAACTAAGAAATTAATAGACTTAGGAAAAGTTTTTGATTCATAGGTTCCCATAGAAGGGTAGGTGAAGAGCATACACTTATTCCTAACTTACTATCACAATTCTAGACTTAGGACTCTAGATTTGACTCTAGGAATTCAATGCTTGTAACATGAAGAACTCCCCATATTTATAAGATGAAATGAGAAGATTGACTATTGACACAAAGATGCCATATCAATGGACAATAAGAAAGATGCCAAAAGCAAGTGGGTTATGGGCCCACTATGCACTGCCTAAAGGGAAAAGTTAAAAAAGAATTTGCTGACACAACTGATAGTATGCCACCTTTTGTAAGTGTTGAGGTCCACGAGACTTAAAGTAAGGATAACATTTCCACATTCATGGTTATGGATAGACCCCATAACTAGTCATCAATCATCATCATTGAATTCATATTCTCCTCGAGGAGGGTAGTGGTTATCATCATTAGAATAAAAATCAGTGTGGTCCATGTATAGTGTTGAAGGAATATTTAACATCTATCTGCTAGGTGTAGGAGGGAAAATGACCTAATGATTGATTATAAACCATATCCAAAGTGCAGCTAATGGCTGAGTAGGAGCTAAGCCAACATGTAAATTAGCCTAAATTTTTTGAATAGAGAATAATTCAAATTTGACCCTGAAAGGTATTTTTAATGAAATAAATATATTCCTTACTTGTTCAAGAGGAATAAAAATAGTAGGATCATTAGAATTTATCATAGGCATTATATAATCCAAAAATTTAAATAAATAATCTAGAATTTTAGTTGATGCCCAAAAATTCTCAACAACAAGATTAAAACTAGGCCAAAAAGTAGACCATTGAATAAGAAATTCATAACCATGCCTAAAAATGAGATTTTTGAAAGGATTATTATTTTCAATAATCCTTGGATTATTGGCCTCATGGTATAACATAATAGTAGAACACCATGTTTTCCCATCAGGATCCTAAAACTATGTAGTCCATGTCAAATGAGTATTGTTTAGTTCAACAGAGGCTTCATGAGATCTTCTTATAAGAGAATTTATTTCATTTACCAATTGATTTACAATAGTTGGAGTAGATATCTATATATGCTAGTGAAACTCTTCTCGCATTTGTTAATTGAGTCACTACACTACTGGTGAAACTCTTATATTAACTATAACTATCCTACAATATGTTTGACTAAGAAATCAAAATCTGATAGAAAAGTTGCCCACCTAGTTAACCATCTCATAGATCCTTTCTTTAGATCATTAGTAGAAAGTAGAATAATCATAAAGTTATTTAAATTAGATCTAACAAAATATTTCTCTGATCTAACAAAAAATATAAAAGCTTGAATAACTTTAATAACATCAAGGATTTATTTATGAGTAGAATGATAGTTTTTTTTGAGCTTTTTAAAATTTTATAAAAGCAAATATGTAGGGCATTTCTGAACCATCTGATAATATTTATTTAAGAATAACACTCCAAAAAAAAATTGAGGCATCTGTCTCAATGATTTTCAATCTATTACCAGGTAAAATAAGAGGTGGTAAATTCTGACAATTTTAATTTATTCTTTAAACAACTTTAGTCATCTCATTTGACCATGCCAGAGGATTCTTTGACAATCTTTTATTCAAAAGAATTCTATCATGAGAAATACTATAATAGTATCCAACTACATAGTTAATACAACCAAAAAATCTTTGCAACATTTTTTTATCCTTTAATTCATCTAGGAAAATTCTTTATATTTTTCAAGACATGTTCTTAAACTGCAACTTCCTTTGATTTTATATTTACCCCTAGAAATTCAATTTCATCCTTGAAAACTAACATTTTCTTTTCAGATAGAACCAAACCATTGTCATACACAATTTGATAAAACTATTCAAGATGATTAAGATGCTCTTTGGGAGATTTTGAAAAGATTAATATATCATCTATGTAGATAATGATAAAATTAGAATAAGCTAAGAAGATTTTATTCATCATTTTCTAGAATATACGAGCAGTTTTTAGATCAAAAGGTAGGACATTCCTTTCATATTGGCCAAAAGGAGTAATGAATGTAGTTTTATACATGTCTTGTTCTGCCACTTGTATTTGCCAAAAATCTGACTTCAAATCAAATTTACTATATACTTTGCTTTCACTTATTCTTTGCAAGATTTCATCCTTTGGAAGAATAAGATGCTGCATAGGCAAAACATATTTATTGAGAGGTACATAATTTATACCCAATCTTTTCTTACCCCTGACTTGTTCTGACCTTTTATTTACATATAAAGCTTCACATGCCTAAGAGCTATTGGAATCTCTTATCAGATACTATTCTTTCAACTATTTTATTTCCAAAAAATATTCTTTCCTAAGAAAAGAAAACATTCTAGAATGATGCACCTTAAACTTAGGTTCTATTTCTTTTGCATCTTTGTCTTTTATCATTTTCAATTCTATCCTACATTCATGCAGTTTTCTATTTCTGAATGCTGAAGTATTTTTAGAACAACAATCCTTCTTAAGATTTTCAATTATAGGATCAATACTAGAACGACAAAGATTTACCTTCTATTGGATCCATCTGGTATCCACTATTTTTTTTGGCTTTTCTTTCAATAGAATTTTACACTCATATCTAGATTTCTTGTACAAAGAATATTTTTATGCAAGAATTATCTCATGTGGCTGAATTGTAATAGGATAAAAAGTTGCCAAATTATTTGATCCAATCATCATGTCATATATTGGCATCTCATGCTGGACTACCTTGAAATGATAAATAAAATCACTAAGCACAATAGGTATAATATCAGACAATTATAAAACCACTATCTTTGTATTGAAGGTTAATCGATGGAAATCATCCTTCCACATATCAATAGGAATTGAGTGATATCTAGCAATTGAAATATTAGAACTAGTATCAAGTAAGACATCTAGACTATATGGTTTATAACCATCCCACTTAATCTGAATTTTATAGACTAGATTATTAGAATTATATACTGATATTTGATGAATATTTGAATTATTCTGAGAGGTATCCCCCTCCTAAAAATGAGATTCTATCTCATTAGAAACTTGTATGAGCTCTTCTTCAAAGAGATGTTCTTGTTCATCAGTAAGAACTTCTTCTTTCAAGAGATCTTGTAAATCATTCTGAGCTTTAACAAGAAAAAGTTAAAGCAAAGAGATACACTTCATTCTCTAGGCAACTCTATCATAAGTGTCTAGTTGATAAGCAGCTTCAACCTGAGATACTTTGTGATGTTTGGACTGAAATTCTTTTGAAAAAATATCCTTTTGTCTTTGTTGTTGAGCTAGGTGAAGATAATATTTTTTCTCCGTAGCAATAACTTGCTATTGTAAAAACATTCCTTCATAAATCATGTAGGTAGGAGTTTTGTCATATCTTTCTTTCAGGAAAGAGATATGTTGAGATAGACTTAAAGCATAAAAAAGGGGTAAAAATCATATAAATTTGAAATCCTATTTCAAAATTATAATCAGATGATTCACTTTTTATTTCAGACTTTGCTAAATTCATATTTATCTATTTTTTATCACTATCAGATACTTCCCATAAAATCTCTGATTCATATTGAATCTCATCTTCTTTTGATAATAACACATATTCATCTTCATCAATACCATATCTATTTATAAAATTAATCTTTTTGTACTTATTTTTCTTATTGAGACATTTATTAGCATAATGATCTCCTTGAAAAATGAAACACTTAATAGGTTTCTTCTGATAACCATGTTTCTTTTTCCTCAATATCCTTCTTAGTCCAAACTTATTTTTTCTAAACTTATATCTGGACTTCTAAGGTTTGTAAGTAAATTATTTTTTAAGAGAACACTTACAAGAATGAGATTTCTTCTTCTTCTTCTTATACTATTTATATTTATGGACATCAATACAACCAAAATTATCATCTAGAGAATTCCAAAACTCTGCACCTATCTATTTATAAAACTTGATAGTTTCCTTTTGTGCCTTTCTTTTTGCACACAATTTTTCATTAACTACCTTGATGTTCTAATTTATTCTTCCAAAAGACTTCATTGGAAGACTATCATCCATTGCAGATTTGTACTTGGTAGTAAAATACTCTAGAAATGACTCTATATATCTAATCTTATAAGCCAGATTAAAGATTTCTCTAGAATTATAGAATAGATTTTCCATGTAACACATATATTCATAAAGTCTAGTCATGTTACATAACTGAGCTCTGAAAAACTTAGCTTTGTTTGCTTCCATTTCATTGTTAATTATTCCTAAATTTTTTGAGAGTAGAGCATTGCAAACTGATGAGATTGGTTCAGGATGAGCATAAATACTATCATGAAATTGTTGACCATTAGCATCCCACCATTCATTAATATTTCCTATAAATCCATTTTCAATCTACTGGATGACATTGAAGGGATATTTTTTAAGACCATATATCTGAACACTGGCTCAAACTAGCATAGCATGAATCATTTTCTTCCTTTTTTTTGGTTACTCATAATTGAATTTCTAGAAGAAAGGTTGAATATTTAAAGTTGTTATTTGAGAGTCTAATAAAGGTCTAGAAGATTCTCCAATTTCAAAATAAATTTATTTTTTTATAGCCTCTATTTCAGCCATACCTACTTGGAAAATATTATCAATAGATTTCTTTGTATCAGGTAGACTCTTAGACTTAGACTTTGTAAATGATTCTCTTTTAATATTCTGAATATAATCAGTGTCTTTAGGAATAAGTACTTCTGACTTTGGCCTAGAAGGTTGGCCTTTCTCTTTTATAGAAAATAAGATTTCAAGAATAGCAGATAGACTATCACATTGATTAACTATTTATCTAGTTATGCTATCAGATACTAAGAATAGCTGCTTAATTTCTTGGTATGCTTCTTGTTTTGTTTCAAGAGAAACCATACGAGAATGAAGTTGTTCTTGGTTATGACTGATAATTTTTTATTCAGTTATTAAATTCTCTATCTTTGTTTTTACAAAATATTGTTGTAGTCTAATGTTATTAGACTCACTATCTATTTTTTGAACAAGCTGACTATGTTGAGTAGAGACATTATCATTCAGAATATTAATTGCTCTAGCAAGTTCTCCTTTCTGGTATAACTCAATAATTTTCAACATCTTAGAAACCTAATCAAGACTCTATTAGATATATGAGACTTTATTATTCAAGTATTTGGTTACAAGATTATTCTAGTTCAATAGCTTTACTTCAATAGACTGGTCAAATTTTTTATCAGATGATCTAAGATAATACATTTATACTCTAAATCTTCCATTAGGTGAATACTGACTAAAATTGATAGAATTTGGGAATCCTTTCTCTTTGTAAGACTTATCTCCCAAGGGAGTATTCCATACATGACCTTATTCACTTTCTTTTTTATTCTTTTCCTTAAAAGTTCCTTCCATATTGACTTTCTTAGCTTTAACAAGCAATTTCTTATTTCTTTCAAATAGTTCTTGGATGGCCAAATCTCTTTTAACCATATGAATGCTAGATTGATTTGGATGACTTATGATTTTTTGATAGTTAACACAGAAATATGAATCTATTTGGGGATCATGGATTTTCTTAATATGCAAACAGTGACGATTGATTATGGGCAAGGATTGTTGTAATTGTATGCTTTGTATATGATCTTTTAGATCATTTTAGGAATCAAACATAATGATAGATTTATCTGGTAGGTCTTTTATAGATGTATCAAAAAATAAAGATTACAAAGAGAATCATTTACAAAGTCTAAGTCTAAGAGTCTACTTGATATAGAGAAATCTATTGATAAGATTTTCCAAGTAGGTATGGCCAAGATAGAGGTTGTAGAAAAAGAAAGTTATTTTGAAATTGGAGAATCTTCTAGACCTCCATTAGAATCTCAAATAAGAACTTTAAATCTTCAACCTTTCTTTCTAGAAATTCAATTGTGAATGATAAGAAAAAATGAAGGAAATGATTCATGCTATGCTATCTTAGGCCAATGTTCAGATCTATGGTCTTTAAAAAGATCCCTTTAGTGTCAGCCAACATATTGCAAATGGATTTATAAGAAATATTAATGAATGGTGGGATGCTAGTGGTCAACAATTTCATGATGGTATTTATGCTCATCCTGAACCAATCTCAGCACTTTGCAATGCTCTAATCTCAAAATTTGTAGGAATAATTGACAATGAAAAGGAAGCAAACAAAGCTAAGTTTCTCAAAGCTAAGTTATGTGACATGACTAGACTTGATGAATATATATGTTACATGGAAAATTTGTTTTATAATTCTAGAGAAATTTTTAATCCTGCTTATAAGATTAGATATATAGAGTCATTTCTAGAGTATTTTACTACTAAGTACAAAGATTTAATGGGTGATAGTATTCTAACGATGTCCTTTAGAAGAATGAATCAGAACATCAAGGTAGTTAATGAAAAATTGTGTGTAGAAAGAATGGCACAAAAGGAAATTATCAAGTTTCATAAATAGATAGGTGTAAAGTTTTATAATTCTGTAGACGATAATTTTGGTTGTAATGATGTCCATAAATATAAATAGTATAAGAAGAAGAAGAAATCTCATTACTGTAAGTGTTCTCTTGAAAAAGAATTTACTTATAAACATTGAAAGTCTAGAAAAAAGAATTTTGGTCCAAGAAGGATATTTAGAAAAAAGAAACATGGTTATCAGAAGAAGCTTATTAAGTATTTAATTTGTTAAGGAGATCACATTGTAATAATTGTCCCAATAAGAAAAAGGAGTCCAAAAAGATTAATTTTATAAATAGCTATGGTATTGATGAAGATGAATATGTGCTATTATCAGAAGAAGATGAGATTCAATATGAATCAGACATTTTATGAGAAGTATTTGATAGTGATAAAAATCAAATAAAAATGAATTTAGTAAAGTCTAAAATAGAAAATGAATCATTTGATTATGATTCTGAAATAGGATTTTAGATTCATATGGTTTCTACCCCTTTTTATGATACTTTAAGTCTATCTCAATAGATCTCTTTCTTAAAATAAAGATATGACAAAACTCCTGCCTACATGATTTCTGAAAGAATATTTTTGCAACAACAAATTATTGTTGCTGAGAAAAAATATTCTCTTCACCTAGCTCAATAACAAAGATAAAAGGATATTTTGTCAAAAGAATTTTAGTCCAAGCATAAAAAAGCATCTTAGGTTGAAGCTGCTTATCAACCAGACACTTATGATAGAGCTACCTAGAGAATATAGCGGATCTCCCTGCTTCAACTTTTTTTTACTAAAACTCAAAATGAATTACAAAATCTCTTGAAGGAAGAAGCTCTTGCTGATGAACAAGAACATCTCTTTGAAGAAGAGATTATCCAAGTTTCTAATGAGATAGAATCTCATTTTTAGGGGGGGATACCTCTCAGAATAATTCAAATATTCATCAAATATTAGTATATAGTACTAACAATTTAGTCTGTGAAATTAAAATTAAATGGAATGGTTTTAAACCATATAGTCTAGATGTCTTGCTTGATATTGGTGCTGATATTTCACTTGCTAGATATAACTCAATTCCTATTGATATGTGGAAGGATGATTTCCATTGATTAACCTTCAATACAAAGATAGTGGTTTTAGAATTGTCTACTGTTATACTTGTTATGCTTAGTGATTCTATTTATCATTTTAAGGTAGTCCAAAATGAGATGCCAATATATGACATGATGATTGGATCAGATAATTTGGCAACTTTCTATCTTATTAAAATTTAGCCACATGAGATAATTCTTACACAAAAATATTCTTTGTATAATAAATCTAGATATGAGTGTAGAATTCCATTGAAAGAAAAGCCCAAGAAACCAGTGGATACCAGATGGATCCAATAAAAGGTAAATCTTTGTCATGCTAGTATTGATACTATAATTGAAAAGCTTAAGAAGGATTGTTGTTCTAAAAATCCTTTAGCATTTAGAAATAGAAAACTGCATGAATGTAAGATTGAATTGAAAATGATAAAAAACAAAGATGGAAAAGAAATAAAACCTAAGTTTAAGGCACATCATTCTAGAATGTCTCCTTCACTCAGGGAAGAATGTTTTTTGGAAATAAAACAACTAAAAGAATAGGGTTTGATCAGGTATTCCAATAGCCCTTGGGCACATGAAGCTTTCTATGTAAATAAAAGGTTAGAGCAGGTCAGAGGTAAGAAAAGATTAGTTATAAATTATGTTCTTCTCAATAAATATGTTTTGCTTGTGAAACATCCTATTCCTTCAAAGCATGAAATCTTATAACAATTAATGGAAGCAAGGTATATAGTAAATTTGATTTGAAGTTAGGATTTTGGTAGATACAAGTGGCATAACAAGACAGGTATAAAAATGCATTTATTACTCTTTTCACCCAGTATGAATGGAATGTCCTAGCTTTTAGTCTAAAAACCACTCTAAGTATATTTCAAAAAATGATGAACAAAATCTTCTCAGCTTATTCTAATTTTATTATTGTCTACATAGATTATATATTAATCTTTTCAAAATCACCCAAAGAGCATCTTAATCATCTTGAGTAGTTTTATCAGATTGTGTATGCCAATGGTTTGGTTCTATCTGAGAAGAAAATGTCAATTTTTAAAGATGAAATTGAGTTTCTAGGGGTAACCATTAAATTAGGGAAAGTTGTAGTTCAAGAACATGACTTGAAAAATATAAAGAATTTTCTTGATGAATTAAAGGATAAAAAAATGTTGCAGAGATTTATTGGTTGTGTTAAATATGTAGTTGGATACTATTATAATATTGCTCAGGATAGAATTATTTTAAATAAAATATTGTCAAAAAATGCTCCAGTATGGTCAGATGAGATGACTAAAGCTGTTTAAAGAATAAAATAGAATTGTCAGAATTTACCACCTCTTATTTTACCTAGTAATGGATTGAAAATCATTGAGATAGATACCTCAAATTTATTTTGGGGTGTTATTCTTAAATAAAGATTATCAGATGATTCAAAGAAGCCCTATAGATTTGCTTCTGAAAATTTTAAATAGGATTAGAAAAACTATCACTCTACTCATAAAGAAATCTTTGCTGTTATTAAAGCTATTGAAGCTTTTATGTTTTTGTTAGATCAGAGAAATTTCTTGTTAGATATGATTTAAATAACTTTATGAGTATTCTACATTCTACTGATAATTTGAAGAAAGGATTTGTGAATAGGTTAACCAGGTGGGCAAATTTTATATCATATTTTGATTTCTCAGTTGAACATATTCCAGGAAAAAAGAATTGTCTTACAGATTTCATATCTAGAGAATTCAATTCTAGAAATTTAGAAAAATCAATCATGGTAGTAATAGTTACAAAAGTATGGGAAGAATTTCACCAGCATATATGCATATCTACTCCATCTTTTTCAAATCAATTGATAAATGAAATAAATGCTCTTATAAGAAGATCTCATGAAGCCTCTACTGAACAAAACAATACTCATTTGGCATGGACTACATAGTTTCAAGATCTCGATGGTAAAAAATGGTGTTCTACTATTATGTTATACCATGAGGCCAATAATCCAAGGATTACTGGAATCAATAATCCTTTCAAAAATCTCATTTGTAGGCATGGTTATGAATTTCTTATTCAAAGGTCTAATTTTTGGCCTAGTTTTAATCCTGCTATTGAGAATTTTTGGGCATCAGCTAAAATTCTAGATTATTTATTTGAATTTTTGGATTATATAATGCCTATGAAAGCTTCTAATGATCCTACTATTTATATTCCTCTTGAACAATTAAGGAATATATTTAATGCATTAATAATACCTTTTAGGGTCAAATTTGAATTATTCTTTGTTCATAATTTTTAAACTAATTTTCATGCTAGCTTAGCTCCTGCTCAGTGATTAGCTACACTTTGGAAATAGTTTATAATTAGTCATCAGGATATTTTCCCTCTTACACCTAGTGGAAAGATGATAAGGATACCTTCAACACTATACATGGACCACACTAATTTTGATTCTAATGATGACAACCACTATTGTCCTCAAGGAGAATATGAATTCAATGATGATGATTGATGACTAGCTATGGGTTCTATCCATAGATGTGGATGTGGGCACATTATCCCTCCTTTAAGTCTTGTGGATCTCACCACTAAAAAAAGGTGGTATGCTGTTAGCTATGTCGACAAATTCCTTTTCATCTTTTCTTGTTAGGTGGTGCATAGTGAGCCTATAACCCACTTTCTTTTGGCATCTTACTTGTTGTCTATTGATCTGGCATCTTTATGTCAATCGCTGATCCTCCCATTTCATCTTATAAATATGGGGAATTCTTTGTGTTATAAGCATTGAATGCCTAGAGTTGAGTCCAGAGTCCTAAGTCTATAATTGTGTTAGCGAGTCAGGAATAGGCGTATGCTCTTCGTTTGTCCTTCTGTGAGAACCTACAAGTCAACATTTTTTCCTAAGTCTTTTATTTGATTAGTTGATTGTGTAAGCTGTATAAAATCTATGGCTTGTAACAATGATCCTTTATGTAATGGAGCCATGATCTATGAGCCAAGTGTTATGTTTGAGTTATATCATGCTCTATGTTACTTTTATAATATTTGTTGTATATATCAATAAAATCATACTTTCATCTTTTTTTATCTTTATCCATCCTACCATTATTCTATATTTCTATCTCCATACCCTCTTTAGACAATAGGGAAGGGAATGATCCTATAAAGTCATGAGGAAATCTTGTTATGGATCTATATAGTACCAATGATATGAAGACTATGGATACAATGAATCAGATAGCTACAAATACTACAAGTACATCTGATATTCATACTCTTTTTGATATATCTCCTACATCTTTATTTTTTGTAAATGAAGCAACTGTAGATTTTGATGAGGAAAATCCTAGCCCAAAATGGAAACTCTCAACTTTAAAGCCTACATATGTTTATGATAAGCTTTCTCCTTTTCATCTTATTACTAAAATTTCTATAAATATTTCTGTCAATGTTATCTAAGTCAAGAAAAATGATAATTATAAATATCGTCTGTAGATCATTGATGATAAAACTATTCATCAATTAAAGTCCCAATCAAATTATAAGTTTTTACATATAGGTGCTATTTCTATAGGTGTTTTCCCTTTATTCAGACGTGGTCTAAATGTTGTCTACTTGATAACTGACATACTACCTTTAGTGCTTACTTAAATAATGCTATCAAAACCATTATTCATGATGGTCCAATATATACAACTCTTTATCCAAACTATCTTGTTGCTATCCATCAAGAAGAAAACTTGAATAAAGTCCTGAACATTTTTCTCCAAACCCATGGTTTAGACATGATCCCTAGATCTTGTCCTCTTGCCATCAAATACTAGGTTATGTATAGATTAACCAATACTCTTCATCTTGTTATTAAACATACTCTTGTATAAGGCAAAAATGTGGTGTGTAGAGCTACAAAAAATAGTTAGATTATTCTTGTTGAATCAATTTCATGGTCAGACCTTAAGTTTCCTAGAAAGTGGAAGTTGATACATACCATCTAAGACTTATCCATCTTTGATGCCCACATCTCTTTTAACCATATGAATGCTAGAATGATTTGGTTGATTTATGATCTTTTGACAATCAACACAGAAATAGGAATTTATTTGGGGATCATGGATTTTCTTAGTATGCAAATAGTGAGGATTGATTATGGGCAAGGATTGTTGTAACTGTATGCTTTGCATATGATCTTTCAGGTCATTCTAGGAATCAAAACTAATTATTTATGAGAATGTTAACTTGAATGGAGCATGATATGACTCAAACATGGCACTTGGATCATAGATTATGGCTTTGATACCATTACATAAAGGATCGTTATTACAAGCCACAAGCCAAAGAGTTTACAAAGATGAAGCTTACATAGTCAGCTAAGGAAATAATAGACTTAGGAAAAGTTTTTGATTCGTAGGTTCCCACAGAAGTGCAAGCAAAGAACATATGCTTATTTTTGTCTTGCTAAGATAATACTATACTCAAGATACTAGACTCGACTCTAGGCATTCAATGCTTGTAACATGAAGAACTCCCCATAATTATAAGATGAAATGGGATGATTAACGGTTGACACAAAGATGCCAAATCAATAGAAAATAGGTAAGATGCCAAAATAAAGTGGGTTATGGGCCCACTACACACTACCTAACAAGAAAAGATGAAAAAAATTTGCCGACACGACCGATAGTATATCACCTTTTGTTAGTGGTGAGGTCCACAAGACTTAAAAGAGGGATAACATTCCCACATTAATGGCTATGGATAGACCCCACAACTAGTCATCAATCATTATCATTGAATTCATATTCTCTTTGAGGAGACTAGTGGTTGTCATCATCAAAATCAAAATCAGTGTGGTCCATGTATAGTGCTGAAGGAATCCTTAACATCTGTCTGCCAGGTGTAGGATGGAAAATAGCTTGATAACTGATTGTAAACCATTTCCAAAGTATAGCTAATGGCTAAGCAGGAGCTAAGCTAGCATGTAAATTAGCTTGAAAATTCTGAACAGAGAATAATTCAAATTTGAACATGAAAGGTATTCTTAATGCAATAAATATATTCCTTACTTTTTCAAGAGGCATACGAACATTAGGATCATCATAAGCTTTCATAGGAATTATATAATCCAAAAATTCAAATAAATAATATGGAATTTGAGTTGATGCCCAAAAATTCTCAATAACAGGTTTAAAACTAGGCTAAAAAGTAGACCATTAAATAAGAAATTCATAACTATGCATACAAACAAGATTTTTGAAAGGATTATTGATTCCAGTAATCCTTGGATTATTGGCTTCATGGTGTAACATAATAGTAGAACACCATTTTTTATCATCAGGATCTTGAAACTATGTAGTCCATGCCAAACTAGTATTATTTGGTTTAGTAGAGGCTTCATGAGATCTTATTATAAGAGCATTTATTTTATTTGTCAATTATTTGCAATAGATGGAGTAGATATTCATATATGCTGGTGAAAATCTTCTCACACTTCTGTAACTGTCACTACCATGACTGAATTTTTTTTGCTTTTTGAATTGAATTCTCTGGATCTGAAATCTATAAGACAATTTTTTTCCCTAGAATATGTTCGACTGAGAAATAAAATTTTGATAGAAAATTTACCCACCTAGTTAACCTACTCACAGATCCTTTCTTCAGATTATCAGTAGAATACAAATTACTCATAAAGTTGTTTAAATCAGATCTGACAAGAAATTTCTCTGATCTAACAAAAAACATAAAAGCTTGAATAACTTTAATAATAAGGATTTATTTATTAGTAGAGTGATAGGTTTTTTTCGCCTACTTAAAATTTCTAGAAGCAAATATGTAGGGCTTCTCTGAACCATATTATAATCTTTCTTTAAGAATAACACTCCAAAATAAATCTGAGGCATTTGTCTCAATGATTTTCAATCCATTACCAGGTAAAACAAGAGGTGGTAAATTTTGACAAGTCTATTTTATTCTTTGAATAGATTTAATCATCTTATTTGACCATATCAGAGGATTATTTGACAATATTTTATTCAAAAGAATTCTATCTTGAGCAATATTATAATAGTATCCAGCTATATAGTTAACACAACCAAGAAATCTTTGCAACATTTTTTATCCTTTAATTCATGAAGATTTTTTTAAATATTTTTCAAGACATGTTCTTGAACTGAAACTTTCCTTGATTTAATGGTTACCCTTAGAAACTCAATTTCATCTTTAAAAACTGACATTTTCTTCTCAAATAGAACCAAACCATTGTCATACACAATTTGATAAAACTGCTCAAGATGACTAAGATGCTCTTTGGGAGATTTTGAAAAGATTAATATATCATTTATGTAGACAATGATAAAATTAGAATAAGCTGAGAAGATTTTATTCATCATTTCCTAGAATATAATAGGAGTAGTTTTCAGACTAAAAGGTAGGACATTACATTCATACTCACTAAAAGGAGTAACAAATGCAATTTTATACCTGTCTTGTTTTGCCACTTGTATCTACCAGAATCCTGATTTCAAATCAAATTTACTATATACCTTGTTTGCATTAATTCTTTGTAGAATTTCATCCTTTAAAGGAATAGGATGCTGCATAGGCAAAACATATTTATTGAGAGGAACATAATTTATAACTAATATTTTCTTACCTCTGACCTGCTCTGACCTTTTATTTACATAGAAAGCTTCACATGCCCAAGGGATATTGGAATCCCTAATCAGACCCTATTATTTCAACTATTTAATTTCTTGAAAACATTCTTCCCTGAGTGAAGAATACATTCTATAATGATGCACCTTGAACTTAGGTTCTATTTCTTTACCATATTTGTCTTTTACCATTTTCAATTCAATCTTAAATTCATGTAGTTTTCTATTTCTGAATGCTAAAGGATTTTCAAAAAAATAATCCTTCTTAAGTTTTTCAATTATAGGATCAATACTAGCAAGACAAAGATTTACCTTCTATTGGATTCATCTGGTATCCACTGGTTTCTTTAGATTTTCTTTCAATGGAATTATACACTCATATCTAGATTTATTATACAAAGAATATTTTTGTACAAGAATTATCTCATGTGGTTGAATTGTAATAAGATAGAAAGTTACCAAATTATTTGATCAAATCATCATGTCATACATTGAAATCTCATGCTGGACTACCTTGAAATGATAAATAGAATCACTAAGCACAATAGGTATAATAATAAAAAATTTAGAAACCACTATTTTGTATTGAAGGTTAACTGATGGAAATCAACCTTCCACATATCAGTAGGAATTAAGTGATATCTAGTAAGTGAAATATTAGCATGAGTATAAACCAAGACATCTAGACTATATGGTTTAATACCATCCCATTTAATTTGAATTTCATAGATTGAATTATTAGTACTAGATACTAATATTTGATGAATATTTGAATTATTCTAAGAGGTATCCCCCTCTTAAAAATAAGATTCTATCTCATTAAAAACTTGTATGATCTCTTCTTCAAAGAGATGTTCTTATTTAGTAGTAAGAGCTTCTTCCTTCAAGAGATCTTGTAATTAATTTTGAGCTTTAATAAAAAAAATATTGAATCAGGGAGATGCACTTTGTTCTCCGAGTAGCTCTGTCATAAGTGTCAAGTTGATAAGTAGCTTCAACTTGAGATGTTTTTTGATGCTTGGATTAAAATTATTTTGAAAAAATATCCTTTTGTCTTTGTTGTTGAGTTAGGTGAAGAGAATATTTTTTCTCAGCAGCAATAATTTGCTGTTGTAAAAATATTCTTTCAAAAATCATGTAGGCAGGAGTTTTGTCATATCTTTTTTCAGTAAAGAGATCTATTGGGATAGACTTAAAGTATCAGAAAAAGAGGTAAAAATAATATGAATCTAAAATCCTATTTTAGAATCATAATTAGATGATTCACTTTCTATTTTAGACTCTACTAAATTCATATTTTTCTAATTTTCATCACTATCAGATACTTTCCATAAAATGTCTGATTCATATTGAATCTCATCTTCTTCTGATAATAGCACATATTCATCTTCATCAATACCATATCTATTCAGGAAATTATTATTTTTGGATTCCTTTTTCCTATTGAGACACTTAATAGCATAGTGATCTCCTTGACAAATGAAACACTTAACAAGCTTCTTATGATAAACCATGTTTCTTTTTTCTAAATATCCTTCTTAGACCAAACTTCTTTTTTTTAATCTTATATCTAGACTTTTAAGGTTTATAAGCAATTTTTTTTTCAAGAGAACACTTATAGGAATGAGATTTCTAATTCTTCTTATACTGTTTATATTTATGGACATCAATACAACCAAAATTATCATCTAGAGAATTGCAAAATTTTGCACCTATCTATTTATGAAACTTGATATTTTCCTTTTGTGCCTTTCTTTCTGCACATAATTTTTTATTAACTACCTTGATGTTCTAATTTATTCTTCCAAAAGACATCGTTGGAAGACTATCACCCATTGTAGCTTTGTACTTGGTAGTAAAATCCTCTAGAAATGACTCTGTATATCTAATCTTATAAGTAGGATTAAAGATTTCTCTAGAATTATAAAATAGATTTTCCATGTAACACATATATTCATCAAGTCTAGTCATGTCACATAACTAAGCTCTGAGAAACTTAGCTTTGTTTGCTTCTTTTTCATTGTAAATTGTTCCTACAAATTTTAAGAGCAAAGCATTACAAAGTGCTGAGATTAGTTTAGGATGAGCATAAATACTATCATGAAATTGTTGACCACTAACATCCCACCATTCCTTAATATTTCTTATAAATCTATTTGCAATATGCTGGCTAACATTGAAGGGATATTTTATAAGACCATAGATCTAAACACTCGCTCAAGCTAGCATAACATGAATCATTTCCTTCCTTTTTTTTTGGTGGCTCATAATTGAATTTCTATAAGAAATTTTGAAGATTTAAAGTTCTTATTTGAGAGTCTAATGGAGGTTTAGAAGATTCTTCAGTTTCAAACTAGATTTCTTTTTCTACAGCCTCTATTTTGGCCATACCTACATGGAAAATCTTATCAATAGATTTCTATGTATCAAGCAAACTCATATACTTTAAATTTACAAATGATTCTTTTTGTAATTTTACTACATTTTGCCAAGAATGAATATTTTGACTATAATCAATGTCTTCAAGAAGAAGTACTTCTGACTGTGGCCTAAAAGGTTGGCCTTTCTCTTTTACAAAATTTAATATTTCAAGAATAGTAGATAGACTGGCACTTTGATTAAATATTTCTCTAGTTATGATATCAGATACCAAGGATGCCTGCTTAATTTCTTGGTATGCTTCTTCTTATTTTGTTTGAAGAGAAACTATACTAGAATGAAGTTGTTCTTGGTTCTGACTGACAATTTTTTCTTTAATTATTAAATTCTTAATCTTTGTTTCTATAGATTGTTGTTGTAGTCTAATGCTATTAGATTCACTTTCTATTTTTTGAACAAGCTGACTATGTTGAGTAGAGACATTATCATTTAGAATATTAATTACTCTAGCAAGTTCTCCTTTTTGGTACAACTCAATATGTTTTAACATCTTAGAAACCTGATCAAGACTCTGTTGGATATTTGAGACTTTATTATTTTGAAATTTGGTTACAAGATTATTCTAGTTCAATATCTTTACTTTAGTACACTGGTCAAGAATTTTATCAGATGATCTAAGACAATGCATTTGTGCTCTAAATCTTCCATCAGGTGAATACTGACTAAAATTGGTAGACTTTGGGAATCCTTTCTTTGTTTAAGACCCATCTCCCAAAGGAGTCTATGATACATGAACTTATTCACTTTATTGTTTATTCTTTTCCTCAGAATTTCCTTCCATATTAACTTTATTAGCTTTAACAAGCAATTTCTTATTTCTTTCAAATAATTCTTGGATGGACAAATCTCTTTTAACCATATGAATGATAGAATAATTTGGATGACTTATGATCTTTTGACAGTCAACATAGAAATAGGAATCTATTTGGGGATCATGGATTTTCTTACTATGCAAACATTGAGGATTGATTACGGGCAAATATTTTTGTAACTGTATGCTTTGCATATGATCTTTCAGGTCATTCTGGGAATCAAATCTAATGATAGATTTATCTGGTAGGTCTTTTATAGAAGTAGCAAAAGATAAGGATTTCTTGGGTTTTTGGACAAAGTCTGTATCAACTATCCACTTTCTAGGAAACTTAAGGTTTGAACATGAAATTGATTCAATAGGAATAATCTGAATGTTTTCTTTAGCTATACTCACCATGATTTTGCCTTGTGTAGGAGTATGTTTAACAGCATGATGAAGAGTATTGGTTAATTTATACATAACATGGTATTTGATGGCAAGAGGACAAGGATGGATAGGAATACGACTTTATTCAATTTTTCTTCTTGATGGATAATAATAGGATAGTTTGGATAAACAATTGTATATATTGGACCATCATGAAGACCGGTTTAGACAACATTCTATAAGCAAGCACTAAAAGTAGTATGTCGATTATCAAGTAGACAACCCAAAATACTAACATTTAAACCATGTCTAAATTAAGGTAAAACACCTATAGAAATAACACCTATATGTAAAAATTTATGCTTTGACTGGGACTTTAATTGATGAATAATTTTATCATCAATGATTTGTAGATGATATTTATAATTATCATTTTGATTAACTTGGATAACATTCTCAAAAATATTTATAAAAGTTTTCTCAATAAGATGAAAAGGAGAAAGATTATCATAAACATTTTTAGGCTTTAAAGTTGGGAGTTTCCATTCTGGGCTAAGATTTTCTTCATCAAAATCTACAGTTGCTTCATTTGTAGAAAAGAAAGATGCAAGAGATATATCAAAAAGAGTACAAACATTAGATGTACCTATAGTATCTATAGTTATCTGATTTATTGTATCCATAGTATTTAATTCATCGGTACTATATAGATCCACAACACACCTTCCTCATAGATTTATAGGATCATTACCTTTTCTATTGTCTGAAGAGGGTATGGAGACAAAAAACTAGAATAACGGCAAGATAGATATAGATAACAAAAGATGAAGGTATGATTTTATTAATATATCGAGTAAATATTATAGAAGAAACATGGAGCAGGATATGACTCAAACATGGCACTTAGATCATATATTATGGCTCTGATACCATTACATTTATAGGATCACTCTTACAAGCCACATAGTTTATATATAGGTTCCCATATAAATGGTCATCTAGAAGATGCTAGTCTATGTATATAAATATGGTTGCTCTGATACCATTACATTTATAAGGTCATTGTTACAAACCACAAGTCACTGAGTTTAAAAAGATGAAGCTTACACAATCAACTAAGGAAATAATAGACTTAGGAAAAGTTTTTGATACAGGTTCCCACAGAAGGGTAAGTGAAGAGCATACGCTTATTCCTAACTCGCTAACATAATTCTAGACTTAGGACTCTAGACTCAACTCTAAGAATTTGATGCTTGTAACATGAAGAACTACCCATATTTATAAGATTAAATGGGAGGATCAATGTTTGACACAAATATGCCAAATCAATAGATAACAAGCAAGATGCCAAAAGAAAGTGGGTTATGGGCCCACTATGCACTGCCTAACAAGAAAAGACAAAAATGATTCTACCTACAGGGCCAATGACATACTGCCTTTTGTAAGTGGTGAGGTTTAAAAGACTTAAAGGATGGAGAATTTTCCCACATTCATGGCTATGGATAGACCCCATAACTAGTCATCAATCATCATCATTGAATTCATATTTTCCTTGAGGAGAATAATGGTTATCATTGTTAGAATCAAAATCAATGTGGTCCATGTATAATGCTGAAGGAATCCTTAACATCTATCTTCTAGGTGTAGGAGGGAAAATATCTTAATGACTAATTGTAAACCATTTTCAAAGTGTAGCTAATAGTTGGGCAGAAGCTAAGCCAACATGTAGATTAGCTTGAAAATTTTGAACTAAGAACAATTTAAATTTGACTCTAAAAGAGATCTTTAATGCAATAAATATATTCCTTAATTGTTTAGGAGGAAAAAAAACATTAGGATCATCAGAAGCTTTCATAGGCATTATATAATCTAGAAATTCAAATAAATAATCTAAAATTTTAGCTGATGCCCAAAAATTCTCAATAGCAGGATTAAAACTAGGCCAAAAAGTAGACCATTGAATAATAAATTCATAACCATGCTTGCAAATGAGATTTTTGAAAGGATTATTGATTCTAGTAATCTTTGGATTATTGGCATCATGGTATAACATAATAGTAGAACACCATTTTTTACCATCGAGATCTTGAAATTGTGTAGTCCATGCCAAATGAGTATTGTTTAGTTCTACAGATGCTTCATGAGATCTTCTTATAAGAGCATTTATTTCATTTCTCAATTGATTTACAATAGATGGAGTGGATATCCATATATGCTAGTGAAATTCTTCCCACACTTTTGTAACTGTTACTACCATGACTGATTATTATGAATTTCCAGAATTGAATTCTTTGGATATAAATTCTACAAAATAATTCTTTTTTTCTAGAATATGTTAAACTGAGAAATCAAAATTTGATAGAAAAGTTGCCCATCTAGTTAACCTACTCACAGATTCTTTCTTTAGATTATCAGTAGAATGTAGAATACTCATAAAGTTATTTAAATTAGATCTGACAAGAAATTTCTCTGATCTAACAAAAAACATAAAAGCTTGAATAGATTTAATAACATCAAGGATTTATTTATGAGTAGAGTGATAGTTTTTTTGAGCCTATTTAAAATTTATAAAATAAAATCTATAGATCTTCTCTGAACCATCTGATAATCTTTCTTTAAGAATAGCACCCCAAAACAAAACTGAGGCATCTGTCTCAATGATTTTCAATCTATTACCAGGTAAAAAAAGAGGTGGTAAATTTTGACAATTCTATTTTATTCTTTGAATAGATTTAGTCATCTCATCTAACCATATCGAAGGATTTTTTGATAATCTTTTATTTAGAAGAATTCTATCTTGAGCAATATTATAATAGTATCTAGCTACATAGTTAACACAACCAAGATATCTCTGCAACATTTTTTTATCCTTTAATTCATCAAGAAAATTATTTAAATTTTTCAAGACATGTTTTTGAACTATAACTTCCCATGATTTTAAATTTACCCATAGAAATTCAATTTCATCCTTGAAAACTGACATTTTCTTTTCATATAGAACCAAACCATTGTCATAAACAATTTGATAAAATTATTCAAGATGATTAAGATGCTCTTTAGGAGAGTTTGAAAAGATTAATATATCATCTCTATAGACAATGATAAAATCAGAATAAGCTGAAAAGATTTTATTCATCATTTTCTAGAATATACAAGGAATGATTTTCATACCAAAAGATAGGACATTCTATTCATACTGGTCGAAAGGAGTAACAAATGTAATTTTATACCTATCTTGTTCTGCCACTTGCATATACCAGAATCTTGACTTTAAATCAAATTTATTATATACCTTTCTTTCATTAGTTCTTTACAAAATTTCATTCTTTGAAGGAATAGGATGCTACATAGGCAAAACATATTTATTGAGAGGAACATAATTTATAACCAATCTTTTCTTACCTCTGACCTGCTCTAATCTTTTATTTACATAAAAAGCTTCACATGCCCAAGGGCTATTGGAATCCCTGATCAGACCCTATTCTTTCAACTATTTTATTTCTAGAAAACATTCTTCCCTCAGTGAAGGAGACATTCCTAAGTGATGCACCTTAAACTTAGGTTCTATTTATTTTCCATCTTTATCTTTTATCATTTTCAATTCAATCCTACATTCATGCAGTTTTCTATTTTTGAATGCCAAAGGATTTTCAAAACAACAATCCTTATTAAGCTTTTCAATTATAGGATCAATACTAGCATGACAAAGATTTACCTTGTATTGGATCCATCTGGTATCCACTAGTTTCTTTAGCTTTTTTTTAGTGAAATTCTATGCTCATATCTAGATTTATTATACAAAGAATATTTTTGTGTAAGAATTATCTCATATGGAGAAATTGTAATAAGATAGAAAGTTGCCAAATTATTTGATCCAATCATCATGTCATACATTGGCATCTCATGCTGGACTACCTTCAGATGATAAATAGAATCACTATGCACAACATGTATTACAATAGACAATTCTGACACCATTGTTTTTGTATTGAAGGTTAACCGATGGAAATCAACCTTCCACATATCAGTAAGAATTGAGTGATATCTAGAAAGTAAAATATCAGCACCAATATCGAGTAAGACATCTAGACTATATGGTTTAAAACCATCCCATTTAATCTAAATTTCATAGACTAGATTATTAGTTCTATATACTGATATTTGATGAATATTTGAATTATTTTGAGAGGTATCTCTCTCCTAAAAATGAGATTCTATCTCATTAGAAACTTGTATGAGCTCTTCTTCAAAGAGATGTTCTTATTTATTAGCAAGAGCTTCTTCCTTCAAGAGATCTTGTAATTCATTTTGAGCTTCAGCAAGAAAAAGTTGAACTAGGGAGATGTGCTTTATTCTCCAAGTAGCTCTGTCATAAGTGTTAGGTTGATAAGCAGCTTCAACCTGAGATACTTTTTGATGCTTGGATTTAAATTCTTTTGAGAAAATATCCTTTTGTCTTTGTTGTTGAGCTAGGTGAAGAGAATATTTTTTCTTAGCAAAAATAATTTACTGTTGCAAAAACATTTTTTTAAAAATCACGTAGGCAGGAGTTTTGTCATATCTTTCTTTCAGGAAAGAGATCTGTTGGGATAGACTTAAAATATTGAAAAAGGGGCAAAAATCATACGAATTTAAAATCTTATTTCTAAATCATAATCAGATAATTCACTTTCTATTTTAGACTCTACTAAATTCATATTTATCTAATTTTAATCACTATCAGATACTTCCCATAAAATGTTTGATTCATATTCAATTTCATTTTCTTCTCATAATAACACATATTCATCTTCATTAATACCATATCTATTCAGAAAATTAATCTTTTTGGACTCCTTTTTCCTATTGGGATATTTATAAGCATAGTGATCTTCTTGACAAATGAAACACTTAATAAGTTTCTTTTGATAACCATGTTTCTTTTTCCTAAATATCTTTCTTGGTCCAAACTTCTTTTTTTTGAAATTATATCTAGACTTCCAAGGTTTATAAGTAAATTATTTTTCAAGAGAATATTTATAGGAATGAAATTTCTTCTTCTTCTTCTTATATTGTTTATATTTATGGACATGAATACAACAAAAATTATCCTCTAGAGAATTGCAAAACTTTGCACCTATCTATTTATGAAACTTGATAATTTCCTTTTGTACCTTTCTTTTTAACAACCTTAATGTTCTAATTTATTCTTCTAAAAGACATCGTTGGAAGACTATTACCCATTATAGCTTTGTACTTGGTAGCAAAATACTCTAGAAATGACTCTATAAATCTAATCTTATAAGCATGATTAAAGATTTCTCCAGAATTATAAAATAGATTTTCCATGTAACACATATATTCATCAAGTCTAGTTATGTCACATAACTGAGCTCTAAGAAACTTAGCTTTGTTTGCTTCTTTTTCATTATCAATTATTCCTATAAATTTTGAGACAAAATCATTGCAAAGTGCTGATATTAGTTTAGGATGAGCATAAATACTATCATGAAATTGTTGACCACTAACATCCCAACATTCTTTAATATTTCCTATAAATATATTTGCAATATATTGGCTGACATTGAAGGGATCTTTTTTAAGACCATATATCTAAACATTGGCCCAAGCTAGCATAACATGAATCATTTCCTTCCTTTTTTATAGTGTCTCACAATTGAATTTATAGAAGAAAGGTTGAATATTTAAAGTTCTTATTTGAGAGTCTAATGGAGGTCTAAAAGATTCTCCAGTTTCAAAATAACTTTCTTTTTCTATAGCCTCTATCTTGGCCATACCTACATGGAAAATATTATCAATAGATTTCTTTGTATCAGGTAGAATCTTAGACTTAGACTTTACAAATGATTCTCTTTGTAATTTTACTACATTTTACTAGGAATGAATATTGTGACTATAATCAATGTCTTCAGAAATAAGTACTTCTGACTGTGGCCTAGAAGGTTTCCTTTCTCTTTTACAAAATTTAAGATTTCAAGAATAGTAGATAGACTAGCACTTTGATTAACTATTTATCTAGTTATGCTATCAGATAATGAGGATAGCTACTTAATTTTCTAGTATGCTTCTTTTTATTTTGTTTGAAGAGAAACCATACTAGAATGAAGTTGTTCTTGGTTCTGCCTGACAATTTTTTCTTCAACTATTAAATTCTCTATCTTTGTTTTTGAAGACTGTTATTTTAGTCTAATGCTATTAAAATCACTATCTATTTTATGAATAAATTAACTATGTTGAGTAGAGACATTATCATTCAGAAAATTAATTATTCTATAAAGTTCTCCTTTCTGGTAAAACTCAATACTTTTCAACATCTTATAAAACTGATCAAGAATCTGTTGGATATCTGAGACTTTATTATTTAGGCATTTGGTTACAAAATTATTCTAGTTTAATAGCTTTACTTCAGTAGACTGGTCAAGACTTTTATCAGATGATCTAAGATAATATATGTGTGCTCTAAATATTTTATTAGGTGAATACTAACTAAAATCAATAGACTTTGGGAATCCTTTCTCTATGTAAGACTCATCTCCTAAAGGAGTCTTCCATACATGACATTCTTCACTTTATTTTTTATTCTTTTCCTTAGAAATTCCTTCTATATTGACTTTCTTAGCTTTAGCCAAATAGTTCTTGAATGGCCAAATCTCTTTTAACCATATGAATGCTAGACTAATTTGGATGACTTATGATCTTTTGAAAATCAACACAAAAATAAGAATCTATTTGGGGATCATGGATTTTCTTACTATGTAGATAGTGAGGATTGATTATGGGTAAGGATTATTATAATTGTATGCTTTGCATATGATCTTTCAAGTCATTCTAGGAATCTAATTTAATGATAGATTTGTTTGTTAGGTATTTTATAGACATAGCAAAAGATAAGGATTTCTTAGGTTTTTGGACAAAGTCTGTATCAACTATCCACTTTTTAGAAAACTTAAGGTCTAACAATGAAATTGATTTAGTAGGAATAATTTGACTATTTTTTGTAGCTTTGCTCAACACACTTTTGCCTTGTGTAGGAGTATGTTTAACAATAGGATGAAGAGTATTCGTTAATTGATACATGACCTGGTATTTTATGGTAAGAGGACAAGATCTAGGGATCATGTCTAAACCATGGGTTTGGAGAAAAAGCTTTAGGACTTTATTCAAGTTTTCTTCTTGATGGATAGTAACATGATAGTTTGGATAAATAGTTATATATATTAGACCATCATGAAGACCAGTTTGGACAACATTCTGTAGACAAGCATTAAAGGTAGTATGTCGATTATCAAGTAGACAACTCAAAATATGACCATGTATAAATAAAAGGAAAACACTTATAGAAATAACACCTATATGTAAAAACTTATAATTTGACTAGGATTTTAATTGGTGAATAGTTTTTAATAAATATGTTTATATGCAAATAATGAGGATTTTTGGTATGCCTGTTGTCCCTCCTTTAAGTTAGTATGGGAATAATTAATAAGAATAGACAATTATGAATCCACTGTCTTTGTATTGAGTGATATCTATCAAGTGAAATATTAGCACTAGTATCAAGTAAGACATCTAGACTATATGGTTTAAAACCATTGCATTTAATCTGATCGTTGTTCTAAAAATCCTTTAGCATTCAAAAATAGAAAACTGCATGAATGTATGATTGAATTGAAAATGGTGAAAGACAAAGATGGTAAAGAAATAGAACCTAAGTTCAAGGTGCATCATTATACAATTACAATAATATTAAAATCAAAAAACTTATGCCTGTTAATATCTTGCAATTCATTCTATGCTTTGGCAAGAAAAAGTTGAAGCAAAGAAGATTTACCATAAGAAGTTAATATTATTATTAGATTTTCAAATTGAATATATATATTATATCTAGATAATAATATTTATTGAGAGGTATATAATATATAACTAATATTTTCTTACCTCTGACTTGCTCTAACCTTTTATTTATATAGAAAGCTTCACATGCCCAAGGGCTATTAGAATCCTTGATCAGACCCTATTCTTTCAACTATTTTATTTCTTGAAAACATTCTTCCTTGAGTGAAGGAGACATTCCAAAATGATGTGCCTTAAACTTAGGTTCTATTTATTTACCATCTTTTTCAATAATAATAGAATAATATAGCATTCATATGGAAATAATAGACTTAGTAAATGTAATTGTATCAGAGCCATAATCTATGAGTCAAATGCCATGTTTGAGTCATATCTTGAACCATATTTCTTTTATAATATTTTATTGATATATCAATAAAATCATACTTTCATATTTTATTATTTGTATCTATCTTGCCGTTATTCTAGTTTTTTTGTCTCCATACCCTCTTCAGACAATAGGGAAGGGAATGATCCTATAAAGATATGAGAAAGGCATGTTGTGGATCTGTATAGTACTGGTGATACAAAGACTATAGATACAATGAATCAGATAACTATAAATACTATAAGTACATTTGATGTTTGTACTCTTTCTAATATATCTCTTGTATCTTTCTTTTCTACAAATGAAGTAACTATAGATTTTGACGAAAAAAATTCTAGCCTAGAATGGAAGCTCCTAAATTTAAAGCCTACAGATGTTTATGATAAGCTTTCTCCTTTTCATCTTATTTCTAAAACTTCTATAAATATTTTTGAGAAAGTTATCTAGGTCAAACAAAATGATAATTATAAATATCATCTATAGATTGTTGATGATAAAACTATTCACCACCTAAAGTTCCAGACAAAGTATAAGTTTTTACATATAGGTACTATTTCTATAGGTGTTTTCCCTTTATTCAGACGTGGTCTGAATGTTAGTATTTTGGGTTGTCTTCTTGATAATAGACATACTACCTTTAGTTTTTGCTTACAAAATGCTATCCTAACTAGTCTTCATGATGGTCCAATGTATACAACTATTTATCCAAACTATCTTGTTGCTATCCATCAAGAAGAAAACCTGAATAAAGTCCTAAAGCTCTTTCTCCAAACTCATGGTTTAGACATGATACTTGGATCTTGTCCTCTTGCCATCAAATAATAGGTTATGCATAGATTAACCAATACTCTTCCATCTTGCTATTAAACATACTCCTGCACAAGGCAAAAGTGTGGTGAGTAGAGCTACAAAAAATAGTCAAATTATTCTTGCTGAATCAATTCATGGTCAGACCTTAAGTTTCCTAGAAAGTGGATAGTTGATACAGACTTTGTCTAAAAACCTAGGAAATCCTTATCTTTTACTATGTCTATAAAAGACCTACCGGACAAATCTATCATTAGATTTGATTCCTAGAATGACCTAAAACATCATATGCAAAGCATACAATTACAATAATCCTTTCCCGTAATCAATCCTCACTATTTTCATACTAAGAAAATCCCTGATCCCCAAATAGATTCCTATTTTTGTGTTGACTGTCAAAAGATTATAAGTCATCCAAATCAGTCTAGCATTCATATGGTTAAAAGAGATTTAGCCATCCAAGAAGTATTTGAGAGAAATAAGAAATTTCTTACTAAAGCTAAGAAAGTCAATATGGAAGGAACTTCTGAGGAAAAGAATAAAAAAGAAAGTGAAGAAGGTCATGTATGGAAGACTCCTTTAGGACATGAGTCTTACACAGAGAAAGGATTCCTAAAGTCCATTGATTTCAGTCAGTATTCACCTATAGAATATTTACAACACAAATGTATTATATTAGATCATCTGATAAAAGTCTTGACCAGTCTACTAAAGTAAATATATTGAACTAGAATAATCTTACAACCAAATGCCTAAATAATAAAGTCTCAGATATCCAATAGTCTTGATCAGGTTTCTAAGATGTTGGAAAGTATTGAGTTGTATCAGAAAGAAGAACTTGCTAAAGCAATTAATGTTCTAAATGATAATGTCTCTAATCAACATAGTTAGCTTGTTCAAAAAATAGATAGTGAGGCTAATAGCATTAGACTATAACAATAATTTGTAGAAACAAAATTAGAGAATTTAATAGTTAAAGCAAAAATTTTCAGTCAGAACCAAGAACAACTTCATTCTAGCATGGTTTCTATTGAAACAAAAAAAGAAGAATCATACCAAGAAATTAAGAAGCTATCCTCAGTATTTGATAGCATAACTAGAGAGATAGTTAATCAAAGTGATAGTATATTTGATATTCTTGAAATCTTAAATTCTATAAAAGAGAAAGGCTAACCTTCTAGGCCACAGTCAGAAGTACTTGTTTTTGAAGATACTAATTATAGTCAAAATATTCATTCCTGACAAAATATAGTAAAATTATAAATATAATCATTTGCAAAGTCTAAGAGTCTGCCTGATAAAGAGAAATATATTGATAAGATTTTCCAAGTAGGTATGGCCAAGATAGAGGTTGTAAAAAAAGAAAGTTATTTTGAAACTGGAGAATATTCTAGACCTCCATTAGACTCTTAGATAAGAACTTTAAATTTTCAACCTTTCTTCTGGAAATTCTATTATGAGCCACCAAAAAAAAGGAAGGAAATGATTCATGCTATGCTAGCTTGGGCTAGTATTCAGATCTATGGTCTTAAAAAAGATCCCTTTAGTGTTAGCCAGTAGATTGAAAATGGATTTATAGGAAATATTAAGGAATGGTGGGATGCTAGTGGTCAACAATTTCATGATAGCATTTATGCTCATCCTAAACCAATCTTAGCACTTTGTAATGCTCTAATCTCAAAATTTGTAGGAATAATTGATAGTGAAAAGGAAGTAAACAAAGCTAAGTTTCTTAAAGCCCAGTTATGTGATATGACTAGGCTTGATGAATATATGTGTTACATGGAAAATTTATTTTATAATTCTAAACAAATATTTAATCCTGCTTATAAGATTAGATATATAGAGTCATTTCCAGAGTATTTTGCTACCAAGTACAAAGCTATAATGGGTGATAGTCTTCCAATGATGCCTTTTGGAAGAATAAATTAGAACATCAAGGTAGTTAATAAAAAATTGTGTGCAAAAATAAAGGCATAAAAGGAAACTATCAAGTTTCATAAATAGATAGGTGCAAAGTTTTGTAATTCTCTAGATGATAATTTTAGATGTATTGATGTCCATAAATATAAATAGTATAAGAAGAAGAAATATCATTCCTGTAAATGTTCTCTTGAAAAAGAATTTAATCATAAACCTTGGAAGTCCAGATATAAGTTTAGAAAAAGAAGTTTGGACCAAGAAGGATATTTTGTACTATATACTGATATCTGATGAATATTTGAATTATTCTAAGAGGTATCCCCCTCTTGAAAATGAGATTCTATCTCATTAAAGAATTGTAGAAGCTATTCTTCAAAGAGATGTTCTTGTTCATCAGCAAGAGCTTCTTCTTTCAAGAGATCTTGTAATTCATTCTGAGCTTTGGCAAGAAAAAGTTGAAGTAGAGAGATATGCTTCATTCACCAGGTAGATCTATCATAATTGTCTGGTTGATAAGCATCTTCAACCTGAGATACTTTTTGATGCTTGTACTAAAATTATTTTGAAAAAATATCTCTTTGTCTTTGTCATTGAGTTAGGTGAAGAGAATATTTTTTCTCAGCAGTAATAATTTATTGTTGCAAAAACATTCTTTCAAAAATCATGTAGGCAAGAGTTTTGTCATATATTTCTTTCAGAAAAGAGATAAGTTGGGATAGACTTAAAGTATCAAAAAAAGGGGTAGAAATCATATAAATCTGAAATCCAATTTCAGAATCATAATCAGATGATTCACTTTCTATTTTTGACTCTGCTAAATTCAAATTTATCTAGTTTTCATCACTATCAGATACTTCCCATAAAATGTCTGATTCATATTGAATCTCATCTTCTTCTTATAATAACACATATTCATCTTTATCAATACCATAGCTATTCAAAAAATTAATCTTTTTAGACTCCTTTTTCCTATTGAGACATTTATTAGCATAATGATCTCCTTGACAAAAAAAACACTTAACATGGTTCTTCTGATAACCATGTTTATTTTTCCTAAATATCCTTCTTGGTCCAAACTTCTTTTTTCTGAACTTATATCTGGACTTCCAATGTTTATAAGTAAATTATATTTTAAGAGAACATTTACAAGAATGAGATTTCTTCTTCTTCTTATATTGTTTATATTTATGGACATTAATACAACCAAAATTATCATCTAGAAAATTGCAAAACTTTGCACCTATCTGTTTATGAAACTTGATAGTTTCCTTTTGTACCTTTCTTTCTACACATAATTTTTTATTACCTACCTTGATGTTCTAATTTATTATTTCAAAGGACATCATTGATAGACTATCACCCATTAAAGCTTTGTACTTGGTAGCAAAATACTTTAAAAATGACTCTGTATATCTAATTTTATAAGCAAGATTAAATATTTTTTTAGAATTATAAAATAAATTTTCCATGTAACACATATATTCATCAAGCCTAGTCATATCACATAACTGGGCTTTAAGAAACTTAGATTTGTTTATTTATTTTTCATTATCAATTATTCCTATAAATTTTGAGAGTAGAGCATTGCAAAGTGCTGAGATTGGTTCAGGATGAGCATAAATACTATCATGAAATTGTTGACCACTAGCATCCCACCATTCTTTAATATTTTTTATAAATCTATTTGCAATATGTAACTGACACTAAAGGGATCTTTTTTAAGACCATAGATCTGAACATTGGCACAAGCTAGCTTATCATGAATCATTTCCTTCCTTTTTTTGGTGGCTCACAATTAAATTTTTAGAAGAAAGGTTGAAGATTTAATGTTCTTATCTGAGAGTCTAATGGAGGTCTAGTAGGTTCTCCAATTTCAAAATAGCTTTCATTTTCTACATCCTCTATCTTGGCCATACCTACTTGGAAAATCTTATCAATAGATTTCTCTGTATCAAGCAGACTCTCAAACTTAGACTTTGCAAATGATTCTCTTTGTAATTTTACTACATTTTGCCAAGAATGAATATTCTAACTATAATTAGTATCTTCAAGAACAAGTACTTCTGACTATGGCCTAGAAGGTTGGATTTTCTCTTTTACAGAATTTAAGATTTTAGGAATAGTAGATAGAATAACACTTTGATTAACTATTTCTTTAGTTATGTTATGAGATGCTAAGGATAGGTGCTTAATTTATTGGTATGCTTTTTGTTGTTTTGTTTCAAAAGAAACCATGCTAGAATGAAGTTGTTCTTGGTTCTGATTGACAATTTTTTCTTCAGCTATTAAATTTTCTATCTTTGTTTCTATAGACTATTGTTATAGTCTAATGCTATTAGACTCACTGTCTATTTTTTAAACAAGCTGACTATGTTGAGTAGAGACATTATCATTCTAAACATTAATTGCTTTAGCAAGTTTTACTTTCTGATATAACTTAATACTTTTTAATATCTTAGAAACCTGATCAAGACTCTATTGGATATCTGAGACTTTATTATTCAAGCATTTATTTGCAAGATTATTCCAGTTCAATAGATTTACTTTAGTAGACTGATCAAGATGTTTATCGGATGATCTAAGATAATACATTTGTGCTCTAAATGTTCCATCAGGTGAATACTGACTAAAATCAGTAGACTTTGGGAATCCTTTCTCTGTGTAAGACTCATCTTCCAAAGGATCTTTCCATACATGACCTTCTTCACTTTCTTTTTTATTCTTTTCCTCAGAAGTTCCTTCTATATTGAATTTCTTAGCCATAGCCACAAAGTTTATAAATATGAAGCTTACACAATCAACTAAGGAAATAATAGACTTAGGAAAAGTTTCTGATTCATAGGTTCCCAAAGAAGGGCAAGTGAAGAGCATACGCTTATTCCTGACTCGCTAACACAATTCTAGAATCAAGACTCTAGACTCAACTTGAGACATTCTATACTTGTAACATGAAGAACTCCCCATATTTATAAGATGAAATGGGAGGATCAAAGATTGACACAAAGATGATAGATCAATGAACAACAGGCAAGATGCCAAAAGAAAGTGGGTTATGGGCCCACTATGTACCACCTAACAAGAAAAGATGAAAAGGAATCTGTTGACATGATCGAAAACATACAATATTTTATAAGTGGTGAGGTTTAAAAAACTTAAAGGAGGGATAACGTGCCCACATTCATAGATATAGATAGACCCCATAACTAGTCATCAATCATCATCATTAAATTCATATTCTCCTTGAGGAGAATAGTGGTTGTCATCATCAGAATCAAAATCAGTGTGATGCATGTATAGTGTTAAAAGAATCCTTAACATCCATACACTAGGTATAGGATGGAAAATATCTTGATGATTGATTGTAAACCATTTCCAAACTGTAGCTAATAGCTGAGTAGGAGCTAAGCTAGCATGCAAATTAGCTTAAAAATTTTGAACTGAGAATAATTCAAATTTGACTTTGAAACGTATTATTATTGCAATAAATATTTTCCTTACTTGTTCAAGAGGAATACAAACAATAGGATCATTAGAAGCTTTCATAGGCATTATATAATCCATAAATTCAAATAAATAATCTAGAATTTTAGTTGATCCCAAAAATTCTCAATAACAAGATTAAAACTAGGCCAAAAAGTAGACCATTGAATAAGAAATTCATAATCATGCCTACAAATGATATTTTTGAAAGGATTATTGATTCCAGTAATCCTTGGATTATTGGCTTCATGGTATAACATAATATTAGAACACCATTTTTTACCATCAAGATCCTGAAACTGTGTAGTCCATGCCAAATGAGTATTGTTTAGTTTGGTAGAGGCTTCATAAGATCTTCTTATAAGAGCATTTATTTTATTTGTCAATTGATTTGCAATAGATGAGGTGGATTTACATATACGCTAGTGAAATTCTTCTTGCACTTCTGTAACTGTTACTACCATGATTGATTTTTTTGAATTTTTAGAATTGAATTCTCTAGATATGAAATCTGTAAGACAATTCTTTTTTCCCAGAATATGTTTAATCGAGAAATCAAAATTTGACAAAAAAGTTGCCCACCTAGTTAACCTGCTCATAGATCCTTTCCTTAGATTATCAATAAATTGTAGAATACTCATAAATTTATTTAAATTAGATTTGATAAGAAATTTCTTTGATCTAACAAAAAACATAAAAGCTTGAATAACTTTAATAACAAGGATTTCTTTATGAGTAGAGTGATAGTTTTTTTGAGCCTGTTTAAAATTTCTAGAAGCAAATCTATAGGGCTTATCTGAACCATATGATAATATTTATTTAAGAATAACACCTCAAAAAAAAATTGAAGCATCTATCTCAATGATTTTCAATCCATTATTAGGTAAAATAAGAGGTGGTAAATTTTGACAATTCTATTTTCTTCTTTGAACAACTTTAGTCATCTCATCTGACCATACCAAAGGATTTTTTGACAATCTTTTATTCATAAGAATTCTATCCTGACCAATATTATAATAGTATCCAACTACATAGTTAACACAATCTAGAAATATTTGCAATATTTTTTAATCCTTTAATTCATCAAGAAAATTCTTTATATTTTTCAAGATATGTTGTTGAACTGTAACTTTCCCTAATTTTATATTTACCCCTAGAAATTTAATTTCATCATTTAAAACTAACATTTTATTTTTAGATAGTACCAAACCATTGTCATACATAATTTGATAAAATTGCTCAAGATGATTAAGATGCTCTTTGGGAGATTTTAAAAAGATTAATATATCATCTATGTAGACAATGATAAAATTGGAATAAGCTGAGAATATTTTATTCATCATTTCCTAGAATATACTAGGAGTAGTTTTTAGACCAAAAGGTAGGGCATTCCATTCATACTGGCCAAAAGGAATAACAAATGTAGTTTTATACCTATCTTATTCTACCACTTGTATCTGTCATAAGCCTTACTTCAAATCAAATTTACTATATACTTTACTTCCATTAATTCTTTGTAGAATTTCATCCTTTGAAGGAATAGGATGTTGCATAGGTAAAACATATTTATTGAGATGTATATAATTTATAACTAATCTTTTCTTACCTTTGACCTGCTTCGACCTTTTATTTACATAGAAAGCTTCACATGCCCCAGAGTTATTAGAATCCCAAATCAGACCCTATTCTTTAAACTATTTTATTTCTTTAAAATATTCTTCCCTGAGTGAAGGAAACATTATAGAATGATGTGCCTTGAACTTAGGTTATATTTATTTACCATCTTTATCTTTTACCATTTTCAATTCAATCCTACATTCATATAGTTTTCTATTTCTAAATGCCAAAGGATTTTTAGAATAACAATCCTTCTTAAGCTTTTCAATTATAAGATCAATACTAACATGATAAATATTTACCTTCTATTGGATCCATCTGGTATCCACTAGTTTTTTTGGCTTTTCTTTCAATGTAATTCTACACTCATATCTAGATTTCTTGTATAAAGAATATTTTTGTGAAAGAATTATCTCATGTTGTTGAATTTTAATAGGATAAAAAGTTTCCAAATTATCTAATCTAATCATCATGTCATAGATTGGCATCTCATGCTAGACTACCTTGAAATGATAAATAGAATCACTAAGCACAACAAATATAACAATAGACAATTCTGAAAGCACTGTCTTTATATTGAAGGTTAATCAATGGAAATTGGCCTTCCACATATCAATAGGAATTGAGTGATATTTAGTAAGTGAAATATCAACACCAGTATCAAACAAGACATCTAGACTATATGGTTTAAAACCATCCCATTTAATCTAAAATTCATAGACTGGTTTTTTAGTACTATATATTGATATATTATGAATATTTTAATTATTCTGAGAGCTATCCCCCTCCTAAAAATGGGATTCTATCTCATTAGAAACTTGTATAAGCTCTTTTTCAAAGAGATGTTCTTATTCATTAGTAAGATCATCTTCTTTCAAGAGATCTTGGAATTCATTCTAAGCTTTAGAAAAAGTTTAAGTAGGGAGATGCACTTTTTTCTCTAGGTAGGTGTGTCATAAGTGTCAGGTTGATAAGCAGCTTCAACTTGAGATGTTTTTTGATGTTTGGACATAAATTATTTTGAAAAAATATCCTTTTGTCTTTGTTGTTGAGCTAGGTGAAGAGAATATTTTTTCTCAGTAGTAATAATTTGCTATTGCAAAAATATTCTTTCAAAAATCATGTAGGCAGAAGTTTTGTCATATCTTTCTTTCAAGAAAGAGAACTGTTGGGATAGACTTAAAGTATCAAAAAAAGAGGTAGAAATCATATGAATATGAAATCCTATTTTAGAATCATAATTAGATGATTCAATTTCTATTTTAGACTCTGCTAAATTCATATTCATCTAATTTTCATCACTATCAGATACTTCCCATAAAATGTCTGATTCATATTGAATCTCATCTTCTTCTCATAACAACACATATTCATCTTCATCAATGCCATAACTATTTATAAAATTAATTTTTTGAACTCATTATTTCTATTGGGACATTTATTAGCATAGTGATCTCCTTGAAAAATGAAACACTTAACATGATTCTTTTGATAACCATGTTTCTTTGTATTAAATATCTTTCTTGGTCCAAACTTTTTTAATTGAACTTATATCTGGAATTTCAAGGTTTATAAGTAAATTCTTTTTTAGGAGAACATTTACAAGAATGAGATTTCTTCTTCTTCTTCTTATACTATTTATATTTATGGACATCAATACAACAAAAATTATCTTCTAGAGAATTGCAAAATTTTGCACCTATCTATTTATGAAACTTGATAGTTTGCTTTTGTACGTTTCTTTTTGCACATAATTTTTTATTAACTGCCTTGATGTTCTGATTTATTCTTCTAAAGGACATCATTGGAAGACTATCACCCATTACAACTTTGTAATTGGTATCAAAATACTCTGGAAATGACTCTATATATCTAATCTTATAAGCAAGATTAAAGATTTCTCCATAATTATAAAACAAATTTTCCATGTAACACATATATTCATCAAGCCTAGTCATATCATATAACTAAGCTATAAGAAACTTAGCTTTATTTGCTTCTTTTTTATTATCAATTGTTCCTATAAATTCTGAGAGTAGAGAATTACAAAGTGCTGAGATTGGTTCAGGATGAGCATAAATACTATCATGAAATTGTTGACCACTAACATCCCACCATTCCTTAATATTTCCTATAAATTTATTTGTAATCTACTAGCTGACACTAAAGGGATATTTTTTAAGACCATAGATCTGAACATTGGCCCAAGCTAGCATAGTATGAATCATTTCCTTCCTTTTTTCTGGTGGTGCACAATTGAATTTTTAGAAGAAAGGTTAAAGATTTAAAGTTCTTATCTAAGAGTCTAATGGAGGTCTAGAATATTCTCCAGTTTTAAAATAGCTTTCTTTTTTTATAGCCTCTGTCTTGGCCATACCTACTTGGAAAATCTTATCAATAGATTTGTCTGTATCAGGTAGAATCTTAGACTTAGATGTTGCAAATGATTCTCTTTGTAATTTTACTACATTTTATCAGGAATGAATATTCTGACTATAATTAGTGTCTTCAAGAACAAGTACTTCTGTCTCTTTTGTAAAATTTATGATTTTAGGAATAGTAGATAGACTAGCATTTTGATTAGCTATTTCTTTAGTTATGCTATCAATTACTGAGGATAACTGCTTAATTTCTTGGTATGCTTCTTCTTGTTTTGTTTCAAGAGAAACCATACTGGAATGAAGTTGTTCTTAATTTTGACTGACATTTTTTTTAGTTATTAAATTCTCAATATTTGTTTCTACAACTTATTGTTGTAGTCTAATGCTATTAGACTCACTGTCTATTTTATGAACAAGCTAACTATGTTGAGTAGAGATATTATCATTTAGAACATTAATTTTTCTAGCAAGTTCTCCTTTCTGGTATAACTCAATACTTTTCAACATCTTAGAAACCTAATCAAGACTTTGTTGGATATCTGAGACTTTATTATTCAGGCATTTGGTTACAAGATTATTCTAGTTCAATAGCTTTACTTCAGTAGACTGGTCAAGACTTTTATCAGATGATCTAAGATAATACATTTATGCTCTAAATCTTTCATCTGATGAATACTGACTAAATTCAATAGCCTTTGAGAATCCTTTCTGTGTGTAAGACTTATCTCCCAAAGGAGTCTTCCATACATGACTTTCTTCACTTTCTTTTTTATTCTTTTCCTTAGAAGTTCCATATTGACTTTCTTAGCTTTAGCAAGCAATTTCTTATTTCTTTCAAATAGTTCTTGGATGGCCAAATATCTTTTAATCATATGAATGTTAGACTGATTTGGATGTCTTATGATCTTTTGATAGTAAACACATAAATATGAATCTATTTGGGGATCATGGACTTTTTTAATATGCAAGCAATGAGGATTGATTACAGGCAAGGATTGTTGTAACTGTATGCTTTGCATATGATCTTTTAGGTCATTTTAGGAATTAAATCTAATGATAGATTTGTCTATTAGGTATTTTATAGATGTAGCAAAAGATAAGGATTTCTTGGGTTTTTGGACAAAGTCTGTATCAACTATCCACTTTCTAGGAAACTTAAGGTCTGACCATGAAATTGATTCAGTAGGAATAATTTGACTATTCTTTGTAGCTCTACTCACCATGCTTTTGCCTTGTGTAGGAGTATGTTTAACAATAAGATGAAGAGTATTGGTTATTCTATACATAACATGGTATTTGATGGCAAGAGAACAAGATCTATGGATCATGTCTAAACCATGGGTTTAGAGAAAAAGTTTCAGGACTTTATTCAGGTTTTCTTCTTGATGGATAACAAGAAGATAGTCTGAATAAATAGTTGTATATATCAGACGATCATGAAGGCCAGTTTGGAAAACATTTTGTAAGTAAGCACTAAAGGTAGTATGTTGATTATCAAGTAGACAACCCAAAATACTAACATTTAGACCATGTCTGAATAAAGAGAAAACACCTATAAAATAACACCTATATGTAAAAACTTATAATTTGACTGGGACTTTAATTGGTGAATAGTTTTATCATCAACAATTTGTAGATGATATTTATAATTATCATTTTGATTGACTTGGATAACATTCTAAGAAATATTTATAGAATTTTTAGCAATAAGATGAAAAGAAGAAAACTTATCATAAATATCTGTAGGATTTAAATTTGGGAGTTTCCATTTGAGGCTAGGATTTTCTTCATCAAAATCTACAGTTACTTCATTCATAGAAAAGAAAGATGCAAGAGATATATCAAAAAGAGTATAGACATTAGATGTACCTACAGTATCTATAGTTATCTAATTCATTATATATATAGTCTTTGTATCATTGGTACTATACAGATTCACAACATGTCTTCCTCACAAATGTATATGATCATTCCCTTCCCTATTATCTGAAGAGGGTATGGGAAAAAAACTAGAATAACAAAAAGATAGATATAGATAAAAAAAGATGAAAGTATGATTTTATTGATATATCAAGAAAATATTATAAAAGCAATAGGGAACCTAGATATCATTGTATCAACTTATATTTATATACTTAATCCTGCATCAATCCTTAGCCATAAATACTATACCTGATTAAGTTTCTTATTCTCTTTATATCATTATTCCCTATAAATAGTAATGGATAATGCCCTATAGTATTTATGCTCATCCTTTGTCATTCTCATATGCCTATTCCTAACCTCTAAGCATTGGATCAATCTAGTATTTATTTCTAGAGTGCCTATATATTATCTATAACCCACTTTATTTTAGCATCTTGCCCGTTATCCATTGATCTGGCATCTTTGTGTCGACTGTCGATCCTCCCATTTCATCTTATACATATGGGGATTTCTTCATGTTACAAGTATCAAATTCCTAGAGTTGAGTCTAGAGTTCTAAGTCTAAAATTGTGCTAGTGATTTAGTAATAAGCGTATGCTCATCACTTGCCCTTCTATGGGAACCTCAAAATTAGAAACTTTTCCTAAGTTTATTATTTCCTTAGTTGATTGTGTAAGCTTCATCTTTGTAAACTCTATGGCTTGTGGCTTGTAACAATGATCCTAATATTAAACATACTCTTAGATAAGGCAAAATCATGGTGAGCAGAGCTACAAAAAATAGTTAGACTATTCTTACTAAATTAATTTTGTGGCCAGACCTTAAGTTTCCTAGAAAGTGGATAGTTAACACAGACTTTGTCTAAGAACCTAGGAAATCCTTATCTTTTGCTACGTCTATAAAAGACCTACTAGACAAATATATCATTAGATTTGATTCCTAAAATGACTTGAAAGATCATATGTAAAGCATACAGTTACAAAAATTCTTGCCTGTAATTAATCCTCACTATTTACATACTAAGAAAATCCATGATCCCTAAATAGATTCCTATTTTTGTGTTGACTGTCAAAAGATCATAAGTCATCCAAATTAGTCTAGCATTCATATGGTTAAAAGAGATTTGGCCATCCAAGAAATATTTGAAATAAATAAGAAATTTATTGCTAAAGCTAAGAAAGTCAATATGGAAGGAACTTCTGAGGAAAAGAATAACAAATGAAGTGAAAAAGGTCATGTATGGAAGACTCCTTTAGGAGATGAGTCTTACACAAAGAAAGGATTCCCAAAGTCTATTGATTTTAGTTAGTATTCACTTGATGGAATATTTAGAGCAAAAATATATTATCTTAGATCATCTGATAAAATTCTTGACCAGTATACTGAAGTAAAGCTATTAAACTGGAATAATCTTGAAACCAAATGCTTGAATAATAAAGTTTCAGATATCCAACAAAGTATTGATCAGGTATCTAAGATGCTAAAAAGTATTGAGTTGTATCAGAAAGGATAAATTACTAGAGAAATTTATGTTATGAATGATAATGTCTCTACTTAACATAGTCAGCTTGTTCAGAAAATAGACAGTGAGTCTAATAGTATTAGACTATGATAATAGTCTGCAAAAACAAAGATTAAGAATTTAATAACTGAAGAAAAAATTGTCAATCAGAACCAAGATCAACATCATTCTAGTATGGTTTCTCTTAAAACAAAATAAGAAGAATTATATTAGGAAATTAAGTAGCTATCCTCAACATTTGATAGTATAACTAGAGAAATAGTTAATTAAAGTGCTAGTCTATCTGCTATTCTTGAAATCTTAATTTTTGTAAAAGATAAAGGCCAACCTTCTAGGCCACAGTTAGAAGTAATTATTCCTAAAGACACTAATTATAGTTAGAATATTCATTCCTGACAAAATATAGTAAAATTACAAAGAAAAGCATTTGCAAAGTCTAATTCTAAGAGTCTACTTGATACAGAGAAATCTATTGATAAGATTTTCCAAGTAGGTATGGCCAAGATAGAGGCTATAGAAAAAGAAAGCTATTTTGAAAATGGAGAATCTTCTAGACCTCCATTAGACTCTCAAATAAGAACCTTAAATCTTTAACCTTTCTTCTAGAAATTCAATTGTGAGCCACCAAAAAAAAAAGGAAGGAAATGATTCATGCTATGCTAGCTTGGGCTAGTGTTTAGATCTATGGTCTTAAAAAAGATCCCTTCAATGTTAGTCAATAGATTGAAAATGGATTTATAGAAAACATTAAAGAATGGTGGGATATTAGTGGTCAACAATTTCATGATAGCATTTATGCTCATCCTAAACCAATCAAAACACTTTGTAATGCTTTGCTCTCAGAATTTGTAGGAATAATTAACAATGAAAACGAAGCAAATAAAGCTAAGTTTCTTAAAGCCTAGTTATGTGATATGACAAGGCTTGATAAATGTATGTGTTACATGAAAAAATTATTTTATAATTTTGGAAAAATCTTTAATCTTGCTTATAAGATTAGATATATAGAGTCTTTTTCAGAGTATTTTTCTACAAAGTACAAAGCTTCAATGGGTGATAGTCTTCCAACGATGTCCTTTGGAAGAATAAATTAGAACATCAAGGCAGTTAATGAAAAATTATGTGTAAAAAGAAATGTACAAAATGAAACTATCAAATTTTATAAACAGATAGATGAAAAGTTTTGCAATTCTCTAGATGATAATTTTGGTTGTATTGATGTCCATAAATATAAAAAGTATAAGAAGAAAAAGAAGAAATCTCATTCTTGTAAATGTTCTCTTGAAAAAGAATTTACTTATAAACCTTGGAAGTCCAAATATAAATTCAAAAAAAAGAAGTTTGGTCCAAGAAGGATATTTAGGAAAAAGAAAAATGGTTATCAAAAGAAGCCTATTAAGTGTTTTATTTGTCAAGGAGATCATTATGCTAATAAATGTCCCAATAGGAAAAAGGAAACTAAAAACATTAACTTTTTGAATAGCTATGGTATTGATGAAGATGTATATCTGTTATTATAAGAAGAAGATGAGATTCAATATGAATCAGATATTTTATGAGAAGTAACTGATAGTGATGAAAATTAGTTAAATATAAATCTAGTAGAGTCATAAATAGAAAGTGAATCATCTAATTATGATTCTAAAATATGATTTTAGATTCATATAATTTCTACCCCTTTTTTTGATGCTTTAAATCTATTTCAACAGATCTCTTTTCTAAAATAAAGATATGACAAAACTCCTACCTACATAATTTATGAAAGAATGTTTTTGCAACAACAAATTATTCCTGCTGAGAAAAAAGATTCTTTCACCTAGCTCAAAAACAAAGAAAAAGAGATATTTTATCAAAATAATTTTAGTCCAAGCATCAAAAATCATTTCAAGTTGAAGCTGCTTATCAACCAGACACTTATGATAGAGCTACTTGAGAACAAAGTGCATCTCCCTGCTTCAACTTTTTCTTGTTAAAAATAAAAATGAATTGCAATATCTCTTGAAGGAAGAAGCTCTTGCTGATGAATAAGAACATCTCTTTGAAGAAGAGCCCATACAAATTTATAATGAGATAAAATCTTATTTTTAGGAGGGGAATACCTCTCAAAATAATTCAAATATTTAGAATAATTCAAATATTCATCAAATATCAGTATACAGTACTAATAATCCAGTCTGTAAAATTTAGATTAAATGGGATGGTTTTAAACCATAGAGTCTAGATGTCTTGCTTGATATTGGTACTAATATTTTACTTTCTAGTTATCACTCAATTCATGTTGATATGTGAAAGGCTGATTTCCATTGGTTAACCTTTGATACAAAGATAGTGGTGTCAGAATTGTCTACTATAATACCTATTGTGCTTAGTGATTCTATTTATCATTTCTAGGTAGTCCAACATGAGATGCCAATGTATGACATGATGATTGGATCAGATAATTTGGTAACTTTCTATCCTATTACAATTCAGCCACATAAGATAATTCTTGCACAAAAATATTCTTTGTACAAGAAATCTAGATATGAGTGTAGAATTCCATTGAAAGAAAAGCCAAAGAAATCAATAGATACTAGATGAATCCAATAGAAGGTAAATCTTTGTCATGCTAGTATTTATCCTATAATTGAAAAGCTTAAGAAGGATTGCTATTTTGAAAATCCTTTAGCATTTAAAAATAGAAAATTGCATAAATGTAGGATTGAATTGAAAATGATAAAGGACAAAGATGGAAAAGAAATAGAACCTAAGTTTAAGGTGCATCACTCAAGAATGTCTCCTTCACTTAGGGAAGAATGTTCTTTAGAGATAAAATAGTTGAAATAATAGGGTTTGATTAGGGATTCCAATAGCCCTTGGGCATGTGAAGCTTTCTATGTAAATAAAAGGTTAGAGTAGGTCATAGTTAAGAAAAGATTAGTTATAAATTATATACTTCTCAATAAATATGTTTTGCCTATGTAACATCCTATTCCTTCAAAGGATGAAATTCTACAAAGAATTAATGGAAGCAAGGTATATAGTAAATTTTATTTGAAGTCAAGATTCTGGGAGATACAAGTGGCAGAACATGATAGGTATAAAACTACATTTGTTAATCCTTTCGGCTAGTATGAATGGAATGTCCTACCTTTTGGCCTGAAAATTGCTCCTAATATATTATTGAAAATGATGAATAAAATCTTCTTAGCTTATTCTAATTTTATCATTGTCTACATAGATGATATATTAATCTTTTAAAAATCTCTCAAAGAGCATATTAATCATCTTGAGCATTTTTATCAAATTGTGTATGACAATGGTTTGGTTCTATCTAAAAATAAAATGTCAATTTTTAAGGATGAAATTGAATTTCTAGGAGTAAATATAAAATTAGGGAAAGTTTTAGTTCAAGAACATGCCTTGAAAAATATAAAGAATGTTTCTAATGAATTAAAAGATAAAAAAATATTATAGAGATTTCTTGGTTGTGTTAATTATGTAGCTGGATACTATTATAATATTGCTCAAGATAGAATTCTTCTGAATGAAAGATTGTCAAAAAATTTCTTTGATATGATTAGATGAGATGATTAAAGTTGTTCAAAGAATAAGATAGAATTGTTAGAATTCACCACCTCTTATTTTACCTGGTAATAGATTGAAAATCATTGAGATAGATGCCTCAGATTTATTTTAGGGTGCTATTCTTAAAGAAAGATTATCAAATGGTTCATAGAAGCCCTATGGATTTACTTTTAGAAATTTTAAACAGGCTAAAAAAACTATCACTACTCATAAAGAAATCCTTGCTGTTATTAAAGCTATTCAAGCTTTTATATTTTTTGGTAGATCAAATAAATTTCTTAACAGATCTGATTTAAATAACTTTATAAGTATTTTATATTCTAATGATAATCTAAAGAAAGGATCTGTGAGCAGGTTAACTAGGTGGGCAACTTTTCTATCAGATTTTGATTTCTCAGTTGAACATATTTTTGGAAAAAAAATTGTCTTGTAGATTTCATATCTAGAGAATTCAATTTTGGAAATTCAAAAAAATTAGTCATGGTAGTAATAGTTACAAAAGTGTAGGAAGAATTTCACTATCATATAAGGAGATTCACTCCATCTATTGCAAATAAATTAACAAATGAAATAAATGCTCTTATAAGAAGATCTCATGAAGCCTTTGTCAAACTAAACAATACTCATTTGGCATGGACTATATAGTTTTAGGATCTCAATGGTAAAAAATGGTGTTATACTATTATGTTATACCATGAGGTCAATAATCCAAGGATTAATGGAATCAATAATCCTTTCAAAATCTGGTTTGAAGGCATGGTTATGAATTTATTATTCAATGGTCTACTTTTTGACATAGTTTTAATCTTGCTGTTGAGAATTTATGGGAATCAACTAAAATTTTAGATTATTTATTTGAATTTTTGGATTATATAATGCCTATGAAATCTTATGATGATCCTACTATTCATATTCCTCCTGAATAAATAAGGAATATATTTATTGCATTAAAAATACCTTTTAGGGTCAAATTTAAATCATTATCTGTTCATAATTTTTAGGCTAATTTGCATGTTGGCTTAGCTCCTACTCAGCCATTAGCTACACTTTGGAAATGGTTTACAATTAATCATTAGGTTGTTTTCCCTCCTACACCTGGTTTATGGATGTTAAGGATTCCTTTAGCACTATACATGGACCACACTATTTTTGATTTTGACAATGAGAACCATTATTATCCTCAAGGAAAATATGATTTCAATGATGATGATTGATGACTAGTTATGGGGCCTATCCATATCTATGAATATGGGCACATTTCCCTCCTTTAAGTCTTGTAGACCTCACCACTAATAAAAGGTAGTATGCTATCAGCCATGTCGACAGATTCCTTTTCATCTTTTCTTGTTAGGCAATGCGTAGTGGGCCCATAACCCACTTTTTTTGACATCTTGATTTGTGTCCATTGACTTATCATCTTTGTGTTGACCATCAATCCTCCCATTTCATCTTATAAATATGGAGAGTTCTTCGTGTTACAAGAATCGAATGCATAGAGTTGAGTCTAGAGTCTTAAGTCTGAAATTGTGTTAGCGAGTTAGGAATAAGCATATGCTCTGCACTTGCCCTTTTGTGGGAACCTATGAATCAAAAACTTTTCCTAAGTCTATTAGTTGCTTAGTTGATTGTGTAAGCTATATAAACTCTATGGCTTGTAACAATGATCCTTTATGTAATGTTGAATTTATACTCTTATTACATTTACATGATCTCTGTTACAAGTCACAAGCCACAGAGTTTACAAAGATGAAGCTTACATAATCAACTAAGGAAATAACAGACATAAGAAAAGTTACTAATTCATAGGTTCCCCCAGAAGGGCAAACAAAGAGCATATGCTTATTCTTGACTCGCTAACACAATTCTAGACTTGAATCTAGGCATTCGATGTTTATAACATGAAGAAATTCCCATATTTATAATATGAAATGGGAGGATTAACGGTTGACACAAAGATGCCATATCAATGGATAATAGGCAAGATGCAAAAAAAAAGTGGGTTATGGGCCCACTATGCACTGCTTAACAAGAAAAGATGAAAAGGAATTTGCCGACATGATCGACAACATACTGCCTTTTATAAGTGGTGAGGTCTACAAGACTTAAAGGAGGGATGACATGCCCATATTCATGGCTATAGATAGACCCATAACTAGTCATCAATCATCATCATTGAATTTATATTCTCCTTGAGGAGAATAGTGGTTGTCATCATCAGAATCAAAATTAGTGTGGTTCATGTATAGTGCTAAAAGAATCCTTAACATCTATCTACCAGGGGTAGGAGGGAAAATAGACTGATGATTGATTATAAACCATTTTCAAAGTATAGTTAATGGTTGAGTAAGAGCTAAGCCAACATGCAAATTAGCCTAAATTTTTTGAACAAAGAATAATTCAAATTTGACCTTGAAAAGTATTCTTAATGCAATAAATATATTCCTTACTTATTCAAGAGGAATATGAATAGTAGGATCATTAGAAGCTTTCATAGGCATTATATAATTCCAAAATTCAAATAAATAATCTAAAATTTTAGTTGATGCCCAAAAATTCTCAATAGTAGGATTAAAACTAGGCCAAAAAGTAGACCATTAAATAAGAAATTCATAACCATGCCTAAAAATGAAATTTTTTAAAGGATTATTGATTCCAGTAATCCTTGGATTATTGGCCTAATGGTATAACATAATAATAGAAAACCATTTTTTACCATTAGGACCCTAAAAATATATAGTCCATGCCAAATGAGTATTGTTTAGTTCAGTAGAGGCTTCATGAGATCTTTTTATAAGAGCATTTATTTCATTTATCAATTTATTTGTAATAGATGGAGTGGATCTCTATATATGCTAGTAAAATTCTTCATGTACTTCTGTAATTGTTACTACCATGACTGATTTTTCTAAATTTTTAGAATTAAATTCTTTGGATATGAAATCTAAAAGACAATTCTTTTTTTCCAAAATATGTTCAACTAAAAAATCAAAATCTAACATAAAAGTTTCCCACCTAGTTAACCTACTCATAGATCCTTTCTTCAGATTATCAGTAGAATGTAGAATACTCATAAAGTTATTTAAATTAGATTTGACAAGAAATTTCTTTGATCTAACAAAAACCATAAAAGCTTGAATAACTTTAATAACAACAAGGATTTCTTTATGAGTAGAATGTTAGTTTTTCTGGGCCTATTTAAAATTTCTAGAAGTAAATTTGTAGGGCTTCTCTAAACCATCTGATAATATTTATTTAAGAATAACACCCCAAAACAAATTTGAGGCATTTGTCTCAATGATTTTCAATCCATTACAAGGTAAAATAAGAGGTGGTAAATTTTGACAATTTTGTTTTATTCTTTGAAAAACTTTAGTCATCTCATCTGACCATGTCGGAGGATTCTTTGACAATTTTTTATTTAGAATAATTCCATCCTAAGCAATATTATAATAATATCCATCTACATAGTTAACACAACCAATAAATCTTTGCAACAATTTCTTATCCTTTAATTTATCAGGAAAATTCTTTATAATTTTCAAGACATGTTCTTGAACTGCAACTTCCCCTGATTTTATATTTACCCTTAGAAATTCAATTTCATCCTTGAAAATTGACAATTTCTTTTCAGATAGATCCAAACCATTGTCATACACAATTTGATAAAACTGCTCAAGATGATTAAGATGCTCTTTGGGATATTTTGAAAAAAATAATTTATTATCTATGTAGACAATGATAAAATTAAAATAAGCCGAGAAGATTTTATTCATCATTTCCTGGAATATACTAGGAGTAGTTTTCATACCAAAAGGTAGGACATTCCATTCATATTGGCCAAAAGGATTAACAAATGCAGTTTTATACCTATCTTGTTCTACCATTTGTATCTACCAAAATCTTGACTTCAAATCAAATTAAATATACCTTGCTTCCATTAATTCTTTGTAGGATTTCATCCTTTGAAGGAATAGAATGCTGCATAGGTAAAACATATTTATTGAGAGGAACATACTTTATAACCAATCTTTTCTTACCCTTGACTTGTTCTAAGCTTTTATTTACATAGAAGGCTTCACATGCATGACAGCTATTGGAATCCCTTATTAGATCCTATTTTTTTAGCTATTTTATTTCCAAAAAAAATTCTTCCCTAAGTGAAGGAGACATTCCATAATGATGCACCTTGAACTTAGGTTCTAGTTCTTTACCATCTTTGTCTTTTACCATTTTCAATTCAATCTTACATTCATGCAATTTTCTATTTATGAATGCTAAAATATTTTTAAAGCAACAATCTTTCTTAAGCTTTTAAAATATAAGATAAATACTAGCATGACAAAGATTTAACTTCTGTTGGCTCCATCTAGTAGTCACTGATTTCTTTGGATTTTCTTTCAATGAAATTCTACACTCATATCTAGATTTTTTGTACAAAGAATATTTTTGTGCAAGAATTATCTTATTTGGCTAAATTGTAATAGGATAGAAAGTTTCCAAATTATTTGATCCAATCATCATGTCATACATTGGCATCTCATGCTGGACTACCTTGAAATGATAAATAGAATCACTAAGTATAACATCTATAAAAATAGATAATTCTAAAACCACTATTTTTGTATTGAAGGTTAACTGATGAAATCAACCTTCCACATATCAATAGACTTTGGGAATCATTTCTCTATATAAGACTCATCTCCTAAAGGTGTCTTCCATACATGACCTTATTCAATTTCATTTTTATTTTTTTCCTCGAAAATTCCTTCGATATTGACTTTCTTAGCTTTAGCAAGCAATTTCTTATTTCTTTCAAATAGTTCTTGGATGGCCAAATCTATTTTAACCATATGAATGCTAGACTGATTTGGATGACTTACGATCTTTTGACAGTCAACACATAAATAGGAATCTATTTGGGGATCATGGACTTTCTTAGTATGCAAACAATGAGGATTGATTACGGGCAAGGATTGTTGTAACTGTATGCTTTACATATGATCTTTTAGGTCATTCTAGGAATCAAATCTAATGATAGATTTGTCTAGTAGGTATTTTATAGACGTAGTAAAAGATAAGTATTTCTTAGTTTTTCAGACAAAGTTTATATCAACTATCCACTTTCTAGGAAACTTAAGGTCTGACCATGAAATTAATTCAATAGAAATAATCTGACTATTTTCTATAGCTCTAATCACCACACTTTTTCCTCGTGCAAGAGTATGTTTAATAGTAGGATGAAGAGTATTGGTTAATATATACATACCCTGATATTTGATGGCAAGAGGACAAGATCAAGGGATCATGTCTAAACCATGGGTTTGGAAAAAAAACTTTAGGACTCTATTTAGGTTTTCTTCTTGATGGATAACAATAAGATAGTTTGGATAAATAGTTGTATATATTAGACCATCATGAAGACCAATTTAAACAACATTCTATAAGCAAGAACTAAAGGTAGTATGTCGATTATCAAGTAGACAACCCAAAATACTAATATTTAGACCATGTTTGAATAAAGGGAAAACACCTATAGAAATAACACCTATATGTAAAAACTTATACTTTGACTAGGACTTTAATTGGTGAATAGTTTTATCATCAATGATCTATAGATGATATTTATAATTATCATTTTGCTTGATGAATAGATATAACACTTAATCTAGAATTATCCATTATCATAAACTTTTGATTACTCTAGTGTACACACACACACACACACACACACACACACACACACACACACACACACACACACACACACACACACACACACACACACACACTCACTCTCTCTCTCTCTCTCACACACACACACCCACACACACAAGGCTAATCAAAAGATGAATAAGCATATGAAATAAGTATTAATCTATAGTTTATACCATAATAGTAATGGATTAGATTGTTAAAAGATCAAATTTAACTAAAAATTATTATAGGGCATTCAAAGATATATGACATTGCTTCTTTTATATTTCATCTTATTTATTCTTGACTTGCTAACATGAAGAATTACCTATAATATGTTCTGGTATCATGACCATCCCCATATTTTTAATGTATTCATCAAAGAACTCTATGGCTTTAATACCATTACATAAAGGATCGCTAGTACAAGACACAGAGTTTATACAACTTACATAATCAACTAAGAAAATAATAGAATTGAAAAGTTTTTGATTCGTAGGTTCCCATAGATGGTAAAGTGAAGAGCATACATTTATTCCTAACTCACTAACACAATTTCAGACTTAAGACGCTAGACTCAACTCTAGGTATTCGATGCTTGTAACATGAAGAACTCCCCATATTTATATGATGAAATGGGAGGATTGATGGTCAACATAAAGATGCCATAATAATGGACAATAGTCAAGATGCCAAAAGAAAGTGGGTTATGGGTCCACTATGCATCGCTTAACAAGAAAAGATAAAAAGGAATTTGTTGACACGGTTAACAACATACCATATTTTGTAAGTGGTGAGGTCCACAAGACTTAAAGGAGGGATAACGTGCCTACATTTATGGCTATGGATAGACCCCATAACTAGTCATCAATCATCATCATTGAATTCATATTCTCCTTAAGGAGAATAATGGTTGTCATCATCAAAATTAAAATTAGTGTGGTCCATGTATAATACTGAAGGAATCTTTAACATCCATTTGTCAGGTGTATGAGGGAAAATAGCTTGATGAATAACTATAAAAAATTTCCAAAGTGTAGCTAATGGCTGGTTAGGAGCTAAGAAAACATGCAAATAAGCCTAAAAATTATGAACATAGAATAATTCAAATTTGACCCTGAAAGGTATTCTTAATGTAATAAATATATTCCCTACTTGTTTAGGAGGAATATGAATAATAGGATCATTAGAAGCTTTCATAGGCATTATATAATCTAGAAACTCAAATAAATAATCTAGAATTTTAGTTGATGCCCAAAAATTCTCAACAATAGGATTAAAACTAGGCCAAAAAGTAGACTATTGAATAAGAAATTCAAAACTATGCCTGCAAATGAGATTTTTGAAAGGATTATTGATTCTAGTAATCCTTGGATTATTGGCCTCATCGTATAACATAATAGTAGAACACCAGCTTTTACCATCAGGATCTTGAAACTATGTAGTCCATGCCAAATGAGTATTGTTTCGTTCAATAGAGGCTTCATGAGATCTTATAAAAGCATTTATTTCATTTGTCAATTGATTTGCAATAGATAGAGTGGATCTACATATATGATGGTGAAATTTTTCCTACACTTCTGTAACTGTTACTACCATGATAGATTTTTTTGAATTTCTAGAATTGAATTCTTTGGATATAAAATCTGCAAGACAATTCTTTTTTCCTAGAATATGTTTAACTGAGAAATCAAAATTTGACAAAAATAATTGACCATCTGGTTAACATGCTCACAGATTCTTTCTTCAAATTATCAGTAGAATTTAGAATACTCATAAAGTTATTTAAATTAGATATGATAAGAAATTTCTCTGATCTAACAAAAAACATAAAAGCTTAAATAACTTTTATAACAACAAAGATTTCTTTTTGAGCCTATTTAAAATTTCCAAAAGTAAATCTTCAGGGCTTCTCTGAAACATCTGATAATATTTATTTAGGAATAACACCCCAAAACAAATCTGAGGCATCTGTCTCAATGATTTTCAATCCATTACTAGGTAAAATAAGAGGTGGTAAATTTTGACAAATCTAATTTATTTTGTAAAGAACTTTAGTCATCTCATTTGACCATATCAGAGGATTTTTTAACAATATTTTATTTAAAAGAATTATATCTTGAGCAATATTATAATAGTATCCAGCTACGTAGTTAACACAACCAAGAAATCTCTGCAACATTTTTTTATCCTTTCATTCATTAGGAAAATTCTTTATATTTTTCAAAACATGTTCTTGAATTGTAACTTCTCCTAATTTTATATTTACCCTTAGAAATTTAATTTCATCTTTGAAAATTGACATTTTATTTTCAGATAGAACCAAACCATTGTCATACACAATTTGATAAAACTACTCAAGATGATTTGTCAGGAATCTAGAACTAGAAACAGCTCTGATACCACTTATCAGGACCCGAAAGCACAATTGATTACCATGTACAAGCAACTAAATGCAGAATTTACCCAGAAGTAACAAGTAACTAGAATTTAGAAATAACACAGAATATGAGAGACAATACCCAATTGTATTAATACTCTTGCAGAAAAGAATTACAATGAAGAGATGCCACACTCTTCCACACCTTACAGGCTTCCCACACCAAGTGTACATTAATTCACTTTCAAGAGTTCACTCTCTCTCAATTACGGTCCCAACACACAACTCAAACATAGAGTTAGTGTTCACCTCCAACCAGTCAATATCACTACTGCCAGTACCACCAGTCAGTATCATTACTACCAGTACACAAGTACTCCACATACTCCACGATCGAGTACACACCGTACTCCAAGTACACAATATACTCCAAGTAGATCTCACCTACTTTTGATACCTATTGTGTTACTGACCTCCCTAATCTTGCACACCTAAAAATCACCCTAGTTCTGCACACCTATAAACCTAGATCTTGTACACACACACACACACACTTGCAGATCAACCGACCTTACTTACCATGTAGATCTCTCTACACCCTAAAGAACCCTTGTTGTTGCCTCACCAAGTCCTTATGATTCTCCAAACTAGTACCCCAGTGGATCTTCTACCAGGTCTTGCTATCCCACAGATCTGCCTAATCATACACACTCGACACCCCTATGGAACTAGGAGGAACACACCTTGCTCTCTTCACTCTAAAGGAGCTAACCTTGCTCTTACTCAACTAACACACCTTACAATATAACCCATGAGTCTATTATATAGATCCCATGCAAACAATAATTAGACATCTAATTACAATAATTAGATCCACAGCTCCAAGACTAAAATTAGCCTTTAACATGCAAACAACTAGTTTGTTAACAAACTATCCATAAAACTCATAGTTTTGAACCACACAGGTGACCGATGTCGGTCCTTGTTTGGCTGGAAATGACTGACTCTTCTCACTTTATATGACTGACGTCAATTGATCAGACTAACGTCAGTTGCTCTACAACTCAACAACCTCTCAACAACCTCCTCCATGTCTGCATCAGTGAAGCTTTTAGCTCCACAACCTAACAATCTCCCACTTGGATATAAATAGCTACACTGTACCTATACCTGTACACTATCTAATTTGTTTCCTGGCTTGTATCCCTCTTCAAGCTCAATCTTGAAGACCAACCACCACACATCCTGTGGTGTAACTCCTATCATCCAAGTAGCCTACCATATCTGAAGCACCTGACCCTACATAGCATGTCGACCTACTGCTAGTCCCTCTCAGATACCTGAGAACCCATTGAACTGATTTCCAGTGCTTCCTTCTCAGATTGACTACAAACCTGCTAACAACTCCCACTACTGGGGCAATATTAGGGAGTACACATGTACTCAACCTCATCATGTGATTGGAGACCCTATTCTGTGAACTATCCATCCATAGGTGTGCTGCCTAATTCTGCATCTTGCACTACCTTCCCACAATCATCCTGTGACAACATCAACTTGTGATCTTCCCTGTCTCTAGGATTACTCATGCCAAAGAATTTTGCTGCTCCCAAATCCTTCATGGCAAACCTCTGAACTAACCTTACCTTTAGCTCAAAAAAAACCCTGTATGTCTAAACCTGCAACAAGCATATCATCCACATACAATAATAGGATAATATTACAATCATCATCCAACTTGGTAAGACAAACACAATGGTTATACTGACATTGACTAAAGCCCTGCTTTGTCATACACCCGTCAAACCTATACCACTGTCCTGCAACTTCCTTAAGACCATGTACCCTAGCCTTCCATCTCACATGTCCATTCTCTATATTCTTTAACCTTGGAATCCATTCATCTCAGTGCTTTCATCCCAGCTAGCAACTTTACCAAATCTCCCGTTTGGTTCTTCTCCAAAGAATTCATGCCATGCTACCACTATTTTCTGGATCTTACCTGCTCTGCTTCTTTAAAAACTTCCTGGTTCTTGACCATCAGTGAGCAACAAGTAGTATAAAAAAGAGGAATAACAAATTTGAGGCTTACTTACCCTTTCAGTCCTCCACATGGGTGTTTGAGACTCCTTGATAGCTTGATGTCTGCCCAAAATCCATTCTAGTGACCAATGTTGGTTACCACCCAGTCTGCATCCTACCGACGTCAGTTCCATGCAACTAACATGGTCACTGACATCGATTATCCTACTGATGTTAGTCACCACCTACCCAACACCACTGACTTCTCTAGTCTACACATGATTGATGTCGATGCCTGTCTATTCGACACTGGTTTCCCCTAACCAATGTCAGTACATGTGTTTGCCTGTAAGTGATGACTTTTTACCCACAAGCTTTCTTTGAATCATACCCATGTCCAAACTACCCTGCTTAGAAGTATCTAGCCCTATCCACTGATCTCTATCCATAATCTCCTCTAAGAACACCAAGGCTTTCCAGTTTTTAAGTTTGTCAAATACATCAGACTTCCTTTTCCTGTAATAAACACAATCCTTTCTTGTAGCATCCCTCTGCTCACAAAAATCTTAGTCTATGCTCTCCGAAGCTAAACTCTTACCATTTTACTTAAGAACATCCATTCCCTTCTCACTTATGTGACCAAGCCTACAAAGCCACACTTGTGCAATAGAAGTGGAATCAGTAATACAAGCAAGTAAATAAAGAGTACCTGCTTTCTTACCACATGCTAATTCAAGTGCATCCTTGGTAACATTCCAAGAATCCACTGTGAGAGTTACTGTGCATCTCTCATCACCCAACTTTCCTATAGAAATTAGCTACATCTCTAGGACTGGGACCTGCATGACCTCCTTCAACACCCATGTGTTGGCCGTCTACAATTTCAGCTGCACTTCCCCTTTGCCAAAACTTTGACAAGGCACACCAGCCCCTAAATAAATCTTTCCAAAGTCTTAAAAGACCTTAACATGGAAAAATACTCTATTTTGGGCTGCATGGAAAGAGGTAATAGAATCTATAAAACAAGATTCTAATTTATCCAAGGAACATCTCAGAGCATCCTGTGCAACAACACCTACAACATCTGCTTCTTCAATTCCTTCATGCTGATCTTTTACCAACCAACAATTTTTCTTTACCTACTCTTTCTTTCCATAACACTATAATTAACCATTCTTGCTTTTGAATTCCTCCATTCTTAATGTAATTTATTCTACCATTGCTATACTCCTACTCAATCAAAAACCGCTGAGAGTGACATGTAATCAAACACAAAACCTGCTCCCTACAACCTTAGCTATGATACCACTTGTCAATAATCTAGAACCAAAAACAGCTCTGATACCACTTGTCAAGACCCAAAAGCACAATTGATTACCATGTACAAGCAACTAAATGCAGAATTTACCTAGAAGTAACAAGTAACTAGAATTCAGAAATAACACAGAATATGAGAGACAATACCCAATTGTATTAATACTCTTCCAGAAAAGAATTACAATGAAGAGACGCCACACTCTTCCACACCTTACAAGCTTCCCACACCAAGTGTATAATAATTCACTTTCAAGAGTTCACTCTCTCTCAATTACGGTCCCAACACACAACTCAAACACAGAGTTGGTGTTCACCTCCAACCAGTCAGTATCACTAGTACCAGTACCACCAGTCAGTATCACTACTGCCAGTACACAAGTACTCCACATACTCCATGACCGAGTACACACCGTACTCCAAGTACACAATGTATTCTAAGTAGATCTCACCTGATCTTGCTACCTATTGTGTTGCTAACCTCCTTGATCTTGCACACTTGCAAATCACCCTGGTTCTACACACCTGCAAACCTAGATCTCTCTCTCACACACACACCTGTAGATCAACTGACCTTACTTACCATGTAGATCTCTCTACACCCTGAAGAACCCTTGTCCTTGCCTCACAAAGTTCTTATGATTCTCCAAACTAGTACCCCAATGGATCTTCTACCAGATCTTGCTATCCCACAGATCTACCTGATCATACACACTCAGCACCCTTGTGGAACTAGGAGGAACACACCTTGCTCTCTTCACTCTGAAGGAGCTAACCTTGCTCTTACTCAACTAACACACCTTACAATACAACCCATGAGTCTATTATATAGATCCCATGCAAATAATAATTAGACATCTAATTACAATAATTAGATCCACAGCTCCAAGACTAAAATTAGCCTTTAACATGCAAACAATTGGTTCGTTAACAAACTGTCCATAAAACTCACAATTTCAAACCACATAGGTGACTGACATTAGTCCCTGTCTGGCTGGAGATGACTGACGTCAGCCGATCCTGATCGATGTCAATTTTTCTTGTCACTGTATATGACTGACGTCGGTTGATCAGACTGACGTCAGTTGCTCTGTAACTCAACAACCTCTCAACAACCTCGTCCATGTCTGCATCAATGAAGCTTTTAGCTCCACAACCTAACATGATTAAGATGCTCTTTGGGAGATTTTGAAAAAAATAATATATCATCTATGTAGACAATGATAAAATTAGAATAAATTGAAAAGATTTTATTTATCATTTCTTGGAATATACTAGGAGCAGTTTTTAGACCAAAAGGTAGGACATTCCATTCATATTGGCTGAAAGGATTAACAAATGTAGTTTTCTACCTATCTTTATCTACCACTTGTATTTTCCATAATCCTAACTTCAAATCAAATTTACTATATACCTTGTTTCCATTAATTCTTTGTAGAATTTAATCCTTTGAAGGAATAGCATGTTGCACAGGCAAAACATATTTATTGAGAGGTATATAATTTATAACTAATATTTTCTTACCTCTAACCTGCTTTGACCTTTTATTTACATAGAAAGCTTCACATGGCGAAGGGCTATTGGAATCCTTAATCAGACCCTATTCTTTCAACTATTTTATTTCTTGGAAACATTTTTTCTTGAGTGAAAGAGACATTCCAGAATGATGCACCTTGAACTTAGGTTCTATTTCTTTACCATCTTTGTCTTTTACCATTTTTAATTCAATCCTATATTCATGAAATTTTCTATTTCTAAATGATAAAGGATTTTTAGAACAATAATATTTCTTAAGCTTTTCAATTATAGGATCAATACTAGCATGACAAAGATTTACCTTCTATTAGATCCATCTAGTATCCACTGGTTTCTTTGGCTTTTCTTTCAATGGAATTCTACACTCATATCTAGATTTATTGTACAAAGAATATTTTTGTGCAAAATTATCTCATATGGCTGAATTGTAATAGGATAGAAAGTTGCTAAATTATCTAATCCAATCATCATGTCATATATTGGCATCTCATGCTAGATTACCTTGAAATGATAAATAGAATCACTAAGCACATGTATAACAATAATTTTTTTGAAACCAATGTCTTTGTAGTGAAGGTTAACCAATGGAAATCAACCTTCCACATATCAATAGGAATTGAGTGATATCTAGCAAGTGAAATATCAGCACCAATATCAAGCAAGACATCTAAACTATATAGTTTAAAACTATCCTATTTAATTTGAATTTTACAGACTAGATTATTAGTACTATATACTGATATTTGATGAATATTTAAATTATTTTGATAGATATCCCACTCCTAAAAATGAGATTTTATCTCATTATAAAATTGGATGAGCTCTTATTCAAAGAGATGTTCTTGTTCATCAGCAAAAGCTTCTTCCTTCAAGAGATCTTGTAATTCATTTTGAGCTTTAGCAAAAAAAAAGTTGAAGCAAAGAGATACGCTTCATTTTCTAGGTAGATCTATCATAAATGTTTGGTTGATAAGCAACTTCAACCTGAGATGTTTTTTGATGCTTGGACTGAAATTCTTTTGAAAAAATATCCTTTTATCTTTGTTGTTGAGCTAGGTGAAGAAAATATTTTTTCTCAGCAGCAATAATTTGCTATTGCAAAAACATTCTTTTATAAATCATGTAGACAAGAGTTTTGTCATATCTTTTTTTTAGGAAAGAGATCTGTTGGGATAGACTTAAAGTATCAAAAAAAGTGAGAAAAATCATATGAATCTAAAATCCTATTTTAGAATCATAATCAGATGATTCACTTTTTATTTCAGACTCTACTAAATTCATATTAATCTTATTTTCATCACTATTAGATACTTCCCATAAAATGTCTGATTCATATTAAATCTCATCTTTTTCTAATAATAGCACATATTCATCTTTATCAATACCATAACTATTCAAAAATTAATACTTTTGGAGTCCTTTTTCCTATTGGGACATTTATTAGCATAATGATATCCTTGAAAAATGAAACACTTAACAGGGTTCTTCTTATAACCATGTTTCTTTTTCCTAAATATCCTTCTTGGTCCAAACTTCTCTTTTCTAAACTTATATCTAGACTTCCAAGGTTTATAAGTAAACTCTTTTTTAAGAGAACATTTATTGAAATGAGATTTCTTCTTCTTCTTCTTATACTATTTATATTTATGGACATCAATACAACCAAAATTATCATCTAAAGAATTACAAAACTTTGCACCTATCTATTTATGAAACTTGATAGTTTCCTTTTGTGCCTTTCTTTCTGCACATAATTTTTCATTAACTACCTTGATGTTTTGATTTATTCTTCCAAAGGATATCATTGGAAGACTATCACCCATTACAGTGTTGTACTTGGTAGCAAAATACTTTAGAAATGACTTTATATATCTAATCGTATAAGTAGGATTGAATATTTCTCCAGAATTATAAGACAAATTTTTCATGTAACACATATATTCATCAAGCCTAGTCATATCATGTAACTAAGATTTAAGAATCTTAGCTTTGTTTGCTTCCTTTTCATTGTCAATTTTTCTTACAAATTCTCAGAGTAGAGCATTGCAAAGTGTTGAGATCGGTTTAGGATGAGCATAAATGCTATCATGAAATTGTTGACCACTAGCATCCTACCATTCCTTAATATTTCCTATAAATTCATTTGCAATCTATAGGCTGACACTGAAGGGATCTTTTTTAAGACCATAGATCTGAACACTGGCCCAAGCTAGCATAGCATGAATCATTTTTTTCCTTTTTTCTAGTGGCTGACAATTGAATTTCTAGAAGAAAGTTTGAAGATATAAAGTTCTTATTTGAGAGTCTAATGGAGGTCTAGAAGATTCTCCAATTTCAAAATATCTTTCATTTTTTACAACCTCTATCTTGGCCATACCTACTTAGAAAATATTATCAGTATATTTCTTCGTATTAGGTAGAATCTTAGACTTAGACTTTGCAAATGATTCTCTTTGTAATTTTACTACATTTTTCTAGGAATAAATATTTTGACTATAATCAGTGTCTTTAGGAACAAGTACTTCTAACTGTGGCCTAGAAGGTTGGCCTTTCTCTTTTACAGAATTAAGATTTTAGGAATAGGAGATAGACTAGCACTTTGATTAACTATTTCTTTAGTTATGCTATTAGATGCTGAAGATAGCTACTTAATTTCCTGGTATGCTTCTTCTTGTTTTGTTTCAAGAGAAACCATGATAGAATGAAGTTGTTTTTGGTTCTAACTGACAATTTTTTCTTCAGCTATTAAATTCTCTATCTTTATTTCTATATACTATTGTTGTAGTATAATACTATTATACTCACTATCTATTTTCTGAACAAGCTGACTATGTTGAGTAGAGACATTATAATTTAGAACATTAATTGCTTTATCAAGTTCTCTTTTCAGACACAACTCAATAATTTTCAACATCTTAAAAAATTGATCAAGACTCTGTTGGATATTTAAGACTTTATTATTCAGGCATTTGGTTGCAAAATTATTCTAGTTCAATAGCTTTACTTCAGTAGATTGGTCAAGTCTTTTATTAGATGATCTAAGATAATTCATTTGTGCTTTAAATCTTTCATCAGGTGAATACTGACTAAAATTAGCAGACTTTGGGAATCCTTTCTCTGTGTAAGACTCATCTCCCAAAGGATTCTTCCATACATGACCTTCTTCACTTTATTTTTTATTCTTATCCTTATAAGTTCCTTCCATATTGACTTTCTTAGCTTTAATAAACAATTTATTATTTCCTTCAAATAGTTCTTGGATGGCCAAATCTCTTTTAACCATATGAATTCTAGACTGATTTGGATGACTTATAATATTTTGATAGTCAACACATAAATATGAGCAGAATTTCTTAGTATGCAGACAGTGAGGATTGATTACGGGTAAGGATTGTTGTAACTATATGCTTTGCATATGATCTTTCAGGTCATTATAGGAATCAAATATAAAGATAGATTTGTCTTGTAGGTCTTTTATAGACGTAATAAAAGATAAGAATTTCTTAGGTTTTTGGACAAAGTCGATATCAACTATCCATTTTATAGGAAACTTAAGGTCTGACCATGAAATTGATTTAGTATGAATAATCTAACTATTTTCTCTAGCTCTGCTCACCATGCTTTTACCTTGTGTAGGAGTATGTTTAACAGTAGGATGAAGAGTATTAGTTAATCTATACATAACCTGGTATTTGATGGAAAGAGGACAAGATCCAGGGATCATGTATAAACCATGGGTTTGGAGAAAAAGCTTTAGGACTTTATTTAGGTTTTCTTCTTGATAGATAGCGACATGATAGTTTGGATAAATAATTGTATATATTGAACCATCATGAAGGATAGTTTAGATAGCATTCTGTAAGAAAGAACTAAAGGTAGTATGTCAATTATCAATTAGACAACCCAAAATACTAACTTTTAGACCACATATAAAAAAAAGGGAAAATACTAATAGAAATAACACCTATATGTAAAAACTTATACTTTGACTGGGACTTTAATTGATTAATAATTTTATCATCAATGATTTACAGATGATATTTATAATTATCATTTTTCTTGACTTAGATAACATTTTCAAAAATATTTATAGAATTTTTAGTAATAAGATGAAAAGGAGAAAGCTTATCATAAACATCTGTAGGCTTTAAAGTTGGCAATTTCCATAATGGGCTAGGATTTTCTTCATCAAAATCTATAATTGCTTCATTTTTAGAAAAGAAAGATGCAAGAGATATATCAAAAAGAGTATAAACATTAGATGTACCTATAGTATCTGTAGCTATCTAATTCACTGTATCCATAGTATTCATAACATCGGTACTATACAGATCCACAACATGCCTTACTCATGGCTTTATATGATCATTCCCTTCCCTATTGTCTGAAGAGGGTATGGAGATAAAAAACTAGAATAATGACAAGATAGATAAAGATAACTAAAGATGAAAGTATGATTTTATTGATATATCAAGAAAATATTATAGAAGCAACATGGAACATGATATAACTCAAACATATCACTTGGCTCATAGATCATGGCTATGATACCATTACATAAAAGATCACTGTTACAAGCCATAAGCCATAGAGTTTACAAAGATGAAGCTTACATAGTCAACTAAGGAAATAATAAACTTAGAAGTTTTTGATTCATAGGTTCTCATAGAAAGGAAAGTGAAGAGCATACACTTATTCTTGACTTGCTAACACAATTCTAGACTTAGGAATCTAGACTCGACTCTAGGAATTCAATGCTTGTAACATGAAGAACTCCCCATATTTATAAGATGAAATGGAAGGATTGACGATCGACACAAAGATTCAAAATCAATGGACAACAAGAAAGATGCCAAAATAAAGTGGGTTATGGGCCTACTACACACTGCCTAACAAGAAAAGATGAAAAGGAATCTATCGACATGGTCGATAGCATACCACCTTTTGTAAGTGGTGAGGTCTATAAGAATTAAAGGAGGGATAATGTGCTAATATTCACAATTATGGATAGACCCCATAAATAGTCATCAATCATCATCATATTCTCCTTGAGGAGAATAGTGGTTATCATCATCAAAATCAAAATCAATGTGGTCCATGTATAATGCTGAAGGAATCTTTAACATCTATCTGCCAGGTGTAGGAGGGAAAATAGCCTAATGACTAATTGAAACCACTTCCAAAGTGTAGCTAATGGCTGAGCAAGAGCTAAGCTAGCATGCAAATTAGCTTAACAATTATGAATAGAGAGTAATTCAAATTTGACTCTGAATGGTATTCTTAATGTAATAAATATATTCCTTACTTGTTCAAGAGGAATACAAATAGTAGGATCATCAAAAGCTTTCATAGGCATTATATAATCCAAAAATTCAAATAAATAATCTATAATTTAGCTGATGCCAAAAAATTCTCAATAGTAGGATTAAAACTAGGCAAAAAAGTAGACCATTGAATAAAAAATTCATAACCATAGCTATAAATGAGATTTTTGAAAGGATTATTGATTTCAGTAATCCTTGGATTATTGGCCTCATGGTATAGCATAATAGTAGAACACCATTTTTTACCATTGGGATCTTGAAACTGTGTAGTCCATACCAAATGAGTATTATTTAGTTTGGCAGAGACTTCATGAGATCTTCTTATAAGAGAATTTATTTCATTTGTCAATTAATTTACAATAGATGAAGTGGATCTCCATATATGCTAGTGAAATTCTTCCTGCACTTTTGTAACTGTTACTACCATGACTGATTTTTCTTAATTTCTAGAATTAAATTCTCAAGATATAAAATTCGCAAGACAATTTTTTCTCTCAGAATATGTTCAACTGAGAAATCAAAATCTGAAAAAAAAGTTACCCACCTAGTTAACCTATTCACAGATCCTTTATTTAGATTATCTGTAAAATGTAGAATACTCATAAAGTTATTTAAATCAAATCTGACTAGAAATTTCTCTGATTTAACAAAAAATGTAAAAGCTTGAATAGATTTAATAGCAGTAATAATTCATTTATGAGTAGAGTGATAGTTTTTTTGAGCCTACTGTAGGGTTTATCTGAACCATCTGATAATCTTTCTTTAATAATAGCACCCCAAAATAAATTTGAGGCATCTATCTCAATGATTTTCAATCTATTACCATGTAAAACAAGAGGTGGTAAATTTTGAAAATTCTATTTTATTCTTTGAACAAATTTATTCATCTCATTTGACCATGCTAGAGGATTCTTTGACAATCTTTTATTCAGAAGAATTCTATCCCGAGCAATATTATAATAGTATCCAGCTACATAGTTAACACACGCAAGAAATCTATGCAACATTTGTTTATCCTTTAATTCATCAAGAAAATTATTTATATTTTTTAAGACATGTTCTTGAACTACAACTTCCCCTAATTTTATATTTACCCCTAGAAATTCAATTTCATCCTTGAAAACTAACATTTTATTTTCAGATAGAACCAAATCATTGTCATACACAATTTGATAAAACTGCTCAAGATGATTAAGATTCTCTTTGGGAGATTTTGAAAAAAATAATATATCATCTATGTAGACAATGATAAAATTAGAATAAAATGAGAGGATTTTATTCATCATTTTCTAGAATATACTAGGAGCAATTTTTAGATCAAAAGGTAGGACATTCCATTCATATTGGCCAAAAGGAGTAATGAATGTAGTTTTATACCTCTTTTATTCTACCACTTATGTTTTCCATAATCCTAACTTCAAATAAAATTTACTATACACTTTGCTTCCACTTATTCTTTGCAAGATTTCATCATTTGAAGAACAGGATGCTGCACAGGCAAAACATATTTAAGAGGAACATAATTTATAGCCAATCTTTTCTTACCCTTGATTTGCTTTGACCTTTTGTTTACATAGAAAGCTTCACATGCCCAAGGGAAATTGGAATCCCTGATCAGACCCTATTCTTTCAACTATTTTATTTTTTGAAAACATTCTTCCCTAAGTGAAGGAGACATTCTAGAGTGATGCACATTAAACATAGGTTCTATTTATTTTCCATCTTTGTCTTTTATCATTTTCAATTCAATCCTACATTCATGCAGTTTTATATTTTTGAATGCTAAAGAATTTTTAGAACAATAATACTTCTTAAGATTTTAAATTATAGGACTAATACTATCATGACAAAGATTTACCTTCTATTGGATCTATCTGGTATCTACTAGTTTCTTTGACTTTTTTTTCAGTGGAATTCTACACTCATATCTAAATTTCTTGTACAAAGAATAATTTTGTGCGAGAATTATCTCATATGGTTGAATTATAATAGGATATAAAATTTTCAAATTATCTAATCCAATTATCATGTCATACATTGACATCTCATGCTAAACTACCTTGAAATGATAAATAGAATTACTAAGCACAACAGGTATAATAGTAAATAATTTTGAAACCACTATCTTTGTATTGAAAGTTCACCGATGGAAATCAACCTTCCACATATCAATAGGAATTGAGTGATATTTAGCAAGTGAAATATTAGCACCAGTATCAAGCAAGAAATCTAGACTATATAGTTTAAAACTATCCCATTTACTTTGAATTTCACAGACTAGATTATTAGTACTATACACTGATATTTGAATTGTTCTAAGAGGTATCCCCCTCTTGAAAATGAGATTCTATCTCATTAGAAACTTGGATGAGCTCTTATTTAAAGAGATGTTCTTATTCATCAGTAAGATCTTCTTCTTTCAAGAGATCTTGTAATTCATTTTGAGCTTTAGCAAGAAAAAGTTGAAGCAGGGAGATGCACTTTGTTCTCCAGGTAGCTCTGTCATAAGTGTCAAGTTGATAAGCAACTTCAACCTAAGATGATTTTTGATGCTTAGATTGAAATTATTTTGAAAAAATATCTTTTTATCTTTGTTGTTGAGCTAGGTGAAGATAATATTTTTTCTTAGTAGCAATAATTTGCTGTTGTAAAAACATTTTTTCCGAAATCATGTAGGTATGAGTTTTGTCATATCTTTCTTTTAGGAAAGAGATCTGTTGAGATGGACTTAAAGTATCAGAAAAAGGGACAAAAATCATATGAATCTAAAATCCTATTTTAAAATCATAATCAAATGATTCACTTTCTATTTTAGACTCTACTAAATTCATATTTATCTAATTTTCATCACTATCAGATACTTCCCATAAAATGTCTGATTCATATTGAATCTTATCTTCTTCTGATAATAACACATATTCATCTTCATCAATACCATAGCTATTCAGAAAATTAATCTTTTTAGACTCCTTTTTCCTATTGGGACATTTATTAGCATAGTGATCTCTTTGACAAATGAAACACTTAATATGTTTCTTCTAATAACCATGTTTTTTTTTCTAAATATCCTTCTTGGACCAAACTTCTTTTTTTTGATCTTATATCTAGACTTCCAAGGTTTATAAGTAAATTATTTTTCAAGAGAAAATTTATAGGAATGAGATTTCTTCTTCTTCTTCTTATACTATTTATTATCTAGAGAATTTCAAAACTTTGCACCTATATTTTTATAAAACTTGATATTTTCCTTTTGTGCCTTTCTTTCTACACACAATTTTTCATTAACTACCTTGATGTTCTGATTTATTCTTCCAAAAGACATTATTGGAAGACTATCACCCAATGTAGCTTTGTACTTGGTATCAAAATACTCTAGAAATGGCTATATATATCTAATCTTATAAGCAAGATTAAAGATTTCTCCAGAGTTATAAAATAGATTTTCTATGTAACACATATTCATCAAGCCTAGTTATATCATATAACTAGGCTTTAAGAAGCTTAGCTTTGTTTGCTTCCTTTTCATTGTCAATTGTTCCTACAAATTCTGAGAGTAGAGCATTCCAAAGTATTGAGATTGGTTTAGGATGAGCATAAATGCTATTATAGAATTGTTGACCATTAGCATCTCACCATTCCTTAATATTTCCTATAAATCCATTTTCAATTTGTTGGCTGATACTGAAGGGATCTTTTTTAAGACCATAGATTTGAACACTAGCCCAAGCTAGCATAGCATGAATCATTTACTTCCTTTTTTATGGTGGCTCACAATTGAATTTATAGAAGAAAGGTTGAAGATTTAAAGTTATTATCTGAGAGTCTAATGGAGGTCTAGAAGATTCTCCAATTTCAAAATAACTTTCTTTTACTTCAGCCTCTATCTTGGCCATTCCTACTTGGAAAATCTTATCAATATATTTCTCTGTATCACGTAAACTCTTAGACTTAGAATTTTCAAATGATTGTCTTTTTAATTTTACTACATTTTACTAGGAATGAATATTTTGGCTATAATTAATGTCTTCAAGAACAATTACTTATAATTGTGGCCTAGAAGGTTGGCCTTTCTCTTTTACAAAATTTAATATTTCAGGAATAACACATAGACTAATACTTTGATTAACTATTTCTCTAGTTATGCTATCAGATACTAAGGATAGCTACTTAATTTCCTAGTATGCTTCATATTTTATTTTAAGAGAAACCATACTAGAATGAAGTAGTTCTTGGTTCTGATTGACAATTTTTTATTTAGCTATTAAATTCTCTATCTTTGTTTCTATAGACTATTATTGTAGTCTAATGATATTAGACTCACTGTCTATTTTTTGAATAAGTTTTCTATGTTGAGTAGAGACATTAACATTCAGAACATTAATTTCTCTTTGGGTGGTTGTGCAAATTGACAAAGTCTTTTTGGCTCCCCAAATGAATATCCTCTGATACAACTCAATACTTTTCAATACCTTAGAGACTTGATCAAGACTCTATTGGGTATTTTAGGCTTTATTATTTAGGCATTTAGCTATAAGATTATTCCAATTCAATAGCTTTACTTTAGTAGACTGGTTACGACTTTTATCAAATGATCTAAGATAATACATTTGTGCTCTAAATTTTCTATCAGGTGAATACTAACTGAAATCGATAGACTTTGGGAATGCTTTCTCTGTGTAAGACTCATCTCCTAAAGGAGTCTTCCATACATGACCTTCTTCACTTTATTTTTTATTCTTTTCCTCAGAAGTTCCTTCCATATTGACTTTCTTAGCTTTAACAAGCAATTTCTTATTTCTTTCAAATAGTACTTGGATGGCCAAATCTCTTTTAACCATACGAATACTAGATTTATTTGGATGAATTATGATCTTTTGATAGTCAACACATAAATATGAATCTATTTAGGGATCATGGATTTTCTTAGTATGTAGATAGTGAGGATTGATTAAAGGTAAGGATTGTTGTAACTGTATGATTTACATATGATCTTTCAGGTCATTCTAGGGATCAAATCTAATGATAGATTTATTTGGTAGGTCTTTTGTAGATGTAGAAAAAGATAAGGATTCCTTGGGTTTTTGGACAAAGTCTATATCAACTATCCATTTTTTAGGAAACTTAAGGTTTGACCATGAAATTGATTCAACAATAATAATCTGACTATTTTCTATATCTCTGCTCACCATGCTTTTGACTTGTGCCTGAGTATGTCTAACAGTAAGATGAAGATTATTGGTTAATATATACATAACTTGGTATTTGATGGCAAGAGGACAAGATCTAGGGATCATGTCTAAACCATGGGTTTGAAGAAAAAGATTTAAGACTTTATTCAGGTTTTCTTCTTGATGGATAGCAATAGGATAGTTTGGATAAATAGTTGTATATATTAGACTATCATGAAGGCTAGTTTGGACAATATTTTGTAAGCAAACATTAAAGGTAGTATGTCAATTATCAAGTAGAAAACCTAAAACACTAACATTTAGATCATGTCTAAATAAAGGGAAAACACCTATAAAAACAACACCTATATGAAAAACTTATACTTTGACTGGGACATTAATTGGTGAATAGTTCTATCATCAATGATCCATTAATGTATTTATCTAGTGAGTTATGAGAATTGTCTTGAATAGATTATATCTTCATCATGTAAATGTAATGTCTTAAGTCTATTATTTCCTTAGTTGATTGTGTAAGCTTTATCTTTGTAAACTCTATGGCTTATAACAATGATATTTTATGTAATGGTATCAAAGCCATGATCTATGAGCCAAGTGCCATGTTTGAGTCATATCATGCTGCATGTTACTTTTATACTATTTGTTTGATATATCAATAAAATCATACTTTCATCTTTTGTTATCTATATCTATCTTTCCATTATTCTAGTTTTTTATCTTCATACCCTCTTTAGATAATAGGGAAGGGAATGATCCTATAAATTTGTGAGGAAGGCATGTTTTGGATCTATATATTACCAATGATATAAAGACTATGGATATAATGAATCAGATAATTATAGATACTATAGGTACATCTAATGTTTGTAATCTTTTTGATATATCTCCTACATCTTTCTTTTCTACAAATGAAGCAACTGTAGATTTTGATGAAGAAAATCCTAGCCCAAAATGGAAAATCCTAACTTTAAAGCCTATAGATGTTTATGATAAGCTTTCCCCTTTTCATCTTATTTTTAAAACTTCTATAAATATTTTTGAGAAATAGAGAAATAGTTAATCAAAATGCTAATCTATTTTCTATTCCTAAAATCTTAAATTCTATAAAAGAGAAAGGCCAACCTTCTAGGCCACAGTCAGAAGTATTGTTCCTAAAGATACTAATTATAGTCAAAATATTCATTCCTAGCAAAATGTAGTAAAATTACAAAGATAATCATTTGAAAAGTCTAAGTTTAAGAGTCTTTCTAATACAAAGAAATATATTGATAAGATTTTCCAAGTAGGTATGGCCAAGATAGAGGCTATAGAAAAAGAAAGTTATTTTGAAACTAGAGAATCTTCTATACCTCCATTATAATCTCAGATGAGAACTTTAAATCTTCAACCTTTTTTCTGAAAATTCAATTTTGAGCCACCAAAAAAAAGGAAGGAAATGATTCATGCTATGCTATCTTGGGCTAGTGTTCAGATCTATGGTTTTAAAAAAGATCCCTTCAGTGTTAGCCAACAGATTACAAATGGATTTCTAGGAAATATTAAAGAATGATGGGATGCTAGTGGTCAAAAATTTCATGATAACATTTATGCTCATCCTAAACTAATCTCAGCACTTTGCAATGCTCTACTCTCAAATTTTTTAGGAATAATTGATAATAAAAAAGTAAATAAATCTAAATTTATCAGAGCTCAGTTATGTGACATGACTACACTTGATAAATATATGTGTTATATGGAAAATCTATTTTATAATTCTAGAGAAATATTTAATCCTGCTTATAACATTAGATATATAGAGTCATTTCAAGAGTATTTTGCTAACAAGTACAAAGTTGCAATGGGCGATAGTCTTCCAATGATGTCCTTTGGAGGAATAAATCAGAACATCAACACAGTTAATGAAAAATTGTGTGCAGAAAGAAGGGCACAAAAGGAAACTATCAAGTTTCATAAATAGATAGGTGCAAAGTTTTACAATTCTCTAGATGATAATTTTGGTTGTATTGATGCCCACAAATATAAATAGTATAAGAAGAAGAATAAATCTCATTTTTGTAAATGTTCTCTTGAAAAAGAATCTACTTATAAACCTTGGAAGTCCAGATATAAGTTTAGAAAAAAGAAGTTTGGTCCAAGAAAGATATTTAGGAAAAAGAAACATGGTTATCAGAAGAAACCTATTAAGTGTTTCATTTGTTAAGGAGATCGCTATGCCAATAAATGCCCTAATAGAAAAAAGGAGACTAAAAAGATTAATTTTCTAAATAGCTATGGTATTGATGAAGATGAATATGTGCTATTATCAGAAGAAGATGAGATTCAATATGAATCAGATATTTTATGGGAAGTATCTGATAGTGATGAAAATTAGATAAATATGAATCTAGCAGAGTCAGAAATAAAAAGTGAATCATCTGATTATGATTCTAAAATAGGATTTTAGACTCATATGATTTTTGTCCCTTTTTTTGATGCTTTAAGTCTATCTCAATAGATCTCTTTCCTAAAAGAAAGATATGACAAAACTCCTGCCTACATGATTATTGAAAGAATGTTTTTGCAACAAAAAATTATTGTTGTTGTAAAAAAATATTATCTTTACCTAGCTCAAAAATAAAGACAAAAGGATATTTTGTCAAAAGATTTTTAGTCTAAGCATCAAAAAGTATCTCAAGTTGAAGCTGCTTATCAACCAGACACTTATGACAAAGCTACCTTGAGAACAAAGTGCATCTCCCTAATTCAAATTTTTCTTGTTAAAACTTAGAATGAATAGAAAGATCTCTTGAAAGAAGAAGCTCTTGCTAATGAACAAGAACATCTCTTTGAATAAGAGCTCATCTAAGTTTCTCATAAGATAGAATCTTATTTTCAAGAGGGGGATACCTCTCAGAATAGTTCAAATATTTATTAAATATCAGTATATAGTACTAATAATTTAGTCTATGAAATTTAGATTAGATTGGATGGTTTTAAACCATATAGTCTAGGTGTCTTGCTTGATACTAGTGCTGATGTTTCACTTTTTAGATATCACTCCATCCCTACTAATATGTGAAAGGTTGATTTCTATCGATTAACCTTCAATACAAAAATAGTGGTGTCAAAATTATTTTTTGTAATACCTATTTTGCTTAGTGATTCTATTTATCATTTCAAGGTAGTCTAGCAAGAGATGCCAATGTATGACATGATGATTAGATCAGATAATTTGGCAAATTTCTTTCCTATTAAAATTCAGCCACATGAGAGAATTTTTGCACAAAAATATTCTTTATACAAGAAATCTAGATATGAGTGTAGAATTTCATTAAAGGAAAAGCCAAAGAAACTAGTAGATACCAGATGGATCCAACAGAAGGTAAATCTTTATCATGCTAGTATTGATCCTATAATTGAAAATCTTAAGAAGGATTGTTGTTCTAAAAATACTTTAGCATTTAGAAATAGAAAACTTCATGAATGTAGGATTGAATTGAAAATTATAAAAGACAAAGATGGAAAAGAAATAGAACTTAAGTTAAAGGTGCATCACTCAGGAATGTCTCCTTCACTCAGGGAAGAATGTTTTCAAGAAATAAAATATTTAAAAGAATAGGATCTGATCAGGGATTCCAATAACCCTTGGGCATGTGAAGCTTTCTATATAAATAAAAGGTCAGAACAAGTCAGGGGTAAGAGAAGATTGGTTATAAATTATGTTCCTTTAAATAAATATATTTTGCCTATGCAACATCTTATTCCTTCAAAGGATGAAATTTTGCAAAGAATTAATGGAAGCAAGGTATATAGTAAATTTGATTTGAAGTCAAGATTTTAGCAAATATAAGTGGCATGATAAGACAAGTATAAAACTACATTCATTACTCCTTTTAGCCAATATGAATTGATTCTCCTACCTTTTGATCTAAAAACCAATCCTAGTAAATTATAGGAAATGATGAATAAAATATTCTCAGCTTATTCTAATTTTATCATTGTCTACATAGATGATATATTATTTTTTCCAAAATTCTCCCAAAGTACATCTTAATCATCTTGAGCAGTTTTATCAAATTGTATATGACAATGTTTTCTATTTGAAAAGAAAATGTCAATTTTCAAGGATAAAATTGAATTTCTAAGTGTATATATAAAATCAGGGGAAGTTGCAGTTCAAGAACATGTCTTGAAAAGTATAAAGAATTTTCTTGACGAATTAAAGGATAAAAAAATGTTGAAGAGATTTTTTGGTTGTGTTAACTACGTAGCTAGTTACTATTATAATATTGCTCAAAATAGAATTCTTCTGAATAAAATATTTTCAAAGAATACTCCAGCATGGTCAGATGAGATGACTAAAGCTGTTCAAAGAATAAAAAAAAATTGTTAGAATTTACCAGCTCTTGTTCTACTTGGTAATGGATTCAAAATCATTGATATAGATACCTCAGATTTATTTTGGGGTGCTATTATTAAAGAAAAATTATCAGATAGTTCAGAGAAGCCCTAAAAATTTACTTCTAGAAATTTTAAATAGGCTCTAAAAAACTATCACTCTACTCACAAAGAAATCCTTCCTATTATTAAAGCTATTCAAGCTTTTATATTTTTTGTTAGATTAGAGAAATTTTGTCAGATCTGATTTAAATAACTTTATGAGTATTTTACATTCTATTGATAATCTGAAGAAAAGATCTATGAGTAGGTTAACCAGGTGGGCAACTTTTCTATTAGATTTTGATTTCTCAATTGAACATATTCTGAGAAAAAAAAATCTTACAAATTTCATATCTAGAGAATTCAATTCCAGAAATTTAGAAAAATTAGTCATGGTAGTAATAGTTACAAAAGTGTAGGAAGAATTTCACCAACATATATGGATATCCACTCCATCTATTATAAATCAATTGACAAATAAAATAAATGCTCTTATAAGAAGATCTCATTAAGCCTTTGCTAAACTAAACAATACTCATTTGGCATGGACTACATAGTTTTAGGATCCTGATGGTAAAAAATAGTGTTTTACTATTATGTTATACCATGAAAAAAATAATCCAAGGCTTATTGGAATTAATAATCCTTTCAAAAATCTCATTTACAAGCATGGTTATGAATTTCTTATTCAATGGTCTACTTTTTGGCCTAATTTTAATCCTGTTAAGTATTTTTGGGCATCAACTGAAATTTTAGATTATTTATTTGAATTTATGGATTATATAATGCCTATGAAAACTTCTGATGATCCTACTATTATTATTCCTCTTGAATAAATAAGGAATATATTTATTACATTAAGAATACCTTTTAGGGTCAAATTTGAATTATTCTCTATTCAAAAATTTTAGGCTAATTTACATGTTGGCTTAGCTCCTACTCAGCCATTAGCTACACTTTTGAAATGGTTTACAATCACTCATCAAGTTGTTTTCCCTCCTACACCTAATAGATGGATGTTAAGAATTCCTTCAGCACTATACATGGACCACACTAATTTTGATTCTGACAATGACAACCACTATTCTCCTAAAGGAGAATATGAATTCAATGATGATGATTGATGACTAGTTATGGGGTCTATCCATAGCCATGAATATAGGCACATTATCCCTCCTCTAAGTCTTGTGGACCTTACCACTAAAAAAAGGTGGTATACTATCGATCATGTCAATCGATTCCTTTTCATCTTTTCTTTTTAGGCAGTGCATAGTGGGCACATAACCCACTTTCTTTTGGCATCTTGCCTGGTGTCCATTGAACTAGCATCTTTGTGTCAACCGTCGAACTTCCCATTTTATCTTATAAATATGGGGAGTTCTTCATGTTACAAGCATCAAATGCCTAGAGTTGAGTCTAGAGTCCTAAGTCTAAAATTAAGTTAGTGAGTTAGGAATAAGCATATGCGCTTTGCTTGCCCTTCTGTGGGAACTTACAAATCAAATGTTTTTCCTAAGTTTATTATTTCCTTAGTTGATTATGTAAGCTTTATATTTGTAAACTTTGTGGCTTATAAAAATTATCCTTTATAAAATAATTCAAATATTTCTTAGATTTCAATATATAGTACTAATAATTTAGTCTATGAAATTTAGATTAAGTGGGATGGTTTTAAACCATATAGTCTAGATGTCTTTCTTGATATTGGTGCTGATATTTCACTTGCTAGATATTAGTCAATTCCTTCTGATATGTGGAAAGCTAATTTCCATTGGTTAACCTTCAAAACAAAGACAATGGTTTCAAAATTATCTACTATTATACCTATTGTGCTTAGTGATTCTATTTATCATTTCAAGGTAGTCCAACATGAGATGCCAATGTATGACATGATGATTGGATTAGATAATTTGGCAACTTTTTATCCTATTACAATTCAGCCACATGAGATAATTCTTACACAAAAATATTCTTTGTACAAGAAATCTAGATATGAGTGTAGAATTACATTGAAAGAAAAGCTAAAGAAACCAAAGGATACTAGATGGATCCAACAGAAGGTAAATCTTTGTCATGTTAGTATTTATCCTATAATTGAAAATATTAAGAAGGATTACTATTCTAAAAATATTTTAGCATTCAAAAATAGAAAACTGCATGAATGTAGGATTGAATTGAAAATGATAAAAGACAAAGATGGAAAAGAAATAGAACCTAAGTTTAAGGTGCATCACTTAGGACTGTCTCCTTCACTTAGGGAAAAATGTTTTGTAGAAATAAAACAATTGAAAGAATAGGGCCTGATAAGGGATTCCAATAGCTCTTGGGCATGTGAAGCTTTTGATGTAAATAAAATGTCAGAGCAGGTCAGTGGTAAGAAAAGATTGGTTATAAATTATGTTCTTCTCAATAAATATGTTTTGCCTATGTAACATCCTATTCTACAAAGGATGAAATCTTACAAAGAATAAGTGGAAGCAAAGTATATAGTAAATTTGATTTGAAGTCAAGATTCTGGCAGATATAAGTGGTAGAACAAGACATGGATAAAATTGCTTTTGTTACTACTTTTGGCTAGTATGAATGGATTGTCCTACCTTTTGGTCTGAAAATCGCTCCTAATATATTCCAAAAAATGATGAATAAAATCTCAGCTTATTCTAATTTTATCATTTTTTACATAGATGATATATTAATTTTTTAAAAATCTCCTAAAGAGCATCTTAATCATCTTGAGCAGTTTTATCAAATTGTGTATGACAATGGTTTGGTTCTATCTAAAAAGGAAATGTCAATTTTCAAGGATGAAATTACATTTCTAAGGGTAGATATAAAATCAAGGGAAGTTGCAGTTTAAGAACATGTCTTAAAAAATATAAAGAATTTTTATGATGAATTAAAGGATAAAAAAATGTTGAAGAGATTTCTTGGTCGTGTTAACTATGTAGCTAGATACTATTATAATATTGCTTAGGATAGAATTCTTCTGAATAAAATATTATCAAAGATTCCTCTAGCATGGTTAGATGACATGACTAAAGCTGTTTAAAGAGTAAAACATAATTTTCAAAATTTACCGCTCCTTGTTTTACCTGGTAATGAATTGAAAATCATTGAGACAAATGCCTTTGATTTGTTTTGGGGTGCTATTCTTAAAAAAAGATTATCAGATGGTTCAAATAATCTCTATAGATTTACTTCTAATTTTTTTTAAATAAGCTCAAAAAAACTATCACTCTACTCATAAAGAAATCCTTGCTGTTATTAAAGCTATTAAAGCTTTTATGTTTTTTGTTATATCATAGAAATTTCTTGTCAGATCTGATCTAAATAACTTTATGAGTATTCTACATTATACTGATAATCTAAAGAAAGGATCTACGAGCAGGTTAACTAGGTGGGAAAATTTTCTATTAGATTTTGATTTCTCAGTTAAACATATTTTGGGAAAAAAGAATTATCTTGCAAATTTCATATCTAGAGAATTTAATTTTATAAATTTAGAAAAATTAGTCATGATAGTAATAATTATAGAAGTGTGCAAATAATTTCACCAGTATATATAGGGATCTACTCCATCTATTGCAAATTAATTTACAAATGAAATAAATTCTCTTATAAGAAGATCTCATGAAGCCTTTGTTGAGCTAAAAAATACTCATTTGGCATGGACTACATAGTTTCAGGATCCTAATGATAGAAAATGGTGTTCTAATATTATGTTATACCATGAGGCCAATAATCAAAGGATTACTAGAATCAATAATCCTTTCAAAAATCTCATTTGCAGGCATGGTTATGAATTTCTTATTCAATGGTCTACTTTTTGGCCTAGTTTTAATCCTGTTGTTGAGAATTTTTGGTCATCAACTAAAATTCCAAATTATTTATTTGAATTTATAGATTATATAGTGCCTATAAAAGCTTCTAATAATCCTACTATTCCTATTCCTCCTAAACAAGTAAGGAATATATTTATTTAATTAAGAATACCTTTCAGAGTCAAATTTAAATTATCTATTCCAAATTTTTAGGCTAATTTGCATGCTGGCTTAGCTCTTGCTCAGCCATTAGCTACACTTTATAAATGGTTTATAATTAGTTATCAGGGTATTTTACCTCCTACACCTGACAAATAGATGTTAAGGATTCCTTCAACACTATACATGGACCACACTAATTTTGATTTTGATGATGACAACCACTATTCTCCTCAAGGAGAATATAAATTCAATGATGATGATTGATGACTAGTTATGGGGTCTATCCATAGCCATGAATGTGGGAACATTATCCCTCATTTAAGTCTTGTGGACCTCACCACTTACAAAAAGTGGTATATTATCGGTCGTGTTGGCAGATTCCTTTTTGTCTTTTCTTGTTAGGCAGTGCGTAGTGGGCCCATAACCCACTTTCTTTTAGCATCTTGCCTGATATTCATTGATCTGGCATCTTTGTATTAACCTTCAATCCTCCCATTTCATCATATAAATATGGGGAGTTCTTTTTGTTACAAGCATCGAATGCCTAGAGTCCAGTCTAGATACCTAAGTCTAGAATTGTGTTAGCGAGTCAGGAATAGGTGTATGCTCTTTGTTTGTCCTTCTATGGGAACCTATGAATCAGAAACTTTTATTAAGTTTTTTATTTCCTTAGTTTATTGTGAAAGCTTCCTCTTTGTAAACTCTATGGCTTGTGGCTTGTAACAATGATCCTATAAATGTAATGGTATCAGATCCATAATCTATGAGCCAAGTGCTATGTTTGAGTTATATCATGCTCTATGTTACTTTTATGATATTTTCTCGATATATCAATAAAATCATACTTTCATCTTTTGTTATCTATATCTATCCTACCATTATTCTAGTTTTTTTGTCTCCATACCCTCTTCAGACAATAGGGAAGGGAATGATCCTATAAAGCTATGAGGAAGGTGTGTTATGGATCTGTATAGTATCGATGATATGAATACTATGGATACAACAAATTATATAGCTATAAATACTACAAGTACATCTGATGTCTGTACTCTTTCTAATATATCTCTTACATCTTTATTTTTTGTAAATGAAGTAACTGTAGATTTTGATGAAGAAAATCCTAGCCCAGAATAGAAACTCCCAACTCTGAAGCCTACAAATGTTTATGATAAGCTTTCTTCTTTTCATCTTATTGCTAAAAATTTTATAAAGATTGTTGAGAATGTTATCTAAGTCAAGCAAAATGATAATTATAAATATCATCTACAAAATATTGATGATAAAACTATTCATCAATTAAAATCCCTGTCAAAATATAAGTTTTTACATATAGGTGCTATTTCTATTGGTGTTTTCCCTTTATTTAGATGTGGTCTAAACGTGAGTGTTTTGGGTTGTCTACTTGATAATTGACATACTACCTTTAGTGCTTTCTTACAGAATACTTTCCAAACTAGTCTTCATGATGGTCCAATATATACAACTATTTATCCAAACTATCTTGTTACTATCTATCAAGAAAAAAAAATGAATAAAGTCCTGAAGCTTTTTATCCAAACCCATGGTTTAGACATGATCCCTAGATCTTGTCCTCTTACCATCAAATACTAGGTTATGTATAGATTAACTAGTACTCTTCATCCTGTTATTAAACATACTCTTGTACAAGGCAAAAGCATGGTGAGCAAAGCTATAGAAAGTAGTCAAATTATTCCTATTAAATCAATTTTGTAATCAGGCCTTAAGTTTCCTAAAAAGTAGATAGTTGATATAGACTTCATCCAAAAACCTAAGAAATCCTTATCTTTTTCTATGTCTATAAAAGATCTACCAAAAAAATCTATCATTAGATTTGATTTTTAGAATGACCTAAAAGATCATATGCAAAGCATACAGTTACAACAATCCTTACCTGTAATCAATCCTCACTGTTTGCATACTAAGAAAATCCATGATCCCCAAATATATTCCTATTTCTGTGTTGACTGTCAAAAGGTCATAAGTCATCCAAATCAGTTTAGCATTCATATGGTTTAAAGAGATTTGGCCATCCAAGAAATATTTGAAAAAAATAATAAATTGCTTGCTAAAGCTTAGAAAGTCAATATTGAAGGAACTTTTGAGGAAAAAAATTAAAAAGAAAATGAAGAAGGTCATGTATGGAAGAATCCTTTGGGAGATGAGTCTTACACAGAGAAAAGATTCCCAAAGTCTATTGATTTCAATCAGTATTCACCTAATGGAAGATTTAGAGCACAAATGCATAATCTTAGATCATCTGATAAAGTCTTGACCAGTCTACTGAAATAAAATTATTGAACTAGAATAATCTTGTAACCAAATACCTAAATAATAAATTCTCAAATATCCAATAGAGTCATGATCAGGTTTCTAAGATGTTGAAAAGTATTGATTTATACCAGAAAGGAAAACTTACTAGAGCAATTAATGTTCTAAATGATAATATCTCTACTTAACATAGCTTATTCAAAAAATAGATAGTGAGTCTAGTAGCATTAGACTACAACAAAAATCTATAAAAACAAGGATTGAGAATTTAATAACTGAAGAAAAAATTGACAGTCAAAACCAAGAACAACTTCATTCTAGTATGATTTCTCTTCAAACAAAATAATAAGCATACCAAGAAATTAAGTAGCTATCCTCAACATCTGATAACATAACTAGAGAAATAGTTAATAAAAGTGCTAGTCTATCTGCTATTCTTAAAATATTAAATTCTATAAAAGATAAAGGCCAACCTTCTAGGCTACAGTCAGAAGTACTTGTTCTTGAAGATACCGATTATAGTCAGAATATTCATTCCTAAAAAATTATAATAAAATTACAATGATAATCATTTGCAAAGTCTAAGTCTAAGAGTCTTCCTGATACAAAGAAATTTATTGATAAGATTTTCCAAGTAGGTATGGCCAAAATAGAGGCTATAGAAAAAGAAAGCTATTTTGAAATTGGAGAATATTGTAGACCTCCTTTAGACTCTTAGATAAGAACTTTAATATTCAACCTTTCTTCTATAAATTCAATTGTGAGCCACCCAAAAAAAGGAAGGAAATGATTCATGATATGCGATCTTGGGGCAGTGTTCAAATCTATGGTCTTAAAAAAGATTCCTTCAGTGTCAGTGAGCAGATTACAAATGGATTTATAGGAAATATTAAAGAATGGTGGGATGATAGTGGTCAACAATTTTATGATAGTATTTATGCTCATCTTGAACCAATCTCAGCACTTTGCAATGCTCTACTCTCAAAATTTGTAGGAACAATTGACAATAAAAAGGAAGAAAATAAAGCTAAGTTTCTTAAAGCCTAGTTATGTGATATGACTAGGCTTGATGAATATATGTGTTACATGGAAAACCTTTTTTATAATTCTGGAGAAATATTTAATCCTACTTATAAGATTAGATATATTGAGTCATTTTCAGAGTATTTTATTACCAAGTACAAAGTTGCAATGGGTGATAGTCTTCCAATGATGTCTTTTGGAAGAATAAATTATAACATCAAGGTAGTCAATGAAAAATTATCTGTAGAAAGAAAGGCACAAAAGGAAACTATCAAGTTTCATAAACAGATAGGTGCAATTTTTTGCAATTCTATAAATGATAATTTTGGTTGTATTGATGTCCATAAATATAAATAGTATGAGAAGAAGAAGAATAAATATCATCAATGTAAATGTCTCTTGAAAGAGAATTTACTTATAAACCTTGGAAGTCTATATATAAGTTCAAAAAAAAGAAGTTTAGACCAAGAAGGATATTTAGGAAAAAGAAACATGGTTATCAGAAGAAATATGTTAAGTGTTTCATTTGTCAAGGAGATAATTATGCTAATAAATGTCCCAATAGGAAAAAGGAGTCCAAAAAGATTAATTTTATGAATAGCTATGGTATTGATGAAGATGAATATGTGTTATTATCAGAAGAAGATGAGATTCAATATGAATTAGACATTTTATGGGAAATACTTGATAGTGATGAAAATCAAATAAATATGAATTTAGTAGAGTCTAAAATAGAAACTGAGTCATTTGATTATGATTGTAAAATAGGATTTTAGATTCATATAATTTCTACCCTTGTTTCTAATGCTTTATGTCTATCTCAACAGATCTCTTTCTGAAAGAAAGATATGACAAAAATCCTACCAACATGATTTCTGAAAGAATGTTTATGCAACAGTAAATTATTGCTATTGAGAAAAAATATTATCTTCACCTAAATCAACAACAAAGATAAAAAGATATTTTTTCAAAAGAATTTCAGTCCAAGCATAAAAAAGCATCTCAGGTTGAAGCTGCTTATCATCCAGACACTTATGATAGAGCTACTTAGAGAATGAAGTGCATCTCTCTGCTTCAATTTTTTCTTGTTAAAGCTAAAAATGAACTGCAAGATATCTTGAAGGAAGAAGCTCTTGCTGATGAATAAGAACATCTCTTTGAAGAAGAACTTCTACAAGTTTCTAATGAGATAGAATCTCATTTTCAAGAGGGGGATACCTCTCAAAATAATTAAAATATTCATCAGATATTAGTATATAGTTGATACAAATGAAATGGGAGATTATGGCTTTGATACCATTCAAGAAATTTTCTCCATGTAAATACTAGATGAAGATTCTAGATACTCAATTAATTCAATGATCCAGTATAAGTATACATGATCCTCACTATTTGCTTATAAACTCTATGGCTTGTAACAATGATCCTGTAAATGTAATGGTATTAGAGCCATAATCTATGAGCCAAGTGCCATGTTTGAGTCATATCATACTCCATGTTGCTTCTATAATATTTGCTCGATATATCAAAAAAATCATACTTTCATATTTTTTTATCTGTATCTATCTTTCCCTTATTCTAGTTTTTTGTCTCCATACCCTCTTCAGACAATAGGGACGAGAATGATCCTATAAAGCTATGAGAAAGGCATGTTGTGGATCTGTATAGTACTAATGATATGAAGACTATAGATACAAAGAATCAGATAACTACATATACTACATGTATATCTAATGTTTTTAATCTTTTTGATATATCTCCTACATCTTTCTTTTCTACAAATTAAGTAACTATAGATTTTGATGAAGAAAATCCTAGCCTAGAATGGAAACTCCCAACTTTAAAGCCTACAAATGTTTATGACAAGCTTTCTCCTTTTCATCTTATTGATAAAACTTCTATAAAGATTTTTGAGAATGTTATCCAAGTCAATAAAAATGATAATTATAAATATCATCTAAAAATCATTGATGATAAAACTATTCACCAATTAAAGTCCCAATCAAAGTATAAGTTTTTATATATAGGTGTTTTCGCTTTATTCAGACGTGCTCTAAATGTTAGTATTTTGGGTTGTCTACTTGATAATTAACATACTATCTTTAGTGCTTGCTTACAGAATGCTATCCAAACTGGTCTTCATGATGGTCTAATATATATAACTATTTATCCAAACTATCTTGTTGCTATCCATCAAGAAGAAAACTTGAATGATGGTCTTGAAGCTTTTTCTTCAAACCCATGGTTTAGACATGATCCCTAGATCTTATCCTCTTGCCAACAAATTCTAGTTTATGTATAGATTAACCAATACTCTTCATCCTACTATTAAACATACTCTTGCACAAGGCAAAATCATGGTGAGTAGAGCTATAAAAAATAATCAGATTATTCTTTTTGAATCAATTTCATGGTTAGACCTTAAGTTTCCTAGAAAGTGGATAGTTGATAAAGACTTTATCTAAAAACCTAGGAAATCTTTATCTTTTGTTATGTCTATAAAAGACCTACTAGATAAATCTATCATTATATTTGATTCCTAGAATGACCTAAAAGATCAAATGCAAAGCTTACAATTATAAAAATCTTTGCCCTTAATCAATCGTCACTATTTTCATACTAAGAAAATCCATGATCCCCAAATAGATTCTTATTTCTATGTTGACTTTCAAAAGATCATAAGTCATCCAAATCAGTCTAGCATTCATATGGTTAAAAGAGATTTGGCCATCCAAGAACTATTTAAAAGAAATAAGAAATTGTTTGCTAAAGCTAAGAAAGTCAATATGGAAGGAACTTCTTAGGAAAAGATTAAAAAAGAAAGTGAAGAAGGTCATGTATGGAAGACTCCTTTAGGAGATGAGTCTTACACAGAGAAAGGATTCCTAAAGTCTACTAATATCAGTCAGTATTCACCTGATAGAAGATTTAGAGCACAAATGTATTATCTTAGATCATCTGATAATTTTTTTGATTAGTCTACTGAAGTAAAGGTATTGAAATAGAATAATCTTGCAACCAAATGCCTAAATAATAAAGTCTCAGATATCCAACAAAGTCTTGATCAAGTTTCTAAGATGTTGAAAAGTATTGAGTTATACCAAAAGGAGAAATTGCTAGAGTAATTAATGTTATGAATGATAATGTCTCTAATCAACATAGTCAACTTGTTCAAAAAATAGATAGTGAGTCTAATAACATTAGACTACAACAACAGTCTGTAGAAACAAAGATAGAGAATTTAATAACTGAAGAAAAACTTATTTGTTAGAACTAAGAACAACATTATTCTTGTATGGTTTCTCTTCAAATAAATTAACAAGAAGCATACCAGGAAATTAATAAGCTATCCTTAGTATCTAATAACATAGCTAGAGAAATAGTTAATCAAAGTGATAGGCTATCTTCTATTCTTGAAATCTTAAATTTTGTAAAAGAGAAAGGCCAACCTTCTAGGCCACAGTTAGATGTACTTGTTCCTGAAGACATTGATTATAGTCAGAATATTCATTCCTAGCAAAATGTAGTAATATTACACAGAGAATCATTTACAAACTCTAAGTTTAAGAGTCTGCCTGATATAGATAAATCTATTGATAAGATTTTCTAAGTAGGTATGGCCAAGATAAAGGCTATAGAAAAATAAAATTATTTTGAAACCGGAGAATCTTCTAGACCTCCATTAGACTCTCAAATAAGAACTTTAAATATTTAACCTTTCTTCTAAAAATTCAATTGTGAGCTACCAAAAAAAAGGAAGGAAATGATTTATGCTATGCTAGCTTGGGCCAATGTTAAGATCTATAGTCTTAAAAAAGATCCCTTCAGTGTTAGCCAACAGATTGTAAATAGATTTATAGGAAATATTAAGGAATGGTGGGATGCTAGTGGTCAATAATTTCATGATAGCATTTATGCTCATCCTAAACCCATCTTAGCACTATGCAATGCTTTACTCTCAAATTTTGTAGGAACAATTGACAATGAAAAAGAAGCAAACAAAGCTAATTTTCTCAGAGCTCAGTTATATGATAGGATTAGACTTGATGAATATATGTGTTATATGGAAAATATGTTTTATAATTTTGGAAAAATATTTAATCCTTCTTATAAGATTAGATATATAGAGTCATTTCCAGAATATTTTTCTACCAAGTACAAATCTGCAATGGATGATAGTCTTCCAACAATGCCCTTTGGAAGAATAAATTAGAACATCAAGATAGTTAATGAAAAATTGTGTGCAGAAAGAAAGGCATAAAAGGAAACTATCAAGTTTTATAAACAGATAGGTGTAAAGTTTTGCAATTCTATAGATGATAATTTTGGTTGTATTGATGTCCATAAATATAAATAGTATAAGAATAAGAATAAATCTCATTCCTCTAAATGTTCTCTTGAAAAAGAATTCACTTATAAACCTTGGAAGTCTAGATAAGTTAAAAAAAAAAAGTTTAGTCCAAGAAGGATATTTAGAAAAAAGAAACATGGTTATCAGAAGAAAATTTCAAGTGTTTCATTTATTAAGGAGATCACTATGCTAATAAATGTCCCAATAGGAAAAAGGAGTCCAAAAAGATTAATTTTATGAATAGCTATGGTATTGATGAAGATGAATATATGTTATTATCAGAAGAAGATGAGATTCAATATGAATCAAATATTTTATGGGAAGTATCTGATAGTGATGAAAATTAGATAAATATGAATTTAGTAGACTCTAAAATAGAAAATAAATCATCTAATTATGATTCTAAAATAGGATTTTAAATTCATATGGTTTTTGGCCCTTTTTCTAATGCTTTAAGTCTATCTCAATAGATCTCTTTCCTGAAAGAAAGATATGACAAAACTCCTACCTACATGATTTCTGAAAGAATATTTTTGTAACAACAAATTATTGATATTGAATAAAAATATTCTCTTCACCTGGCTCAACAACAAAGACAAAAGGATATTTTGTCAAAAGAATTTTAGTCCAAGCATCAACAAGCATCTCAAGTTGAAGCTGCTTATCAACCAGACACTTATGATAGAGCTACCTGAAGAACATAGCACATCTCTCTACTTAAACTTTTTCTTGATAAAGCTCAAAATGAATTAAAAGATCTCTTGAAGGAAGAAGCTCTTGCTGATGAACAAGAACATCTCTTTGAAGAAGAGCTCATACAAGTTTCCAATGAGATAGAATATCATTTTCAAGAGGGGGATACCTCTTAGAATAATTCAAATATTCATCAAATATCATTATACAGTACTAATAATCTTGTCTATGAAATTTAGATTAAATGGGATGGTTTTAATCCATATACTATATATGTCTTCCTTGAAACTGGTGTTGATATTTTACTTGATAGATATCACTCAATTCCTATTGATATGTGGAAGGCTAATTTCCATTGGTTAACCTTCAATACAAAGATAGTGGTTTTATAATTGTCTACTATTATACCTGTTGTGTTTAGTGATTCTATTTATCATTTCAAGGTAGTCTAGCATGAGATGCCAATGTATGACATGATGATTGGATCAGATAATTTGAAAACTTTCTATCCTATTATTATTCAACCACATGAGATATTTCTAACACAAAAATATTCTTTGTATAAGAAATCTAGATATAAGTGTAGAATACCATTGAAATAAAAGCTAAAGAAACCAATGGATACCAGATGGATCCAATAGAAGGTGAATCTTTGTCATGCAATTATTGATCCTATAATTGAAAATATTAAGAAGGATTATTGTTCTAAAAATCCTTTAGGATTCAAAAATAGAAAACTGCATGAATGCAAGATTGAATTGAAAATGGTAAAAGACAAAGATGGTAAAGAAATATATCCTAAGTTCAAGGTGCATTATTCTGGAATGTCTCCTTTACTCACAGAAGAATGTTTTCAATAAATAAAATAGTTGAAAGAATAGGGTCTGATCAGGAATTCCAATAGGTCTTGGGCATGTGAAGATTTCTATGTAAATAAAAGGTCAGAACAAGTAAGGGGTGTGAAAATATTGGTTATAAATTATGTTCCTCTTAATAAATATGTTTTGCCTATGCAGTATCCTATTATTTCAAAGGTTGAAATCCTATAAAGAATAAGTCAAAGCAAAGTGTATAATAAATTTGATTTGAAGTTAGGATTCTTGCAAATATAAGTGGTAGAAAAAGATAGGTATAAAACTACATTCATTACTCCTTTTAGCTAATATGAATGGAATGTCCTACCTTTTGGTCTAAAAACTGATCCTAGTATATTCCAAGAAATGATGAATAAAATATTTTCATCTTATTGTAATTTTATCATTATCTACATAGATGATATATTATTTTTTTCAAAATCTCCCAAAGAGCATCTTAATCATCTTGAGTAGTTTTAACAAATTGTGTATGACAATGGTTTGGTTCTATCTAAAAAGAAAATGTCAGTTTTCAAGGATGAAATTGAATTTCTAGGGGTAAATATAAAATTAGGGGAAGTTGTAGTTCAAAAATATGTCTTGAAAAATATAAAGAATTTACCTCATCAATTAAAGGATAAAATAATGTTGCAGAGATTTATTGGTTGTGTTAATTATATAGCTGGATACTATTATAATATTGCTCAGGATAGAATTCTTTTGAATAAAAGATTATTAAAGAATCCTTTGACATGGTCAGATGAGATGACTAATGTTGTTCAAATAATAAAATAGAATTGTCAGAATTTACCACCTCTTGTTTTACCTGTTAATAGATTAAAAATCATTGAGATAGATGTCTCATATTTATTTTGGGGTGTTATTCTTAAAGAAAGATTATTAGATGGTTTAGATAAGCCCTATAGATTTGCTTTTAGAAATTTTAAACAAGCTTAGAAAAACTATCATTATACTCATAAAGAAATCCTTGTTGTTATTAATGCTATTCAAGCTTTTATGTTTTTTGTTAGATCAAAGAATTTTTTTGTCAGATCTGATTTAAATAACTTTATGAGTATTCTACATTCGACTAATAATCCAAAGAAAGGATCTATGAGCATGTTAACTAGGTGGGCAACGTTTTTGTCAAATTTTGATTTCTCAATTGAACATATTCTAGGAAAAAAGAATTGTCTTACAAATTTCATATCCAAAGAATTAATTCTAGAAATTCAAAAAAATTAGTCATGGTAGTAACAGTTAGAGATGTGTGGGAAGAATTTTACTAGCATATATGGAGATCCACTCCATCTATTGAAAATTAATTCAAAAATAAAATAAATTCTCTTATAAGAAGATCTCATGAAGCCTCTGCTGAACTAAACAATACTTTATTGGCATGGACTACATAGTTTCAGGATCCCGATGGTAAAAAATGGTGTTTAACAATTTTTTTATACCATGAGGCCAATAATCCAAAGATTATTGGAATCAATAATCCTTTCAAAAATCTCATTTATAGGCATGGTTATGAATTTTTTATTCAATGGTCTACTTTTTAGCCTTGTTTTAATCTTGCTATTAAGAATTTTTTGGCACCAACTGAAATTACAAATTATTTATTTGAATTTATAGATTATACAATGCCTATGAAAGCTTCTGATGATCCTACTTTTTAAATTCCTCTTGAATAAATAAGGAAAATATTTATTGTATTAAGAATACCTTTCATAGTCAAATTTAAATTATTCTTTGTTTAGAATTTTCAAGCTAATGTGCATAGTAGTTTAGCTCTTGCTCAGCTATTATCTACACTTTGGAAATGGTTTATAATCAGTCATTAGGTTATTTTCCCTCCTACACCTGGTGGATGGATGTTAAGGATTCATTCAACACTATACATGGACCACACTAATTTTGATTCTGACGATGACAACCACTATTCTCCTCAAGGAGAATATTAATTCAATGATGATGATTGATGACTAGTTATGGGGTCTATTTATAGCCATGAATGTGGGCTCGTTATCCCTCCTTTAAGTTTTTTGGACCTCACCACTTACAAAAGGTGGTATGCTATCGATCATGTCGATAGATTCATTATCATCTTTTCTTGTTAGGCAGTGTGTAGTGGGCACATAACCCATTTTATTTTGGCATCTTTCCTATTGTCTATTGATATAGCATCTTTGTTTTGACCATCGATCCTCCCATTTCATCTTATAAATATGGGGAGTTCTTCATGTTACAAGCATTGAATTCCTAGAGTCGAGTCTAGTGTCTTGAGTCTAGTATTATCTTAGCGAGTCAGAAATAAGCGTATACTCTTCATTTGCCCTTCTTTGGGAACTTGTGAATTAGAAACTTTTCCTAAGTCTTTTATTTCCTTAGTTAATTGTGTAAGCTTCATCTTTGTAAACTCTATGGCTTATGGCTTGTAACAACGATCCTTTATGTAATGGTATAAGAACCATGATCTATAAGCCAAGTGCTATGTTTGAGTTATATCATGCTCTATGTTTATTCTATAATATTTGCTTGATATATAAATAAAATCATACTTTCATATTTTGTTATTTGTATCTATCTTGCTTTTATTCTTGTTTCCTGTATCCATACCCTCTTTCGATAATAGGAAAGGGAATGATCCTATAAATCCATGAGAAAAACATGTTATGGATCTATATAATACTAATGATGTGAAGACTATGGATACAATGAATTAGATAACTGTAAATACTACAAGTACATCTGATGTTTGTACTCTTTTTGATATATCTCCTACATCTTTCTTTTCTACAAATGAAGCAACTATAGATTTTGATGAAGAAAATCCTAGCCCAGAATGGAAACTCCCAAATTTAAATCCTACAAATGTTTATGATAAGCTTTCTCCTTTTCATCTTATTACTAAAACTTCTATAAAGATTTCTGAGAATGTTATCCAAGTCAAGAAAAATGATAATTATAAGTATCATCTGAAAATCATTGATGATAAAACTATTCACCAATTAAAGTTCTAGTCAAAATATAAGTTTTTACGTATAGGTGTTGTTTCTATAGGTTTTTTTCCCTTTATTCAGATGTGGTCTAAATGTTAATATTTTGGGTTGCATATTTGATAATCAACATACTACATTTAGTGCTTGCTTATAGAATTCTATCCAAAATAGTCTTCATGATGGTCCAATATATACAACTATTTATCCAAACTATCCTATTGTTATCCATCAAGAAGAAAACTTGAATAAATTCCTAAAAGTTTTTCTCCAAACCCATGGTTTAGACATGATCCTTAGATCTTGTCCTCTTTCCATCAAATACCAAGTTATGTATAGATTAACCAATACTCTTCATCCTACTATTAAACATACTCCTAAAAAAGGCAAAAGCATGGTGAGTGGAGCTAGAAAAAATAGTCAGATTATTCCTACTAAATTAATTTCATGGTCAGACATTAAGTTTCCTAGAAAGTGGATTGTTGATATAGACTTTGTCCAAAAACCCAAGAAATCTTTATCTTTTACTACATCTATAAAATATCTACCAGACAAATATATCATTAGATTTGATTCCTAGAATGACCTGAAAGATCATATGCAAAGCATATAGTTACAATAATCCTTGTCCATAATCAATCCTCAGTGTTTGCATACTAAGAAAATCCATGATCTCCAAATAGATTCTTATTTCTATGTTGACTATCAAAGGATCATAAGTCATCCAAATCAGTCTAACATTCATATGGTTAAAAGAGATTTGTCTATCCAAGAACTATTTGAAATAAATAAGAAATTGCTTACTAAAGCTAAGAAAGTCAATATAGAGGGAACTTCGAAGGAAAAGAATAAAAAATAAAGTGAAGAAGGTCATGTATGGAAGACTCCTTTGGGAGATGAGTCTTACACAGAGAAAGGATTTCCAAAGTTTGCTGATTTCAATCAGTATTCACATGATGGAACATTTAGAGCACAAATGTATTATCTTAGCTCATCTGACAAAAGTCTTCACCAAAAGCTATTGAAATGGAATAATCTTGCAACCAAATTCTTGAATAATAAATTCTCAGATATCCAATAGAGTCTTGACTAGGTTTCTAAGATGTTGAAAAGTATTGCATTATACCAAAAAAGAGAACTTGCTAGAGCAATTAATGTTTTGAATGATAATGTCTCTACTCAACATAGTTAGCTTGTTCAAAAAATAGATAGTGAGTCTAATAGCATTAGACTAAAACAACAATCTTCAGAAACAAAGATTGAAAAGTTAATAACTGAATAAAAAATTATCAGTCAAAGCCAATAACAACTTCATTCTAGTATGGTTTCTCTTGAAACAAAACAAGAAGAAGCATACCAAGAAATTAAGCAACTATCCTTAGTATCTAATAACATAACTAGAGAAATAGTTAATCAAGGTGCTAGTCTATCTACTATTCCTAAAATCTTAAATTTTGTAAAAGAGAAAGGCTAACCTTCTAGGCCATAGTCAGAAGTAATTGTTCTTGAAGACACTGATTATAGTTAGAATACTCATTCTTAGAAAAATTTAGTAAAATTACAAAGAGAATCATTTGCAAAGTCTAAGTCTAAGAGTCTGTCTGATATAGAGAAATCTGTTGATAAGATTTTCCAAGTAGGTATGGCCAAGCTAGAGGCTATAGAAAAAGAAAGTTATTTTGAAAATGGAGAATCTTCTAGACCTCCATTAGACTCTTAGATAAGAACTTTAAATATTCAACCTTTCTTCTAGAAATTCAATTATGAGCCACCATAAAAAGGAAGGAAATAATTCATGCTATGCTAGCTTGGGACAATATTCAAATCTATGGTCTTAAAAAAGGTCCATTTAGTGTCAGCCAACAGATTACAAATAGATTTATAAGAAATATTTAGGAATGGTGGGATGCTAGTGGTCAACAATTTCATGATAGTATTTATGCTCATCCTAAACCAATCTTAGCACTTTGTAATGCTCTACTCTCAAAATTTGTAGGAACAATTGACAATGAAAAGGAAGCAAACAAAGCTAAGTTTCTCATAGATCAATTATGTGACATGACTAGACTTGATGAATATATGTGTTAAATGGAAAATCTTTTTTATAATTATGGAGAAATTTTTAATCCTGCATATAAGATTAGATATATAGAGTCATTTCCAGAGTATTTTACTACCAAGTATAAAGTGGTAATGGGTGATATTCTTCCAATGATGTCTTTTGGAAGAATAAATCAGAACATCAAGATAGATAATGAAAAATTACGTGCAGAAAGAAAGGCACAAAAGGAAATTATCAAGTTTCATAAATAGATACATGAAAAAGTTTGCAATTCTCTAGATGATAATTTTGGTTGTATTGATGTCCATAAATATAAATAGTATATGAAGAAGAAATCTCATTCTTATAAATGTTCTCCTGAAAAAGAATTTACTGATAAACCTTGGAAGTCCAGATATAAGTTCAGAAAAAAAAAGTTTGGACCAAGAAGGATATTTAGGAAAAAGAAACATGGTTATCAGAAGAATCCTATTAAGTGTTTCATTTGCTAAGGAGATCATTATGCTAATAAATGTCTTAATTGGAAAAAAGAGTCCAAAAAGATTAATTTTTTGAATAGCTATGGTATTGATGAAGATGAATATGTGCTATTATCAAAAGAAGATGAGATTCAATATGAATCAAACATTTTATGAGAAGTATTTGATAGTGATTAAAATTAGATAAATATGAATTTAACAGAGTCTAAAATAGAAAGTGAGTCATCTGATTATGATTCTGAAATATGATTTTAGATTCATATGATTTCTACTCCTTTTTTTGATACTTTAAGTCTATCCCAATAAGAAAGATATGACAAAACTCTTGCTTACATGATTTTTGAAAGAATGTTTTTGCAACAACAAATTATTACTACCAAGAAAAAATAATCTCTTCACCTAGCTCAATAACAAAGATAGAAGGATATATTGTCAAAAGAATTTTAGTCCAAGCATCAAAAAGCATCTCAAGTTGAAGCTGATTATCAACCTGACACTTATGATAGAGCTACCTAGAGAACAAAGCACATCTTCCTACTTAACCTTTTTCTTGCTAAAGCTCAAAATGAATTACAAGATCTCTTGAAGGAAGAATATCTTGCTGATAAACAAGAACATCTCTTTGAAAAAGAGCTCATACAAGTTTCTAATGAGATGGAATCTCATTTTTAGGAGGGGGATACCTCTTAGAATAATTCAAATATTCATCAGATATCAATTTATAGTACTAATAATCTAGTCTATGAAATTAAAATTAAATGGGATGGTTTTAAACCATATAGTCTAGATGTCTTTCTTGATACTGGTACTGAAATTTCACTTGCTAGATATCACTCAATTCTTGTTGATATGTGGAAGGCTGATTTCTATTGGTTAACCTTCAATACAAAAATAGTGGTGTCAAAATTGTCTGTTGTAATACCTGTTGTGCTTATTGATTCTATTTATCATTTCAAGGTAGTCCAACATGAGATGCCAATGTATGACATGATGATTAGATCAGATAATTTGGAAACTTTTAATCCTATTACAATTCAACCACATGAGATAATTCTTTCACAAAAATATTCTTTATACAAGAAATCTAGATATGAGTGTAAAATTCAATTGAAAGAAAAGCCAAAGAAACCAATGAATATCAGATGGATCCAATAGAAGATAAATATTTATCATGTTAGTATTGATCCTATTATTGAAAATCTTAAGAAGGATTATTTTTCTAAAAATCCTTTAGCATTCAGAAATAGAAAACTACATGAATGTAGGATTGAATTAAAAATGATAAAAGATAAATTTGGAAAATAAATAGAACCTAAGTTTGAGGTGCATCACTCAGGGTCTCCTTCACTTAGGGAAGAATGTTTTTTGGAAATAAAATAGCTGAAAGAATAGGGTTTGATTAGGGATTCCAATAGCCCTTGGGCATGTGAACCTTTCTATGTAAATAAATGGTCAGAGCAGGTCAGAGGTAAGAAAAGATTAGTTATACAATATATACCTCTCAATAAATATGTTTTGCCTATGCAACATCCTATTCTTTCAAAAGATGAAATATTTCAAAGAATAAGTGGAAGCAAAGTGTGTAGTAATTTTGATTTGAAGTCAAGATTTTGGTAGATACAAGTGGCAGAACAAGATAGGTATAAAACTACATTTTTTACTCCTTTTAGCCAGTGTGAATAGAATGTCCTACATTTTAGTCTGAAAATTGCTCCTAGTATATTCCAAGAAACAATGAATAAAATCTTCTCAGCTTATTCTAATTTTATCATTATCTCCCAAAGAGCATCTTAATCATCTTGAACAGTTTTATCAAATTGTGTATGACAATGGTTTGGTTCTATCTGAAAAGAAAATGTTAGTTTTTAGTGATGAAATTGAATTTTTAGGGGTAAATATAAAATTAGGGGAAGTTGCAGTTCAAGAACATGTCTTGAAAAATATAAATAATTTTCTTGATAAATTAAAAGATAAAAAAATGTTACAGAGATTTCTTGGTTGTGTTAAATATGTAGCTAGATACTATTATAATATTGCTTAGAATAGAATTATTCTAAATAAAAGATTATCAAAAAGTTCTCTAGTATGGTCAGATGAGATGACTAAAGTTGTTCAAAGAATAAAATAGAATTGTTAGAATTTACCACCTCTTATTTTACCTAGTAATGGATTGAAAATCATTGAGACAAATGCCTCATATTTGTTTTGGGGTGTTATTCTTAAAGAAAGATTATCAGATGGTTCAGAGAAGCCCTATAGATTTGCTTCTAGAAATTTTAAACAGGGTCAGAAAACCTATCACTCTACACATAAGGAAATCCTTGCTAATATTAAAGTTATTTAAGCTTTTATGTTTTTTATTAGATCAGAGAAATCTTTTGTCAAATCTAATCTAGATAACTTTATGAGTATTCTATATTCTACTGATAATCTGAAGAAAGGATCTGTGAGTAGGTTAACCAAGTGGGCAACTTTTCTATCAGATTTTGATTTCTCAATTAAACATATTCTAGAAAAATATAATTGTCTTGTAGATTTCATATCTAGAGAATTCAATTTTGAAAATTTAAAAAAATTAGTCATGGTAGTAATAGTTACAGAAGTTCAGGAATAATTTCACTAGCATATATGGAGATCCACTCCATCTATTGTAGATTTATTAATAAATAAAATAAATGCTCTTATAAAAAGATCTCATGAAGCCTCTGCCAAACTAAATAATACTCATTTTGCATGGACAATGCAGTTTCAGGATCTCGATGGTATAAAATAGTGTTCTACTATTATGTTATACCATGAGGCCGATAATCCAAAGATTACTAGAATCCATAATCCTTTCAAAAATCTTATTTGTAGGCATGGTTTTGAATTTCTTATTTAATAGTTTACTTTTTGGCCTAGTTTTAATCCTGTTGTTGAGAATTATTGGGCATCAACTAAAATTATAGATTATTTATTTGAATTTCTATATTATATAATGCCTATGAAGCTTCTGATGATCCTACTATTCATATTTCTCCTAAACAATTAAGGAATATATTTATTTCATTAAGAATACCTTTCAGGGTCAAATTTGAATTATTCTCTATTCAAAATTTTTAGGTTAATTTGCATGCTGGCTTAGCTCTTGCTCAGCCATTAGCTACACTTTGAAAATAGTTTACAATCTATCATCAGGTTATTTTCCCTCCTACACCTGGCAGATGATGTTAATTATTCCTTCAGCACTATACATGGACCACACTAATTTTGATTTTGATGATGATAATCACCATTCTCCTCAAGAAGAATATGAATTCAATGATGATGATTAATGACTAGTTATGGGGTCTATCCATAGCTATGAATGTGGGCACATTATCCCTCCTTTAAGTCTTATAGATCTCACCACTTACAAAAGGCAGTATGCTATTGACCATGTCGGTAGATTCCTTTTTGTCTTTTCTTGTTAGGTGGTGCGTAGTGGGCCCATAACCCACTTTCTTTTAACATCTTGTCTATTGTCCAATGATATGGAATCTTTGTATCGATTTTCAATCCTCCCATTTCATCTTATAAATATGGAGAGTTCTTTGTGTTACAAGCATCAAATGCCTAGAGTTGAGTCTAGAGTCCTAAGTCTAAAATTATGTTAGTGAGTTAAGAATAAGCATATGATATTCACTTGCCCTTCTGTGGGAACCTGTGAATCAATTTTTTTTCCTAAGTCTACTATTTCCTTAGTTGATTGTGTAAGCTTCATCTTTGTAAACTTTATGGCTTGTAACAACAATCCTATAAATGTAATTATATTCTTTACATTTACATTACAGAAGCAACAACATGTATCATGAAACTTTTAATATAATCACTAAGCACAACAGGTATAATAGTAGATAATTTTAAAACCACTATCTTTGTATTGAAGGTTAACTGATAATAATCAACCTTTCACATATTAGCAAAAATTGAGTGGTATTTATAAAGTGAAATATCAGCACCAGTATCAAGCAAGACATCTAGACTATATGGTTTAAAACCAACCCATTTAATTTGAGTTTCACAATGTGGAAAATTATATATATTATGGTTAAGTCTATAAAAGCATTATTTATCAGCACTAGTATTAAGCAAGACATCTAGACTAATTTCTTATTGATTTAATCAAGTAGTGTTTCATCATCTACTATTAATGTCTGCTCTTTGATTTCCCTTCTGTGGGAACCTATGAATTAGAAACTTTTCCCGAGTCTATTATTTCCTTGGTTGATTATGTAAACTTCATCTTTGTAAAATCTATGGCTTATGGCTTGTACTAGCTCTGAAATGTCTCCTTCACTCAGGGAAAAATGTTTTAAAGAAATAAAAAAGTTGAAAGAATAGGGTCTAATCAGGGATTCCAATAGATCTTGGGCATGTGAAGCTTTTTATATAAATAAAAAGCCAGTACAAGTTAGGGGTAAGAAAATATTGGTTATAAATTATGTTCCTCTCAATAAATATGTTTTGCCTGTGCAACATCGTATTCTTTCAAAATATGAAATCTTGTAAAGAATAAGTGGAATCAAAGTGTATAGTAAAGTTAATTTGAAGTCAAGATTCTGAAAAATACAATTGGATGAATAAGATAGGTATAAAACTGCATTCATTACTCCTTTCATCCAGTATGAATAGATGTCCTACCTTTTGGTTTGAAAACCACTCCTAGTATATTTTATAAAATGATGAATAAAATCTTCTTAGCTTATTCTAATTTTATCATTGTCTACATAGATGATATATTAATTTTTTCAAAATATCCCAAAGAGCATCTTAATCATCTTGAGCAGTTTTATCAAATTGTGTATGACAATGGTTTGGTTCTATTTGAGAAGAAAATGTCAATTTTTAAAGATGAAATTGAGTTTCTAGGGGTAACCATTAAATTAGGGAAAGTTTTAGTTTAAGAACATGTCTTGAAAAATATAAAGAATTTTCTTGATGAATTAAAGGATAAAAAATTGTTACAGAGATTTCTTGGTTGTGTTAACTATGTAACTGGATACTATTATAATAATGCTCAGGATAGAGTTCTTCTGAATAAAATATTGTCAAAATATCCTCTGGTATGGTCAGATGAGATGACTAAAGCTATTCAAAGAATAAAATAGAATTTTAAAAATTTACCACCTCTTATTTTACTTGGTAATGGATTGAAAATATTTGAGACAGATGCCTCAAATTTTTTTTAGGATGCGATTCTTAAAGAAAGATTATCAGATGGTTCAGAGAATACCTATATATTTGCTTATAGAAATTTTAAATAGGCTCAGAAAAACTATCATTCTACTCATAAAGAAATTCTTGATGTTATTAAAGCTATACAAGCTTTCATGTTTTTTGTTAGATCAAAAAAATTTCTTATCAGATCTGATTTAAATAACTTTATGAGTATCATATATTCTAATGATAATCTAAATAAAGGATCTATGAGTAGGTTAACTAGGTAGGTATCATCGAATTCCTAGAGTCGAGTCTAGAGTCCCAAGTCTAGAATTGTGTTAGCGAGTCAGGAATAAGTGTATGCTCTTCACTTACTCTTCTGTGAGAACTTGTGAATCAAAAACTTTTCTTAAGTCTATTATTTCCTTAGTTGATTATATAAAATTCATCTGATTCATAGGTTCCCACAGAAGGGAAAGAGAAGAACATACGCTTATTCTTGACTCGCTAACATAATTCTAGATTTAGGACTCTAGACTTGACTCTCAGCATTCAATGATTGTAACATGAAGAACTCCCCATATTTATAAGACCAGTTGTTACATGCCCAAGAGCTATTAGAATCCCTTATCAGACCTTATTCTTTCAGCTATTTTATTTCCAAAAAACATTCTTTTCTAAGTGAAGGAGACATTCCAAAATGATGTGCCTTGAACTTAGGTTCTATTTTTTTACCATCTTTATCTTTTACCATTTTCAATTCAATCTTACATTCATACAATTTTCTATTTTTGAATGATAAAGGATTTTCAAAACAACAATCCTTCTTAAGCTTTTTAATTATGGGATCAATAATAACATGGCCAAGATTTACCTTCTGTTGGATATAGCTAGTATCCACTAGTTTCTTTGGCTTTTCTTTTAAAGGAATTCTACACTCATATCTAGATTTCTTGTACAAAGGATATTTTTGTGTAAGAATTATCTCATGTGGCCAAATTGTAATAGGATAGAAAGTTAACAAATTATCTGATCTAATCATCATATCATACATTGACATCTCATGCTGGAATACCTTGAAATGATAAATAGAATCACTAAACACAATAGGTATAATAACAAACAATTCTAAAACCACTGTCTTTGTATTAAAGGTTAACCAATAGAAATTAACCTTCTATATATCAACATGAATTTACTGATATTTAGCAAGTGAAATATCAACACCAATATCAAGCAAGACATCTAGACTATATGGTTTAAAACCATCCCATTTAATCTAAATTTACATTCTTCCCTAAATGAAGGAGACATTCCTGAGTGATGTGCATTAAACTTAGGTTCTATTTATTTTCCATATTTGTCTTTTATCATTTTCAATTCAATCCTACATTCATGCAGTTTTCTATTTCTGAATGCTAAAGGATTTTCAGAACAACAATCCTTCTTAAGCTTTTCAATTATAGGATCAATACTAGGATGACAAAGATTTACCTTCTATTGGATCCATCTAGTATCCACTAATTTCTTTGGCTTTTCTTTCAATGGAATTCTACACTCATATCTAGATTTCTTATACAAATAATATTTTTGTGCAAGAATTATCTCATGTGGTTGAATTGTAATAGGATAGAAAGTTTCCAAATTATCTGATCTAATCATCATGTCATACATTGAAATCTCATGCTAGACTACCTTAAAATGATAAATAAAATCACTAAGCACAATAGGTATTACACTAGACAATTTTGACACCACTATCTTTGTATTGAAGGTTAACCAATGGAAATTATCCTTCCACATATCAATAAGAATTAAATGATATATAACAAGTGAAATATCAGCACCAATATCAAGCAAGACATCTAGACTATATGGTTTAAAACCATTCCATTTAATCTGAATTTCATAGACTAGATTATTAGTACTGTATATAGATATTTGATAAATATTTGAAATATTCTGACATGTATCCCCTCCTGAAAATGAGATTATATCTCATTAGAAACTTGGATGAGCTCTTCTTCAAAGAAATGTTCTTATTCATCAGCAAGAGCTTCTTCTTTCAAAAGATCTTACAATTCATTTTGAGCTTTAACAAGAAAAAATTGAAGCAGGGAGATGCACTTTGTTCTTTAGGTAGCTCTATCATAAGTGTTTTGTTGATAAGCAACTTCAACCTGAGATGCTTGGACTGAAATTATTTTGATAAAATATCCTTTTGTCTTTGTTATTGAGCTAGTTAAAGAGAATATTTTTTCTCAGTAGTAATAATTTATTGTTATAAAAACATTCTTTCATAAATCATGTAGGCAACAGTTTTATCATATCTTTCTTTTAGGAAAGAGATCTATTGAGATAGACTTAAAGCATCAAAAAAAGAGGCAAAAATCATTTGAATATGAAATCTTATTTTAGAATCATAATCAGATGATTCACTTTCTATTTTAGACTCTACTAAATTTATATTTATCTAATTTTCATCAATATTAGATACTTCCTATAAAATATCTGATTCATATTTAATCTTATCTTCTTCTGATAATAACACATATTCATCTTCATCAATACCATAGCTATTCAAGAAATTAGTATTTTTGGACTTCTTTTTCCTATTGGGACATTTATTGCATAGTGATCTCTTTGATAAATGAAACACTTAACAGGGTTTTTCTTAGAACCATGTTTTATTTTCTAAATATCCTTCTTGGACTAAAATTCTTTTTTTTGAACTTATATTTAGACTTCCAAGGTTTATAAGTAAATTATTTTTCAAGATAACACTTACAAGAATGAGATTTCTTCTTGTTATTCTTATATTGTTTATATTTATGGACATCAATACAACCAAAATTATCATCTAGAGAATTGCAAAACTTTGCACCTATCTATTTATGAATCGTGATAGTTTCCTTTTGTGCCTTTCTTTCTGTACATAACTTTTCATTAAATATCTTGATGTTCTAATTTATTCTTCCAAAAGATATCGTTGGAAGACTATCACCCATTGAAACTTTATACTTGGTAGGAAAATGCTCTGGAAATGACTCTATATATCTAATCTTATAAGCAGGATTAATGATTTCTCCAGAATTATAAAACAAATTTTCCATGTAACACATATATTCATCAAGCCTAGTCATGTCACATAATTGAGCTTTGAGAAACTTATCTTTGTTTGCTTCCTTTTCAATGTCAATTGTTCCTACAAATTATGAGAGTAGATCATTGAAAAGTGTTGAGATTGGTTCAGGATGAGCATAAATACTATCATGAAATTATTGACCACTAACATCCCACCATTCCTTAAAATTCCTTATAAATCCATTTGCAATATGTTAGCTGACACTGAAGGGATATTTTTTAAGACCATATATCTAAACATTGGCCCAAGCTAGCATAGAATGAATCATTTCTTTCCTTTTTTCTAGTGGCTCACAATTGAATTTTTAGTAGAAAGGTTAAAGATTTAAAGTTCTTATCTAAGAGTCTAATGGAGGTCTAGAAGATTTTCGAGTTTCAAAATAGATTTATTTTTATATAGCCTCTATCTTGGCCATACCTTCTTAGAAAATATTATCAATATATTTCTTTGTATCAGGCAGATTCTTAGACTTAGACTTTGCAAATGATTCTCTTTGTAATTTTAATATATTTTTCCAGGAATGAATATTCTAATTATAATTAGTGTCTTTAGGAATAAGTACTTCTGACTTTGGCCTAGAAAGTTGGCCTTTCTCTTTTATAGAATTTAAGATTTTAGGAATAGTAGATAGACTATCACTTTGATTGACTATTTCTCTAGTTATGCTATCAGATATAGAGGATAACTACTTAATTTCTTGGTATGCTTCTTCTTATTTTGTTTTAAGAAAAACCATATTAGAATGAAGTTGTTCTTGGTTTTGACTGATAATTTTTTATTTAGCTATTAAATTATCAATCTTTGTTTTTATAGACTGTTGTTGTAGGCTAATGTTATTAGACTCACTATCTATTTTCTGAACAAGCTGACTATGTTGAGTAGAGACATTATCCTTTAGAACACAAATTGATTTAACAAGTTCTCCTTTCTAGTACAACTCAATACTTTTCAACATCTTAGAAACCTAAGACTTTATTGGATATCTGAGACTTTATTATTTAGGCATTTGGTTGTAAGATTATTCTAGTTCAATAGCTTTTGGTCAAGAATTTTATCAGATAATGGCCCCACATTCATGGCTATGGATAGACCCTATAACTAGTCATCAATCATCATCTTTGAATTCTTATTCTCCTTGAGGAGAATAATGGTTGTCATCATTAGAATTAAAATCAATGTGGTCCATGTATAATGCTGAAGGAATCCTTAGAATCTGACCACCAAGAGTAGGAGGGAATACAACCTGATGACTGAAAGTCAATATGGAAGGAACTTCTGAGGAAAAGAATTAAAAAAAAAGTGAATAAGGTCATTTATGGAAGACTCCTTTAGGAGATGAGTCTTACACAGAGAAAGGATTCCCAAAGTCTACTGATTTTAGTGAGTATTTAACTGATAAAAGATTTAGAGCATAAATGTATTATCTTAGATCATCTAATAAAAGTCTTGATCAGTATATTGAAGTAAAGGTATTGAATTAGAAAAATCGTGCAACCAAATTCCTGAATAATAAAGTCTCAGATATCTAACAGAGTTTTGATCAGGTCTCTAAGATGTTGAAAAGTATTGAGTTATACTAGAAAGGAGAACTTGCTAGAGCAATTAATGTTCTAAATGATAATGTCTCTACTCAACATAGTCAGCTTGTTCATAAAATAGAGAGTGAGTCTAATAACATTAGACTACAACAATAGTCTTTAGAAACAAAGATTGAGAATTTAATAACTGAAGAAAAAAATTTTAGTCAGAACCAAGATAAATTTCATTCTAGTATGGTTTCTTTTGAAATAAAACAAGAAGAAGCATACCAAGAAATTAAGTAGTTATCCTCATCATCTGATAGCATAACTAGAGAAATAGTTAATCAAAGTGCTAGTCTATCTATAATTCCTAAAATCTTAAATTTTGTAAAAGAGAAAGGCCAACCTTCTAGGCCACAATCAGAAGTACTTATTCCTAAAGACATTGATTATATTCAAAATATTCATTCCTGGAAAAATATAGTAATATTACAAAGAAAATCATTTGAAAAGTCTAAGTCTGAGAGTCTACCTAATAAAGAGAAATATATTGATAATATTTTCCAAGTAGGTATGGTCAAAATAGAGTCTGTAGAAAAAGAAAGCTCTTTTGAAACTATAGAATATTCTAGAACTCCATTATACTCTTAGATAAGAACATTAAATCTTAAACCTTTCTTCTATAAATTCAATTGTGAGCCACCAGAAAAAAGGAAGGAAATGATTCATGCTATGCTATCTTGGGTCAGTGTTCAAATATATGGTCTTAAAAAATATCCCTTTAGTGTCAGCCAACAGATTGAAAATGGATTTATAGGAAATATTAAGGAATGGTGGGATGATAGTGGTCAATAATTTCATGATAGAATTTATGCTCATCCTAAACCAATATCAGCACTTTAAAATGCTCTTCTCTCATAATTTATAGGAATAATTGACAATGAAAAGGAAGAAAACAAAACTATATTTCTTAAAGCCTAGTTATGTGATATGACTAGGTTTGATGAATATATGTGTTACATGGAAAATCTATTTTATAATTCTGGAGAAATCTTTAATCCTGCTTATAAGTTTAGATATAGACTCATTTTTAGAGTATTTTGATACCATGTACAAAGTTTCAATAGGTGATAGTCTTCCAATAATTTCCTTTGGAATAATAATTCAAAATATCAAGGTAGTTAATAAAAAATTATGTGCAGAAAGAAAGCCACAAAAGGAAACTATCAAGTTTCATAAATAGATACGTGTAAAGTTTTGCAAACTCTCTATGATAATTTTGGTTGTATTGATGTCCATAAATATAAATAGTATAAGAAGAAGAAATATCATTCTTATAAATGTTCTCCTAAAAAAGAATTTACTTATAAACCTTAGAAGTCCAGATATAAGTTTAGAAAAAAGAAGTTTGGACCAAGAAGGATATTTAGGAAAAAGAAACATGGTTATCAAAAGAAGCCTATTAAGTGTTTCATTTTCTAAGGAGATCATTATGCTAATAAATGTCCCAATAAGAACAAAGAGTCCAAAAAGATTATTTTTCTAAATAGCTATGGTATTGATAAAGATGAATATGTGCTATTATCAGAAGAAGATGAGATTCAATATGAATAAGACATTTTATGAGAAGTATTTGATAGTGATGAAAATTAGATAAATATGAATTTAGTAGAGTCTAAAATAGAAAGTAAATCATCTGATTATGATTCTGAAATAGGATTTTAGATTCATATAATTTTGCCCCTTTTTTTGATACTTTAAATCTATCCCAACATATCTCTTTCTTAAAAGAAAGATATGACAAAACTCCTACCTACATAATTTTTGAAAGGATGTTTTTATAATAGTAAATTATTGCTGCCGAGAAAAAATATTCTCTTCACCTAGCTCAACAACAAAGACAAACGGATATTTTGTCAAAAGAATTTCAGTCCAAGCATCAAAAATCATCTCAAGTTGAAGATGCTTATCAACCAGACACTTATGACAGAGCTACCTGGTGAACGAAGCGTATATTTCTACTTCAAATTTTTCTTGCCAAAGCTTAGAATGAATTGTAAGATCTTTTGAAAGAAGAAGCTCTTATTGATGAACAAAAACATTTATTTGAAGAAGAGCTTATACAAGTTTCTAATGAGATAGAATATTATTTTCAGGAGGGGGATACCTCTTAGAATAATTCAAATATTCATCAAATATTAATATATAGTATGAATAATGCAGTCTCTAAAATTTGGATTAAATGGGATGGTTTTAAGCCATATAGTCTAGATGTCTTGCTTGATACTGGTGCTGATATTTCACTTAATACATATCACTCAATTCTTGTTGATATGTGGAAGGCTGATTTCCATCGATTAACCTTCAATACAAAAATAGTGGTTTCAAAATTGTTTGTTGTTATACCTATTGTGCTTAGTGATTCTATTTATCAAGGTAGTCTAGTATGAGATGCCAAAGTATGACATGATGATTGGATCAGATAATTTGACAACTTTATATCCTATTAAAATTTAGCCACATGAGATAATTCTTGCATAAAAATATTCATTGTACAAGAAATCTAGATATGAGTGTAGAATTCCATTAAAAGAAAAGCCAAAGAAACCAGTGGATACCAAATGGATCCAACATAAATTAAAAGTTTGTCATGCTAGTATTGATCCTATAATTCAAAAGCTTAAGAAGAATTGTTGTTCTGAAAATCCTTTAGCATTCAAAAATAGAAAACTATAAATGAATGTAGGATTGAATTGAAAATGGTAAAAGATAAGGATGGTAAAGAAATAGAACCTAAGTTCAAGGTGTATCATTCTAGAATGTCTCCTTCACTCAAGAAAGAATTTTTTCAAGAAATAAAATAGTTGAAAGAATAGGGTCTGATCAGGTATTCCAATAGACCTTGGGCATGTAAAGCTTTCTATGTAAATACAAGGTTAGAGTAGGTAAGAGGGAATAAAAGATTAGTTATAAATTATATACCTCTCAATAAATATGTTTTACTTGTGCAACATCCTATTCCTTAAAAGAATGAAAATTTTCAAAGAATTAATGGAAGCAAGGTATATAGTAAATTTTATTTGAAGTCAGGATTCTAGTAGATACAAGTGATAGAATAAGATAGGTATAAAACCACATTTGATACTCCTTCAACCAGTATGAATGGAATGCCCTACCTTTTGGTCTGAAAACCACTCCTAGTATATTCCAGGAAATGATGAATAAAATCTTCTCAAATTATTCTAATTTTATCATTGTTTACATAGATGATATATTAATCTTTTCAAAATCTCTTAAAGAGCACCTTAATCATCTTGAGAAGTTTTATCAAATTGTGTATGAGAATGGTTTAGTTCTATCTGATAAAACATGTCAGTTTTCAAGGATGAAATTAAATTTCTAGGGGTAAATATGAAATTAGGGGAAGTTGTAGTTCAAGAACATGTCTTGAAAAATATAAAGAATTTTCTTAATGAATTAAAGGATAAAAAATGTTGCAGAGATTTTTTAGTTGTGTTAACTATGTAGCTAGATACTATTATAATATTGCTTAGGATAGAATTCTTCTAAATAAAATATTGTCAAAAAATCCTTTGATATGATCAGATGAGATGACTAAAGCTGTTTAAAAAATAAAATAGAATTGTCAGAATTTACCACCTCTTGTTTTCCATGGCAATAGATTGAAAATCATTGAGAGAGATGACTCAGATTTGTTTTGAGGTTATATTCTTAAATAAAGATTATCATATGGTTCAGAGAAGCCCTGTAGATTTGCTTCTAGAAATTTTAAATAGGCTCAGAAAAACTATCATTCTACTCATAAAGAAATCCTTGCTGTTATTAAAGCTATTCAAGATTTTATGTTTTTCGTTGGATTAGAGAAATTTCATGTCAAATCTGATTTAAATAAATTTATGATTATTCTACATTCTACTGATAATCTGAAGAAAGGATCTGTGAGCAGGTTAACTAGGTGGATAACTTTTCTATTAGATTTTGATTTCTTAGTTGAACATATTTTGGAAAAAAAGAATTATCTTATAGATTTCATATCTATAAAACTAAATTCTAGAAATTTAGAAAAATTAGTCATGGTAGTAATAGTTACAAAAGTGTGGGAAGAATTTCACCAACATATATGGATATCCATTCTATCTGTTGCAAATCAATTGATAAATGAAATAAATGCTCTTATAAGATCTCATGAAACCTCTACCAAACTAAATAATACTCATCTGGCATGGACTACACAATTTGAGGATCCTGATGGTAAAAAATGGTGTTTTACTATTATGTTATACTATGAGGCCAATAATCCAAGGATTAATGGAATCAATAATCCTTTGAAAAATCTCATTTTTAGGCATGGTTATGAATTTCTTATTTAATGGTCTACTTTTTGGCCTAGTTTTAATCCTTCTGTTGAGAGTTTTTGGGCATTAGCTAAAATTCTAGATTGTTTATTTGAATTTCTAGATTATATAATGCCTGTGAAAGCTTCTAATGATCCTACTATTCATATTGCCCCTAAACAAGTAAGGAATATATTTATTACATTAAGAATACCTTTCAAAGTTAAATTTAAATTACTCTCTGTTCAAAATTTTTAGGCTAATTTGCATGCTAGCTTAGCTCCTACTTAGCCATTAGCTATACTTTGGAAATAGTTTACAATCAGTCATCAAGATTTTTCCCCTCCTACACCTAAAAGATGGATGTTAAGGATTATTTCAACACTATACGTTATCCCTCCTTTAAGTCTTGTGGACCTCACCACTTACAAAAGGTGGTATGCTATCAGCCATTTTGACAAATTATTTTTCATCTTTTCTTGTTAGGTGGTGTGTAGTTGGCTCATAACCAACTTTTTTTGGCATATTGCATGTTGTCCATTAATCTGGCATCTTTTGTCGATTGTCGATCCTCCCATTTCATATTATAAATATGGGGAGTTCTTTATGTTACAAGCATTGAATGCCTAGAGTTGAGTCTAGATTCCTAAGTCTAGAATTGTGTTAGTGAGTCAGGAATAAGCATTTGCTCTTTGCTTACCCTTTTGTGGGAACTTACAAATCAAAATTTTTTCCTAAGTCTATTATTTCCTTAGTTAATTGTGTAAGCTTCATCTTTGTAAACTTTGTGGTTTGTGGCTTGTAACAATGATCCTTTATGTAATGGTTGTGAATCAAAAACTTTTCCTAAGTCTGTTATTATGTAAGCTTCATCTTTGTAAACTCTATGGCTTGTGGCTTGTAACAATGATCCTTTATGTAATGGTATCATAGCCATAATCTATGAGCCAAGTGCCATGTTTGAGTCATATCATGCTTCATGTTGATTCTATAATGTTTTCTTGATATATCAATAAAATCATACTTTCATCTTTTGTTATCTATATCTATCTTTTCTTTATTCTGGTTTATTGTCTCCATACCCTCTTAAAACAATAGGGAAGCGAATGATCCTGTAAAGCCATGAGAAAGGCATGGTATGGATATGTATAGTACCGATGATATGAAGACTATGGATATAATGAATCAGATAACTACAAATACTATAGGTACATTTGATGTTTATACTCTTTTTGATATATCTCTTGCATCTTTATTTTCTATAAATGAAGTAATTGTAGATTTTGATGAAGAAAATTCTAGCCCATAATGGAAACTCCCAATTTTAAAGCCTACAAATGTTTATAATAAGCTTTCTCCTTTTCATCTTATTGATAAAACTTCTAAAAAGATTTTTGAGAATGTTATCCAAGTCAAGCAAAATGATAATTATGATTATCATCTGCAGATCATTGATGATAAAAATATTCAACAATTAAGGTTCCAATCAAAGTATAAGTTTTTACATATAGGTGAAGTTTCTATAGGTGTTTTCCCTTTATTCAGACATGGTCTAAATGTTAGTATTTTTAGTTGTCTAATTGGTAATCAACATACTACCTTTAGTGATTGTTTACAAAATACTATCTAAATCGGTCTTCATGATGGTCCAGTATATACAACTATTTATCCAAACTATCCTCTTACTATCCCTCAGGAAGAAAACCTAAATAAAGTCCTAAAGCTTTTTCTCCAAACCCATAGTTTAGACATGATCTCTAGATCTTGTCCTCTTGCCATCAAATACCAAGTTATGTATAGATTAACCAATACTCTTCATCTTAATGTTAAACATACTCCTCCATGAGACAAAAGCATGGTGAGTAGAGCTACAAAAAATAGTCAAATTATTCTTGCTGAATTAATTTCATGGTCAGACCTTAAGTTTCCTAGAAAGTGGGTAATTGATATAGACTTTATCCAAAAACCTAGGAAATATTTATCTTTTTCTACGTCTATAAAAGACCTACCAAACAAATCTATCATTAGATTTTATTCCTAGAATGACTTAAAAGATCATATGCAAAGCATATAGTTATAACATTTCCTACCCATTATCAATCCTCACTGTTTGCATACTAAGAAAATCCATGATCCCCAAAGAGATTCCTATTTCTGTGTTGACTATCAAAAGATTATAAGTCATCCAAATCAGTCTAACATTCATATGGTTAAAAGAGATTTGGCCATCCAAGAACTATTTGAAATAAATAAGAAATTGCTTGCTAAAGCTAAGAAATTGAATCTGGAAAGAATAAAAAAGAAAGTGAAGAAGGTAATGTATGGAAGACTCCTTTACGAGATGAGTCTTACACAGAGAAAGGATTCCCAAAGTCTACCAATTTCAATTGGTATTCACCTAATGAAATATTTAGAGCACAAATGTATTATCTTAGATCATCTAATAAAAGTCAACCTATCTACTGAAGTAAAGCTATTGAACTGGAATAATCTTACAACCAAATGCCTAAATAATAAAGTCTTAGATATCTGACAGAGTCTTGATCAGGTTTCTAAGATGTTAAAAAGTATTGAGTTGTACCAAAGAGGAAAATTTGCTAGATCAATTAATGTTCTGAGTGATAATGTCTCTACTCAACATAGTCAGCTTGTTAAAAAAATAGATAGTGAGTCTAATAACATTAGACTATAATAACAGTCTGAAGAAACAAAGATTGAGAATTTAATAACTAAAGAAAAAATTGTCAATCAAAACCAAGATCAACTTCATTCTAGTATGGTTACTCTTGAAACAAAACAAGAATAAACATACAAAGAACTTAAGTAGTTATTCTCAGTATTTGATAGCATAACTAGAGAAATAGTTAATCAAAGTGCTAGTCTATTTGTTATTCCTAAAATCTTAAATTTTGTAAAAGAGAAAGGCCAACCTTCTAGGCCACAATCAAAAGTACTTGTTCTTGAAGACACTGATTATAATCAGAATATTCATTCCTAAAAAATTGTAGTAAAATTATAAAGAGAATCATAAGAAAGTCTAAGTCGAAGAGTCTACCTGATACAAATAAATCTATTGATAAGATTTTCCAAGTAGTTATGGCCAAGATAGAGGCTGTAGAAAAATAAAGTTGTAATGAAACTAGAGAATCTTCTAGAACTCTATTAGACTCTCAGATAAGAACTTTAAATCTTCAACATTTCTTCTTTAAATTCAAATGTGAGCCACCAGAAAAAGGATGGAAATGATTTATGCTATGATAGCTTGGGCTAGTGTTCAGATCTATGGTCTTAAAAAAGTTCCCTTCAGTGTTAGCCAATAGATTGCAAATGGATTTATAAGAAATATTAAGGAATGGTGGGATGCTAGTGGTCAACAATTTTATGATAGTATTTATGCTCATCTTGAACCTATCTTAGCAATTTGCAATGCTCTACTCTTAGAATTTGTAGGAAAAATTGATAATGAAAAGAAAGCAAACAAATCTAAGTTTCTCAGAGCTTAGTTTTGTGATATGAATAGGTTTGATGAATATATGTGTTACATGGAAAATATATTTTATAATTCTAGAGAAATATTTAATCTTGATTATAAGATTAGATATATAGAGTCATTTTTAGAGTATTTTGCTACCAAGTACAAAAGTTGCAATGGGTGATAATCTTCCAACAATGTCCTTTGGAAGAATAAATCAAAACATCAAGTCAGTTCATGAAAAATTGTGTGCAAAAAGAAAGGCACAAAAAGAAACTATTAAGTTTCATAAATAGATAGGTGTAAAGTTTTGCAATTATCTAGATGATAATTTTGGTTATATTGATGTTTATAAATATAAATATATAAGAAGAAGAAATCTTATTTCTGTAAGTATTATCTTGAAAAAGAATTTACTTATAAACCTTGGAAGTCCAGCTATAAGTTTAGAAAAAAGAAGTTTGGTCTAAGAAGGATATTTAGGAAAAAGAAACATGGTTATTAGAAGAAGCCTATTAAGTATTTCATTTGTCAAGGAGATCACTATGCTAATAAATGTCTCAATAGGAAATATGAGTCCAAAAAGATTAATTTTTTGAATAGATATGTATTGATAAAGATGAATATGTGCTATTCTCAAAAGAAGATGAGATTCAATATGAATCAGATATTTTATGGGAAGTATCTAATAGTGATGAAAATCAAATAAATATGAATCTAGTAGAGTTAAAAATTGAAAGTGAATCATCTGATTATGATTCTAAAATAGAATTTTAGATTCATATGATTTTTGACTCTTTTTCTGATGCTTTAAGTCTATCTCAATAGATTTATTTCCTAAAAGAAAGATATGACAAATCTCTTGCCTACATGATTTTTGAAAGAATGTTTTTGCAACAACAAATTATTGCTGCTGAGAAAAAATATTCTCTTCACCTAGCTCAACAACAAAGACAAAAAGATATTTTTTCAAAAAAATTTCAGTCCAAGTATCAAAAAGTATCTCAGGTTGAAACTGCTTATCAACCAAACACTTATGACAGAGCTACCTAGAGAATGAATTGCATCTCCCTGCTTCACCTTTTTCTTGTTAAAGATCAGAATGAATTTCAAGATCTCTTGAAAGAAGAAGCTCTTGCTAATGAACAAGAACATCTCTTTGAAGAAGAGCTCATACAAGTTTCTAATGAAATAGAATCTTATTTTTAGGAGGGGGATACCTCTCAGAATAATTCAAATATTCATCAAATATCAGTATATAGTACTAATAATTCAGTCTTTGAAATTTAGATTAAATGGGATGGTTTTAAACCATATAGTCTAGATGTCTTGCTTGATACTAGTGTTGATATTTCACTTGCTAGATATCACTTAATTCCTACTGATATGTGGAATGCTGATTCCCATCAGTTAACCTTCAATAAAAAGATAGTGGTTTTAGAATTATCTATTATTATACCTGTTGTGCTTATTGATTCTATTTATCATTTCAAGGTAGTCTAACATGAGATGCTAATGTATGACATGATGATTGGATCAAATAATTTGGCAACTTTCTATCCTATTACAATTCAACCACATGAGATAATTCTTGCATAAAAATATTCTTTGTACAATAAATATATATATAAGTGTAGAATTCTATTGAAAGAAAATCCAAAAAAAATAGTGGATAATAGATGGATCCAACAAAAGTTAAATCTTTCTCATGCTAGTATTGATCTTATAATTGAAAAGCTTAAGAAGGATTGTTATTCTAAAAATCCTTTAGCATTCAGAAATAGAAAACTACATGAATGTAGGATTGAATTGAAAATGGCAAAAGACAAAGATGGTAAAGAAATAGAAACTAAGTTCAAGGCACATCATTCTAGAATGTCTCCTTCACTCAGGGAAGAATGTTTTCAAGAAATAAAATAGTTGAAAAAATAGGGTCTAATCAAGGATTCTAATAGCCCTTGGGCATGTGAAGCTTTCTATGTAAATAAAAGGTCAGAGCAAATCATAGGTAAGAAAAGATTAAGCTATAAATTATATACCTCTCAATAAATATGTTTTGCCTATGCATCATCTTATTCCTTCAAAAGATGAAATCCTACAAAGAATAAGTGGACGTAAAGTTTATAGTAAATTTGATTTAAATTCAGGATTTTGGCAAATATAAGTGGCAGAATATGATAGGTATAAAACTACATTTATTTCTCCTTTTAGTCAGTATGAATGGAATGTCCTACCTTTTGGTCTGAAAACCGCTCCTAGTATATTCCAGGAAATGATGAATAAAATCTTCTCAGCTTATTCTAATTTTATCATTGTCTACATAGATGATATATTAATTTTTTCAAAATCTTCCGAAGAGCATCTTAATCATCTTGAGCAGTTTTATCAAATTGTGTATGACAATGGTTTGGTTCTATCTAAAAAGAAAATGTCAATTTTCAAGGATGAAATTGAATTTTCTAGGGGTAAATATAAAATCAAGGGAAGTTGCAGTTCAAGAACATGTCTTTAAAAATATAAAGAATTTTCTTGATGAATTAAAGGATAAACAAATGTTACAGAGATTTCTTGGTTGTGTTAACTATGCTACTGGATACTATTATAATATTGCTTAGGATAGAATTCTTTTGAATAAAATATTGTCAAAAAATCCTTCAATATGGTTAGACGAGATGACTAAATTGTTCAAAGAATAAAATAGAATTGTCAAAATTTACCACCTCTTGTTTTACCTGGTAATGGATTTAAAATCATTGAGACAAATACCTCAAATTTATTTTGGGGTACTATTCTTAAATAAAGATTAATAGATGGTTCAAAGAATCCCTATAGGTTTGCTTCTAGAAATTTTAAACAAGCTCATAAAAACTATCACTCTACTCATAAAGAAATCCTTGGTATTATTAAAGCTATTCAAGCTTTTATGTTTTTGTTAGATCAGAGAAAATTCTTCTTAGATTTGATCTAAATAACTTTATGAGTATTCTACATTCTAGTGATAATCTGAAGAAAGGATCTGTGAGCAGGTTAACTAGGTGGGCAACTTTTTTGTTAGATTTTGATTTCTCAGTTGAACACATTCTAGGAAAAAAGAATTGTCTTGCAGATTTCATAACTAGAGAATTCAATTCTAGAAATTTAGAAAAATCAGTCATGGTAATAAAAATTAGATAAGTGTAGGAAGAATTTCATGAACATATATGGAGATCCACTCTAACTGTTGTAAATCAATTGACAAATGAAATAAATGCTCTTATACGAAGATCTCATGAAGCCTCTACCAAATTAAACAGTACTCATTTAGCATGGACTACATAGTTTCAGGATCCCAATGGTAAAAAATGGTGTTCTACTATTATGTTATACCATGAGGCCAATAATCCAAGGATTACTAAAATCAATAATCCTTTCAAAAATCTTGTTTGCAGGCATGGTTATGAATTTATTATTCAATGGTCTACTTTTTGGCTTAGTTTTAATCCTATTATTGAGAATTTTTGGGCATCAGCTAAAATTCTGGATTATTTATTTGATTTTTTGGATTATATAATGCCAATGAAAGCTTCTGATGATCCTACTATTTGTATTCATCATGAACAAGGAATATATTTATTTCATTAATAATACCTTTTAGGGTCAAATTTTAATTATTCTCTGTTCAAAAATTTCAAGCTAATTGTTAGGGATCAACCAACAATAGATTACACTTATGAAAGCAATAAACTGCAAAATTAAATCAGATAGATAAGTAACTAGAATCAAATAATAGCAATGAACAAGAGATACAAGAAACCACCCTGAGAACTTGTATTAAAACTCTTTACAAAAGGAATACAATTGAAGAAACTTCTTTCTTCCACACCTCTCTCAGATGCACAAGATCTCTCTCTAGATATCTATCCCTTAAGAGCTCTCTCTCTCAAGTACAATCAATTCCAACAACCTGGATTGATACAACTCTGTACTGTTCTTCAACATTCACATATAATGAACTATTACAATAATCACACTAAGCTAAGAAGATCTAATTCTACATATAGAATTAGGAAACTTGAGCATGCACTTACAACCAACAGTTAAGCCTCTTGAACAAGGGCTCTAAAAATAGTCTTGCTAATAATAGAAATGTGAACTTAAGACTAAGACTTAAACTCATCATGTAAACACTTGCTTCTGTCCTCAGAAATAGCATTTTGGATGCACAGGTAACTGACGCTGGTTCCTGCTACTTGCCTGTGACTGACGTCGACCGATCCTCTACCGACGCCGACATCTCTTCAACTGCACTTGACCGACGTCGGTTGCTCCTGACTGATGCCGATGACTGTGTAAACTTGTAACTTTGATAATGCACTCATATGTGAAGCTTTTAGGCTCCACACCTTAACAATCTCCCACTTGGAGATAAACAACTACACCAGTACCTGTACATCAACATCTTCTAGCTCCTTTATCTTCAACTCAATCATGAAAACCAATAGAAGTTGAATGAAGATTCAACTTCTCCTTTGTAACCAGCTTGGTTAACATATCAGCAAGATTCCTATCTGTATGGATCTTCTCCAGCTTCAAATCACCATCTTCCAATACCTGTTGTATGAAATGGTACCTTAGCTGTATGTGCTTGGTTCTTGAATGAAAGGCTGAATTCTTAGCCAAATGGATTGCACTCTGACTGTCACTATACAATCTGCAACTCCCATGCTCCCTTCCAAGCTCTTCCATAAACTGTGTCATCCATATCATCTCTTTGCTAGCTTCTGTGGCTGCAATATACTCTGCTTCTGTAGTTGACAAGGCAACAACCTTTTACAACTTAGATATCCAGCTAACTGCCATTCCTCCTACAGTGAAAACATAACCTGTAGTGCTCCTCCTACCATCCAAATCACCTGCCATGTCTGAATCTACATAACCATGTAGAGAAGTATCTGAACCTCCATAGCACAAGTGCCTACTGCTGGTTCCTCTCAGATATCTAAGGATCCACTGAACTGCTTTCTAATGTTCCTTCCCTGGATTTGCCATATACTTACTTACCACTCCCACTGCTTGGGCAATATCCGGTCTAGTACACACCATTACATACATCAAAATCCCTACTGCAGAAGAATATGGAACCTTACTCATGTACTCTACCTCATCATGTGAATTAGGACATTGTTCTTTACTCAACTTAAAATGTCTAGCCAAAGGTGTGCTTATCGGTTTAGCATCCTGCATATTGAACCGTTTCAACACCTTGTCCACATAATCCTCTTGAGACAATATCAACCTGTGATTTTTCCTGTCTGTCTTAATGATCATGCCAAGGATTTTCTTTGCTGCTCCCAAATCCTTCATAGCAAATGTTTGAGCTAATTTCACCTTAAGCTCAGAGATATCCTGCATGTGTGATCCTGTAACCAGCATATCATCAACATACAACAATAGAATAATGTATCTACCATTATCCAATCTCTTAAAATACACACAATGGTCAGATTGACACCTACTGTAGCCATGCTCAGTCATAAACCTGTCAAATTTTAAATACCACTATCTAGGAGCTTGCTTAAGACCATACAAGCTTTTCTTCAATTTGCACACTAATTTCTTCTTACCTTTGACCTCAAATCCGTCCGGTTGTTCCATATAGATTTCCTCATCCAAATCTCCATGAAGAAACGTTGTCTTAACATCTAGATGCTCAAGATGCAAGTCCTCAACAGCAACCAAAGACAATACAATCCGTATAGAAGTCATTTTAACAATAGGAAAAAAAATCTCACCAAAATCAATACCTAGCTTTTGTGCAAATCCTTTCACTACCAATCTGGCCTTATATCTCATCTGTCCATTCTCACCTTCTTTCAATCTGTAGGTCCATCTATTTTTTAGTGTTCTCTTACCATCTGGCAATTCAACCAAATCCCATGTTTGGTTCTCTCTTAAGGACTCCATCTCCTCAACCATGCCATGCTCCCACTGACTCTTGGACTCCACCTGTATTGCTTCTTCAAAACTTTTTGGTTCTCCACCATCAGTTAGCAATAAATAGAATAATGAAGGAGAATACCTAATTGGAGGCTTGCTTACCCTTTCAGACCCCCTGATGGGTGTCTGAGACTCGTTCACAATATGCTGTCCACCCAAATTCTTTGACAGTGACCGATCTCGGTCACTACCAGACCTGTTACTGGCTGACGCCACTTCTGCCTGACCGATGCTGGTGCCTGTATTGCCGACATCAATCTCTGTATGACTGACATCAGTTTTTATTCTACCGACATCGGTTCTTATACTACCGACGTCAGTCTCTGTGTTTTCTTGCAAGTGATTTTTTATTTTTCCTGCAAGCTCATTTTGGACCATCACCTCGTCCAATTCACTATGGCTCTACCTAGATTGATTCAGCTTCTTTAGCTAATCACTATACATCACTTTTTTATTGAAAACAACGTCACGGCTCCTAATTATCTTGTTAGTTCCTAGATTCCAAAATCTAAAACCAAAATCATCTGAGTCATAGCCAATAAATGTGCACCTCATAGACTTAGCATCGAGCTTCTTTCTATTTTCCTTGTCTACGTGCACAAAGGATTCACAACCAAAAACTTTGAGAAAAGAGAGATCTACCTTTTTATCTGTCTAAGCCTCTTCTAGAATTTCACCATCCAGAGCTGTAGAGGGTCCTCTATTAATCAGGTACACTATAGTGTCAACAGCTTCTACCCAAAACTCTAAAGGCAAACCAACATGCAATCTCATACATCTTACACGCTCCATGATTGTTCTGTTCATCCTTTCAGCAATCCCATTCTACTGAGGTGTCCTTGGAACCATCCTTTACCTATGAATTCCATGCATGTAACAATACCAGTTGAACTTATAACTATAAAACTCTCCACCATTGTCAGATCTCAGGCACTTTAATCTTTTGTCTGTTTCATTCTCAACCATAGCTTTCCAAATCTTAAAAGTCTCAAATACATCAGATTTATTCTTAATACAGTAGATCCATACCTTTCTTGTAGCATAATCTATGAACGAAACATAGTACTGTGATCCTCTAATAGAAGCTACCTGAGCCGGTCCCCACACGTCTGTGTGAACAAGCTGCAACTTATGCTTCTTCTTTGTAGACCTAGTCTTGAGAAAACTAACCTTTTTCTATTTTCCAAATACATAGTGCTCACAAAATTCTAGATCCATGCTTTTCAAATCTAAAAGCTTACCTTTAGACTTAAGAATTGACATCCCCTTCCCACTCATGTAGCCAAGCCTTGAGTGCCACAATTTTGCATCCACATCTGAAGTAGATAATACAGAAGGAGAATTTTTAGTAACACAATTACACAAATAGAGAGTACTACTCTCTTACCTCTGGCCATAACAAGTGCACCCTTGGTCACCTTCCAAGATTCTGCTGTGAGAGTTACTGTACAACCCTCATCCCCTAACTTTCCTGTAGAAATCAAATTTCTCTTCAAGCTAAGAACATGCATAACTTCTCTCCACACCCATGTGTTGCCATTCTACATTTTTAGCTGCACTTTACCTTTGCCAATAATTTTACAGGGTTCATCATCCCCTAGATATAATATTCCAAAATCTCCATGGATATAGTCACAGAAATATTCCCTATTAGGGGTAGCATGAAAAGATGCACCAGAATCTAACACCCAAGATTCTATATTATTATGCAAAGAGAATATTAAAGCATCTTGTGCAATACTTGCAACCTTTACTTCTTCTTTTCCTTTGTGCTGATTGTCCTCCTTAGGCTTTGACCAGCAATCTCTGCTTATGTGCCCCATCTTTCCACAATTCTAGCATTGTGGCCTTCTGCCATTTTTGGATTTGGATCTGCCTTTCCCCTTAGACTTGGATCTTGATCTCCCTTTCTTGCTCTTCTCTTTTTGCCTTCCCCTGCTCTCAAAACTTAAAGCATTCCCAGATGTCTCTTCTGTGCTTTTCGTGTGAATTTTCTCATTCAAGATAACACTAACAACATCCTCTACTTTTAAAATATTTGATGCAGATGCAGTATTGGTAACTGCCATTACTAAGCTATGCCAGCTTTCAGGCAAAGAACATAATATTAAAAGAGCTTTTATTTCATCATCAAATACAATTTTGACTGAACTTAATTGGTTTACAATACCATGGAAATCATTCAGGTGATTAGATACAGATCCACCTTCCTGCATATGCAAATTGAATAGCTACTTCATAAGATATACCTTATTAAAAGCTGATGGTTTTTCATACAAATTTGCTAGAGTAGTCATCAACTCTATCGCTGTTTTTGCCTATGATAAATTAGATATCACAGTAGATGCTAGACTCAGTCTTATAGACCCCAGAGCCTTTCTATCAAGAACTTCCCATTCTTCATCCTCCATGTCTGTGGGCTTCTTTGCAATCCCACCTAATGGTAAGTATAGATCTTTTTGATACAGATAGTCATCTATCTGCATTCTCCAATGTTGATAGTTTTTTCCATTGAACTTCTCCATTCTCAGTTTACTTTCATCTGCCATTGCTTCTCCCACTCAAACAGAAATCCCTGTAGAAACTCTTGTGAGCAACCTATAATCAATACACACTACACAGATCTGAACCACCTGTTAGTGACCCTAAGCTTTGATACCAATTATTGGATATCAAACTCTAAACCTTCAACCAAGGCTTTGATACCACTTGTTAGGGATCAACCAACAATAGATTACACTTATGAAAGCAATAAACCGTGGAATTAAATCAGATAGATAAGTAACTAGAATCAAATAATAGCAACGAACAAGAGATACAAGAAACCACCCTGAGAACTTGTATTAAAACTCTTTACAAAAGGAATACAATTGAAGAAACTTCTTTCTTCCACACCTCTCTTAGATGCACAAGATCTCTCTCTAGATCTCTATCCCTTAAGAGCTCTCTCTCTCAAGTACAATCAATTCCAACAATCTGGATTTATATAACTCTGTACTGTTCTTCAACATTCACATACAATGAACTACTACAATAATCACACTAAGCTAAGAAGATCTAATTCTACATATAGAATTAGGAAACGTGAGCATGCACTTACAACCAACAGTTAAGCCTCTTGAACAAGGGCTCTAAAAATAGTCTTGCTAATAATAGAAACATGAACTTAAGACTAAGACTTAAACTCATCATGCAAACACTCGCTTTTGTCCTCGAAAATAGCATTCTAGATGCACAGGTAACCAACGCCGGTTCCTGTTGCTTGCCTGTGACCGATGTCGGCCGATCCTCTACCGACGTCAGTGTCTCTTCAACTGCACTTGACCAACGTCGGTCACTCCTGACCGACGTCGATGACTGTGTAAACCTGCAACTTTGATAATGCACTCATATGTGAAGCTTTTAGGCTCCACACCTTAATAATTTACATGTTAGCTTAGCTCTTGATCAACCATTAGTTGCACTTTTGAAATGGTTTACAATCAATAATTAGGTTGTTTTCCCTCCTACACCTGGTGGATGGATGTTAAGGATTCCTTCAACATTATACATGCTCCACACTAATTTTGATTTTGATGATGACAACCACTATTCTCTTTAAGGAGAATATGAATTCAATGATGATGATTGATAACTAATTATAGGGTCTATCCATAGCCATGAATGTGGGCATATTATGCTTCCTTTAAGTCTTGTAGACCTCATGACTTACAAAATGTGGTATGCTATCAGCCGTGTCGGTAGATTCCTTTTCATCTTTTCTTGTTAGGTGATGCGTAGTGGGCCCATAACCCACTTTATTTTAGCATCTTTTTGTTTTCCATTGATATGGCATCTTTGTGTTGATTGTCAATCCTCCCATTTCATATTATAAATATGGGTATTTATTCATGTTATAAGCATCAAATGCCTAGGTTTGAGTCTAGAGTCTTAAGTCTAGGATTGTGTTAGTGAGTCAGGAATAATCATATGCTCTTCGCTTGCCCTTCTATGAGAACCTACGAATCAAAAAAATTTCCTATGTCTATTATTTCCTTAGTTTATTGTGTAAGCTTCATCTTTGTAAAATCTATGGCTTGTGTCTTATAACGATGATCCTTTATGTAATGGTATCAAAGCCATAATCTATGAGCCAAGTGCCATGTTTGAGTCATATCATGATCCATGTTGCTTCTGTAATATTTTCTTGATATATCAATAAAATCATACTTTTATCTTTTGTTATCTATATCTATCTTGCCATTATTCTAGTTTTTTGTCTCCATACCCTCTTTAGACAATAGGGAAGGGAATGATACTATAAAGCTATGAGGAAGGCGTGTTGTGGATCTATATAATATCAATGATATGAAGACTATAGATGTAATGAATCAGATAACTATAGATATATCTGATGTTTTTACTCTTTTTGATATATCTCTTGCATCTTTTTTTCTACAAATGAAGCAACTGTAGATTTTGATGAAGAAAATCTTAGCCCAAAATGGAAACTCCCAACTCTTATGCCTAAAAATGTTTATGATAAGTTTTCTCCTTTTAATCTTATTGCTAAAACTTCTATAAAGATTTCTGAGAATGTTATCCAAGTCAAGAAAAATGATAATTATAAATATCATTTACAAATCATTGATGATAAAACTATTTGTCAATTAAAGTCCTAGTCAAAGTATAAGTTTTTACATATAGGTGTTATTTCTATTGGTGTTTTTCCTTTATTAAAACATGGTCCAATTATTAGTATTTTGGGTTGTCTTCTTGATAATTGACATATTACCTTTAGTGCTTGCTTACAGAATGTTATCCAAATTAGTCTTCATGATGTTCTAATATATTACATAATTGTTTGCTATAATACTCCTAGATTCTGGAATAAGGGTATACAAATAGTAGACTCAAGATATTTTCTACTAGATTTATCTTTTATACTTAGACTAGATTTCTTGACTGATATCTCATTATGAGTATAAGTTTTTGAATCAATAATAGAAGGGCACACGAAAAGCATACACTTATTTTTGACTCGCTAAGATAATACTAGACTCAAGACACTAGAATCGAATCTAGGCATTCGATGCTTATAACACGAAGAAACCCCCATATTTATAAGATGAAATGGGAGGATCAATGGTCGACACAAAAATGCTAGATCAATAGATAATAGGAAAGATTCCAAAAGAAAGTGGGTTATGGGCCCACTATGTATTGCTTAACAAGAAAAGATGAAAAGGAATCTGCCATCATGGCTGATAGCATACCACCTTTTATAAGTGATGAGGTCCACAAGACTTAAAGGAGGGATAATGTGCCCACATTCATGGCTATATATAGACTCCATAACTAGTCATCAATCATCATCATTGAATTTATATTCTCTTTAAGGAGAATAGTGGTTATCATCATTAGAATCAAAATCAATGTGGTCCATGTATAGTGCTAAAGGAATCCTTAACATCTGTCCACCAGGTGTAGGAGGGAAAACAACCTGATGACTGATTATAAACTATTTTTAAAGTGTAGCTAATGGTTGAGTAGGAGCTAAGCTAGCATGCAAATTAGCCTAAATTTTTTGAATAGAGAATAATTTAAATTTGACCCTGAAAGGTATTCTTAATGCAATAAATATATTCCTTACTTGTTTAGAAGGAATATGAATGGTAGGATCATCAGAAGCTTTTATAGGCATTATATAATCTAAAAATTCAAATAAATAATCTAGAATTTTATCTGATGCCCAAAAATTCTCAATAGCAAGATTAAAACTAGGGTAAAAAGTAGACCATTGAATAAGAAATTTATAACCATGCCTGCAAATGAGATTTTTGATTCTAGTAATCCTTGGATTATTGGTCTCATGGTATAACATAATACTAGAACACCATTTTTTATCATCAAAATCTTGAAACTGTGTAGTCCATGCCAAATGAGTATTGTTTAGTTTGGCAGAGGCTTCATGAGATCTTCTTATAAGAGCATTTATTTCATTTGTCAATTGATTTGCAATAGATGGAGTGGATCTCCATATATGATGGTGAAATTCTTCCCACACTTTTGTAACTGTTACTACCATGACTGATTTTTCTAAATTTATAGAATTGAATTCTCTAGATATGAAATTTGCAAGACAATTTTTTTCTCATAATATGTTCAACTAAGAAATCAAAATCTGACAAAAAAGTTACCCACCTGGTTAACCTGCTCATAGATCCTTTCTTCAGATTATCAGTAGAATGTAGAATACTTATAAAATTATTTAGATCAGATCTAACAAGAAATTTATCTGATCTAACAAAAAATATAAAAGCTTGAATAGCTTGAATAATAACAGAGATTTTTTATGAGTAGAGTGATAGTTTTTTTGATCCTGTATAAAATCTCTAGAAGCAAATCTATAGGGCTTATCTAAACCATCTGATAATATTTATTTAATAATAGAACCTCAAAACAAATCTGAAGCATCTATCTCAATGATTTTCAATCCATTACTAGGTAAAATAAGAGGTGGTAAATTCTAACAATTCTATTTTATTCTTTAAACAACTTTAGTCATCTCATCTAACCATATTGGAGGATTCTCTAACAATATTTTATTTATAAGAATTCTATCTTGAGAAATATTATAATAGTATCTAGCTACATAATTAATAGAACCAAAAAATCTCTGCAACATTTTTTTATCCTTTAATTCATTAGAAAAATTCTTTATATTTTTTAAGACATGTTCTTGAACTGCAACTTCCCTTGATTTTATATTTACCCCTAGAAATTCAATTTCATCCTTGAAAATTGACATTTTCTTTTCAGATAGAACCAAACCATTATCATACACAATTTGATAAAATTGCTTAAGATGATTAAGATTTGGGAGATTTTGAAAAAATTAATATATCATTTATGTAGACAATGATAAAATTAGAATAAGTTGAGAATATTTTATTCATCATTTCATGGAATATACTAAGAGCGGTTTTCAAACCAAAAGGTAGGATATACTCCCCATATTTATAAGATGATATAGGTATGAGCCAAGTGTTATCAGTTGCACCTAATATTTATTAGTTGATCCAATCAGTTTAACTATATGATAGATTATAGGTGCCTATCTACTTGATATTTTAGGAATACTATGACTCATTATAGGGCATAATGATATATATATATATATATATATATATATATATATATATATATATATATATATATATATATTTGTAAGAATACCTTTAAATCTAAGTATCTTTTTATATATTTTGAGTTAGCAAGTCCTGGTTAATATTATATGGAGCTTTTCCTAATTCCCTTATATATCATGGATTCTATCTCCTCTAATTTATAATCAATCAGATTATTCCCTGAATCATTTAAATCATTATTACAAGACACAAGCCACAGAGTTTAAAAAGATGAAGTTTACACAATCAACTAGGGAAATAATAGACTTATAAAAAGTTTTTGATTCATAGGTTCTCATAAAGGGCAAGTGAAGAGAATACACTTATTTCTAACTCGCTAACACAATTCTAGACTTAGGACTCTAGACTCGACTATAGCCATTCAATGATTTTAATATGAAGAACTCCCCATATTTATAAGATGAAATAGGAAGATTTATAGTTGACATAAAGATGCTAGATCAATGGACAACAAGTAAGATGCCAAAAAGAAAGTGGGTTATGGGCCCACTATGCACTGCCTAACAAGAAAATATGAAAAGGAATCTAATGACATGGCTGATAGTATACCACCTTTTGCAAGTGGTGAAGTCCACTAAACTTAAAGGAGGGTTAATGTGCCCACATTTAAATCTATGGATAAACCCTATAACTAGTCATCAATCATCATCATTGAAATCATATTCTCTTTGAGGAGAATAGTGGTTGTCATCATCAGAATCAAAATCAGTGTGGTCCATGTATAGTGCTAAAGGAATCCTTAAAATATGTTTTCCAAGTGTAAGAAGGAAAAAAACTTGATGACTGATTGTAAACTATTTCCAAAGTGTAGCTAATGGCTGAGTAGGAGCTAAGCCAGCATGCAAATTAACCTAAAAATTTTGAACAAAGAATAATTCAAATTTGACCCTAAAAGGTATACTTAATGCAATAAATATATTCCTTACTTGTTTAGGAGGAATATGAATAGTAGGATCATCAAAAGATTTCATAGGCATTATATAATATAGAAATTCAAATAAATAATCTAGAATTTTAGTTGATGCCCAAAAATTCTCAACAACAGGATTAAAACTAGGCCAAAAAGTAGACCATTGAATAAGAAATTCATAACCATGCCTGCAAATGAGATTTTTGAAAGGATTATTGATTCCAATAATCCTTGGATTATTGGCCTCATGGTATAACATAATAATAAAACACCATTTTTTACCATCGAGATTTTGAAATTATGTAGTCCATGCCAAATGAGTATTGTTTAGTTCAACAGAGGCTTCATGAGATCTTATTATAAGAGATTTTATTTTATTTATCAATTGATTTGCAATAGATGGAGTAGATCTCCATATATGCTGGTGAAACTCTTCTCGCACTTCTATAACTGTCACTACCATGACTAAATTTTTTGAGTTTTTTGAATTAAATTCTCTAGATATGAAATCTGGAAGACAATTATTTTTCCCTAGAATATGTTCGATTGAGAAATCAAAATCTAATAGAAAAGTTGCTCACTTGGTTAACCTGCTCATAGATCCTTTCTTTAGATTATTAGTATGTTGGGTGAATATTTTGTCACCAGCTAACTTATGGGAAAAATAGGTGTTTCAACCACATCATAAGGAGATTGATCCACCAAATGTGTAGGTTTACCACATCAAAAGGGGACAAATCTCTCCTCTCATTAAGGGGAGGTTCCCTATAAATATGAGGTGCTATATATATATATATATACTATAAATAAGCTGAAAATAACACTCAGGGGTAGGATAACACCATCCATCTCTCTTTTTTTAGAGATGATGTTCATAAATCAAAGGAGAAATTTTGGTGAAATGACAGAAGGCACTTCTTTCAGAGGTGCTGTTAAGCAAGCAACAAGAATCTTTTTGGTAGTGACAAGTAAATGTAATAGGGTGCAGTAACACAACAAGATGAAGTGTAGCACAAAGTCTCCACCTTAACTAACAAAGAGTGAAATATGAAGGACAATGAGGGAACAAAGTCATCCCAAGGTCCTTTACATAGAAATAGAAAACAAACAAACTAAAGACAATTGTGGTAGCACAAAGTCTCTCCACAGTCGGCTTCAAGACACCTTGATTACTTCCACTAGTTCTACTTGTTAAATTAAATGGACAAGAATGAATTCAAGAAACAGACATAAAAAAAATTTCCTCAACAACACAAGCTATTTCAGCACAAAGTCTGAAAGGTCACTTGATTTCTCATTTAGATAACGAAATATGATTAACAATCTGAGCTCAAAGTCTCAGTAATGCCTTTCAATTTGGGTAGAGTTTTGATTTTGATAAAAAAAGATCTCCTTTGCATAAAATAAGAGATTACAATATATAGTGCTCCCAGAAAGACTTGGGTGCTTTGTCTCATGGAATGGCCCATGCTGCATTTAATGCCTTGAATGCATTTTCAGTTCTGTCAAGGGGCAATGTTGGAACAAGGCATCAGCCTTAACTTTGGCATGTTAATTCTTCTTAAATGTCTCCTCCAAAGTATGGGCCACTTGGTCCTCTTCTTGATATTTGTGCAACTGTCCACTTCAGCTTTACTCGATCTAGAAAAATAGGCCGCACTATTGAGTGCTTGCGCTCTCTAATGTCCACCTGATGGACTGTTTCACCTATCAAAAATAACTCTTACACAGATATTTCTAGTCTTTCTCCATCATTCCCTCTTTCCTTGTTGTATTTATCCTTTTATTCATGATCTAATATCTCGAGTTATCTCTTCCCTTTCTATTGGCTCATTCAGCTTCTTCTTCAGCTGGTTGCTGAGTTTATTCTTCAGGGTTCGCGTCACATTTGAAAATAAATAGGCATTTTGTTACCTTGAATTTGATGTTTATGGGGATGTCATTGGTTGCTAGTTGCTTGAACCACTTTGAACCTTGAACCTTTAAACCATGAGAGTGCATTGGTTCAATGGTTCAATAGTTCAGATGGCCCTATCAACTCATTGGTTCAATCGGCTCCTTGGTTCAATCAGTTCCTTGGTTCAATTGGTTAAACCATTTATTTGAACTTGTCTCTAGAATATTCCATTTCCTTCCTTCACTTGAAGCTTCCTTGTGAACTTTGAACTTCTTGAATTGATTGAATCTTTGAACCATTTTGGTTCAAAGTATAACGGTTTAACAATTCATTCTCTTTTTTTGAATCCTTTAAAGTTTCAAACTCTCTAGATTCTTTTCTTTTCTGTTAAACTCGTTGAACCTTTGAAATTTGAAATCTTTTTTCTTTTAAGTCTTTCAAACTTTATTGAACTCATTGAATCTTTAAACTTTGAACTCTTTTGGTTCAAGGTTCAATGGTTCAATCTTTCTTCTTCAAAGTCTTCTTTCGTTTAAGTCTTTTGATCTTATTGAACTCGTTAAACCTTTGAAATCATTGAACCATTTTGGTTGAAGGTTCAATGGTTCAAACTTCACTCTTTGAAGCCTTCTTTTATTTAAGTCCACTGAATTTATTGAACTTTAGAACTTGCTGAAGTCTTTGAACTCGTTGAACTCTTCAAAGTGGTTGAACTTCTTTGAACTCGTTGAGCACTTAACTCTTTTTTGAACCTTGCAAGTAGGGTTCAATGGTTCAATGGTTCATTCCATTTTTTTGAAGCTTGCTGCTAAGTCTTTTGATTAAACCTTAGTGTTGAACCAACCTTGAAAATGCCTAAGTGTTGGAACTTCTTTCTGAGAAAGCCTGCTTGTTGAACTTGCAAGTTCTCTAACTGAGAAGACTCAAATAATTGAAGAATTTGAATACTCAAAACATTTTTTGAGAAGGGAAGAGAGAATTTTAGTTTGTATGACCAAAATACTTAATATGTTGTCCCCAAAAACAATTGACATATTTTGGGAGTAACAGCTGGCTCCAGTTGGGGAACTTCCATCGATTGTAAAAATAATCGAAGGGAGTAAAATCTAGAATCTAGAGTGCCTTTAAGTATGCCATTAGGATATAGAGTCATGCTACCTAAAAAATAAAGGTTCCAAAAATAAATGAATATGAAAAGCACCATATAAAAATAAATACTATACAAATATACATATGTACAAATAATGTCACCTGATACTTCAAGGATTGAAGTGCTTCAGATGCTGTCCACTGTGAAGTAATAAAAATGGTATTCCATCCTGATAAACCAACAAGAAACCATTTTCTCCTTAGAATCAGTGATGGGAAAATGGAACTCTCCACCAAGAATCACATTTTTTGTGCACTCCTTTTGGTTCTCTCTTCTTTCCCTATGGCAAGACGTGGTCTCCAATCTAAAAACCATAAATCCTTACTCTCTTGCATAAGAGCTTCTTTCCCTAACTTTGGCATGTAGCAGTACGGTCCAATACCATAACTTGTTACTCTTATGGTCTAGTGAAGTACATGATTTGATTGTCAATATCAAACACCTACTAATGGTTAGCTTTATCAAGCACACTTAGTTGAAAGACTAGTTTGATAGTGTACCTATTATTTTTGAAATCAGGGTGAGGAACCATGAAGGTTGTAGGGACAACTAATGAATTTACATGATTATGAGGCTCTCTGGGCATTGAAAAAATATTGAAAGCTTCAAAACTTTCAATTTGATCCCATACCAAATTGTGATAATGTCACAATCTTTTGTTCCTTATTTGACACAAGTTCCTCACTTGAAAAACCACCAGTTCAGCATCTCCTTTGGCATGAAATAACTTTACACCTCTATCTTAGGCTGCTTTCAACCCGAGTAATAGAGATTCATATTCAATAGTGTTGTTGGTGTTTCTAAACTATAACTTATATGAAGAAGGAAAAATATCTCCTTGAGAAGATATCAACACAATCCCAGCTCCTGAGCCTATAGAATAATTGCTGCCATCAAATTCTAGGATCCAAATATCATCAAAAACTGATCTTCTATTAGATTTTTCTTCATTAGAGAGGGAAGATCCTTTTTCATCTATACTATGCCCTACCAATTCTTTTGATGTCTTGTTCAAATCAATTTTTGGATCACCACCTATAGGACTTTCATCTACTATAATAGGAACATCTTCAGTAGAAAAAAATAATTATCCCTGCCTAAAGACTCAAATAGAATTTGAGCTTCAGGGGCTGACATTTGGGTGACAACATATTTTGCCTCCTTCTCAGGGAGTAGCCTCTGCATGACACCCTTGATAGGGATCCTCACTTTAGATAGGTCCATACTTAACTTACCACCAACATCTTTGCAGAAATTTCACCCAAGAAGAATGTCGTAAGAGGCTGGGACGTCAGCCAATAGGACGGTCATCTTAATTCTCTTATCTGAGAATGCCTCAAATGTAAATTGGGTATCCTTGATTTGTTCTAGTAGTGCACTTATTTATTTTTCATAGAGAAACATCTCCTAAAGGTCCTGGTCAACATGAGACTAAGAGATTCTACCACTTTGGTAGGCATGACATTATCTGAAGCTCTAGAATCAATGACATAGTTGCTCAGCTTGTGACCATTTATCAATAGGGAAATATATAAAGGCTCTATTTTCCCAGGGGCAATAGGAGGAGTAATGACAAGGTTGTTTGGGATGGACATGTTCCTTGGAGGATCATGACTTACCTTCTTAACATCTTGTCTTGTAGGGATGAATTTATTCTTCACACATTGAACCAACCTATCCAACTGCTCAGGGTTGGATTACAGGAATTCAAATTCATACATTTGAATTTTGGTTTTCTTGACATGGTTGATTATATCAAATGTCTAAAATAAATTAGGAATAGGGGAAGGTAGTTCATCCTTTTGGTTTTTAGGAGGGGGGGTACTGACTTGTGAAATTAAAGTTGAAGGTGAAGGTGTACTTGAGGTACTTACTTTTTTAGGGATTAGCGAGTCCTTTGATTGAAAAGGCAAAGTGGTTCCCTGCTTAGCAATTGAAATTGCTGGTTGAGATCACTCCTCTATTTTTTCCTTATCATCTTGCTAGGCTAACTGGTTTTGGGATCTGGTGAATATAGCATATGATCCATCAAATGCTTTACCTTTACTTCTGGGTTCATCTTGGTAATCTAGGAAACCAATGTTGGAATCGCCAGCTGATTCTTCTTGGTCTTCTGTAAAGAAATTAACATAATTTTCTTGGTTTAATTCAAGTTGGAAAGACAAATCAAATTCAATTTCAAGATATCCAACTACTGAATTGGTTGGAGGTGCTTTAATGGCAATCTTCCCATGTGGGGGAGGAAGGCAATTTGGCTACCCTTGATTCTTGATAGTATTGCCTTGGTATGACTGATTGGGAAATGTTCTCCTTGATATATCTCTATATGAAGGAACAGAAGACATCCCTTGCACTATTTACTTCCTAAGAGCTAGCAACTCATTTGCCATCTTCTGGACCATTAGATCAATGGTGCCTGTAGATGGATATTCAGAGGATGAAGAAAATTTACTTTTGTTAGGATCTCTCCTTATCTTTCCCACCAAGATGAGATCATCTTCCACCTCAGTAACCAAATCCTGCACTATAGCAAGGCCTATGTGGCCAGCACGTCTCATCAAAAAACTCACTTTAGGTAGCTGAGACTTGATGAAGAAGCATTTGAGATTCTCAGCTATTGGCTGAGTAATTTTAAGAATCCTATTCCTTAACTTGTCAAATTTGGCAATGAAGTCCCTCATAGGTTTATGAGGCTCTTTCTTCATTTATGTGAGCTAGGCTAGTAAGGCATGTGCATCTTTTACAAGCTTTAACCTTGCTTTGAATTTGGCTTTGAGAGTGTTCCAGTCAGTCACTGACCGAGCCTGCAAATGGTAGAACCAGTCTACAACAATGCTTTGCAATGTTTCTACAAATAACCTGACTACTATGTCTTCATACTCCACACTTATCATGCCATAGGCTATGTTGAAGGATGAAATATGTTCATCAAGATGAACTCTCCCATCACCATAGAATTTGGGGAAATTCTTCTTGGAACTATGAGGTAGCTCATGTAGAGGTGGAGTTAGATTGAGTGGACCAAAAGAGTTACCCTAGGGGCCTTGAACTACCATTATATGACTATGGAAAGGGGGATAATAAATCTGGGTGGAGTATGTATAGGCAAAGCTCTACTAGCAAAGGAAAAAGAAGCTCTACCTTGAATTGGTGACCTGGTGTTGGTATGAGGAAGACTCCTAGTTCGTTGAAGGTGAGGTTGTGGAGGAAACAAATCAAAATTGCTCTACTACACCAACTCAAAAATAGGGTCAACAACACCTTGAGCTTTCTGGATTCTTGTATAGTGTGGAGCTGCCAAATTTTAGAATAAAAATGGAAAAGAACTGGCCCTTCTTTAGCTTGAATTTTGAGGCTTCGAACTGCACATTCTTTTTAGTTGGCATGGAGCTACCAGAGAATTGACTTTTAAAATGAAATGCTTGATCTCCAGTGTCTCTAGTTTCACAGTTAAGAGTATATAATGGAAATGGATAAGGCTATAATGATAATGGGTAAGACACAAGTGATGCTTCAATCTAAAGCTTGATGCTTAAAATTGTGCAAAATTATTGTGTCCCTAATGGAGTCACCAAAAATTGTTGGTGTGAATCTGGTAGTGTTCTTTCCTACTTCACATCATTCCCTAGCGATATGAAATGCTTCAATTTGAATAGATTGGAAAAGGATTGGAAATTCTCGTTGATCCCCAGTGGAGTCACCAAAAACTATTTGGTGAATATTTTGTCACTAGCTAACTGATGGGCAAAATAAGCATTTCAACCACAACATAAGAAGATTGATCGGCCAAATGTGCATGTTTACCACATCAAAAGGGGACAAATCTCTCCTCTCATCAAGGGGAGGTTCCCTATAAATATGAGGTGCTATATATATATATATACTGTAAATAAGCTAAAAATAACACTCAGGGGTAGGATAACACCATCCAACCATCCATCTCTCTTTTTTAGAGATGATGTTGAAAAATCAAAGGAGAAATCTTGGTGAAATGACAGAAGTCACTTCTCTTCTTTTAGAACTGTTGTTCAACAAATAACAAGAATCTTTCTAGTAGTGACAAGTAAATGTAACAGGGTGCAGTAACACAATAGGATGAAGTGTAGCACAAAGTCTCCACCTTAACTACCAAAGAGTGAAATACAAAGGACAATGAGGGCACAAAGTCATCCCAAGGTCCTTTACATAGAAACAAAATATAGACAAACTAAAGACAATTGTGGTAGCATAACTTCTCCCCATAGTCGGCTTCATGACACCTTCCTGATTACTTCCACTAATTCTACTTGTTAAATTAAATGGACAAGAATGCATTTAGGAAACAAACATAAGAAAAATTTTCTCAACAACACAAGCTATTCTAGTATAAAGTCTGAAAGGTCACTTGCTTTCTCATTCAGATAATGAAATATGATTAACAATCTAAGCTCAAAGTCTCAGTAATGCCTTTCAATTTGGGTAGAGTTTTGCTTCTGATAACAAAAAAAGATCTTCTTATAAAATAAAATATTACAATATATAACACTCCCAAAAAGACTTGGGTGCTTTGTCTCATAGAATGGCCCATGCTGCATTCAATGCCTTGAATGCATTTTTAGTTCTGTCAAGGGGCCATGCTGGAATAGGGCATCAGCCTTAACTTTGGCATGCTAATTCTTTTCAAATGTCTTCTCCAAAGTATGGGCCATTTGGTCCTCTTCCTGATATTTTTTCAATTGTCCACTTTGCCTTTACTTGATCTAGAAAAATATGCCGCGCTATTGAGTGCTCACACTCTCTGATGTCTACCTAGTGGACTATTTCACCTACTAGAAATAACTCTTGCACATATATTTATGATATTGCTCCATCATTCCCTCTTTCCTTGTATTTTGTATTTTTCTTCATGATTTGAGCTCTTGGGATATCTCTTCCCTTTTTGCTAGCTCTTTCAACTTCTTCTTCAGTTGGTCACTGAGTTTGTTCGTTAGGTTCCATACCACATTTGAAAATAAATAGGCATTTTGTTACCTTGAATTTGACATCCCTAGGGATGTCATTAGTAACTAGTCAATTAAACCACTTTGAACCTTGACCATTTGAACTATGAGAGTGCATTAATTCAATGGTTTAGATGGCCCTATCGGCTCCTTAGTTTAATCGGCTTCTTGGTTTAATCAGTTCCTTGGTTCAATCAGTTGAACCATTTCTTCAAACCTATCTCTAGAATCTTTCATTTCCTTCCTTCACTCAAAGCTTCCTTGTGAACTTTGAACTTCTTGAACTGGTTGAACCTTTTAACCATTTCAGTTCAAAGTTCAACGGTTCAACAATTCATTCTCTTTTTTTGAATCCTTTAAAGTTTTGAACTCTCTGGATTCTTTTCTTTTCTGTTGAACTCGTTAAACCTTTAAAATTTGAACTCTTTATTCTTCTAAGTCTTTCAAACTTTATTGAACTCATTGAACCTTTGAACTTTGAAATATTTTGGTTCAAGGTTCAACGGTTCAATGATTTAATCTTTGTTCTTTGAAGTCTTCTTTCATTTAAGTCTTTTGATCTTATTGCACTCATTAAACTTTTAAACTTGTTGAACCATTTTGGTTCAAGGTTTAACGGTTCAACAGTTCAACCTTCACTCTTTGAAGCCTTCTTTTCCTTAAGTCTGCCAAACTTATTGAACTTTAGAACTTGCTGAATTCTTCAAACTCTTTGAACTCTTCAAAGCAGTTGAACTTCTTTGAACTCGTTGAGTGCTTAACTCTTTGTTGAACCTTTGAACCTTTGAGCCTTTGAAGCGGGGTTCAATGGTTCAATAGTTCAATGGTTCATTCCATTTGTTTAAAGCCCGCTGCTAAGTCTTTAGATTGAACCTCGGCATTGAACCAGCCTTGAAAATGCCTAAGTGTTGGAACTTCTTTCTGAGAAAGCCTGCCTATTGAACCTGCGAGTTCTCTATCTAAGAAGAATCGAATAATTGAAGATTTTGAATACTCAAAACATTTTTTGAGAAGGGAAGAGAGCATTTTGGTCTGCAGGACCAAAATAGTTTATATGTTGTCCCTAAAAACAAGTGATGAATTTTGGGAACAACATAGTAGAATACATAATAATCATAAAGTTATTTAAATTAGATCTGATAAGAAATTTCTCTGATCTAACAAAAAACATAAAAGCTTGAATAAATTTAATAACAATAAGGATTTCTTTATGAGTAGAGTGATAGTTTTTTTGAGCCTGTTAAAATTCTAGAAGCAAATCTGTAGTGCTTCCCTAAACCATCTGATAATTTTTTTTTAAGAATAACACCCTAAAAAAAATTTGAGGCATCTGTCTAAATTATTTTCAATCCATTACTAGGTAAAATAAGAGGTGATAAGTTATGACAATTCTATTTTATTCTTTGAACAGCTTTAGTAATCTCATCTGACCATACTGGAGGATTCTTTGACAATCTTTTATTCAGAAGAATTCTATCCTGAGCAATATTATAATAGTATCCAGCTACATAGTTAACACATCCAATAAATCTCTGCAACAATTTTTTATCCTTTAATTCATGAGGAATTCTTTTATATTTTTCAAGACATGTTCTTGAACTGCAACTTTTTTTGATTTAATGGTTACCCTTAGAAACTCAATTTCATCATTAATAATTGACATTTTCTTCTTAGATAGAACCAAACCATTATCATACACAATTTGATAAAACTGCTCAAGATGATTAAGATGCTCTTTGGGAGATTTTGAAAAAATTAATATATCATCTATATAGACAATGATAAAATTAGAATAAGCTGAGAAGATTTTATTCATCATTTCCTAGAATATACTAGGAGCAGTTTTTAGACCAAAAGGTAGGACATTCCATTCATACTAGTTGAAAGGAGTAACAAATGAAGTTTTATATCTATCTTGTTCTACCACTTGTATTTGCCAAAATCTTGACTTTAAATTAACTTTACTATACAATTTGCTTCCACTTATTCTTTGTAGGATTTCATCCTTTGAAGGAATAGGATGCTACATAGGCAAAACATATTAATTGAGAGGTATATAATTTATAAATAATATTTTTTTACCTCTAACTTGCTCTGACCTTTTTTTACATAAAAAGCTTCACATGCCCAAGGGCTATTGGAATCCCTGATCAGACCCTATTCTTTCAATTATTTTATTTGTTGAAAACATTCTTCCCTAAGTGAAGGAGACATTCTAAAATGATTCACCTTGCACTTAGGTTCTATTTCTTTACCATCTTTCTCTTTTACCATTTTCAATTCAATCCTACATTCATGCAGTTTTCTATTTCTGAATGCTAAAGAATTTTCAAAATAACAATCCTTCTTAAGCTTTTCATCTTATAAATAAAAAAGTTTCAATTTGGTTTAGAAGCAATTTATCTATTCTCCTATTGTGCTTAGTGATTATAGATCAACAATAATCATTTGTAAAAAAGAAAGATGCATGAGATATATTGGAAAGAGTACAAACATTAGATGTAACTATAGTATCTACAACTTGTTGACGTAGAAAAGTGCACCCAGGGCAAGGAGGTCGAACTCCTACCTTCTCCTTGCAACATGGAAACTCCCTTCTCGCCTGTGGGACTGGAAAAGCTGGAGGGGAGAGTCTCTAGGTAAGGGCTAGCTCCCTCTGATGTATCATGGTTTGTTCCAGCAAGTGCAAAATACAGGTATATATAGCTATAAACTAGGGGGGATGAAAAGGGAGGAAAATTATAGGAATACAAACTACTCTAAGGAGGTGATACACCAAAATAAAATGACCTTCTCACATCCACTTTTGAATCAGACAAATACATACATACACTTAGATTTGGCAAAAAGACCAGGCTGCAGGAAAATGGCAGGGAGGTTCTTATGGAAAGCACAGGAACAGGGAATCACCAAGATGTTGTGAAATACATATTGTAAATGACTTTCTTTATTCTATACTTCTAAATAGAGCTCTCCTCCTATCAGCTGCAGAAAATGGAACCTTGTAGATAACTAGTGTGTTGGTGTTGAACCTGTGAGAGCATCAAAAGAGAATGACTGAACACAAATCAAACACTCAGGACATACACAGAATATCCATCCAAAAAAGAGGTAAAACTATCTTTATTTGGTATAGGTGAAAATTTCAACAGGGTTGCACCTTGTAAAATTGTCAAAAGATGATTACAAACAAATAAAGTCGCGAACTTATATGGAAAAAAGACAAGAGGCTCATTGGCATTTTTTCTTGCAAGTGGCCGCTCGAGTCTTCATTGGGAAGAAAAAAATTGTTGCTGACATTAGAAATTCTACTGGGACCATGCTAGCTACCTTGTCTTTACTTTATTTTGTCTCATCTGGCCTGTTCGGCCCCTGGGGTGAGCCTTCAACTAGTCGCTTCATTTTCTGGCTCTTTCTAGTCAGCATCTCTTTATTTTTTTAAAACAAATGGCTATCTTATTTGTGAAACTTTGATGACCACGTGGCCATCGTCAGTCTTTATTAGCCTCTCTATGGCCTTTCTTTCCTTTGTTATTTTGACAAGTCCTTTTGAAAAGTCCTTGGATGGTCCCATTGAATGTTCCAAATGCCCCTTTGTTTTTCACAGACTTGTTCAAGTTTTAGCAGCTTTCAGCCACTTCACTGCCTTGTATACACTTCGACGGGCACCTTTGCCTACAAGCAAATTTGGTCAACAAATTGGTGACTCATAGGGGAAGCATGCCTGCCATGTTTAGAACCCAATTGCCTTATAGTCCATTAGGCGCAGAGTCAGATGTAGCTACAACAAAAGTTAGCAATAGACCCAAAAGATTCAAGAATCAAACACGTAGAATTTACCCCACGCAAGGGAAAAAGCACACAAGGTTAAAAAAAACTACTTGTGCAATTGCACTTAGGGAAAATAGGAAATAAAATAAGGGAAACTATGTATAACCAAACCAAAATTTAGTGGCAATGCTTCAGATGTATCCCATTAACTGGGATACATAGTTCTTTGCTATCCAACCTGGAAAGTTAGAATGCATTGTGTTGCTTGTACTGAGTGATCATGTAAGGACTACTCCACAAGGTGTCAAATTTTGCATGCTTTCCAAGCTTAGCTTGGTCTTCATCCCATTTCAAAACAATGTCTCCTTTAGAGAAATATTTTGATGAAGATTTCTTGTCGAAGTGTCTTTTTACTTGATGTTGGCGACTAGACATAGAAGCCATGGCACGGTCCCTTATCTCTTGGAGCTCCATTAGCTCACACAGCTTGACCTCCATGCTAGTTCCTTCCTCTAACTATAGCTGGTGGGTGAGATCCAATGTTGGCAGTTCAAGTGAGATGGGAAGCCTAGCTTCCCTTCCATATACGAGTGTATATGGAGAATTTTTTATTGATCTCTTCAGAGTGATTCGGTCAGCCCATAGCACTGTCTTCAGCTTGGCATGCCAAGTTCTCTAATTTTCTTCCATGGTCCTCTTTATAATTTAGATCAAATTCTTGTTGGTGGACTTAGCTAGCCCATTCCCCTATGGGTAATAATTTGATGAAGTGCTGAGGTATATACCATACCTTAACGCCCATTCACTAGTTTTGGTTCCTAGAAAAAAAAGGTGTTGTCTGAGATTATGGTGGCTGGGACCCCAAATCTTGTCACTAGGTCTTCATAGAACTCCAGGACTATGCTTTCATTTGCCTCTTTTAGAGAAACAGCCTCCACCCACTTAGTGAAATAATCCATAGTAGTCAGGACCCATTTGTGTCCAGCACTGGAGGGAGGGTTGATTGTTCATATGAAATCTAGGCCCCACTGCATGAATGACTGCTCAACTTGAATGGGTTGTAGAGGCATGGCAGTCAACCATTGTTTTCCATCAAAAAGTGCACACTTTTGGCACTTTCTTACCTAGGCATGGGTGTCCTTGAAAAGAGTAGGCCAAAAATAGCCAGCTCTCATTATCTTTGCTACAATAGTTCTTGGGGCAAAATGACCACCTGTCGGCCCATCATGGAACTCAGCCAGTACCTTATCAGCCTAGTTTGGGTCAATGCATCTTAGAAGAACCCTAGAGAGATCCTTCCTAAACAATACTTCATCAAACAAGACATAAGGGAGAGACTAGAGTTTAAAATACCTTCTGCCAGTCTTACCAAGGCCTTGTGGGCACTCACCAATGATAAAGAAACGTCTCATGTCCAACATCCAATCCTTTATGACAGCTAGGTCTTCTGCAGTGGTTGCATCATGAATTAACAAGCTATCTTCCCTTTTTTGTTTGAAATATGTAGCCAACTATTTACACAGGCCTCTTCCTCTCACCAACTTGGTAATCTTGATGTCTACATCATACTCCATCACTTTGGTAATCCACCCTATCATTTTCTCATTCAGGTCTCGATTGGTCAAGAAATCCTTGACACCAAGATGTGGAACCATAAGGTGAATCTTACTATTAGACAACATATGCCTAAATTTTTTTAGGCTCCTCACTACTACTAGGACTTGCTTTTCTACATATATGTACCTGACTTTAAAGTCCTCTAACCCTTGGCTAAAAAAAGCAAGTGGCTGCTTAAGGTCATCACCATTTGCTCGGGTAAGCATGGCAAATATCACCTCTTCATTGCTGAAAGTATAGAGGTTGAAGTCTTTACTAAAGTCGGGGCTGATCAAAGTAGGAGCCTAAGTTATGGCCTGCTTGATGGCCTCAAAGCTATCTTTTCTTTGAGCTGTCCACTTGAACTCTTCACCCTTCCTCAACATAGAGGTTAGGGGCTTGACTATCTCAGTGAAATTAGGAATGAACCTTTGAATTAAGTTTATCCTACCAAAGAAACTCTATAGTCCTTTCTTGTGCTTTGGGAGGGACATCTCTAGGATAGAGCAAACTCTCTCAAGGTCAATGGATAAGCCTTCCTTAGACATGATGTGGCCAAGGAGTTTCCCTTCATGAATAACAAACACACACTTCTTTGGATTAAGAGAGATGCCAAACTCTTTACACCTTTTAAAAATCTGCCTGAGGTGCTCTATGTGTTGGCTCACTTCCTTGGAGAATACCGTCACATCATTAGGTAGACCAACACATTGTTATTCATTAAGCCTTTAAAAGCCATATCCATGGCTTGCTAAAAGGTAACACTAGCATTAGATAGCCCAAAAGGCATCTTATTGTAGGCAAACATTCCCCATTTAGTGGTGAAGGCCATTTTATGCTAATCACAACTTTGCACTAGAATTTGATTATATCCTGAATAACCATCTAGGAGGGAGAAATGCTCACTACCTGTTACCTTCTGAAGAATCTACTCTATGCTTGGAAGGGGATAATGATCTTTTAAAGAGACTTTATTAAGGTCTCTAAAGTCAACACACACCTTGATTTCCCCATTCTTCTTTCTAACAGGAACAAGGTTGGCCAGCCAGCTGGAGTGCTTGATTAGTAATATAATCTCGGACTCAACCAATTTGGCCAATTCCCTTTGCATGAGGGGCTCAATTGTTGGATTTATAGGCCTTTGCTTTTGTGTGACTGGTTTGGCACCTTCTTCTAATTCAATAGTGTGCTAGGCAAGCCTTAGGTCAAAGCCCTTCAAGTCGCTGCAATCCCAGGTAAAGACATCAGAGAACTCCTGACACAACATAATGAAAGCTCACCTTTCTTAAACCGTGTAGACTTTTCCAAGTGCAAGCAGCTTATCCTTGAAGATCTCAACTCTTTCGTAATTCTCCTCTTTGGTCATGATGCATGCCTTGTCATTTCTTAATTGGTCATCTCTATTGAATATGCTTTCAAGTGTGACCAGCCCTTTAAGGAGTTTGTTATTTTTTAACTGAACAATATGATTGCCGTATTGTTGTTACAATTTCACTTTATTCTATGTTACAAATTTAGCTTCTTCCTGTAAGAAAAAAGCTATTTGTTGGTCGCTTTCGAAAACTTGCCAATTTTCAATGTTGTCAAGAACTGAAGGCCGAACCACCACTTTTAGGTGGTGCGAACCATAGTCTCGGCTTATTTCCTTTGAAACGTCAAACTGGGTGCCAATTGCTGCCAGCCTATCTGCTTGTTTGTTTTGCTCTCTAGGAATGGAAATGATATTGAAAGCGAGAAAAACTTCTAGCAAGTCCAAAAATCTATGCTTGTAAGACTTCAGCAAAGAATTCTTAGTTAAATTCAGGCCTTTCACCTGATTTACAACTAGCTCACTGTCTCCCAACACTTGCAACTCTTTGATCCCTCTTTTTCTTGCCCATTCTAGCCCTTGGATTAGAGACTCATATTTTGCAACATTACTTGTGCAAGAGGATTGGAAATAGAAAGTTGAAAAATACCTTTCCTTTGAGGGAGAGACCAACATTGCCCCACCACTAGCTCCCAGCTTACTTCTAGAACCGTCAAAATACAACTACCATAAGCCAAGATCTTCTTTTCTTGCCTTCATTATATTAGGCATGAAGGCACCTTCTTTGTGCATGTAGTAGACTCCAAGGTCTACCTCCTCAATGAACTTGTATGGATCATGCTCAAAATTATCATTTCCCCACTCATCCAAGAGTAAGTCTGTGACTCCTTCAAGAGCGAAAGACAGAGATTGGTTTGTTTGGGACTCTTCTGGGTCGATGATGGTGTAACTGACATTCACTACCTTAGGCGTGTATGTTTCTAGATGGTCCTTGTAAAGTGGCTCAGATTCAATTTTTACTTTGGTCCCATACTTGGTTCTAAAAACCAGATATGACCAATTTTCTTCTAGATAGCCACTTATCTTTGACGTGAAGTCTCTAGACAAGCAAATTATGAAATAAGGAGGAACGTCTGCCACCACTATATCATGGGGAATTGAGAAGGTTGGGCAAGCATGCAATGTTAGGCCTAAACCCTTCATAATCCCAAATATTTTTGCAGGTGTCCCATCTAGCTGTAGGACTCCTTTGTTCATTTCTTCATACTTCAGTCCCATCTTGTCAGCTATGCACTTGGGCATCACTGAGGTGCTGGCCTCGCTGTCAATTATGTAGTTGTGTACCAAGAAGTCCCCAATGATCAAGGATACGTAGAAAGGGGAGTCTTCTCTTCCTTCTTTATCTGTCTTGAAGTGGAAGGCTATCCATTTGTCATCAAGACATTATCAGTGCTAGCTGGGATAACTTGACAATCTAGCTCATGCAATTCTTTCTTCAACACATCCTTCTAGCCTGGAAGAGACAATGAATCCCATAAAGAGATATTCATGTGTAGCTTCTTCATCTGGTCCACTATATTGATTTGAGGGCTGCCTCCCTTAAAGTTTTCTTTGGGGTTGATTCCAGGCTAAACTACAGGTTGAAGGGCTAAAGGTATAGACGACTGCCTAAAATTTGGGGCCTTTGAATTGGAGTGCAATGGAGGAGGTGCTGCTACTGCCTGAGTGGTGGCTTGGACTTTTCCCATTACCCTTCTCTTATTCCTCATGTTGGCTGCAACACAATCAGCCTGATTGTTTGCAGTGCCCACATAATTAATTGAGTAAAATTCCCCTTCCATATGGTTCATGAGAGTGGAATCAGGCTGGGCCTAATTGCTACTCGTGCTAGGTTGCATTGAAGGCTCGAGACCTGAGATTGAGTGGCTATTTGGTTGTCTGCATTCTAAAAATACTTCATCATCTCATTTATGTAAACAGCCTATTCTTGACCATATCCCATGGTTGAAAACCCTAGCTGCTCCTGCACTAGATTGTTCTGAGTAGGCACCATGACTTTAGATGATGAAGAGGGGCCTGAGTTATAATTTTGAAAAGGATTGGTCTGAGTGAGCTGACCCTGTCCTTGATTATAGCCTTGGAAAGGAGGCCTAGGAGCTTGACCATATTATTGATATCCCTAATTCGGCCTGTTGCTTTGGGCTTGCTACCTCTTAAGAGCTACAAGCTCATTTGACATGTTTTACAACAAGCTTTTAAGCTCGTGAAGCTCATTAGATGGAACAACAACTGGCTTCTCAATGCTAGGCACATAGGCTAATGTGGGAGCAATAGTTTATATTAGGGGCAACATTTCTAGGAAAAGTGGCATGTGAGGCCTAGGGGCAATTTTCCCAGCTTGAAGCAAGCAATTTTCCACTGCTATGGCTATGTCATAAGCAGCTGGCAGTATATGTCCTCCTATAGATTAGATCATCATAGCAATATCATTGTTTAATGCCTTTAAATAGTACAAGAAAGCATAGCTGGGAGTCGATCTTACCAGAATGGAAATTCTATCCCAAGTCTTTTGAAAATGCATATTAAAGTCCTGCATATACTCATGTGGAGCTCTCTTTATGGTCGTTAGTTGCTCAGCAAGTGAGAGTCCGTCACTTTTTTCCCCAAAATGATCTATCAATTGAGTGCCCAATTCATTCCAGGAATGTATTGAATTCACAGGCAAAGTGCCATACCAGTCAAGAGCTTTCCCTTTTAGAGACAAAGCTAGCAGTTTGATGGCAATTTTTCTTCTGTTACATTATGAATATTGCAAAGGTTGGCAATATTCCTAATATGCTTAATGGCTTTAATAGGTCCCACCCCATCGAAAGAAGGCACATTTTTTAGATCTGTTCTCAGAATTGGATCGTAGCATGGGAGATTCAAGGGACTCTCACCATGAAAAGCCATAAAAGGCAATGCCATGGTTGGGATCAGCTATAACTAGGGTTTTGCTGCAACTGTGTCTCTTATATCAGGCCTTGGAGGATTAATTTTTGGATAAGGATGGGTCCTTTCAAATCGTAATCTTTTAGCCGAATAAAGGTAATTTGATGAAATCGAAAGGAACCCCTTTTGATGGTAGACCTTGTAGTGACCTTAGGCATATAAATTTTAAGACACTGGTCTAAATTTGAAAATTGAAGCTCTTACCAGTGGAGTCGCAAGATACTGGAAAACTCTAATTTGCTATATTAGGACCAACATCAATCCTGAATCATAATGAGTTGTCAAACTATGTGTCCCATCGGGTGTGCCAAAACTATTGATGTATTAAAGTGCACCTGAGGCAAGGAGGTCAAACTCCTACCTTTTCCTTGCAACATGGAAACTCCCCTCTCACCTATGGGACTGGTGAAGCTAGAGGGGAGAGTCTCTAGGTAAGGGGTAGCTCCCTTTGATGTATCATGGTTTGTTCCAACAAGTGCAAAATACAGGTATATATAGCTATAAATTGGGGGGGATAAAAAGGGAGGAAAATTAAAGGAATACAAACTACTCTAAGGAGGTGATACACCAAAATAAAATGACCTTCTCACATCCACTCTTGAATCAGACAAATACATACATACACTCAGATTTGGCAAAAAGACTAGGCTGTAGGAAAATGGCAGGGAGGTTAGTATGGAAAGCATAAGAATAGGGACTCACCAAGATGCTATGAAATACATACTATAAATGACTTCCTCTGTTTTATACTTCCAAATAGAGCTCTCCTCCTGTCAGCTACAAAAAATGGCACCTTGTAGATAACTGGTGTATTGGTGCTGAACCTGTGAGAGCATCAAAAGAGAATGACTGAACACAAATCAAACACTTAGGACATACATAGAATATCTATCCAAAAAATAGGTAAAACTATATTTATTTGATTTAGGTGAAAATTTTAGTAGGGTTGTGCCTTGTAAAATTGTCAAAAGATGATTACAAACGAACAAAGTTGCAAACTTATATGGAAAAAAGACAAGAGGCTCATTGGTGTTTTTTCTTGCAAGTGGCCACTTGAGTCTTCATTGGGAAGAAAAAAATTGTTGCTGACGTCATAAATTCTATTGGGACCATGTTGGCTACCTTGTCTTTACTTTATTTTGTCTCATCTGTCCTGTTCGGCCCCTGGGGCGAGCCTTCAGCTGGTTGCTTCATTTTCTGGCTCTTTCTGGTCAGCGTCTCTTTGTTTTTTAAAAACAAATGGCTATCTTATTTGTGAAACTTTGATGGCCACATGGCCATCATCAGTCTTTACTAGCCTCTCTGTAGCCTTCCTTTCCTTTGTTATTTTGATAGGTCCTTTGGAAAAGTCCTCAGATGGTCCCATTGAATGTTTCGAATGCCCCTTTGTTTTTCACAGACTTGCTCAAGTTTTAGTAGCTTCCAGGCACTTCCTCACCTTGTATACACTTTGGCGAGCACCTTGGCTGCTCCATGGACTGTTATCAGGCCTCTAAATGTTTGCGTCAGGCTGTAAAACTCCCACAGAATTTTGTCCAGGTCTTTATATGTTTCCTGCGGACTTTTGTCTGCGGATGTTTTCTTGCAGACAAAAAGTTTGTGGAAATTCATCCACATTTTGCCTGTTGTGTATATCCCACAGACTTTTGTCCACAGATATTTCTCACAGACAAAAAGTCCATGGAAATTCTACCTACCTTTGCCTTTACTTGTATATGTGCCCGACCCGGCCCTTGGCATTTCTTTTGAGCCACACTTGGATCTTTCCCTTTGATGTTAACTAAGCCATGCCCAAAGGAATTTGGGACCTAGAGGACTTTTTCAAACAAAATTTAAACTTGGAATTTGAACCAACTTGAAATTTACTTAGGTCCTCTTCATTTGAAGTGTTGGCCCTCCACTAGGCATTTGAACTAGGCCGATGAAGTGCCGAAGAACCAAGAGGCTAAACAAATGAACTGGCATGAACTGAGTAGCCTAGAAATGATGCTTTTTTTCAAATAGCAAGGGAAGAGGGAGACCAAAAATTTGCCTATGGGAAAATTTGGTCAACACAACTATCTGATTCATTGTATCCATAGTATTCATATCATTGGTACTATATAGATCCATAACACGCCTTCCTTACAGATTATATGATCATTCCCTTCTCTATTGTCTAAAGAGGGTATGGAGATAGAAAACTAGAATAATGGTAGTATAGATATAGATAAAAAAAGATGAAAGTATGATCTTATTGATATATCGAGCAAATATTATAGAAGCAACATAAAGCATGATATAATTGAAACATAACACTTGGCTAATAGATCATGGCTCTGATACCATTACATAAAGGATCACTGTTACAAGCCACAAGCCATAGAGTTTACAAAGATGAAGCTTACACAATTAACTAAGGAAATAATAGACTTAGGAAAAGTTTTTTATTCACAAGCTCCCATAGAAGGGAAAGCGAAGAGCATACACTTATTACTGACTCACTAACACAATTCTAGACTTAGGACTTTAGACTCAACTCTAGGCATTCGATGCTTGTAACATGAAGAACTACCCATATTTATAAGATGAAATGGGAGGATCAGTGGTTGACACAAAGATGTCAGATTAATGGACACTAGGTAAAATTCCAAAAGAAAGTTGGTTATGGGCCCACTACGCACCACCTAATAGGAAAAGATGAAAAAGAATCTACCGATACGACTGATAGTATATCAGATTTTGTAAGTGGTGAGGTCCACAAGACTTAAAGGAGGGATAAAATGCCCATATTCATAGCTATGGATAGACCCCATAACTAGTCATCAATCATCATCATTGAATTCATATTCTCCTTGAGGAGAATAGTGGTTGTCATGATCAGAATTGAAATCAATGTGGTCCATGTATAGTGTTGAAGGAATCCTTAACATCCTTCCACCAAGTGTAGGAGGGAAAACAACCTAATAATTGATTGTAAACCATTTCCAAAGTGCAGCTAATGGCTGAGAAAGAGCTAAGCCAACATGCAAATTAGCCTAAATTTTTTGAATAGAGAATAATTCAAAATTGACCTTAAAAGGCATTCTTAATGTAATAAATATATTACTTACTTGTTTAGGAGGAATATGAATAGTAGGATCATCAAAAGATTTCATAGGCATTATATAATCCAAAAATTCAAATAAATAATCTGGAATTTCAGCTAATGCCCAAAAATTCTCAATAGTAGGATTAAAACTAGGCCAAAAAGTAGACCATTGAATAAGAAATTCATAAACTTGCCTACAAACAAGATTTTTGAAAGGATTATTGGTTCCATTAATCCTTGGATTATTGGCCTCATGGTATAACATAATAGTAGAACACCATTTTTTACCATCGGGATCCTGAAACTGTGTAGTCCATGCCAAATGAGTATTATTTAGTTTAGCAGAGGCTTGATGAGATCTTATAAGAGCATTTATCTCATTTGTCAATTGATTTAAAATAGATGGAGTGGATCTCCATATATGTTGGTGAAATTATTCCTACACTTCTATAACTGTTATTACCATGATTGATTTTTTTGAATTTTTATAATTGAATTTTCTGGATATAAAATATGTAAGATAATTCTTAATAGTAGGATCATCAGAAGCTTTCATAGGTATTATATAATCCAAAAATTCAAATAAATAATTTGGAATTTTAGCTAATGCCCAAAAATTCTCAATAGTAGGATTAAAGCTAGGCGAAAAAGTAGACCATTAAATAAGAAATTCATAACCATGCCTACAAACAAGATTTTTGAAAGGATTATTAGTTCTAGTAATCCTTGGATTATTGGCCTCATGGTATAACATAATAATAGAACACCATTTTTTACCATTAGGATCCTAAAACTCTGTAGTCCATGCCAAATGAGTATTATTTAGTTTAGCAGAGGCTTGATGAGATCTTATAAGAGCATTTATTTCATTTGTCAATTGATTTGCAATAAATGGAGTGGATTTACATATATGTTGGTGAAATTATTCCTACACTTCTATAACTGTTACTACCATGATTGATTTTTTTGAATTTCTATAATTGAATTTTTTGGATATAAAATCTACAAGATAATTCTTTTTTCTTGGAATATGTTCAACTGAAAAATTAAAATCTGATAGAAACATTGCCCACCTAGTTAACCTGCTCACAGATCTTTTCTTCAGATTATCAATAGAATGTAAAATACTCATAAAGTTATTTAAATCAAATTTAACAAGAAATTTCTCTAATCTAATAGAAAACATGAAGGCTTGTATAGATTTAATAACAAGAATTTATTTATGAGTAGAATGATAGTTTTTCTAAGCCTATTTAAAATTTCCAAAAGCAAATCTTTAGGGCTTCTCTGAACCATCTGATAATATTTATTTAATAATAGCACCCCAAAACAAATCTGAGGCATCTATCTCAATGATTTTTAATCCATTACTAGATAAAACAAGAGGTGGTAAATTCCAACAATTCTATTTTATTCTTTGAACAGCTTTAGTCATCTCATCTTACCATGCCAAAAGATTCTTTGACAATATTTTATTCAAAATAATTCTATCTTGAGCAATATTATAATAGTATCCAGCTACATAATTAACAGAACCAAGAAATCTTTGCAACACTTTTTTATCCTTTAATTCATTAGGAAAATTATTTATATTTTTCAAGACATGTTCTTGAACTACAACTTCCCTTGATTTTATATTTACCCTTAGAAATTCAATTTCATCCTTGAAAGCTAACATTTTCTTTCTAGATAAAACCAAACCATTGTCATACACAATTTAATAAAACTGCTCAAGATGATTAAGATGCTCTTTGGGAGATTTTTTAAAAATTAATATATAATCTATGTAAACAATGATAAAACTAGAATAAGCTGAGAATATTTTATTCATCATTTCCTAGAATATACTAGGAGCAGTTTTCAGACCAAAAGTTAGGACATTCCATTCATACTGGTCGAAAGGAGTAATAAATGTAGTTTTATACTTGTCTTATTCCTGCCACTTATATTTACCAGAATCCTAACTTTGAATCAAATTTACTATACACTTTGCTTCCACTTATTCTTTATATGACTTCATCCTTTGAAGGAATAGGATGTTGCACAGCCAAAACATATTTAATGAGAGGAATATAATTTATAACCAATCTTTTCTTACCTCTGACCTGCTCTAACCTTTTATTTACATAGAAAGCTTCACATGCCTAAGGGCTATTGGAATCCCTTATCAGACCCTATTTTTTCAGCTATTTTATTTCCAAAAAACATTCTTCCCTAAGTGAAGGAGACATTCCTGAGTGATGCACCTTAAACTTAAGTTATATTTCATTTCTATCTTTGTCTTTTATCATTTTCAATTCAATCCTACATTCATGCAATTTTCTATTTCTAAATGTCAAAGGATTTTCAGAACAACAATCCTTCTTAAGATTTTTAATTATAGGATCAATACTAGCATGACAAAGATTTAACTTCTATTGGATCCATTTGGTATCCATTGGTTTCTTTCACTTTTATTTCAATAGAATTTTAAACTCATATCTAGATTTCTTGTACAAAGAATATTTTGTGCAAGAATTATCTCATGTGGCTGAATTGTAATAGGATAGAAAGTTTCCAAATTATCTGATCTAATCATGGCATACATTGGCATCTCATACTAGACTACCTTGAAATGATAAATAGAATCACTAAGCACAATAGGTATAATAGCATATAATTCTAAAACCACTATGTTTGTATTGAGGGTTAACTGATGGAAATCACCTTTCCACATGTTAGTAGGAATTGACTGATATCTATCAAGTGAAATATCAACACCAGTATCAAGCAAGATATCTAGACTATATGGTTTAAAACCATCCCATTTAATCTAAATTTCACAAACTAGATTATTAGTACTATATACTGATATCTGATGAATATTTGAATTATTTTGAGAGGTATCCCCCTATTGAAAATGAGATTCTATCTCATTAGAAACTTGGATGAGATCTTATTCAAAGAGATGTTCTTGTTCACCAACAAGAGCTTCTTCCTTCAAGAGATCTTGTAATTCATTTTGAGCTTTAGCAAGAAAAAGTTGAAGTAGGGATATGCACTTTGTTCTCCAAGTAGATCTTTCATAAGTGTCAGGTTGATAGGCAACTTCAACCTAAGATGCTTTTTGATGCTTGGACTAAAATTCTTTTAAAAAAATATCCTTTTGTCTTTGTTGTTGATCTAAGTGAAGAGAATATTTTTTATTAGTAGTAATAATTTGTTGTTGTAAAAAAATTCTTTCAAAAATTATGTAGGTAGGAGTTTTGTCATATCTTTCTTTCAGGAAAGAGATCTGTTGAGATAGAATTAAAGCATCCAAAAAATGGGTAGAAATCATATGAATCTAAAATCCTATTTTAGAATCATAATCAAATGACTCACTTTCTATTTTAGACTCTGCTAAATTCATATTTATCTAATTTTCATCACTATCAGATACTTCCCATAAAATGTCTGATTCATATTGAATCTCATCTTCCTTTGATAATAACACATATTCATCTTCATCAATACCATAACTATTCAGAAAATTAATCTTCTTAGTCTCCTTTTTTCTATTGGAACATTTATTAGCATAATTATCTCCTTGACAAATGAAACACTTAACAGGTTTCTTTTGATAACCATGTTTCATTTTCCTAAATATCCTTCTTGGACCAAACTTCTTTTTTCTCAACTTATATTTGGACTTCCAAGGTTTATAAGTAAATTCTTTTTCTAGAGAACACTTCTAGGAATGAAATTTTTTCTTCTTCTTCTTATTATACTATTTATATTTATGGACATCAATACAACCAAAATTATCATCTAGAAAATTGCAAAACTTTTCACCTATCTATTTATGAAACTTGATAGTTTCCTTTTATGCCTTTCTTTCTACACACAATTTTTTATTAACTACCTTGATGTTCTGATTTATTCTTCAAAAAGGCATCATTAGAAGACTATCACCCATTGTATCTTTGTACTTGGTAGCAAAATACTCTTGGAATGACTCTCTATATATATATATATAATCTTATAAGCATGATTAAATATTTCTCTAAAATTATAAAATAGATTTTCCATGTAACACATATATTCATCAAGCTTAGTCATATCACATAACTGGGCTTTAATAAACTTAGCTTTGTTTGCTTCCCTTTCATTTTCAATTGTTCATAAATATTTTGAAAGTAGAACATTGCGAAGTGTTAAGATTGGTTCAGGATGAGCATAAATACTATCATGAAATTGTTGACCACTAGCATCCCGCTGTTCCTTAATATTTCATATAAATCCATTTGCAATCTGTTGGATGACACTAAAGGGATATTTTCTAAGACCATAGATATGAACACTGGCCTAAGCTAGCATAGCATGAATCATTTCCTTCCTTTTTTTTGGTGGCTCACAATTGAATTTATAGAAGAAAGGTTAAAGATTTAATGTTCTTATTTGAGAGTCTAATGGAGGTCTAGAAGATTCTTCAGTTTCAAAATAGCTTTTTTTTCTATAGCCTCTATCTTGGCCATACCTACTTGGAAAATATTTTCAATAGATTTCTCTATATCAGGCAGACTCTTAAACTTACATTTTGCAAATGATTCTCTTTGTAATTTTACTACATTTTGCCAGGAATGAATATTCTAACTATAATTAGTGTCTTCAAGTACAAGTATGTCTAACTATGGCCTAAATGGTTGCCTTTATCTTTTAAAGAATTTAAGATTTTAGGAATAATAGATAGACTATAAATTTGATTAACTATTTCTCTAGTTATGTTATTATATGCTGAGGATAGCTACTTAATTTTCTGGTATGCTTCTTTTTGTTTTATTTCAAGAGAAACCATACTAGAATGAAGTTGATCTTGGTTCTGATTGACAATTTTTTCTTCAGTTATTAAATTCTCAATCTTTGTTTTTGTAGACTATTATTGTATTCTAATGCTACTCGAACACTGTTTATTTTTTGAACAAGTTGACTATGTTGAGTAGAGACATTATCATTCAGAACATTAAATACTCAAGCAAGTTCTCATTTTTGGTACAACTCAATACTTTTCAACATCTTAGAGACTTGATCAAGACTCTATTAGATATCTAAGACTTTATTATTCAAGTATTTGGTTGTAATATTATTCCAATTCAATATCTTTACTTCAGTAAACTGGTCAAGACTTTTATCAGATGATCTAAGATAATACATTTGTGCTCTAAATCTTCCATCAAGTGAATACTAATTAAAATTAGTAGAATTTTGGAATCCTTTCTATGTGTAAGACTCATATCCTAAAGGAGTCTTCTATACATGACCTTCTTCAATTTATTTTTTATTATTTTCCTTAGAAGTTCCTTCCATATTGACTTTCTTAGCTTTAGCAAGCAATTTCTTATTTCTTTCAAATAGTTCTTGGATGGCCAAATCTCTTTTAACTATATGAATGATAGACTGAATTAGATGACTTATGATCTTTTGACAGTCAACACAAAAATAGGAATTTATTTGGGAATCATGATTTTCCTAGTAGGTAAATAGTGAGGATTGATTACGGGCAAGGATTGTTGTAACGGTATGCTTTGCATATGATCTTTCAGGTCATTCTAGGAATCAAATCTAATGATAGATTTGTCTGGTAGGTATTTTATAGATGTAGAAAAAAATAAGGATTTCTTGGGTTTTTGGACAAAGTCTGTATCAGCTATCCACTTTCTAGGAAACCTAAGGTCTGACAACAAAATTGATTTACTAAGAATAATCTGACTATTTTTTGTAGATTTGCTCACCACGGTTTTGCCTTATATAGGAGTATTATTAAAAATAGATGAAGAGTATTGGTTAATAGATACATAACCTGGTATTTGATGGTAAGAGGAAAAGATCCAGGGATAATGTCTAAACTATGGGTCTGGAGAAAAAACTTCATGACTTTATTCAGGTTTTTTTCTTTATGGATAGCAATATAATAGTTTGGATAAATAGTTATATATATCGAACCATCATGAAGGCTAGTTTGGACAACATTCTAAAAGTAATCACTAAAGGTAGTATGTCAATTATCAAGTAGACAACCTAACATACTAATATTTAGACCACATATGAATAAAGGGAAAACACCTATAGAAACAACACCTATATGTAAAAACTTATACTTTGACTGGGACTTTAATTGGTGAACATTTTTATTAGTAATGATCTACAGATGCTATTTATAATGATCATTTTTCTTGACTTGGATAACATTCTTAAAAATCTTTATAGAAGTTTTAGCAATAAGATGAAAAGGAGAAAGCTTATCATAAACATCTGTAGGCTTTAAAGTTGGAAGTTTCCATTTTGGGCCAAAATTTTCTTCATCAAAATCTACAGTTACTTCATTTGCAAAAAATAAGGATGCAAGTGATATATCAAAAAGAGTACAAACATCAGATGTACCTATAGTATTTGTAGTTATCTGATTCATTATATCCATAGTCTTTGTATCATTGGTACTATACAGATCCACAACACACCTTCCTCATAGATTTATAAGATCATTCCCTTCCCTATTGTTTGAAGAGGGTATGGAGATAAAAAACTAGAATAATGACAAGATAGATACATATAACAAAAGATGAAAGTATGATTTTATTGATATATTGAAAAAATATTATAGAAGCAACATGGAGCATGATATGATTCAAACATGGAACTTGGCTCATAGATTATGGCTAAGAAGGGTTATGTATAGTAAATGTCTATATATATTTGCTCATCCTTAAATTCTAAAACTAGAGAATTTTCATATAGAATTTTTTACATATAAGTATCAGAAATAAGCCAAAGAGTATTGGTTAATCTATACATAACCTGATATTTGATGGCAAGAAGACAAGATCTAGGGATCATGTCTAAATCATGGGTTTGGAGAAAAAGCTTTAGGACTTTATTCAAGTTTTCTTCTTGATGGATAACAACATGATAGTTTGGATAAATAGTTGTATATATTGGACCATTATGAAGACCGGTTTGAACATCATTCTATAAGCAAGCACTAAAGGTAGTATGTCAATTATCGAGTAGACAACCCAAAATACTAACATTTAGAATAAATCTGAATAAAAGGAAAAAACCAATAGAAAAATCACCTATATATAAAAACTTATACTTTGACTGAGACTTTAATTGATGAATAGTTTTATCATCAATGATTTGTAGATGATATTTATAATTATCATTTTGCTTGACTTGGATAACATTCTCAAAAATATTTATAAACATTTTAGCAATAAGATGAAAAGGACAAAGCTTATCATAAACATCTGTAGGCTTAAGAGTTGGGAGTTTCCACACTGGGTTAGGATTTTCTTCATCAAAATCAATAGTTACATCATTTGTAGAAAATAAAGATGTAGGAGATATATTGAAAAGAGTACAAACATCAGATGTACCTATAGTATCTATAGTTATCTGATTCATTGTATCCATAGTCTTCATATCATTGGTACTATATAAATCCACAACATGCCTTCCTCATGGCTTTATAGGATCATTACCTTCCCTATTATTTGAAGAGGGTATAGAGATAGAAAACTAGAATAACAACAAGATAGATATAGATAACAAAATATGAAAGTATGATTTTATTGATATATCGAGAAAATATTATAAAAGTAACATGGAGCATGATATGATTCAAACATGGCACTTGGCTCATAGATTATGGCTCTAATACCATTACATAAAGGATCATTGTTATAAGCCACAAGCCATAGATTTTACAAAGATGAAACTTACACAATCAAATAAGGAAATAAAAGACTTAGGAAAAGTTTCTAATTCACAAGTTCCCACAGAAGGGCAAGCAAAGAGCATACGCTTTTTCCTAACTCACTAAGGTAATACTAGAATCAAGACACTAGACTTGACTCTAGGCTTTCAATACTTGGAACATGAAGAACTCCGCATATTTATAAGATGAAATGGGAGGATCGACAATCGACATAAAGATGCTAGATCAATAAACAATAGGTAAGATACCAAATGAAAGTGGGTTATGGGTCCATTATGAACCACCTAACAAGAAAAGATGAAAAGGAATCTACCACCATGGCTGACAACATACCACCTTTTATAAGTGGTGAGGTCTACAAGACTTAAAGGAGGGATAATGTGCCCACATTTATGGCTATGGATAGACCCCATACCTAGTCATCAATCATCATCATTAAATTCATATTCCCTTTGAGGAGAATAATGGTTGTCATCATTAGAATTAAAATTAGTGTTGTCCATATATAATGCTAAAGAAATCCTTAGCATCTAACCACCAAGAGTAGGAGGGAATACAACCTGATGACTAAAATTCAATATGGAAGGAACTTCTGAGGAAAAGAATAAAAAAGAAAGTGAAGAAGTTTATATATGGAAGACTCCTTTAGGAGATGAGTCTTACAAAGAGAAATGATTCCCAAAGTCTACTAATTTCAGTTAGTATTCACCTGATGGAAGATTTAGAGCATAAATGTATTATCTTAGATCATATGATAAAAGTCTTGACTAGTATATTGAAGTAAAGTTATTGAATTGGAATAATCTTGCAACCAAATGACTGAATAATAAAGTCTCAGATATCCAATAGAGTCTTGATCAGGTCTCTAAGATGTTGAAAAGTATTTAGTTATACCAAAAAGGATAACTTGTTAGAGTAATTAATGTTTTGAATGATAATGTCTCTACCTAACATAGTCAGCTTGTTCAAAAAATAGACAGTGAGTCTAATCTCATTAGACTACAACAACAGTCTATAGCAACAAAGGTTGAGAATTTAATAACTGAAGAAAAAAATTTCAGTCATAACCAAGATCAACTTCATTCTAGTATGGTTTCTCTTGAAACAAAACAAGAAGAAGCATACTAGGAAATTAAGTAGTTATCCTCATCATCTAAAAGCATAACTAGAGAAATAGTTAATCAAAGTGCTAGTTTATCTACAATTCTTAAAATCTTAAATTCTATAAAAGAGAAAGGCCAACCTTCTAGGCCACAATTAGAAGTACTTATTCTTGAAGACACTGATTATAGTTAGAATATTCATTCCTAGCAAAATGTAGCAATATTACAAAGAGAATCATTTGCAAAATCTAAGTCTAAGAGTCTGCCTGATAAAGAGAAATCTATTGATAATATTTTCCAAGTAGGTATGGCCAAGATAGAGGCTATATAAAAAGAAAGCTATTTTGAAACTAGAGAATATTCTAGACCTCCATTAGACTCTCAGATAGGAACTTTAAAACTTTAACCTTTCTTCTAGAAATTCAATTGTGAGCCACTAGAAAAAAGGAAGGAAATGATTCATGCTATGCTATCTTGGGCCAGTGTTCAGATCTATGGTCTTAAAAAAGATCCCTTTAGTGTCAACCAGTAGAATGAAGATGGATTTATAAGAAATATTAAGGAATGATGGGATGCTAGTGGTCAATAATTTCATGATAGCATTTATACTCATGCTGAACCAATCTCAGAACTTTGTAATGCTCTACTCTCAAAATTTATAAAAACAATTGACAATGAAAAGGAAGAAAACAAAGCTATGTTTCTTAAAGCCCAGTTATGTGATATGACTAGGTTTGATGAATTATGTGTTAAATGGAAAATTTGTTTTATAATTTTGGAGAAATATTTAATCTTTCTTATAAGATTAGATATATAGAGTCATTTTCAGAGCATTTTGCTACCATGTACAATGCTATAATGGGTGATAGTCTTCCAATGATGTCCTTTGGAAGAATAAATTAGAATATCAAAGCAATTGATGAAAAATTATGTGTAGAAAGAAAGGCATAAAAAGAAACTATCGAGTTTCATAAATAGATACATGCAAATTTTTACAATTCTCTAGATGATAATTTTGGTTGTATTGATGTCCATAAATATAAATAGTATAAGAAGAAGAAGAAATATCATCCTTATAAATATTCTCATAAAAAAGAATTTACTCATAAACCTTGGAAGTCCAAATATAAGTTGAGAAAACATAAGTTTGGACCAAGAAGGATATTTAGGAAAAAGAAACATGGTTATCAGAAGAAGCCTATTAAGTGTTTCATCTACCAAGGAGATCATTATGCTAATGAATGTCCCAATAGGAAAAAAGAGCCCAAAAAGATTAATTTTTTTAATAGCTAAGGTATTGATGAAGATGAATATGTGCTATTATTAGAAGAAGATGAGATTCAATATGAATCATAAATTTTATGAGAAGTATCTGATAGTGATGAAAATTGGATAAATATGAATTTAGCAGAGTTTGAAATAAAAAGTGAATCATCTAATTATGATTATGAAATAGTATTTTAGATTCATATGATTTTTTCCCCTTTTTTTGATACTTTAAGTCTATCCCAATAGATCTCTTTCCTGAAAGAAATATATGACAAAACTCTTGCCTACATGATTTTTAAAAGAATGTTTTTACAACAACAAATTATTGCTACTGAGAAAAAATATTCTCTTCACCTAGATCAACAACAAAGACAAAAGTATATTTTGTCAAAATAATTTTAGTTAAAGCATAAAAAAACATCTCATGTTGAAGCTGCTCATTAACTACACACTTATGACAGAGCTACTTCGTGAATGAAGCGTATCTTTCTACTTCAACATTTTCTTGCCAAAGCTGAAAATGAATTGCAAGATCTCTTCAAAGAAGAAACTATTACTAATGAACAAGAATATCTCTTTGAAGAAGAGCTTCACCAAGTTTCTAATGAGATAGAATATCATTTTTAGGAGGGGGAGACCTCTCAGAATAATTCAAATATTCATCAAATATAAGTATATAGTACGAATAATCCAGTCTCTAAAATTTAGATTAAATGGGATGGTTTTAAACTATATAGTCTAGATGTCTTACTTGATACTGGTGCTGATATTTCACTTACTAGATATCACTCAATTCTTGTTGATATGTGGAAGGTTGATTTCCATCAGTTAACCTTCAATACAAAGATAGTGGTTTTAGAATTATCTATTGTTATACCTGTTGTGCTTAGTGATTCTATTTATCATTTTAAAGTAGTCCAACATGAGATGCCAATGTATGACATGATGATTGGATCAGATAATTTGGCAACTTTCTATCTTATTAAAATTCAGCCACATGAGATAATTCTTGCACAAAAATATTCTTTGTACAAGAAATCTAGATATGAGTGTAGAATTCTAATAAAAGAAAAGCCAAAGAAACTAGTGGATACTAGATGAATCCAATAGAAGGTAAATCTTTATCATGCTAGTATTGATCCTATAATTGAAAAGCTTAAGAAGGATTGTTGTTCTAAATTTTTTTTAGCATTTAGAAATAGAAAACTGCATGAATGTAGGATTGAATTGAAAATGGTAAAAGACAAAGATGGTAAATAAATAAAACCTAAGTTCAAGGTGAATCATTCTAGAATGTCTCCTTCACTCATGGAAGAATGTTTTCAAGAAATAAACTAGTTGAAAAATAGGGTCTAATCAGGGATTCCTATAGCCCTTGGGCATGTGAATCTTTCTATGTAAATGAAAGGTCAGAGCAGGTCAGAGGTAAGAAAAGATTAGTTATAAATTATATACCTCTCAATAAATATGTTTTGCCTGTGCAACATCCTATTCCTTCAAAGGATAAATTTTTTCAAAGAATTAATGGAAGCAAGGTATATAGTAAATTTGATTTGAAAGCATGATTATGGAAGATACAAGTGGTCGAATAAGACAGGTATAAAACTGCATTTGATACTCCTTTCAGCTAGTATGAATGGAATGTCGTACCTTTTGGTCTAAAAACTGATCTTAGTATATTCCAGGAAATGATGAAGAAAATCTTCTCAACTTATTCTAATTTTATCATTATCTACATAGATGATATATTAATATTTTCAAAATCCCCCAAAAAGCATCTTAATCATCTTGAGCAGTGTTATCAAATTGTGTATGAGAATGGTTTGGTTCTATCTGGAAAAAAATGTCAATTTTTAAGGATGAAATTGAATTTCTTTGGGTAAATATAAAATTAGGGGAAGTTGTAATTCAAGAACATGTCTTGAAAAATATAAAGAATTTTCTTGATGAATTAAAGGATAAGAAAATGTTGTAGAGATTTCTTGGTTGTGTTAACTATGTAGCTAGATACTATTATAATATTAATTAGGATATAATTCTTATGTAAAAGATTATCAAAAAATCCTTTGATATGGTCAAATGAGATGACTAAAGCTATTTAAATAATAAAATAGAATTGTCAGAATTTACCACCTCTTGTCATCATGATAGGAGAATAGTGGTTGTCATCGTTAGAATTAAATCTAGTGTGGTACATGTATAATGTTGAAGGAATCCTTAACATCTATCCACCAGGTGTAGGAGGGAAAATACCCTGATGACTGATTGTAAACCATTTCTAAAGTGTAGCTAATGGCTGAGTAGGAGCTAAGCTAGTATGCAAATTAGCTTGAAAATTCTGAACAAAGAATACTGCCCTATAATAACTATTACAAAAGATTTACTAATTATTATTTAAATGCTCATATAAATATATAAATTATACGTAAAAAAGCATCTCAGTCAATTAAAATCTTAGTAAATGTTTATATATATTTAAAAGTATAAATCCATGAGGAAGGTGTGTTGTGGATCTATATAGTACCAACAATATGAAGACTATGGATACAATGAATCAGATAACTATAGACACTATAGGTACATCTGATGTTTGTACTCTTTTTTATATATCTCCTGCATCTTTTTTTTTTTACAAATGAAGTAACTGTATATTTTGATGAAGAAAATCCTAGCCCAGAATGGAAACTCCCAACTTTAAAGCCTACAATTGTTTATGATAAGCTTTCTCCTTTTCATCTTATTGCTAAAAATTCTATAAATATTTTTGAGAATGTTATCCAAGTCAAGAAAACTGATAATTATAAATATCATCTACAAATCATTGATGATAAAACAGTTTACCAATTAAAGTCCCAGTCAAAGTATACGTTTTTACATATAGGTGTTATTTATATAGGTGTTTTCCCTTTATTCAGACATGGTCTAAATGTTAGTATTTTGGGTTTTCTACTTGATAATTGATGTAATACCTTTAGTTCTTGCTTACATAATGTTGTCCAAACTGGTCTTCTTGATGGTCCATTGAAGTTAGAGTCTTGATTATGTTTCTGTGATTTATCTTTCTTTTGCTATGACTCAAACATGGCACTTAGAAACTTGGATGAGCTCTTCTTTAAAGAGATGTTCTTGTTTATCAACAAGAGCTTCTTATTTCAAGATATCTTACAATTAATTCTAAGATTTAATAAGAAAAATTTGAATCAAGGAGATGCACTTTGTTCTCTAGGTAGCTTTGTCATAAGTGTTTGGTTGATAAGCAACTTCAACCTGAGATGCTTTTTGATGCTTGGACTGAAATTCTTTTGACAAAATATCCTTTTGTATTTGTTGTTGAGATAGGTGAAGAGAATATTTTTTCTTAGTAGCAATAATTTACTATTGTAAAAACATTCTTTCAAAAATCATGTAGGCAGGATTTTTGTCATATCTTTCTTTTAGGAAAGAGATATGTTAAGATAGACTTAAAGTATTAGAAAAAGCACAAAAATCATATGAATCTAAAATCCTATTTTAGAATCCTAATTAGATGATTCACTTTCTATTTATGAATCTATTAGATTCATATTTATTTGATTTTCATCACTATCAGATACTTCCTATAAAATATCTGATTCATATTTAATCTCATCTTCTTCTAATAATAACACATATTCATCTTCATCAATACCATAGCTATTTAAAAAAATTAATCTTTTTGGACTCACTTTTTATATTGGGACATTTATTAGCATAATGATCTCCTTGACAAATGAAACACTTAACATGTTTCTTCTTATAACCATGTTTCTTTTTCCTAAATATCCTTCTTGGTCCAAATTTCTTTTTTCTGAATTTCCAAGGTTTACAAGTAAATTCTTTTTCAAGAAAACTTATACAGGAATGAGATTTATTATTCTTATTCTTATTCTTATTATTATTATAATTTTTATATTTATGGACATCAATATAACAAAAATTATCATCCAGAGAATTGTAAAACGTTTCACCTATCTATTTATGAAACTTGATAGTTTCCTTTTGTGCCTTTCTTTCTACACATAATTTTTAATTAACTACCTTGATGTTCTAATTTATTCTTCCAAAAGACATCAACTTAGGAAATTTTTTTGATTCACAAGTTCCCTCAGAAGGGCAAGCAAAGAGAATATGCTTATTCCTAACTCACTAACATAATTATAGACTTAGGACTCTAGACTCGACTCTAGGCATTCGATGCTTATAACACGAAGAACTCCCCATATTTATAAGATGAAATGGGAGGATCAATAGTCAAAAAAAAGATGTCAGATCGATGGAAAATAGACAAAATGCCAAAATAAAGTTGGTTATGGGTCCACTATGCATCGCCTAACAAAAAAAGATGAAAAAGAATCTATCGACACGACCGACATCATACCACCTTTTGTTAGTGGTGAGGTCCACAAGAATTAAAGTAGGGATAACATGCCCACATTCACAGCTATGGATAGACACCATAACTAGTCATAAATCATCATTATTAGATTCATATTCTCCTTGAGGAGAATAGTGGTTGTCATCATTACAATTTTTTCTTGAGTTATTAAATTCTCAATCTTTGTTTCTTCAGACTATTTTTGTAGTCTAATGTTATTAGATTCATTATCTATTTTTTGAACAAGCTGACTATGTTGAGTAGAGACATTATCATTCAAAACATTAATTTCTCTAACAACTTTTCCTTTCTGGTACAATTCAATACTTTTCAACATCTTAGAAACCTGATCAAGACTTTGTTAGATATCTAAGACTTTATTATTTAGGCATTTGGTTGCAAGATTATTCCAATTCAATAGATTTACTTCAGTTGACTGGTCAAGACTTTTATTAGATGATCTAAGATAATACATTTGTGCTCTAAATCTTCCATTAGGTGAATACTGGCTGAAATCGGTAGACTTTGGGAATCTTTTCTCTATGTAAGACTCATCTCCTAAAGGATTCTTCCATACATTACCTTCTTCACTTTATTTTTGATTTTTTCCATATTGACTTTCTTAGCTTTAACAAGAAATTTCTTATTTCTTTCAAATAGTTCTTGGATTGCCAAATCTCTTTTAACCATATGAATGCTAGACTAATTTGGATGACTTATTATCTTTTGACAATCAACACAAAAATAGGAATCTCTTTGGGGATCATGGATTTTCTTAGTATGCAAACAGTGAGGATTGATTATGGCCAAGGAATGTTGTAATTGTATGCTTTGCATATGATCTTTTAGGTCATTTTGGAATCAAATCTAATGATAGATTTATCTGGTAGGTCTTTTATAGATGTAGTAAAAGATAAAGATTTCTTGGGTTTTTGGACAAAGTCTATATCAACTATCCACTTTCTAGGAAGCTTAAGGTTTGACCACGAAATTGATTCAACAGGAATAATTTGACTATTTTCTATAGCTCTGCTCACCACACTTTTGCCTCATGGAGGAGTATGTTTAACATTATGATGAAGAGTATTGGTTAATCTATACATAAACTAGTATTTTATGGCAAGAGGACAAGATCCAAGGATCATGTCGAAACCATGGGTTTGGAGAAAAAGCTTCAGGACTTGATTCAGGTTTTCTTCTTGATGAATAACAATAAGATAGTTTGGATAAATAGTTGTATTTATTAGACCATCATGAAGACTGGTTTAGTCGTTACATTTACAAGATCACTGTTAAAAGCCACAAGCCATAGAGTTTACAATGATGAAGCTTACATAATAAACTAAGGAAATAATAGACGTAGAATTTTTTTTTGATTCATAAGTTCCCACAGAAGGGCAAGTGAAGAGTATACACTTATTCCTGACTCACTAACACAATTATAGACTTAAGACTCTAGAGTCAACTTTAGGCATTCGATGCTTGTAACAAGAAGAACTCCCCATATTATTAATATGAAATGGGAGGATTGAAGGTCGACATAAATATTCTAGATCAATGGATAATAGGAAAGATTCCAAAAGAAAGTGGGTTATGGGCCCACTATGCACTGCCTAACAAGAAAAGATGAAAAGGAATCTATCGACATGGTTAACAGTATACCACATTTTTCAAGTGGTAAGGTCCACTAAACTTAAAGGAGGGATAACATGCCCACATTCATGGCTATGGATAGACCCCATAACTATCATCAATCATCATCATTGAATTCATATTCTCCTTGAGGAGAATAGTGGTTGTCATCATTAGAATCAAAATTAGTGTGGTCCATGTATAGTGCTGAAGGAATCCTTAACATCCATTTACCAAGTGTAGGAGGGAAAATATCTTGATGGCTGATTGTAAACCATTTCCAAAGTGAAGCTAATGGTTGAGCAAGAGCTAAGCCAACATGTAAATTAACATGAAAATTTTTAATAGAGAATAATTCAAATTTGACCCTGAAAGGTATTCTTAATGCAATAAATATATTCCTTACTTGTTCAGGAGGAATATGAATAATAGGATCATTAGAAGATTTCATAGGCATTATATAATCTAAAAATTCAAATAAAAAATCTAGAATTTTAGTTGATGCCCAAAAATTCTCAACAATAGGATTAAAACTAGGCCAAAAAGTAGACTATTGAATAAAAAATTCATAACCATGCCTACAAACAAGATTTTTGAAAGGATTATTGATTCTAGTAATCCTTGGATTATTGGCATCATGGTATAACATAATAGTAGAACACCATTTTTTATCATCGAGATCTTGAAATTGTGTAGTCCATGCCAAATGAGTATTGTTTAGTTTAATAGAGGCTTCATGAGATCTTATAAGAGCATTTATTTCATTTTTCAATTGATTTGTAATAGATGGAGTAGATCTCCATATATTTTGGTGAAACTCTTCTCGTACTTTTATAACTGTCACTACCATGACTGAATTTTCTAAGTTTTTTAAATTGAATTCTCTGGATATGAAATCTGCAAAATAATTCTTTTTCCCTAGAATATGTTCAACTGAGAAATCAAAATCTGATAGAAAAATTTCCCACTTGGTTAACCTACTCACAAATCCTTTCTTTAGATTATCAGTATAATGTAGAATACTCATAAAATTATTGAAATCAGCTCTGACAAGAAATTTCTCTGATCTAACAAAAAACATAAAAGTTTGAATAAATTTAATAACAACAAGGATTTCTTTATGAGTAGAATGATAGTTTTTTTGAGCTTGTTTAAAATTTATAAAAGCAAATCTATAGGGCTTCTCTAAACCATTTGATAATCTTTATTTAAGAATAGCACCCCAAAATAAATTTGAGGCATCTATCTCAATGATTTTCAATCCTTTATCAGGTAAAAAAAGAGGTGGTAAATTTTGATAATTCTATTTTATTCTTTAAAAAACTTTAGTCATCTCATCTGACCATGCCAGAGGATTCTTTGATAATATTTTATTTAGAAGAATTCTATCCTGAGCAATATTATAATAGTATCCAGTTACATAGTTAACACAACCAAGAAATCTCTACAATAATTTTTTATCCTTTAATTTATCAAGAAAATCATTTATATTTTTCAAGACATGTTCTTGAACTATAACTTTCCCTGATTTAATGGTTACCCCTAGAAACTCAATTTCATCTTTAAAAATTGACATTTTTTTCTCAGATATAATCAAACCATTATCATACACAGTTTGATAAAACTTCTCAAGATGATTAAGATGTTGTTTGTGAGATTTTGAAAAATTTAATATATCATCTATGTAGACAATCATAAAATTAGAATAAGCTAAGAATATTTTATTCATCATTTCTTGGAATATACTAGGAGTAGTTTTTAGACCAAAAGGTAGGACATTCCATTCATACTGGCTAAAAGGAGTAACAAATGTATTTTTATACATGTCTTGTTCTACCACTTATATCTGCCAGAATCCTGACTTCAAATCAAATTTACTATACACTTTGATTTTACTTAATCTTTATAAGATTTCATCCTTTGAAGGAATATGATGTTACATAAGAAAAACATATTTATTGAGAGGAACATAATTTATAACCAATCTTTTCTTACCTCTGCCCTACTCTAAACTTTTATTTACATAGAAAGCTTCACATGCCCAAGGGATATTGGAATACCTGATCAGACTCTATTCTTTCAACTAATTTATTTGTTGAAAACATTCTTCCTTGAGTGAAGGATATATTCCAGAATGATGCATCTTGAACTGAGGTTCTATTTCTTTACCATCTTTGTCTTTTACCATTTTCAATTCAATCCTACATTCATGCAATTTCTATTTCTGAATGCTAAAGGATTTTCAGAACAACAATCCTTCTTAAGCTTTTCAATTATAGGATCAATAATAACATGAAAAATATTTACCTTCTATTAGATCCATCTGGTATCCACTAGTTTCTTTTGATTTTCTTTCAATGGAATTCTACACTCATATCTAGATTTCTCATACAAAGAATATTTTTGTGTAAGAATTATCTCATGTGGCTAAATTGTAATAGGATATAAAGTTGCCAAATTATTAGATCCAATCATCATGTCATAAATTAGCATCTCATGTTGGACTACCTTGAAATTTTAAATAGAACCACTAATCACAATAGGTATAACAATAGATAATTCTAAAACCACTATCTTTGTATTGAAGGTTAATCGATAGAAATCAACCTTCCACATATCAGCAGGAATTGAGTGATATCTAGCAAGTAAAATATCAACACCAGTATCAAGTAAGGCATCTAGACTATATGGTTTAAAACCATCCCATTTAATCTAAATTTCACAAACTTGATTATTAGTACTATATACTGATATCTGATGAATATTTGAGTTATTCTGAGAGGTATCCCCCTCTTGAAAATGAGATTCTATCTCATTAGAAACTTGTATAAGATTTTCTTCAAAGAGATGTTCTTGTTCATCAACAAGAGCTTCTTCTTTCAAGAGATCTTGTAATTCATTCTGAGCTTTGGCAAGAAAAAATTGAAGCAGAGATATATGCTTCATTCGTTAGGTAGCTCTATCATAAGTGTTTGGTTGATAAGTAACTTCAGTTTGAGATGTTTTTTGATGCTTGGAATGAAATTATTTTGATAAAATATCCTTTTGTCTTTATTCTTGAGCTAGGTGAAGATAATATTTTTTCTCAGCAACAATAATTTGCTGTCACAAAAAAATTCTTTTAGAAATCATGTAGGCAGGAGTTTTGTCATATCTTTCTTTCAGGAAAGAGATCTGTTGAGATAGACTTAAAGTATTATAAAAAGGGGTAAAAATCATATGAATCTAAAATCTTATTTCAGAATCATAATCAGATGATTCATTTTCTATTTTAGACTCTACTAAATTCATATTTATCTAATTTTCATCACTATCAGATACTTCCCATAAAATGTCTGATTCATATTAAATCTCATCTTCTTTTGATAATAACACATATTCATCTTCATCAATACCATAGTTATTCAAAAAATTAATATTTTTGGACTCCTTTTTAATATTAGGACATTTATTAACATAATGATCTCCTTGATAAATGAAACACTTAATAGGCTTCTTCTGATAACCATGTTTTTTTTTTCTAAATATCCTTCTTGGTCCAAACTTCTTTTTTCTAAACTTATATCTGGACTTTAAAGGTTTATAAGTAAATTATTTTTTAGGAGAACATTTACAATAATGAGATTTCTTCTTCTTCTTCTTCTTCTTCTTCTTCTTATATTATTTATATTTATGGATATCAATACAACCAAAATTATCATCTAGAGAATTGCAAAACTTTGCACCTATCTGTTTATGAAACTTGATAGTTTCCTTTTGTGCCTTTCTTTCTACACATAATTTTTCATTAACTACCTTAATGTTCTAATTTATTCTTCTAAAGGACATCATTGGAAGACTATCACCCATTGTAGCTTTGTACTTGGTAGAAAAATACTTTGAAAATGACTCTATATATCTAATCTTATAAGTAGGATTATGATTTCTCTAGAATTATAAAATAGAATTTCCATGTAACACATATATTCATCAAGCATAGTATTATCACATAACTGGGATTTAAGAAACTTAGCTTTGTTTGCTTCCTTTTCATTGTCAATTATTCCTACACATTTTGAGAGTAGAGCATTGCAAAGTGCTGAGATTGGTTCAGGATGAGCATAAATGCAGTCATGAAATTGTTGACCACTAACATCCCACCATTCCTTAATATTTCTTATAAATCTATTTGCAATCTACTGGCTGACATTGAAGGGATGTTTTTTAAGACATAGATCTGAACATTGGCCCAAGATAGCATAACATGAATCATTTCCTTCATTTTTTATGGTGGCTCACAATTGAATTTCCAGAAGAAAGGTTGAATATTTAAAGTTCTTATTTGAGAGTCTAATGGAGGTCTAGAAGATTTTCCAATTTTAAAATAACTTTCTTTTTCTATAGCCTCTATCTTGGCCATACCTACTTGGAAAATATTATCAATAGATTTTTATGTATCAAGTAGACTCTTAGACTTAGATTTTGCAAATGATTCTCTTTGTAAATTTACTACATTTTACTACGAATGAATATTCTAACTATAATCAGTGTCTTCAGGAACAAGTACTTCTGATTGTGGCCTAGAAGGTTGGCCTTTCTCTTTTGTAGAATTTAAGATTTTAGGAATAGTAGATATACTAGAAATTTGATTAATTATTTTTATAGTTATGCTATTAGATAATGAGGATAGCTACTTAATTTCCTAGTATGCTTCTTGTTTTGTTTCAAGAGAAACCATACTAGAATGAAGTTGTTCTTGGTTCTGACTGACAATTTTTTCTTCAATTATTAAATTCTCAATCTTTGTTTTTGTAGACTATTTTTGTATTCTAATGCTATTAGAATCACTGTCTATTTTCTGAACAAGTTGACTATGTTGAGTAGAGATATTATTAATTGCTCTAGCAAGTTCTCCTTTCTAGTACAACTCAATACTTTTCAACATTTTAGAAACCTGATCAAGACTCTATTGGATATCTGAGACTTTATTATTTAGGAATTTAGTTGCAAGATTATTCTAATTCAATATCTTTACTTTATTAGACTAGTCAATACTTTTATCAGATGATCTAAGATAATACATTTGTGCTCTAAATCTTCCATCAGGTGAATACTAACTGAAATCAGTAGACTTTGTGAAACCTTTCTCTATGTAAGACTCATCTCCCAAATGAGTCTTCCATACATGACCTTCTTCACTTTCTTTTTTATTCTTTTCCTCATAAGTTCCTTCCATATTGACTTTTTTAGCTTTAGCAAGCAATTTATTATTTCTTTCAAATAGTTCTTCGATGGCCAAATCTCTTTTAACCATATGAATGCTAGACTAATTTGGATGACTTATGATATTTTGACAGTCAACACAGAAATATGAATCTATTTGGGGATCATGGATTTTCTTAGTATGCAAACCCAAATGAAAAGGAATGGATTATCTTATATGTGTAAATATTATATCACTATATTCCTTTTGAGATTGAATATAAAAGTGTTAACACACACACACACACACACACAGATATATATATATATATATATATATATATATATATATATATATATATATATATATATATATATATATAACACTTAGTTAACACTCATTAGTTAACACATATATATAAATAAATAAATTATAAGTGTTAACACACACACACATATATAAAAGTGTTAACTAAGTGTTATATATATATGTATATATATATATATATATATAAAAGTTAACACTTACAAATTATATATTTATATATAATCTTTAAGTGTGATATATGTGTGTATATATATACATATATATAACACTTACTTAACAATTATGTGTGTGTGTGTGTGTGTGTGTGTGTGTGTGTGTGTGTGTGTGTGTGTGTGTGTGTGTGTGTGTGTGTGTGTGTGTGTGTAAACTTATATATAAACCTATGCACATAGATATAATCTGTAAGTTTTATATATATGTGTGTGTATAAGTTAACACTTACAAATTATATATATATATATATATATATATATATATATATATATATATATATATATATATATATATATATATAAAATTTTAAGTGTTAAAATACACACACACACACACACCTATGCATATAGTTTATAAGTGTTAATATATATATATATATATATATATATATATATATATATATATATATATATTATGCCACTTAGAAATCAATGGCTAAGGGTTTTAATTGTATATAATATAAGTGGACATACTTGATATACATGTTTATGCAGATAATTTGGGTTGTATGTAGATGTTTATTTATAAGTGAATAGATTTGTTCATATGCAAATTGAGATTTATATATTTAATTTATAATTTATTTTTATATTATAAATTATGAGGAAATTGATTAATAGTTAATTATAATAATAAATGTTGTATTTATTGTTGTTGATTTGCTCAGGATTTATTGATAAATTTTTGAATTGTATTATTTTATTTATAATACTTGTAAGCATGGATGTTTGCAAATAATTGATAAATTCTTAAATATTATGATGATTATTAAAAAATAATTATATATGAAATATTGCCTTATTAGAATATGGACTTAGAGTTGTATTGAAACCTAAGAAATATTTAGGTGATAATCAATTGTTATTATTTAACATGATATTATTTCAAGTATTTATTGTATTTAATTACTTTGGTATTAAATACTAATTTGTATGAGAAATCCATGGAATCATTGTATATTAATTATTTCGTAAATGTGATATTAATGACACTAATGATTAATATCATCAGAAGGACTTCATACATATTTTAGAGTCATTAATACTTAGATTAAATGAAATCATATTGTGTGTGGGATTATGATTGATTTAATGGATCATTAAATTATATGAAAACTTTGGATAAAGTAATGTTTATAGTTAGATGTTATCATTTTACCTGGTTGAATATATGTATGTATGCAAGATGTTATTTTAGAACAAAATTATTTATGATATGTTGCATGCAATTAAAATCTTATAACACATGTTCTAGTTAACTTCTCAATACCTGTACCATTAACATATGCTCATCCATGAAGGGAGGGCCATTCCTTAGTGGGGCACTGTATGGGGGATATATGGTCCATAGTTGGTGTGGAAAAATACTTTGATGATGCTCTCCTTTTCTAACAATCAACTGATAGAGACTTTTACTCATGATTTTAGTTTATATACATATAACAAGTTTATGGATACTCGTTAGTTATGTGGAATGTTATATTTCTTTATATTACTTTGATGTAGAAACATTGTATTATTATATTTGATAAACAATAGATTAGCTATTATTATTATATAATATGATGGTATTTTTATGTATCAAATTTTCACCCCAAAGGAGGTCTACTCTAACCTCCTTTAATTTGATGTAACATGGAAACATTTCTCAAGTTGTGGGTTACCTATGGGAGAGATGAGTCTCTAGATTGAAGGGATAGCTCCCTTACACCATAAATACAACTAACCAATAGTCTACTTGATTTGAAATAAAAGGGAATAAAAAATAACCTAATATAGGTGTGCACCAAGTTTAACTCCATAGGAATACCATGAAATTTCACTATGAAAGGTGATTCACAAATTTGATCTCAACAACCAAGGTTTCTCTAACATAAGTATTTAAATATGGAGATAAGATGTAATGCCTTTGTCAAGGTGGATGAAGAAGAGGTATGATTATATAAACTATTAATCTTCCTTATAATTATACAAGAACAACTAACTACACTTTATGTGACCTGTTAGAGGGCATACTACTTGTACAAAACATGAAAGAGTAAGATGAACACAAGGAGAAATGACTATCATTGGCCATTTAACTATGAACTACTTCACACACTTAGAAAATAAGTTGAGAAATCAAAACCATATTTAAATATTTTATTCAAAGGAAAAATTAATACTCAAATTTTCAGATCTTCTCCATATCAGATGTGGATCCTTTATAAAGCCAAAAGTGGTTGCTTATATAGAGAATTATGAAGAGAGAGAGAGAGAGAGGGGTGTAGTAGGAGGGGATTCAAAAGTGTATTAATGAGTTAAAAAATGAAATTATTTATATAAATGTATTAAATAGACTTAAAAATCCATGTTTCTCACTCCTAAAGATGATCCAACCCTCCAAGTTTCATAGGAGTTAAAACTTGGCTTGACACCTTGACTAGCTTCTTAAAAAATGCCCTTGTTTGCATAAGAGTGAAAAATGGAATTATAAATCATAAATTATCCATGAATTTAATTATAAAAAATAATTATAAGTCTATAATGCCTTAATAAACTTCTTTGATTTGACATTCCATCATTCTTATGCATAGGTGTCTTGAAACTCCTCATTTCCCATGCCTAGTTTGGTCTAAGTGACCCAAAACTTAAGTTCATATTATTAAAGTCACTCTATCTCCATTTATGGATTTAAAATATATTATTAGACCTAAAATAATCTATTTTGGTTCCTAAAACAACTCACAAGACTCCATTTTTCTCCTCAAGCTCTCATTAGGCCTATTTTCCTTGTAGCCCTAAAACCTATAAACCTATTTGTGTAGGAGAATGTATAGAGGGTAATAATAAAATGAAGGAATATTATAGGATATATTATATACTTAAAAATTCTTGTCAAATTTCATGTTTAGATTCTCAGTGGAAGTCCATTTTTTTTTCCTTTTCTCTCTCTTCAATTAGACCTTAATTAGGCCTCCTTGCCTAGAACCCTATTTTTATACTCTAGACCTCTCCCACAAGTGTGAAATAAATAAAAATCATTTGATTCAATTTATATAGTATATCACCATACTCCATGTCAATTTTTAGTCCCTAATACCTTATGGAAGTTTGAGAACCATGAAATCTTGCCACCTAGTCTCATTTTAAGCCTATTTGAGACTAGCTTAGAAAACAATCTTTGTTTGACCACTTCCATAATCTATTTTCCATATTTTTATACTTTAATAGGTGTAAATAATAAAAAATGACCATCTAAAATGGTTTTTAAGTTTATTTTTTCTCAAAACCCTTGCAAAACATGTAAAATAGGGCATTTATATATATATATATATATATATATATATATATATATATATATATATATATAATTACAAGTATGGAAAAAGTAAATGTGGATTACTCAAAAAATAAGAGGTTTAAAAATAAAAATAACTCATTAAATGTGTTTTATAGGTCTATTTGTCTTGAATGGTCACTATCAAGATTTTAGGAGGGTTTTAAGCATGTTTCATTCTTAAGGATTGTTCATAAAGAACATATATTATTTATCTCTCCTAATGCCATAATATAATTTTTAGGGGAACCATACATCACATCCAAACACCAATGGGTCTCATGAAAATCCTCATGAAATTTTTGAGTATGAGAAGGTACTCCTTAGGTTGCAAACAAGCCATTTGAGAGGGATTTGGGCTCTTAGTATTTATTCATGCAAGTTAGAGATTTAATCCAATAACTGATGCCTATATAATGGATTGTAGAGACCTTGATACGTCCTTAGAAAACCTATTGTATCCATACATTTGGTTCATGATCTTACCAAGTAGGAGAAGACTATTTTTATAATGTAAGTTTATATGAGGGGAGTTTGAAGAAGGTTTTAAGAGGTCAAACTAACCTTTCTTGATCTCTATTCATGGATGATCTTGAAGGGTCTACACTATCATATATATCTTATCAACACATTCCAAACCTTCATAACCCTCTCACCAACCTTCCTCTCTCATTATTGGACTTAGGTCTACCTATATGTGAGAATTAGGCTCATTATGCTTGAACAAGACTCATCAACATTCTATCTTCTATCATTGGGTTTGAGGGTTTTATGAAGATCACATTATCATCATGAAATATCTTTAAGAGGCATACCTTACCTATTTTAATTTTTTTTTTAAGGCGAACAACATCCTTCATTGGCCAAGGCAATTAGGCCTATATACATAATGATTGTGTAGGTAGGACTTAGGTTTTTATTGTGACCATTTACTCTAGTCATTAGGTTTGAGCATTTTATGAAATATTAATTACACTATGGACCATTCCCAAATATTATTCATCCCTTTAAACTTCTCATAGGACTTTCCCTAATCAAATTAATAAAAACCCCTCATGAATAGTAGGTAGACCTGTAGTTTGATATTTGACTATGTATAGAGACTTTGAGACTTTGTTTGACCAACCTTATTTTAATTTCATCATATTCCCTTATGTTATCAAATAAATCTATGATTTTTTTTTCAACCTAGGATAGGTTTCAATGTTTTGATATGCATTTTATTTCCTGATTCTATCTTGGAACCAACCTGCCCTAACTTGTAACCTATAGGTGACCTTTAGAATGATTTTGAATGCATTATTTGTTTAATTTTTCACCTTCTTTCTAATAACCCTATTAGTGAATATATATATATATATATATATATATATATAAATATAAATATATATATATATATATATATATATTTTGACAATTTAAATTATGATCAGATCTCTTTTCATACACCTTTCCCCCTTCCTCGAGCTTAAGACCAAATGTTTCATTAGCAACCTATAGGTGCCAGTGGGTTGTTTGAGCATTAGGATTAAAACTTAAACCTCTTACTTGTCATGGTGCATTGAGAATAAAAATCCATGGATTTGATTCACCATCCAATAGAGTTAATAGGCTTGTTGTGACACTTTCAAAACATATTTGCCTTCCCCATTCTATACATAGTCTTGTAAGAAACTTAGTCTCATGATCATCTCTTGGTTTGAAAGTGAACTAGTTACTCTTTAATAGTTTGTCCTATCTTCATCTACATTGAAGTTAGGTTTCATGATTTCAATTTACTTTTGTTGATCTAATTATTGATGTTGGTCCAAAGCGAGGACCTACATGCTTAGGGCATGCAGGTCTCTATCTACTTTTTTAGGGTTACAAAAATCCACTTCTTGAGTTATTAAACCTTTCAACATTTTGACACTGTCAACTATATCACATTTCCTTGTCCTTATTTTAATGGATTACAAAGCCCATGACCAAGAATTTCATCACCTTCAACATACCTAACTAGTATACACATACTATATATAGTTTACCAATATATAGGGTACATGTGTTGAGAATTAGAGCATCTAGTCAATTTATATCATTTGGTGATGGGAGTGGGGTAGTCAAGGACACATGAATGTATGAGGATATGTATTATGTCTCTTCATATCTCTGATCATATTTAACTTGAAACTTGAGATCCAAAAATGGTCATTGATAGGTCTGCAAACCTATGAGTGACCATATCACCTTATTTGAGGGTATAGACTTGGAATTATTTTCAATATTTTGGAATTATAACCTTATAAATGGCCATTAATATGTGATATCACCAGCTTCTCATTACCATTTGAGCCAAGATAAACCTCAATGTTGAAGGAAACTATTCATGCATAGTGTCATGTTTTCATAAGTGAAAAACTTGGTAAATCTTGAAGAGGAAGAGACTATTTTTAGAAAATAAATTATGAAAAATATAAGAGTAATGGATTATCCATGAGTAGTTAAGTATGGGAAACATATGAAAGTGACCAACATCTTAGGCAACCAAAACTTGCAGTAAGAGTGACTAAAACACCTTGTACATCAAGACACTTTTTTCCAAGTGAAGACACTTCATGGAGATTAATTAGCTGATTAAACCACCATGTAAAGGATATCCTTGACCTATAAAAACATCCATAAAAACCATTCTTCTCCATCAAATTCTAAAGTGGAGAAACAAATGCAAGAATAGACCCTGTTTGGATGGATAAGTCATAGTGACTTGTTGTCACTCTTAGTGATTGTTCATAAATAAGGGACCATTAACATGAAAAATAATGCCATTAATTTCAATATTACTAAGACCCATAATAATGGCCAAAGTTTTATATCCTAATTCTCTCTCCTGACCATATCATTCACTTCAAATTTGCCTTTTGAAGCTTATGAAGGCAGTGATGGATGAGGGAGAATGCTTGAAGCAACTCTTTGACCTAAAACTTGGTACAAAGTTTTAAAATGATCTATATAAATCCAAGGGACTTAAAATAATTTCCAACTAAAATATGATCTTACAAGGTCGTACAAGTGCCCAAAAGTGCTTTTAAAGTATCATTTTACCTAGTTTAGGCATTAGACTATAGATATTGTCAGTCTCTAACTATACATAACATTATTTGACTCTTTTATAACATTATGTACATTAAGAGTCTTCTTAAAACATTTGGATTTGAATATGGTATATGCAACTCCTCCAAATAGGCCAAAAGGTGGCCAAATTATCATTTTAGCACAATAGAACATAATAAAAGCTTAATGCATAATATTATGATCTCAATAACACCTAAATAACCTTTTATAATAAATTTAAAATAAACCAAACCTTTGGCCATGTTTGAAAACATCAAGACCTTATAATTGACCCCTAAGACTAGATAAGTATACATAAGACTAGAACTTGCACAAGGCTAGAGAAGGAAAAATATGACCTAATGAAACTCTTTAGGACCATTTAAGACCATGAAAAGACCATATACAAGTTTTTGACAAACCTATAAAGTTTCAATCTAGAGGGGGTGAATAATTTTGTCTTAAGGTCAAAATTTAGTCAATAATTTGGTGATTCATAGGGGTAACATGTTTTCAATGCTAATGTATTATGGGCCTTATCCTCTCATTAGGCAAAGGAGTCAATCTTATGCTATAATCTAAAACTGATATGCCTTCTTAAGACTTTAAAATCACATCAAACCACATAAAAATAATCAAACACACTATGTTCAAAGGAATTTATGGAAACCCAACATAAAAGACTCAAAACAACACACCTAACTTACTATGTACAAACATCAAAACATGTTTGAGGTGATGAAAAAATGCCTCTTGCTTCAACTAGAATTAAAAATAATATTCCTTGAGTCACAACTACTCCATGAGAATAAGTAACCATATGATGGATGTTTGTCAAATAAAATTTTCTTGTGAAGGTGATAAAAGGACTTACCACTTATGGGACCTTTGTTAACTATAAGTGAATCACTTGAAACTCTTTTGAATGGTCCTTCTTGCTCTCCTTGAGGTCTGCTTGGTAGTGCAACTTCCCTAATCTCTTTCATGCTCATTTAATGCTTGTTAACTTGATTCTTGGGAGTCTTAAAACCTTTTCAAACTTCACCTTCATCTAGACCATGATGTTCTTGATGTCTAAATCCCTCAAACTTGTATTTTTGTTGGTAAAACATGTTTGCAAGTGTATTAGGATTAGATTGAGGTCTATGCTACTCCTCAATCACAAAAACTTCTACCTTTATCTATTGCATTCCTCCAAGACTAAAATATGATTGAAAATGATTTGACACTCCTCTTCATGCTCATTAGGTCCAATAATTACCTTAATAGCAAGCTCATGTTCCATTTTAAGTAGAGTTGGGCCACTTATTCAAACTCTTGAAATATGACATGGAACTACCACCATCGATCACCACACTCTTCTTGACTATGACACTCATGGAATTATTCATCTTGGGTAGGTAGAATTGCATCATCTTCTTCATTATTAAGTTATATCAGACTTGGAAACTCATCATCATCATTTATATGAAGAAAGTAGTTACCCCATGCAACTTGTTAAATGGGATCATCAAGACTTACCTCAAGATACTCATCATCCTATTCATGAATGATATATGTTATAAGACCTATCTCCTCAATATTCATATATGGATCAAAATCCATGTTGATTATCTCCCCACTCATCAAGGTATAGGTCAGCTATGCCATCAATGGGTGTTAGTGGTTCTTGATCACTAGGATAGTCTCTTTTATCATTGATGTTAAAGTTCATGTTTGAAGTTTTAGGCATATATGGATCCAAATGAATATTATATAAGGTTTCAACCTTAATATATACTTTATCACCATACCTGGTTCTAAATGTCATGTAGGACCAATCTGAAGTCAAATATCCTCCAATATTGGTAGTGAAGTCCCTTGATAAGCAAAGGGAAAAGTGAGGTGGCACATGTACAAATAATACATCTTGGGAGATGGATAATGTGGGAAAAACATGGAGAGTGAGCTAAAAAAATTTGATACTACCATTAATTTTGGTAGATGATCCATCTAATTGTAACACCCCCTTGGAGTGTAGTTCATACTTCAACTTTAACTTGTTTGTTACTTATTTTGGCATGACTAATGTACTTATTCCACTATAAATTAAGTAATTATGTACCAATGAGTCTCCAATTATGATAAAGAGGTAGAGTGGAGGAGTTTCATCTTTCCTTTTAGATCTAATTGTCTATCCATCCTTGGTCTTCACTTCATTTGTCAAAACTACCCCACTTTCACTAGGCTGCTTAGGTGATGCATTGAGCTTGGAGAGATCATTTTGGAGTAGGTTTATTTGAATAGATATGGGTAGTGTTTCCAACATTGGGATGCTTACAATAAATTTTTTCATCTTATCCAAAATATTCATTAGATAACTTCCAATTTTATCATGCACTTTAGAAACAAAACACTACCACTATTTTGTGAAACTTGATGTGTAGGAGAAGGCATAGAAGGAGCTCTAAAATTATGAATTTTCTAATTTACCTAAGCCATAAGAGATAAATTTGACATACCTAATCCTTGAGGTAGTTGATAATTCTCATTTGGACCACTAATTTCTCCTTAAACTTCTTTAACCACTCTCTTCTTTGACCTTATGTTTATAGGTATGGAGCTTGAACTAGTGTTGAGATTGCCTTGGTAATTGACTGCACATGAGTCTCCTTGAAGTTAATTCATCAAAATAAAATTTTATTGAACATATAATATAATTTTATCTCCTCCACTAGGCATATCTTTTTGATTCATAAAATGAATTGTTCCCCATTGAACTATATAGGCTTGATTGAATAAATCATTGTGTAAGTGGAAGAGTTATGAGGTTGATCCCATAAAATCTACCCTCCATTATCTTATAAAAAGTTGTTTTGTATGAGCACAAGTGATCTAGAAGTAGAAGGAACATTCTAATTTTTCCCATTGTATTACCTCACTTGTGTTATCTACCCTTATTCTTGATATTGACCTTGAAAAGGTTGTCTAGGAACTTGGTAAGAATGGTAGGAATGGAAAGGGCCTTGAAGAGACATGAATTATCATTTTTGTTGTAAATTATTTAGATATTGGACCTCTTATCTAAGATCCTTAATCATATCTCCATACTTTTGCTTTCTTGGTTGATTAGGGGCAACATGCTTGTGCTTGGGTGTGGGGATATGAGTAATAGTAGGCATAGGAGCTTTCACATCAGGAAACAAAGGCATGGGAGGTATAGGGGCTATCTTTTCATCTTGATAAGGTACTTTTAAGCCCTTATTAAATTATAATAAACATTAAGAAAAGTATCCCCTTCTATGGATTGAATTATCATAGAGATATTATATTTGAAAGCCTTGAGATAGTAAAGGAAAGCATGATGGGAATTAGGCCTTACCAAGAGTGAGATCCTATGAGGTGATATTTGTATTGTGGTCATCTACTCAGTTAAATAAAAGTGGTCAGATTTATCTTAAAACCTCCTTCTCAAAGCATCACCCAACTCATCCCATGTAATGATAGAATTAGGAGCCAAAGTGCCATACCAATCAAGTGACTTTCCCTTGAAAGAGAACCAAAAACTTGATGGAAACATCCTCTTCAATGATGTTATGAATATAATTTTTTTTGGTAATGTTTCTTATTTTCTCAATAGGATTAGTGGCATATTTTCCCATGTATGAAGGCATACTTTTAAGGGATGACATAGGGATGTCATTGTAGTGAGTAAGGGATAAAGGACTATGGCCATTGAAGGCAACAAAAGGCAGATTTCTAGCCATGTTATCAGTCGTAGGAGAACTTGGATAATCTGGAATAAAAAGCTTCCTAATGGGTAAGTGAGCGACCAAAGTCTTTTTGGACTATGGATGGGTATTAACAAACCTCTTTGCTCTAAGAGAATAGTAAGGTAGCTCTAAAAATCAAATGGAATGCCTTTAGTAGATGATATTGTATTTAACTTAGGCATGAAAATGAGGCACTAGTCTGCAACCAGGAGCCAATGAGTGTTGGAGCTATTAAATGCTACATGAAGGAAGCCTTACAACTTCAAATTTGACAAGGTTAACATCTACTTTTGATAAATTCTTGGACTATGAGTCCCACCAGGCATGCTAAAACTATTATGCATCAAATTTTCACCCTTTGCAAAGTAGTTCAAGCCTTCCAAACTCAATGTAATATGGAAACACCTCAAGGTTGTGGGTACCCTATTATAGAGGTGAATATCTAGGTTAAAGGGCTAGCTCTCCTTGATAAATCACTTAAGCTTAAACACTACTCTAACACTTGCTAAGAAAAGGAGAAGAGCCTAATATAGTGGAGGTGATGCACCAAATATGAAATAATCACTACCAAACAATTTTAATTGTTCTTCAAATAAGAGACTAACTTACACATGACAGTAATCCAAATCTACCTCTCTACATTAGTATTTCTCATGAAGGTTTATGAAGAAAGCTTGAGCTAAGAGGACTAGTCAAGATGTCATGACATGAAATTAATGAAATAAAACTCACTAAACCCATACACACTCCATTTGAACACTTCAAGAGACATAAAAAAATATTTTTAAATTGAATATGAATGCTAAATAAAGACAACATGCCAAGGAAGTAAATATATCACTCAATAAGATCAACTAGTCAAATATGCAAATTGAAATAGTCCATGGAGAATGTAAAATTAAGTTTTGATTCATTTATAAAAGCATGAAAATGGTTAAGGCTTCTCCATACCCAAGTGGAGGATACAAACTTAGCTAATCAAGGTTTAATATATAGCATATGTGAGAGAGAAGAAGAGAAGGGCATATGAGAGAGAGAGAGATGAAAAGTGTCTCATGAGTTAAAAACAAGAGAGAAGTTATGAAATTATCTCAATAGGTCTTAAATTCCATGTATAATTCCTCTAAAGATCCTTGACTACTCCAAGTGGTGTAGAAGTTAGAATGTTTATTTGACAACTTGACTAGTTCTCCAAAACTGCCCTTTGCTTTGGATTTTTGAATGATAAGTGGCCTTATTGATGGTCATATCATGTTGAGTTAAATATTTTATCTGATATTCACACCTCTCAACTAATCTCTTTAGTTTCTCTTTGACACATCACTTCATTCTCTTGCTAGGTGTCTAGAAGACTCTTCATCTCCTTAGGCCAATCTTGCATACAAGTGTCAAAACTTGAATTAATCTTCTTCAAATAATAATATATTCATGGATGGACTATTAAAATCATATCATGCCTACATTATTCCATTTAGAAATCTCAAATCATCCCTAAGGACTCATTTTACACTAAAATCTCCAAATTAGCTTCATTCCATATAGCCCTAAAATCATGAAAACCTCCTTGTGTATAAATTTGTGTGGATATTAATGAGAAATTTAAGGAAAATTATAGGACCCAATATGTCCTTAAAACTTCATGCCAAATTTTAGGTCCTAAGAGTGAGTGGAAGTATAATTTTCTATTACTTTTCTCTCCTAACTAGGTGTCGATTAGGCCTCCTTACCTAGAGACTAAAACTTGTCTCCACAGGCTCCCCACACGTGTAAAAACTCAAAAAAATGTTTGATTAAATTATATTACCTCTTTAGGGTCATTCATGTCAATTTTTATGTTTTAACACCTTGTACAGATCTCCCAAGTAGTTTAAAGTAGTCATTTTTGGCATATTCTATATAATTTCATACCTATAAGTATAAATTAGAAGCACGTAGACATGATCAAGGGAGTATTTTATACATTATTCAGGTCATTTAATAGGTCCCTCAACTCATTTTGAGTCATATAAATTAATTTCTCTCTCATTAGGTCATATTTGGTTTTCTAGGCAGCCTAAAAGTACCTTACAGTCTTAAGGATTTTTCATAAATCTTGGGGAATAAATAAACCAAAAAATTACAAAAAATTCAATGAAATTATGATATTTAACTATAATTATGAGACCAAGGTACATGCAACATATTCATACTATATTGAGCAAAAGAAGATAACTTTTCAAGCTGTTAGTAGGCATTTTGTGAGGTCTAAGAAGGACTGAGGCTTGTAAGTGCATATTCTAAGTTTGAATTTGAGTTTTTAATGACCTAAATAATTATGTGACATCCATATTTAATCTATCCAATTATTATCTTGTTACATACCTTCTTTAAAGTCTCTGCACACACCACTAGTTGATACCTAGGGTTCTTAAGCCATATTACACAAAATACCCTAGCTAACTGTATTTACCTCTTTTATTCATTATTGGAGGTTTCAAGGTTTCATATATTGTTTTTTTAGATTCCCTATCACTTCCTTATAGTCCTTAAACTTCTCCATTCAAATCCAACTTACCACCTCTTTATGAATACCCTTGTAGGTCTATGTATCTAATTGGGCCTGTTTGGCCTATAATGGAGTTTGTCATCATTGGGTTCACTTGTTGCTTGAGTATAAAGGATAATGGAATTATACATCACCATGAAACCATACTTAAAATACATTCCATACAAAACATCATATTCCATACAGACTTATGTGTATGGTTTTGAATTGTGTATATAGGGTTAAGACTCTGCTTTGACATCCATTTTAAATCCCTTTAATATAATGACTTTAGTTAGTCTCATTTACCTAAAAATCACTTCTATTTCATGTTATCACTTTAGACTGCACCTTATTTAAAGATGTGCAAATCACACCTTCTCTCCAGTTGATATAATTGGATCATCTCAGAGTGTGGGTGACTCTCAAGTGAGAATAACCTTCAGAGATGGATGGTTCCCTTAAGATATAATACTAAAACTAATATAATTTTGATTTTTTGGGATGAAAAGGGAGAAGAAAACTAAAATGGGAAATCCTATCCAGTGGGGTGATGCACCTAAATGATTGGTGTTCTCTAAAATATTTTTGAAACTAAATAAGACACACATATGAATTTGAAAGAAAAATTTGCATTCAAACTTGAATATCAGTGTTTCAAAACAAGGCTTGAAAGAAGTTTGTAAAGCAAATTCAAATCCTAACTCTTTTAATGACCTATAGAGGATGAGAATTTCATAGTAGGTGTGGAAAGGATGTGAAAAAATGGAAAGTATATGCACTTGTATGCTGGTACATATTCAAATTACACTCTATTCTAATCCAAAACCATATGCAAAAAAACCTTCTTTATTTGATAAAAAATGGTGTCAATTACAATTTCTTCTCTGCCTTTAGGAATTTTGAAAAATGGCTTCCAAAAGCCAATATATATGTCAAAAACAAATTCAAAAGCCAATGTGACATTTAAAGGAGGTAAGTATTAGTCTTGGTTAGTTAACTCAAGACCTAATCCATTTACAATATTTAAACAACACTTTAAATAACTTCAAACTCCCCAAAAATATGCATGGTCTTCAATATTAGCATAGAAAGGAGGTGGTGGGCCCAAGTTGACAAGTCAATATCCCTTGAATGAAATGATATTCTAGCCTTAGATGTCTCAACTCAAGCTTTAACTAATTTTGAAGCTAAGTTGGAACATGAAAATGTCCCACTTTGAATGGAAATCAAGAAAGATGCATGATAAGCTTTGACTATTCAACTCCAACTAAGTTTTTCTTTGCATGAAAAGGGAATTTGAAGGATAAAGATGCACATGAAACTCAATATGAATAATAGAAAAGTGGTGTGGAAACTCAAATCAAAACCCTTGAATAGTCATCCAACCCCAAACTTCAACTTGACTATTTGACCAATTAGGCCTATTAGATTAAATAGGTCTAAAAGCCAATCTGTACATTTGAACTCCATTAAACCTAAAAAAAGAAGCCATAAAACCTTAAAAAAACAATTAATTTGACCTAGAACAAAATTACTCATCACCAGATATGTGATTTTGATGAGAAAACACTTGTCATTCAGTCAATAGGGTTGGCTAATCCTATTTTACTCCATTTTCTTGCAGACTAGCTATTTTGATTGAGATGGTAAGATAATTTCCAAGATTTTTTTTGATAAAATTAATATTTTAGGATGAATAACAAGTATTAGGCTTTGAGGCCCATTGATTATATTCCATTGAACTACTCTATAATTCATTTTACATGATTTTTTACACAAAAAACATGATTTATTACCTTATCCATATAGATCCATACATAAAATTTACATTTATGGAATCCTCTTTGAGTTTAATTTATGTTTTAAAACATTTTAGGTTGATCCATGGTGATTTGATGGCAATAAAATCAACTTTTTGTAAAACTATTTTTTTGAGGGTTTAGGAGGGTTTTAAAGCTAAATCTTCAAAATGATGATTCATGAAGTAAAAAACTCAAAATACCTAAACATTTGAATTTATACATATCAACCGAACCTCCATAACATCCCTAAAAATATTGGGTTCCAATGCAAAATATATGAAAAGTTACCACGTGGTGAAAAATTGACTATAGGGTTTTGATTACATTCTGGGCTGCCTACGCTCTTAATGATTATTCATAAAAGAAAACCCCTCAAATTATCTCAAATATTTATTAATTATAATTAAATATGGGTAATCAAAACATACTAATATTTCTCTACCAAACTCCACATGTGGTAAAAGATATGAACATCTGAACAAGAGGCTAAAAAGGGTGCCTAAAACTGCACAAGGTGAAAAACTTCACCAAGATGAAAATTACTCTTCACATACTTATTAAATCCTTAAAAAATCATCATTTGACCTGTATCATTCTATAAAAACACTTTTAAAGCCATTTTTTCTTGAAAATTCAAAAAATCTCTTTTTGGCCTATATCCTTATTTACTTGCAAAAGCCTATATGAGCATGGTTTGCATAAAATTTGGAGTTTTGAAACTATTTAAAGGTATAATTATGATGTAAAAAAATCATCCCATTATTTTAAAACTTTCACCTTTGCTTAAAAACTTATATGGCACTCCATAACACTACTTTCTCTAATGGTGATCTCTAAAAGATATGCTGATGATTGTTACAAAATAACAAGTATCTCCACTCATCCAATGGCCATGAAACTTGTATATATGGTTATATAACTCATTATGATCCTATGTACCAGATTTCAAGTCAAAATCCCACATGTAACACCCATAATCTTTAAAAATCCTTCAAATTTTCTCCTTGCATATGGACTGTCTGCATATTTGACCGAGTTTTCATGTGTTTGAAGGTGATTTCATGTTGTTTGGAGGTCAATTAGCTCAACATTATCCTCAATAACTTGGAAAACTCCTCTACCCCTCTTTTCAAGCATATTTTGACCTTTAAACAAGGTAATTAGGCTTCTCAAATGATAGTGTTTTGATATTATAGGTGGATGTTGATGTAGTTTGAGCATATTTAGTGGCCATTTAATCTTCTATAGGTGATTTAAGACTATTTATACCAGTTGAAGATCTCAATTCATCTCCTTGTAGCCATTTTATCTCTTTATGTAAGGTTTTAGGCCTCCCACATTCATATTCCATAAATGTCTGATGTACCTAACTATAGGTGGACCTTTTAAAGTTCCTTCCTAACCCATTGATGATATTGCCATCATTGTCTTTCTCAAACTCTTTATTCACTGGTTATGCAACAACCTTATATGCCATTTTTCACCTTTTGCTTGCTAGTCTGAAGGAAGGCTTTACCCTTATGATGGTTGTAGGTTTTATTGAGAGGGTTATAGGTGAGTATTTTGTACCTCTAAACCACATATACCTTGTTTCTTAGCCTTCCTTTGAGGTTAACATTTTCTATGTGATCTAAGCAAACTAGTAGGCTTAGCAGTCTACTTCCATCCTCACACGTACTGAATAGGCTTACTTAAGATATACCAAGCTTGTAAGTGGTAAAAAAGAAACATTTGTATAGTTTTTCATGTATTAAGATATAAAGAACCTAAAAAAACCCCTTAAATATTACCAATGTAGCCATTCTCTTGATTGGAAAATATAAACCTCCACTCTCCTTTCGAGTACCTTTTTTGAATTAGGCCTAATCTTGAATTCATCTACAACTATCATGGTTGTAGGTCATGATTTTTGACCAAATTTGGCTCTTGACTATTTCACACCTAGCCTTCATCTTCAATGATTATGACCATCTCCTTGAGCTTGACATCTTCATACTTTTAAGGAGGTTTCCCTTGCTAACCTTGTATCCTCTAACTGTAAGTGAAAACAAGGTAATGTAAGGCACTACATGTTACTTGATCCTGACTATAAGTGCCTCTTTTTATTATTCTAAAACCTCTTTGAAACCTAGTATGCCTTTCCCTTTAGACTATCTTCATGAAATGATAATCTTAATGCCATTAGTGCCTTGATATTAGATAAAACTTCCTTTGGAAAAAACCTCATTACTATCAAATAGGTCCTCACACAACCACACACAAGCCTGTAGGGTTCTTAGGGCTGTAAGTACAAATTTAGGTTATCTTTGAGGTGGTTTATGATGAAACTTAAGAATATATTTATTTTCCTTTAAGATCTTTACCTTCTATTAAATTGTCATATACCTCTTAAACCCAAAGCCTACTTAGAAGGATGTCAAAACCTTGCTAGACTGCCAAACCACCAATATGTCACTTGACTATAGGTCTTTAGGGCTACATATAGGTGTTATTCATCCCTTGGTGTGTGATATGAAAGAATAAAGGCCTTATTAAAGCCTCATACTAGTTAAATACCTAAAGGCACTTGCTCAGTAAACAAAAAACCTCTCTCAAACCATACCCCTCCTTTTGTCATAGTCTTTGTATTAGCCCTGACTATGTTTCATGTTTATTTGTACAGATTGTGACTTTGATTTAGACCTTAAAAAATGTTTGAAAGACTTTAGGGAATAAGAGTGAAGGTCTCTTATCTACATGTGATATCACCATAGCCATAATATCATCCTTTAGGTGTTAAACCTAAAAATTATCATGAAACCCTCAATAAATCCTTGCCCTCTATAATGCTTGATTTTAGGGTCACATTGTTGATGACTGTAGGTCTCTTGGACTTCTCTCTTCAACCTTTATTGAATACTATACTTTACCCTTCATAATATTTATGTATTCAATACTATTTATGCCCATTTGGTGACCAAACAAACCCTTTGAGTCATAAGACAAACTATCCTGCTACCAAGTAAAACCTCTTTGGAATGACACATGCCTATTGGGGAAGATAACTTCTTGATAAGAATAAAGGTTGTATTTCTACTATGAAAGGTTGGTTTTCTTCTATGATGACAACATAAATATGTAACCAAAACAAAAGATGGTTTATGATAGTCAATCCATGCTCATATGAAGCTTCATATGAGAAATCTCATAATGTCTAAAACTTAACTATATATCACCATATAGCTCATATTTGTATAGACCAAAGCGTGTTCATGAGCTTAAGGAAAGGTTCAAAGGTAAACCTAGTCTTTATTCTTCTTGATGATCATGACACTTATTCTTATAGACCTTGATGAAGGCCTAGTTTAGTTGACCTATCTAAGCACCATCATGATCATACTTGGACTATGTTACATTGTTGTAGATGTCATATTGGTGTTAGGAATGTCAAAATTGAAGGTCCAAATTGCTGTCATTGGCTCTAAGGTGGATTACTTCTCACACCATGGATGTTTGGTTCCACTAGACCTTGAGTAAGGTCTCTCTCTTTTAAAAAACTCATTTAGCCTTAGAGCCACACTTTGATTAAGATATTTCTTATTGTACGACTCCTTTTGACTGTGTTTTGAGTTTGGTGCTTTGATTGGGTCACATCCTCTTTTATTTTTGTAATACCCTTTATCAACCTTGGCGTTCCTTAATGGTGAAAATATGGAGGGGGAAGTGTGGTTTGAGACTGATAGGAGTGGAAATATGATGAGAACATATGATAGAGGGTGGAAAAAGGGTGAAAACATAGTGGAAAAAGGTAGAACATGGCCGTGGTATGAAGTGAGTAAAGTGGAGGTGGGGAACAAGCAGATGGAGACATACCAAGACAATGAAAAAGAGTAAAGTGTAAACATGGGTACTAAATAATCATAACACATGAATTTTTATGCCATTATAGGAGTGTAAGGAAGTGAATTTGAAACATGGTTTTCTCAAAAAAAACTTAAAATTTGCAAAAATTCCTTAAAGAATGCTAAATAGGCCCTTTGGATACACCTTTCAAGCATGGAGATGGGAATTATTGGCCATGAAACAAGAATAATATCTAATAATTTATCTTGGAAATCATGAAAAATTGATGTAAACCCATCAAAACACAAATTTCATGCAAATTTGAGGCTAGCTTCTTCTTCAAGGACCTTACAATTCTCCTTGCAAGCTTGCCATTACTTTAGATTGACTGGATAACTTTGTGATCCTTGTTTGACCTTTAATTAGATTAATAATACCTTAAGGAAACTATTTAAAGGTATAAAAAGTCTTAAATATTTTGGAACAACTTGATTTTCCCTAAAACTCTACCCTAGTGAGGAGAAAATTAAGAAAATCGGTTGCCTTTTTGGTTGCAAGGTAGCAAAAATTGACATGATTTCAACTAAATGGTTCATGATCCTAGATAATATAATTTATAAACCACTTGGACCATCAATAATAAATTTGAGTCTAGTTTCTTCATTCCAAAATTTAGACCTTCACTCTCCTCTAACAGACTGTACCATTAGAAAACCTATAGATAGGTCCCTTTGTGCCAACAAGCAAAGTAACATAAGAAGGATGGTTTAGGGCCTGTATGGACATAAATTTACATTAAGCTCATCATGAAGCTTTATTATGCCTTGAAATTGACTCCTACCTTATCTATATGGAATCCATACGAATTCCATACTATCACTTGCAAAATGAAGACAAAGGCTTATTTTGGCCTTTTATAAGAGAAATTTCACTTTCCACCACTTGAAAAGAAGTATTTAGAAGCTTAACATTATAATAATGCAAATTTAGACTTTTAAAAAACCTTTTTCATTTTTTAAAATTATAAATTGGCATGTGTGAGGGGATTTTAGGCTTATAAGACATATGAAAACACCTTTTCATGACTTAAAACTCTAGACTTAGGATATTTTCATAATTTTGAACATAACTAAAGGCCAAATGGGATAATTAAATGACTTTTTAAACTATTTTGAAATTTTTTTGACTTAAATTAATGTTTTAAGGCCATGAATGATTGGTTTGACCAGCTATGAAGAGTTAATGACCAGAATTTTGAAAGCTTCGATTGATAGGGGTAGTAATTTGGCCTTGATATGTCAAATTACTAACAATTTTTGTGAATTTTGGGGGTTAACCAACCTACTAATCAAAATAACTCAAAAACTTTGGCTATAATAGACTTGAATAAATATTGATTTTTTGAGGATCTTTTGCAGACAAAGACACAAACAAGACAACTGAAATAAACAACAAGAAACATGTGCATATGTGAAATTAGAGGAAAGGATAATGAAAACTAGAAAAGAGATCATAATTACTGAAATCATGTGTGGATATGCTGATCTGAGTAGCAATTTAGGGGATAATTCAGGTGACAGTTCCACCATAATTGACGATGAAACTTCTGGAAGCCATAACTTTTGCACCATAGCTCCAATTGACTCACCGTTTGAACCATTGGAAAGATAATAATGAGGAGAAAACCATGAGATGTCATGGATATTTTATAAATAAATTTTTATCCCAAAAATCCCAATGTAAGTGCACCAAATTTTAATTTTAGTAGTGCAGTCTAAATATAGTAAGTTTCTAAAAATAGTAATTCCTCAAATTTTGTATTGTTGTAAATCATGGAAGTCAAACCAATTCATCTCCCTCAAGATTGGTGACCTTCCACATCCTCCCCACACCTTAAAAACATGTATAAATGAAGATGTAACTTGAAATGGAAATCAAACATCTCTTCTCAGAGATAAGCATATGTTTGGGTCTACAAATTTTGATCAATAAAACATCTCTTCTCAGAGATAACATTATTTGAATTGTCTTGTTATTGTTTCTTGAAGTATATTTCAACCAAAGATTTTTGATTTTTTGATTAGTGGTATCAGACCAATTTTGTCTTTAGAGTGTATGATCCTAAGGATGAGGTTAGATTGTAAGAAGCTTGGGTGGAAAATAAAACTAACAGACTATCCACCTATTCACTCTAGATGACTTCAAATGGTGGACAACACCGAGACATATAATCCTTTCAAGGAAATGGTGAATGAATCCCTCCAATAGCAACAAGCACATATGATACAACAATTCACTCAAATTCTCCAATAAATCTTGATGGGAAATTCTAGCTCCTCATCTGTACCCCCACATCCTTTCAGTGCCCCAACACCCTTCAAGGTTTAGGTGAATTTTGATATCTCTACATTTGAAGGCAAAATCAATGCTGATGTAGTACAAAATTGGTTGGATCAATTGTCATCTTATTTTTCTATAAATAAATTCACTGATAAAGAGATCACTTTTGCTCTTTTGAAAGCATCATTGCCTATCAAAAATTGGTGGGAAGTGTACAAAAAGAGATTCAATGCATATGATAATGGCCTTGAGATGAAACCTACTTGGGATGATTTCATATAAGCTATAAAGGAAGAATACTACCCCATTAGAGCATATGATGATCTGTATATAGAGTGGCAACAACTTTTCCAAGGTAAGGAATAGTCTATTCAAGATTACACTGACATTTTTCATTCTCTATTTGTGAGATTGGGCATCCAAGAAAGTGAGAAACACAAGGTTCTCAAATATTGTGGTAGACTACAATGGTACATATGGGGAGAAATGGAACTCTTCAATTTGGAAACCCTTGGTGAAGCATACAAGTTTTAGTAAAGATTGAGTAGAAGCATGGAAGAATGAATATGAAGAGTTAGCCTTCAAAATGAAAAGGTGACAAAGAAGGTCAAACACGAGGCCAAAATTAGAAGCAAAAGGAAGGAAATATTGGGAAGTGGTGTGATTATCACAAATCTAGAACTCACTCCAAAGAAGAATGTCAAGCCATCAAGTCCCTACTCTCGGAGTCACAATCCTCAACATCTATTGCTCTACCTCATATAGACCATACAATTGAAGAGGTTGAAGAAGAGATTATAGATGTTGAGCCTGAAGCCATTGTTGCTTCATCATAGACCCATGAGGAGAGGCTAGATGACAAGAAAAGGTTGTTTCACTCTAAGTTATGGGTGAAAGGTAAGCCTATACATTTCATTCTTGATAGTGGAAGTCAAAAGAATTTAATCTCTACTAATGTTATGAAAATACTCAATTTGTCCATGAAGCGTCACTTAAAGTCATACAGTATTTGATGGTTGAGTCCAGGGAGAAACCTCTGTGTCACCCACCAATGTCTTCTCTCATATGTAATAAAACCCTTCCAAGATGAGGTCTTATGTGATGTGGTCAATCTATATGTTTGTGATGTACTCTTTGGTCAGCCATTCATGTATGATCAACATTGCATCTATAAATCAAGAAATCAAAGGATTACTCTCACTCTTGGAACATGGTGCTATAGGGTACCAGAGGTACCACCTTCTACATCTATCTCTCTGATTAGTGTCAAGAAATTTATTCTCATGGCGGTCAAGCCAAAATAATCCAAAATGGCTGATGTTATATCTTTGAATACAAAAACAACAAAACAATAAAATCAAATAGATACCAAGTTGAAGAAGTTCATGACCTTCCATCCATAAACTGATGGCTAGACAGAAATGGTGAACAATCTAGCCCTACATAGTTCCATAAATCAGAGTCCATTCCAAGTATGCATCAAGAATTAAATCAAAGTAAAACTACCACACTTGATGAAAAATATTGATGCAATGGGGACCATTGATTTTCAAGGAGGGAGGAATGATCTGGGCAGCAATTTAGGTGACAGTTCCACAACAATTGATGATGGAACTTTTGGGAGCCATAACTTTTGCACCTTAACTCCAATTGATGTTAGGGTGTGGAGCTAAAAGCTTCACCAAGGAGCATACATTAGTAGATTCGGGTCTACACAGACACCGGTGTCGGTCAGGAGCGACCGATGTCAGTCAGAAGCAGTTGCAGAGATGCCGACGTCGGTAGAGGGTCGGCCGATGGTGGTCATAGACAAGCAGCAGGAACCGACGTCGGTTACTTGCTTGTCCAGAAAGCTATTTTCGTGGACAGAAGCGAGTGTTTGCATGATGAGTTTGAGTTGTAGTCTCAAGCTTGCGTCTCTATTGTTAGCAATACTATTTTTAGAGCCCTTGTTCAAGTGTCTTAACTACTTGTTGGAAGTGCATGCTCAAGTCTCCTAATTCTATATGTAGAATTAGATCTTCCTAGCTTATTGTTTTTTGTAGTTTTGGTAATTATTGTGAATTATTGTTGTAATTCATTGTGGGTGAAGAACAGTACAGAATTGAATCAATCCAGGTTTGTTGGAGTTGATTGTTCTTGAGAGAGAGAGACCTTGAGGAATAGAGATCTAGTGAGAGATCTATACATCTAGGAGAGGTGTGGAAGAAAGAAGTTTCTTTAATTCTATTACTTTTGTAAAGAGTTTGTTAATACAAGTTTTCAGGGTGGTTTCTTGTATCTCTTATTCTTGCTATTATCATTCTAATTACTTGTCAATCTGATTTAATTCTGCATTTATTGCTTTCACAATTGTAATCTATTGTTGGTTGATCCTCCAACAAGTGGTATTAGAGCCTTGGTTGCAGGTTCAGAGCTTGATATCCATCAAGTGGTATCAAAGCTCAGGTTCACTAACAGGTGGTTCAGATCTGTGTAGTGTGTATTGATTACAGGTTCTCACAGAGATTTCTGTAGGGATTTCTATTTGAGTGGGAGAAGCAATGGTAGATGAAAGTAAATTGAGAATGGAAAAGTTCAATGGCAAAAATTACCAACATTGGAGAATGCAGATAGAGGATTATCTGTATCAAAAAGATCTCTACTTACCGTTAGGTGGGGTTGCAAAGAAGCCCAAAGACATGGAGGATGAAGAATGGGAAGTTCTTGATAGAAAGGCTTTGGGGTCTATAAGACTGAGTCTAGCATCCACTGTGATATCTAATTTATCACAGGCAAAGTCAGTTGATGACTACGTTAGCAAATTTGTATGAAAAACCCTTAGCTTCTAATAAGGTATATCTTATGAAGCAGTTATTTAATTTGCATATGAATGAAGGTGGATCTATTTCTACACATCTAAATGATTTCAATGGAATTGTGAATCAGTTAAGTTCAGTGAATATAGTGTTTGATGATGAAATAAAAGCTCTTTTGATATTATGTTCTTTGCCTGAAAGCTGGCATGGCTTAGTAATGGCAGTAAGTAATACTGCATCTGCATCAAATATTTTGAAAGTAGAGGATGTTGTTAGTGTTATCTTGAATGAGGAAATACGTAGGAAAAGCACAGAAGAGGCATCTGGGAATGCTTTAAGTTTTGAGAGCAGGGGAAGGCAGAAAGAGAAGAGCAAGAAAGGTAGATCAAGATCCAAGTCAAAGGGGAAAGGCAGATCTAAATCCAGAAATGGCAAAAGGCCACAATGCTGGAATTATGAAAAGATGGGGCACATAAGCAGAGATTGTTGGTCAAAGTCTAAGGAGGACAATCAGCATGAAGGAAAGGAAGAAGCCAAGGTTGCAGGTATTACACAAGATGCTTTGATTTTCTCTCTGCATAATAATATAGAATCTTGGGTATTAGATTCTGGTGCATCTTTTCATGCTACTCCTAACAGGGAATATTTCAGTGACTATATCCATGGAGATTTTGGAATAGTGTATCTAGGGGATGATGAGCCTTGTAAAATAATTGGCAAAGGTAAAGTGCAGCTGAAGATGCAGAATAACAACACATGGGTGTTGAGAGATGTGATGCATGTTCCTATCTTGAAGAGAAATTTGATTTCTGCAGGAAAGTTAGGAGATGAGGGTTGTACAGTAACTCTCACAACAGAATCTTGGAAGGTGACCAAGGGTGCACTTGTTATGGCCAGAGGTAAGAGAGAAGGTACTCTCTATTTGTGTAATTGTGTTACTAACAAATCTCCTTCTATATTATCTACTTCAGATGTGGATGCTAAATTGTGGCACTCAAGGCTTGGCCACATGAGTGAGAAGGGGATGTCAATTCTTAAGTTCAAAGGTATGCTTTCAGATTTAAAAGGCATAGATCTAGAGTTTTGTGAGCACTGTGTATTTGGAAAATAGAAAAGGGTTAGTTTTCTCAAGACTAGGTCTACTAAGAAGAGGCACAAGTTGAAGCTTGTTTATATAGACGTGTGGGGACCGGCTCAGGTTGCTTCTATTGGAGGATCACAGTACTATGTATCTTTCATAGATGATGCTATAAGGAAGGTATGGATCTATTGTATTAGGAGAAAATATGATGTATTTGAGACTTTTAAGAATTGGAAAGCTATGGTTGAGAATGAAATAGGTAAAAGATTAAAGTGCCTGAGATCAGACAATGGTGGTGAGTTCTGCAGTCATAAGTTTAGAGATTATTGTTACATGCATGGAATCCGTAGGCAAAGGACGGTTCCAAGGACACCTCAGCAGAATGGTATTGCTGAAAGGATGAACAAGACAATAATGGAGCGTGTAGGATGTATGAGATTGCATGCCGGTTTGCCCTTACAGTTTTGGGCACAAGCTGTTGACACTGTAGTATACCTGATTAATAGAGGACCCTCTACAGCTCTGGATGGTGGTATTCCAGAAGAGGCATGGACAGGTAAAAAGGTTGATCTCTCATATTTCAAAGTTTTTGGTTGTGAAGCCTTTGTGCACATAGATAAAGAAAATAGAAAGAAGCTTGATGCTAAGTCTATGAGATGCACGTTTATTGGCTATGGCTCAGATGATTTTGGTTACAGATTGTGGAATCTAGAAACTAACAAGGTAATCAGGAGCCGTGATGTTGTTTTCAACGAAAGAGTGATGTATTTTGATCAGCTAAGGAAGCTAAATCAATTTGAGCAGAGCAATGGTGAATTAGATGAGGTGAAAGTCCAAGATGAGCTCATGAGAAAAAGAAATAATCACTTGCAGGAAAACACAGAGACTGACATCAGCAGGTGAGGAACTGGCGTCGGTCGTACAGAGACCGATGTCGACAGCATAGGTACCGAGGTAAGTCAGGCAGAACTGATGTCAGCCAGTAACAGGTCTGGAGGTGACCGAGGTCGGTCACTGTCAAAGAATTTGGGTGGACAGCGTGTTGTGAACGAGTCTCAAACACCCATCAGGAGGTCAGAAAGGGTGAGTAAGCCTCCAATTAGATATTCTCCTTCTTTATTTTACTTATTGCTAACTGATGGTGGAGAACTAGAGAGTTTTGAAGAAGCAATACAGGTGGAGTCCAAGAGTCAGTGGAAGCATGGCATGGTTGAGGAGTTGGAGTCCTTAAGAGAGAACCAAACATGGGATTTAGTTGAATTGCCAGCTGGTAAGAGAACACTCAAGAACAGATGGACCTATAGGTTGAAAGAAGGTGAGAATGGACACATGAGATATAAGGCCAGATTGGTAGTGAAAGGATTTGCACAAAAGCCAGGTATTGACTTTGGTGAGATTTTTTCTCCTGTTGTTAAAATGACTTCTATAAGGGTTGTATTGTCTTTGGTTGCTTTTGAGGATTTACATCTTGAGCAGCTAGATGTTAAGACAACATTTCTTCACGGAGATTTGGATGAGGAAATTTATATGGAACAACCAGAAGGATTTGAGGTTAAAGGTAAGGAGAAGTTTGTGTGCAGATTGAAGAAAAGCTTGTATGGCCTCAAGCAAGCTCCTAGGCAATGGTACTTAAAATTTGACAGGTTTATGACTGAGCATGGCTACAATAGGTGTCAATTAGACCATTGTGTGTATTTCAAGAGATTTGATAATGGTAGATATATTATTCTATTGCTGTATGTAGATGATATGCTGGTTACAGGATCACACATGCAGGATATCTCTGAGCTTAAAGTGAAATTAGCTCAAACGTTTGCTATGAAGGATTTGGGAGCAACAAAGAAAATCCTTGGCATGAGCATTAAGAGAGACAAGAAAAATCACAGGTTGATATTGTCTCAAGAAGATTATGTGGACAAGGTGTTGAAATGGTTCAATATGCAGGATGCTAAACCGGTAAGCACACATTTGGCTGGACATTTTAAGTTGAGTAAAGAACAATGTCCTAATTCATATGATGAGGTAGAGTACATGAGTAAGGTTCCATATTCTTCCACAGTAAGGAGTTTGATGTATGCAATGGTGTGTACTAGACCAGATATTGCCCAAGCAGTGGGAGTGGTAAGTAAGTATATGGCTAATCCAGGTAAGGAACATTGGAAAGCAGTTCAATGGATCCTTAGATATCTGAGAGGAACCAGTAGTAGGCACTTGTGCTATGGAGGTTTAGATACTTCTCTACATGGTTATGTAGATTCATATATGGTAGGTGATTTGGATGGTAGGAAGAGCACTACAGGTTATGTTTTCACTGTAGGTGGAACGGCGGTTAGCTGGATATCTAAGTTGTAGAAGGTTGTTGCCTTGTCAACTACAGAAGCAGAGTATATTGCAGCCACAGAGGCTAGCAAAGAGATGATATGGATGACACGGTTCATGGATGAGCTTGGTAGGGAGCATGAGAGATGTAGATTGTATAGTGACAGTCAGAGTGCAATCCATTTGGCTAAAAATTCAGCCTTTCATTCAAGAACAAAGCACATATAGCTAAGGTATCACTTCATACGACAGGTATTGGAAGATGGTGAGTTGAAGCTAGAGAAGATCCATACGGATAGGAATCCTGCTGATATGTTAACCAAGCCAGTTACAAAGGAGAAGTTGAATCTTCATTCAAATTCTGTTGGTCTTCATGATTGAGTTGAAGATGGAGGAGTTAGAAGATGTTGCTGTACAGGTACTGGTGCAGCTGTTTATCTCCAAGTGGGAGATTGTTAGGGTGTGGAGCTAAAAGCTTCACCAAGGAGCATACATTAGCAAATTCGGGTCGACACAGACACTGGCATCGGTCAGGAGCGACCGACATCAGTTAGAAGTAGTTGCAGAGACGTCGATGTCAGCAGAGGGTCGGTCGACGGTGGTCACAGACAAGCAGTAGGAACCGACATCGGTTACTTGCGTGTCCAGAAAGCTATTTCCATGGACAGAAGTGAGTGTTTGCATGATGAGTTTGAGTTGTAGTCTCAAGCTCACATCTCTATTGTTAGCAATACTATTTTTAGAGCCCTTGTTCAAGTGGCTTAACTGCTTGTTGGAAGTGCATGCTCAAGTCTCCTAATTCTATATGTAGAATTAGATCTTCCTAGCTTATTGTTTTTTGTAGTTTTGGTAGTTATTGTGAATTATTGTTGTAATTCATTGTGAGTGAAGAATAGTACATAATTGAATCAATCTAGGTTTGTTGGAGTTGATTGTTCTTGAGAGAGAGAGCTCTTGAGGAATAGAGATCTAGTGAGAGATCTATACATCTAGGAGAGGTGTAGAAGAAAGAAGTTTCTTCAATTGTATTCCTTTTGTAAAGAGTTTGTTAATACAAGTTTTTAGGGTGGTTTCTTGTATCTCTTGTTCTTGCTATTATCATTTTAATTACTTGTCAATCTGATTTAATTCCGCGTTTATTGCTTTCACAATTGTAATCTATTGTTGGTTGATCCTCCAACAATTGACTTGTTGTTTGAAATATTGGAAAGCTAAGAATGAGGAGAATGCCATGAGATGGCATGGATATTTTATCAATGAAGTTTGACCCTAAAAACCCAATGAAATGCCCCAAATTTCAATTTTAGTAGTGTAGTCTAAAAATAGTAATTCCTCAAATTTTATATTGTTGTAAAGCATGGAAGTCAAACCAATTCATCTTCCTTGATATTTGTGACCTTTCACATCCTCCCCACACCTTCAAAACATGTATAAATGAAGATGTAACCCAAAATGGAAATAATACATCTCTTCTCAAAGATAAGCATATGTTTGGGTCTGCAAATTTTGATCAATAAAACATCTCTTCTCAGAGATAGCATTATTTGAATTGTGTTGTTATTGTTTCTTGAATTATCTTTCAACCAAATATTTTGGAGTTTGGATCATATGCACTTAGATAAAACAACTAAAGCTAGTCTATTATGTACAAACTAACCTCTATCTTATTGGTCCTCCTAAATCAAATGGAAATCTATTTGATGCACCATGGAACTTTGAAACACATTTGCTTCCTTTTGTTAGCTCTATTATACAAATGGGAGCACTTATATGTTCATATGTTCTGGATGATACATCTAGGCCTCCAAATTCCATTATTAGGTGCATGGATTGAATATATGGATCTAAGATCCAATAATCTTCCTCCAATATTCTTCTTTCTTGCATCAAGAATGCTAACTCTACCTCATTAATAGGCTGATCATGATTTGACACATTCTCATTCAATGATTGTGTTGGTAATTCAACTGACATACTTGGGTTGATGTCTTCATTAGGCTCTATTTGAAGTAATACTTTGTCACAGTCTTCAGATTATTGATAAGTATTCAGAATTGGTTACAATTCATTAATTTCTTTAATTTTTTCCTAATGAACATCTGCAATAGTACTCTTTACAAGACATTCATCAATCTATACTTGGGGGTGGAGATGGACTATCAAACATTGCACAAAAACTCTCCAAATCATCCCAACATGCCTTTTCATCATGATCAACTAAAAGGACATAAAATTTATTTGTAATCTTACCATTTAACATGTGTTGATCACACTTTTATACCTTTTGGATGGAGTCAAATGAATATTCTTGATCTGCTACACTTGTCTCATCTTCTTCAAGAATATTTTGCATCTCAGTAATGGCTCTATGTGAGTTGCCTTCATGACTATCTTTTGAATAATTTTTTCTTTTGCACTTCATTTATCTTAGTTGTAAACTCTTGAGAATCCTCCTGTAAGTCATCTTCTTGTTCATTATGGAAAACTAAATCATTCTTGTCCTTGCCAAGTGGTGTCCCAATTATGATTTCTTCTTGTTGATCACTAGAATTATCATCATTCTCTATCTCTTTAGCTATATCTTCTTCACTTGCCTCACAAAGAAGGATTTCTTGCTCCAAGAGTGGCATGGTAGATCCTTAAAATATTTAATAAGATGTGAAAGGTCTATAGAAGTAACCATAAATACCTCATTTTGCTCATGAGGCTACTCTTCTTGGATTACCTTCACCTCATCTCTCTACACTTTTTCTTGAATGAATTTTCATGAAGGAAAGGACTTTGGATTATAAGGAGAAATGAGTGGAGGATGAATGATCTCTTGCTTGAATTCAACATCTTGAATGAAGCTTGATTATTCCTCTTTCTCACTTGAATCTTGAATCTACTTCCAAATCATAAACTTGGGTTTATGAGCCTCTATTTCTTTACTTTTTATAGTCATAGGTGTGAAAGAAGGAATTTGCTTTGGTGTTGATTTTATAGCTATAGTTGAATATTGGAGATGCTTATTTGTAAGCTCAATTTTCTTGGATAAATTATCCTCAAAATCATGGATTAGATTACAGGGAATTTCTTCTTGTAAACTTGAATATGTAATCTCATGTATGATCTTTGCAATATGAAAATTAGACTTCTCATAACAATTTTTTTAACATTCTGACCTCTCTTGGATAGATTTTTAGGTAGGAAAACTACACAAGGTTTGGTTTGATTCATGAGGGATATGATAAACATTGGTTTCTTGATCATAAAGGAAAGATGGTAGTTCTATGGGAACATATTGTTGACTATGATAACCCTAGGGTTTCTCATAAATCACCAACCTCTCTTCAATGTTTACTATTAGACCTCCAATGTCTAAAATATCAAAACTAGATTTTGAGTGACCCTCCCTTATAAAAGTTGCACATAACTCTTTATCCCACTAAAAATTTTCTCTCATACTCTAAATTTAATAATTAGAAATATCCTCTCTGTATCTTTTTCTAGTGTCTATACTTATCATCTCTTTCTCATAGCCAAACAGAGTTTTCTTGAACCTTGAGATGGATTGGGTAGATACATAATGGCCATGATTAGGTTGGATAAATGGGTAGGATGGATCATAATAGATTGGATATTCTATTGAGAATATGGGTAGTACTCTTGCATATATACCTGATATAGATCCTCAAACTCCTGGTGAGGATCATAGTGTGACTGGTCATACTGATCATAGTGAGGATAATATGAATCCATACTGAAAAAACCATTAGAGAGCATTAGTAAACCAAGTATTAAAATTAGTCAATATTTGAAATGATACCTGATATTCTAAACCAACTTTGAGTGCTTGAAAGTTGCACTAATATTTTGAATGTCGCAAAAGGCTAGTGTGAAGAATGAAAATCCCACTAGGTGTGCCAAAAAATGTTATCACTCTAGAGTACACCCTATTTGAAGATGTGTAAAGCACACCTTCTCTCTAGATGATAAAATTAGATCTTCTTAGAGTGTGGGTGACTCTAAAGTGAGAAGAACCTTTAGAAAGGGTTGGTTCCCTTAAGATCTCATACTAAAACTAATCTAGTTTAGATTTTTTGGGTGGAAAATCCTATCTAATGGGGTAATTCACCTAATGATTGGTATTCTTTGAAAGATTTTTGAAACTGAATAAGATACACATATAAATTTGAAATAAAAATCTACATTCAAACCTGAACATTAGTGTTTCAAAAGAAGGCCTGAAAGAAGTTTGCAAAACAAATTCAAATCCTAGCTCTTCTAATGACCTATAGAGGATGAGATTTTCACAATAGGTGTGGAAAAAACCAAAAAAAATAGAAAGTAGATGCCACTTGTATGATGGTACATAGTCAAATTACACTCTATTATGATCCAAAACCATATGCAAAAAATTTTCTTTAATTGATTAAAAGTGGTGTCAGTTATAATTTATTCTCTACCTTTAAGATTTCTAAAAAATGGCTTCCAAAAGCCAATATATATAGTAAAAACAAAGCCAAAATCTAATGTGGTGTTGAAAAGAGATAAGGATTAGTCTTGGTTAGTTAACTCAAGACCTAATTCCTTTACAATATTCAAGCAACAATTTAAATAACTTCAAACTCCCCAAAAATATGCATGGTCTTCAATCTTGGCATAGAAAGGAGGTGGTGGGCCTAAGTTGACAAGTCAATATACCCTGAATGAAATGTTACACTAGCCTTAGATGTCTCAAATCATTCTTGAAGTGATTTAGAAGCTAATTTGGAACATGAAAATGTCCCCCCTTACATGGAAATTAAGAAAGATGCATGATAAGCTTTGACTACTCAACTCCAACTAAGTTTTGCTTTACATGAAAAGGGAATTTGAAGGCTAAAGGTGCACATGAAACTCAATTTGAATATTATAAATGTGGTGTGGAAACTCAAATTAAAACCCTTGAATAATTATCCAATGCCAAACTTTAACTTGACTATTTGACCAACTAGGCCTATTAGACCAAATAGGCCTAAAAGCCAATATGTACATTTGAACTCCATTAAACCTAGAATAATAAGCCATTAGACTTTAAAAAATAATGAATTATACTTGGAATAACCTTCCTCATCACCAGATATGTGATTTTGATGAGAAAAAACTCACCATCCATTCAATAGGGTTGACTGGGCCTATTTTTCTCCATTTTCCTACAAACTGGCCATTTTGATCAAGATGGTAGAAGAACTTCCAGGATGAATTCTGATGAATTAATTATTTCAAGAATAATAAAAATTCTTAGGCTTTGAGCCCCAATTGATTATATTCCATTGAACTAATTTATACTTCATTTTATATTTTTTCCATAAAAAACATGATTTATTCCCTCATCCATATAGATCCATACATAAAATTGAAATTTATGGAGTCCTCTCAGAGTTTATTTTATTTTTGATTTTTTTTTAGTTTTATCCATGGTTATTTTATGGAAATAAAATCAACTTTTTGAAAAATTGGTTTTTTGAGGGTTTTAAAGTTGAATCTTCAAAATGATGACTCATGAAGTAAGAACCTAAAAATACATAAATATTTCCATTTATACATATAAAAATAACCCCCATAACATCCCTAAAAATATTGGGTTTCCATGCAAAACATATGAAAAGTTACCATGTGGAGGAAAATTACCTATAGGGTTTTGACTGCATTCTGGGTTGCCTACGTTCTTAACAATTGTTCATAAGTAGAATCCCCTAAAATAATCTCAATTTTTAATGAATTATAATTAAATATGGGTCTTAAAATCATATAAATAGCATTTGGGCAAACTCCACATATGGTAAAAGATATGAGCATCTGAACAGGAGGCTCAAAAGGGTGCCTAAAATTGCAAAAAGTGAAAAACATCACTAGAATGAAAATGAATCATCACCTAATTATTAAAGCCTAAAAAAATCATTATGTGACCTTACCATTCTATTAAAACACTCTAAAAGTCCATTTTTTTTGAAAAGTCAAAAAACCCCTTTTTGGCCTATATGCCTATTTGCTTGCAAAAGCCTGTATGAGAATGATTTGCATAGAATTTGGAGTTTTGAAACTATTTAAAGGTATAATTATGATTTAAAAACATCATACTATTATTTTAAAACTTTCACCTCTCCTTAAAAACCTTTGTGGCACTCTAGAACATTGCTTGCTCCAATGGTGATCTCCAAAAGACATGCTGACAACTATTACAAAATAATGAGTATATATACTCATCTAAAGGCCATGAAACTTTTATATATGGTTCTACAACTCATGATGACTATATGTACCAAATTTCATTTCAAAATCCCACTTATAGCTCCCTAAATCTTTAAAAATCCTTTAAATTTGCTCCTTGTGTATGGACTATCTACATATTTGACTGAGTTTTCATGTTATTAAGGTGATTTCATAGTTTTTTCAGGTTTAAAGTTCAAAATAACCTTCAATTAAATCAATATTATCCTCAATAACTTGAAAAATTCCTTTACCCTTGTTTTCAAGCATATTTTGACCTTCAAACAAAGTAATTAGGCTTCTCAAAAGACCATGTTTGGCTGCTGTAGGTGTATGTTGATGTAGTTTTAGAATATTTATTATCTATTTCATTTTAAATATGTGATTTAATACTATTTATGCTAGTTTTGAATCTCAATTCATCTCCTTGTAGCCATTTGATCTCTTTATGGAAGGTTTTAGGCCTCCCACATTCATATTCCATACATGTCTAATGTACCTAATTGTAGATGGACCTTTTAAATTTACTTCATAACCCATTGATGATATTTTCATCATTTTCTTTATCAAACTCTTTATTCACTAGATATGAACAACCTTAAAGGTCATTGTTCACCTTTTGCTTGCTAGTTTGAAGGAAGGTTTTACTCTTATGATGGCTGTAGGTTTTATTGAGAGGGTTGTAGGTGAGTATTTTATACCTCTAAACCAAATATACCTTGTTTCTTATCCTTAATTTGAGGTTAACATTTTCCATGTGATCTAAGCAAACTAGTAGGCTTAGTAGTCTACCTCCATCCTCACACTTACTGAATAGGCCTACTTGGGATAGACCAGCCCTGTAAGTGGTCAAGAAGAAACATTTGTACAAATTTTTCATGTATTGAGATATAAATAACCTCAAAAAACCCCTTCAACTATTACCAATGTATCCATTCTCTTGATTGGTAGACTTGAACCTCCACTCTCCTTTTTGGTACTTTCTTTAGGCCTAATCTTGAATTCATCTACAACTATCATGGTTGTAGGTCAAGATTTTTTACTAAATTTGGCTCTTGACTATTACACACCTAGCCTTCAACTTCAATGAGTATGACCATTTCCTTGGAATTGACATCTTCATACCTTCAAGGAGGTTTCCCTTGCTGACCCTATATCCTCTAACTGTAAGTGAAAATAAAGCAATGTAATGCACCATAGGTTACTTTATCCTGACTATAGGTGCCTCTTTTTGCTATTATGAAACCTCTTTGAAACCTAGTATTCCTTTCCCTTTATACTCTCTTCATGAAATGACAATCTGAATGCCATTTTTGCCTTGATATTAGATCAAACTTCCTTTGGAAAAAACCTCATTGCTGTCAAATAGGTCCTCACATAGCCACACACAGGCCTGTAGGGTTCTTAGGGCTGTAAGTGCAAGTTTAGGTCGTATTTGAGGTGGTTTATGATGACACTTAAGAGTATATTCAATTTACTTTAATATCTTTACCTTCCATTAAACTGTCATATACCTCTTAAACCCAAATCCTACTTAGAGGGATGCCCAAACCTTGCTGGACTGCCAAACCACCAATATGTCACTTGATTGTAGGTCCTTAGGGCTGCTTGTAGGTTTTATTCATCCCTTGGTATGTGATATGAAAGGATAAATGCCTTATTCTAACCTCATACTAGTCCACTACCTAAAGGCACTTGCTCAATAAATAAAAAACCTCTCTCAAACCATACCCCTCCTTTTGTCATAATCTTTGTATTAAGCCTAACTATCTTTCATGTTTATTTATATGGACTATGACTTTGATTTATACCTTAAAAAAGCTTTGAAAGCTTTAAGTGATAATAGTGAAGGTCTCTTGTCTACATTTTCTAGTACCATAGCCATAACATCATCCTTTAGGTTTTAAACCCAACAATTATCATGAAACCCGTAATAAATCCCTACCTTCTAGAATGCTTGACTATAGGTGTAATAATATAAAATGCAAAATTAGATGACTTGGGCATGGATAATAGCACCCAACCTATAGGTCTTTTTTGTTTCTCATTTATCCCTTCTCGACTAGAATTTCACTAATTCCCATTCACTCGTAGCTTCTCAAACTTAGCTTTTGGAGACCCAAGTATCACTCTCAGACCCAAATCCACCCCCCTAAGGCTCACCCTCCTTGGATAATAACAACCAATTTGGATTGAAGCATCAAAAGTTAGGGGTGTTTTATTTTTGATGCTATTGTCCAAGTTCATTTTCACCTCTAATTGTTAGATTCTCTTGATTCTTTATATTTTCCCTTATTGGCCTAATACAGGCTCATCAAACCCATAATCATCATTTTCCATATAAAGGGCCCTTCAATTTCCATTTATAAGGGTTGACACTCATTCACAAGAAAAAAGCAAGAATACAATCAAGCACACTCAAGCACTCTTCCCTATTCTTTGCATATAGCCTTCCAAGACCAATTCAAGCCTATTCAAGCATTCATACCAGTCCCTAGTCATCCAAAGTACATTCTAGTTTAACATCTAGTTGCATACATCACATAATTATACCAAGAACTTCAAATGGGAGAACTAAATTATCTTGATCCCTCTTTGGAGTATTGGTATGTAGGCAGTGTGCCCACACATGAGGTGTGATGTACATCTAACGTATCCTTTACACACTAACCCCTTCTCTTTTTCCTAAGTTTGCTATACAATTTTAAGTACCAAGAGCTCCTAAGGTTTTATAAGATTTAATCATACACATAGTGAGCTCGACACAAAATCAATCTTTGATATTTCATTGCTAGGGTATTACAGTCCTACCGAACAAAACCCAAAAAAATTAGACCACCAGGACAATAACGTTAGAAGTGAATAATAGCTCCAAAAAGGGACAACAACTCTAAAAAGTGGACTAAAATGCCAAGTAGCAGGGTGTCTAGAGTTTGGTGCTCCTATCCAATCCATAAACAAAGTTTTGGGTCCTATTTATGATAGTCTAATATTCCTACACAATAATTTCTAGATCCCAAATCATCCATTTTGGCCCATAATAAGCTAAGTTTGATTTCTTTATACTTCTTACTATTTTTAGAAAAGATAAAATATATATCTTTTTTCACAAATTAGTAGGCCAATTGAGACACATTAATTACTGATTTACATTTACTCAGACCTTTATTTGATTAGGAATTAAACACCTAATTCCCAAAAGAATAAAACATTTGGTGAACCTGATTTCAATTTTTTTCATAAAAACCCTAAGGTTAATTATTTCTAATTTTTTGCAATTTTTTCCTACTTTTTCCTAAATTTAAAAATAAAAACTATAAATTAATTGAAATATTTTCAATAAATTCACCCAGACCATAGTTTTCACATTCTAGGTCCTATTTGCATACAAACACTTTCAAACCACTAGGAAAAATATACTGTTAATTTTAGAAATATTTTTAGATTTTTCCTCAATTTTTCAAAATTAAAACTACAAAATTTTGATGTTTTTTCAAATTACTGCACTAATTTTTGAAAAATTCATTCAAAACCCTAGTAACATCAAATACATTCTTAGTTATTCTTCAGTACTTTTTGCATAATTTTATAAAAAAATGGTTGCATATCTAAATTAGAAAATCAATTTAAAATTCAAAAGCTCATTGTATTTTACAAAATTCCTAGTTATATATACTAGCTCCTTTTTGCTTGTTGAGGTATCACCTTACATGTTTCAGAGTCTTGTATATTTTTCATGCATATTCCAATTCCTTGTTTAGATTATATTAGCTTAATCTTTTCTCCTATTATCTAAGTTATTTTCCTTATGCCACCTAAATTCTTTGCATCTTTTCCCTATGATGAAGTGAAAGACTTAGTGGCAATCCTCTTGAGTTCACCTAGATTCTTGCAACTTGACCATATACCATGGATAAACAACTAATTCAGGTTCCAGTCATAGGTTCTACACATCAAGATTACACCAATTTCAATGAGGATAATTTTGACAAAGAGCAGTATGAAAATAACAATGATGATGTTCACACCAATGCTCATGCTCCACCACATTGGACTACTGATCTACATCCACCCATTATCACTAATGAAGTCATACTCAACAAAGATTTGGTTTTAAAAAATTTTAGAGAAAGACTTGAGGAATAGCCTAAAGATCTTACAATAATTTTAAAATCTATCATGGAAATAAAAAATGCTAAGCAAGTTGAATATTCTAGTCATTCATAGTAGCCAATTATAAATGACACTATGGTGGTAACTATGTCTCAACAACCCCCTATAGTAGCCCAACCTTCTTCTATGCCACTAGTTGTAACTAGTATATCCCTATCTCCTGATGTACCAACCCTTATGTAAGAGATAATATATATTTAATCCAAGGTGCAACATCTTGAGCAAGGTACCAATAGACCTACACATGCATTAGATTCTTTTGTACTTTTGCATACACCATTGGCACATCACATTGCTTTTATACCCTTACCACAAGGATTTGTTTAACCCAAGATTACTCTTTATGATGGCAAGGGTGTTCTAGAGACACATTTGAGAGCCTTTCATGTATCATGTTTGGATTATCTACCAATGACTGGATACTTACCAAACTCTTTCCATAGAGTTTAAAGGATTATGCTCTACAATGGTTTTATAGTCTACCAAAATATTCGGTCATAACATTCAATCCTTTAGAAAACATGTTCATAAAACATTTTAGTATCAACATTGGTGATATGGTCTCATATGCACAATAGAAATAAAGGCCAAATGAGCCACTCATGGATTATGTTCTTAGACACAAGACTATTCTAGCTAATTTAACTAGTCCCATAGCTAATCAAGAGCTATAAGACATATTCAAATATAGCCTTCTACTAGTAATGCATGAATCCATTATGTTCAAAATATTCTCTTCATTCACCAAATTATGTCATACACTTAAGGGAAGAGAAGTCAAGTTAATCTCAATGTGCATTGGATTCTTTTGCACTTCTACATACACCATTGGCATGTCACATTGCTTTTATACCCTTGCCACAAGGATTTGTTCAACCTAAGCTTACTCTTTATGATGGCAAGGGTGATCTAGAGACACATTTGAGAGCCTTTCACACAACATGTTTAGATTATGTACCCAATGACTAGCTACTTACCAAAATCTTTCCACAGAGTCTAAAGGATTATGATTTATAATGGTTCTATAGTCTACCAAATCAGTCAATCACAACATTCAATCCTTTAGTAGACAAGTTCCTAACATGTTTCAATATCAGCATTAGTGATAAGGTCTCATATGCATAGATTGCACAATAGAAACAAAGGCCAAATGAGCCTCTCATAGATTATGTTTTTATATACAAGACTATTCTGGCTAAGTTAACTAGCCCCATGGCTAATTAAGAGCTATAGGACATCTTCAAATAGAGCCTTCTACCAGCACTGCTTGAATCCATTATGTTTAAAATATTCTCTTCCTTCACTGAATTGTGTCATACACTTAAGGGAAGAGAAGTCAAGTTAATCTTAATTATTCAAGTACTCCAAACACAAAAAACAAGAGTAATAACAAAGTTCCATACAAGGTCAAAATTAGTGACAACAATAATAAAAATAAACCAACAATCAATGTGGCTTCAGATCCCCCTCAGCATGTGGTTTTATTAGCACCTCCTCGATGTGCATTTACCAGTTTCTCTAGCTAGAGTTCTATAGCAGTTATTGGAATGCAACATCTTAACTCTCCCACCTATTTAGGAAATGGATCCAACAAAGCCTTTTCCATGGGGATATGATCAATATGCTTTTTATGATTTTCATAGGGCACCTACCACACAACAAATAGATGCATTAGTTTGTGATACATGATTTGTTTGATGATAATCTATGTAATCTAGGAAATTTAGTTGAATCTCCAAAGACAAAGCCAACATAAGATAAATCTTTGAATTTTTTTCAGATCCATTTCCAAAACATTCAAAATAAGAGAAAGAGGACACATTAGATGTTCATCATACATACCAGGCATCTTCAGTTAATGCACATCCTTTGAGGGGTATGATAGGTGTGTATGAGTCCAAAGTTCTAGCCAAGCCTTTGATATCCTTTTTAGATCAAGAGATTGTGGAAGATGATATAGGTTACAATGTAATTTTTATCAAATAACATATCCATAATCAACCTATCTATAATGTAGACATTGATAATGGTTCTACTCTTAATATGTGCACCTTCACACTACTACAATATTTAGGTAATTCAGAGTAAGATATCACTCCAACCAATATAGTTATCAATGGTTTTAGTAGTCATATTAAAAGTTCATTGGGAAATGTAGTAATTCTATTATAGGTTAGTCCTACACATGTAGTTACACCATTCACTATAGTTCCTAGTGCAGGAGTTTTTGACATACTACTTGGTCGATAAAGGATTCAAAAACTCAAGGTAGTACCTTATATAGTTCATAGATATGTGAAGTTCATTCACACTAATCAGGTTATTACAATTGGAGTTCCTTATGAGTCACCACTCCCCACTTTAGAGCCATCTACCAGCTTGTAGTCACTAGATCCAGTTCTTCCATTAATTTTAGCTTGTCCTCCAGTTTTAGTACAGCTTCCACTTTCAATCTAGCCAAAATTATAGCATCCATCACTAGCATAGAGGGTTCATACACCCCCATAATTTTAGGATTTTTGATATCTTCCAATTATAGTGTTCACACCTAGAGTAGTTACATTATGTTCTTATATAGCTACACAGAGAGCACTTATTCATAGAGTTTCTTCTCCTACTTTTAGATGGGTCCTAAAGAGCCCTATAGTAATATCCACTACTCAGATTCATAGGGGGACCCCACATTTAACTTCTAATTTAGATATTTTAGAGTAGTTGCAATGTAAATATATTTTACTTACCCAATCTCAGACACTCTATCATGCCTCATGATCATGCACAATCCCATTGTTCGACACAGGATACTAGGACATGGAGTCTCACCTAAGACTCATTAGTTAGTATCATTTATTAGTTATTATTGTACATAGTTCAAATATTGTTTAAAATACAAAAACAATATAAAAATATCAAAAAAACAAAAAAACATTTATATTGTATGTATCATCCATGATTCACATTACTACTATCATGCTAGGACTTACATTTGTTGTTTCATGATATTGTATGTCAATTTTCTACATTACCATGCTTCACTTGATCTTCTTTGAGTATGTGCAGTGACTTCCAACTACTTGATTTCTTCATTCTACCCATAGAGGGGGCATTCTTACTTTTACATTCAAGACATATATTGTTATACATACCCATTGGGGGAATCTTCTACATGACTACACCATCCAAGTTATGACATTCCTACACTATAAACTCTAAGTTATCATGCTGATGTACATTACTTTATATCTTACATAGAATATTATATCAATATTTCACTAGTATTTAGCGCTTGTGTATATCTTAGCATATACCTAGTCTTGTAATACACATGTTTTGCATACTTTCACATTTTCTTTGATTAGTTAGATGTGCTTGTATCTTCTAGTTCTTACATCTACTTTCATTCCTTGCTTACCATAGATTGTGTGATTGATCTTTCCAATTTTTTCTCATCTTCATGTGTGTGCCTTAGGACATTTGCCAATGACCTTTGTTTATACTCCTCTATGTTCTTGTGGCCTATGTGCCAATTTTGATTATTTCACTTGTATGTGTATAAGAAATTTGAACATGCCTTTTATGCCTATTTTCAATTTGAGTGACATGTGCCCATTTGCCTTGTTTACATATCCCCTTGGCCCATCTAGTATGCTTCTTGCTTCTTGCTTCTTGCTTCTTGATTGTTTCTTTTTATCTTATTTCTTGTCAAATATGTACAATTTCATGATCCATATCATGCATTTTATTTGCTTTCTTTAATGCCATAATGAACATCATGCTCCATCCATTCAACTAACAACTAATAACTAACAACTAACAACTAACAACTAACAACTAACAACTAACAACTAACAACTAACAACTAACAATTAACATTCCCAGTTCTAATTTAGTAAATTACACTTGCTTTCACATTGTTATATCTTTCTAGGCATACCCATGTTGATATAACAATCTCTCATTATAAAAATTTTTATATCTTGAAACATATTTTCAAACGTAAAATGCTATTTCATATATATTTTCAAAATTAACACACTTGTAGAACTCTTCTCTTATGAGGGCAATCATTGTAAGTTCATCATTCCTACCCCCAGAAGATGAGGCATGCAACAAGGGATTTGCCATAGAGATAAAAACTCCTAAAAATTGAAATAATAACATTTAGAATATTTATCATAGATTATAAAGGTAAAATTGGTGAAATCAAAGTAGGAAAATAAGAATAGTCTCAGATCAGTAGTCAGTTTTCACAATGAATAGTAGTGCCAAAAATGGATAGTAACACCAAAAATGGATAGTAGTGTAATAAATAAGATAATATAACTAGAAATAGGGGTGTACACAATTTGAAACTCCTATCTAAGTAGGAAAACACTCAAGTTTTCTATAAATAGGAAAAAAATTCAATTCAGGGATAGTTTTTGCACTTCTAGATCCTTCAAATTCAATAGTTTTAGTATAGTTTTCTCAGATATAGGGGGTTATCATGTGTAGCATGATGGTTATGAATTTTAGTTTAGATTGGGTAGTTATCATAAATTACAGATAAAAATACATGTTCTAGACATCAGTGATTAGGGGCAATGTGCACGACACATTGATCTTCTTTTATTTTTGAGTTTAGTTTATTCTAGGCATTCTTAGTAGTTACATGCCTTACTCCATCTACAGGTTGTTGGCATCACAATTGAGTTAAAATTTCATACAAGTTTAGATTTTTTAGTACCCAAGTTCCTAAGTTCCTTTAATATAAGCCTAGTACATTAGTTTTGGAGTGGCTTTCATACAACCCTTAATCCATCTTTCAAGATAGCCAAGAGTGGCCTAGTTTCCAACACACATTTGGCTATCCATGCCATAGAGTTAGATTTACACCAAATTCATGGGCTCCATGATCCATCTCATATGAAATATATTCTATAATAATATAATTTCATGGGGAAATGATGGAGCCAAAGGGCTAGCCTTTATATTCTTGAGCCCCCTGATCAAAGGGATTAGACACATAGTCTAGACATTGATTAACACACACATGATTCATTAACTTCACATAGTTGGTGATGATAGAACCAAAGGGAAAATATTTGAATTCTTGATCCACATCTAGAGGAATTGATCACTCAACTCCATTCATGATATTACTCTTGATTCAGCACATACTCAACACAATCTAGCATCACAATAGGTTTTGTATTGGTCTGTGTACCCAGTGAGGTGTATTCATTCCTTTATCTTCCTTTAATCAAATTTTATATGTTCTTATTTTATATATATAATATATAGTAATAAATAATATAGTTCTTGTTTTTATTTGTAGATTCACACATCATAGTGTGTTCTCTCTACATACATCTAGCATCACACAACTTCATGAGCTTTTCCCTTACAGGTAAGTTCAGGTATGCTTTTTATTTTTCCTTTATCTTAGTATTTCAGTTTGTTGCATCACTATAATAAGGGGGGGGGGAATTTAATCATATAAAATGTGAATCTGGATGACTTAAGCATGGCTAATAGCACCCAACCTATAGGTCCTCTTTCTTTCTCACTTAGCCCTTCTCGACTAGACTTTCACTGATTCCCAGTCACCCATAGCTTCCTAGGCTTAGCTTTTGGAGACTCAAGTAGCACTCTCATATCTAAATCCATCCCATTAAGTATCATACTCCTTGGGAAATATCACCCAATTTGGATAGGAGCACCAAAATTCAAGGGTGTCCTATTTCTAGTGTTATTATCCAAGTTAATTTTCACCTCTAATGATCAGATTCTCCTGATTCCTTATCTTTTCCCCTGTTGACCTAATATAAACTCATCTAACCCATGATAATTAGTTTCCCTATAAAATTCCATTCAATTTACATTTATAATGGTTGGCACTCATTCATAAGAAAAGATAAAGAATACAAGCAAGCACACTCAACCACTCTTCCCTATTCTTTGCATATAGACTTCTAAGACCAATTCAAGCCTATTCAAGCATTCATACCAATCCTTAGACATCCAAATTACATTATAATTTCATATCTAGTTACATACATCACATAATTATACCAAGAACTTCAAATGGGAGAACTATATTAGCTTGATCCCTCTTTAGAGTATTGGTATGTAGGTAGCATACCCACACATGGGGTGTAAAGTGCATCCAGTGCATCCTTTACACACTAACCCCTTCTCTCTTTTCCAAGTTTGATATACAAGTTTAAGTGCTAGGAGTTCCTAAGGGTTTGGAATATTGAATTAGACACACAGTGAGCTCCACATAGAATCAAGCTTCAATATTTCACTACTAGGGTGTTACACACCTACCAAACAAAACCCATAAAAACCAAACCACTAGGACAACAATGCCAAAAGTGGAAAATGCCTTCGAAAAGGGACAATAGCACTAAAAATTGGACTAAAACACAAAATAATAGGGAGTATAGAGTTTGGTGCTCCTATCTAATCCATAAACAAAGTTTTGGGTCCTATTTTTGATAGTCTAATATCCCTGCACAATAATTTTTGGATCCTAAATCATTCGTTTTAGCCTAGAATAAACTAGTTTGATTTCTTTACACTTCCTACTATTTTTAGAAAAGATAAAATACATATATATTTTGCACAAATTAGTAGGCCAATTAAGACACATTAATTATTTATTTACATTTACTTAGACCTTTATTTGCTTAGGAATTGAACACCTAATTCCCAAAAATAATAAAATAGTATGGTTACAATGCTGATGACTGTAGGTCTCTTAGACTTATCTCTCAAAACATTATTGAATAATATACTTTACCCTTCATGACATTTATGTCTTCAGTACTATTCATGCCCCTTTGGTGACCAAACAAACCCTTTGAGTCTTAAGATAAACTATCTCACTACCAAGTAGACCCTCTTTGGAATGACACGAGCCTATTGGGGAAGATAGCTTCTCAATGAGTATAAAGGCTAGATTTTCACTATGAAAGGTTGGTTTTGTGATATGATGACAACATAAAGATGTAACCAAAACAAAAGATGATTTATGATAGTCAATCCATGCTCCTATTAAGCTTCATATGGCAAATATCACAATGTTTAAACCTTCTCTTAACTATATATGACCGTATAGGTTATATTTGTATGGACCAAACCTTGTTCATGAGCTTAAGGAAAGGTTCAAAGGTAAACCTAGTCCTTATTATTCTTCATGATCATGGCACTTATTCTTATGGACCTTGATGAAGGCCTACTTCAATTTACCTATCTGAGTACCATCATGATCATACTTGGACTATGTTACATTTTTGTACATGTCATATTAGTGTTAGGGATGTCAAAATTGAAGGTCAAAATTTCCCTCCTTAGCTCTAAGGTGGATTCCTTCTCACACCATGGATGTTTTCTTCCACTAGACCTTGAGGAAGGTATCTCCATTTTAAAAAAACTCATTGAACCTTGTAGCCACACTTTGATTGAGATATTTCTTACTGTAGGACCCTTTTGACTTTGTTTTGAGTTTGGTGCTTTGACTACTAGCTCACATCCTCTTTTATGTTTGTAATACCCTTTATCAACCTTGGCCTTCCTTAATGGTGAAAATATGGAGGGGAGGTGTGGTTTGAGGGTGATAGGAGTGGAAAGATGATGATAACATATGATTAAGGGTGGAAAAAGGGTGAAAACACAGTGGAAAAAGGTAGATCATGGTAGTGGTATGAAGTGAGTGAAGTGAAGGTAGGGAACCAGCAGCTGAAGACATAAAAAGACCATGAAAAAGAGTCAAGTGAAAACATGGGTACTAAATCATTAGAACACATCAATTTTTAGGCCAATATAGGAGTGTAAGGAAGTGAATTTGAAACATGGTTTTCTCCAAAAATCTTAAAATTTGTAAAAATTCCTTAAAGAATGCTAAATAAGCCCTTTGGATACACCTTAAGAGCATGGAGATGGGCATGATTGGTCATGAAACAAGAATAATATCTAATAATTTAGCTTTAAAAGAATAAAAAATTGATGTAAACCCATAAAAACACAAATTTCATGTAAAGTTGAGGCTACCTTCCTCTTCAAGGACCGTACAATTCTCCTTGCAAGCTTCACACTACTGTAGATTGATTGACTAATTTTGTGACCATTGTTTGAACTTTAATTGGACTAATAAAACCTAATTTAGATCATGGAAAGGTATAAAAAGTCTTAAATATTTTGGAACAACTTGATTTTCCCTAAAACTCTACCCTGGTGAGGAGAAAATGGAGAAAATCGATTACCTTTTTAGTTGCAAGGAAACATAAATTGACTAACTTAAAATGAATGGTTCATGAGCTTGGATAATCTAATTTATAAACCACTTATACCATCAGAAATCCCTATGAGTCTAGTTTATTCACTCTAAATTTTAAACCTTCACTCTCCTCCATCAAACTGTACCATCAAAAAACCTATAGATAGGTCCCTTTGTGACAACAAGTAAAGAAATAGAAGAAGGCTAGTTTAGGGCCTGTATGGCCATGAAACTTATCATGAATATTGATTATTCCATAAAATTGACTCATCCTACCTTAGCTATATAGAATCTATATGAATTCTATACTATCACTTGCAAAATGAAGAAAACGGCTTATTTTGGCCTTTTAAAAGAGAACTTTCACATTCCACCACTTGAAAAGAAGTCTTTAGAAGCTTAACATGCCAATAATGCAAATCTAGACTTTTAAAAAACATTTTTCATGTTGTAAACTTATAAATTGGTATGTGTAGGGGGCTCTTGGGAGCTTTTAAGCTTATAAGACATAAAAACACCTTTTCATGAGTTAAAACTTTGGACTTAGGATATTTTCATACATTTGAACATAAATAAAGTCCAAATGGGATAATTAAATGACTTTTGAAACCATTTTTACCATTTTTTGACTAAAATTAATGTTTTTAGGCCATGAATGATTGATTTGACTAGCTACAAAGGGTTAATGACTAGAATTTTGAAAGCTTCAATTGATAGGGGTAGTAATTTGGCATTGACTAGTCAAATTAATAACATTGAATCCTAATACCTTTCATCTATTCTACCCTCTTCTTTTAGGATTGAAACTAGTTTTCCCCTTCCTAGCCACCTATAGGTGACTATTTTAAGGGTTTGACTATGTTTGAGGATTTATTGATATTCAAATCTAATATTCAAACCTCTCAATGACTCTGACTCATTTTTGTTGATATATTAAGACCCTCATCAATGCCTTGAAACTCCTATATTTCACCAACACCACTATTCAAGGCAATCTTCTTAATAGATGGTTGTAGGTGGTCATTTGAGAAATTTGAACATGTAGAAAGGCTTTAGGACTCCTTTACCAATTAATAAGCATCCATGGCTCTATCATATCATTGGGAGTCTATAATCCCTTCATTAACACTCTTAAAGTCACCATGAATTCACATCCTTTAGTACTTCTTCTCACTTTCCCTAAGTTTGATTGTAGTTGTCATTTTGAAGAGTATTTAGGCATATATTTTTTATGTTTTAGGAATTTAATCACAATATTTGAACATTAAATGTCCTTTGTTATAGTGTTAAGGATTTGAACACTTATTCTCATATCCTCTCAACTTCAAAAAACTTTATAACTCCACAAACATACCCTCTTCCTTCACTGCTTAGGCATGGATGTAGGTGGCCATTCAATGGGTCTTGTACATTAAAATTGAAGGTACATATCTTCTTCCTTAGTAATTAATTTCAATAAAACATAGATAATATTATTACCTCCATTAATATATTTTAAAACTCAAGTTTTGGTGTACAATTTACACAACTTCTTATAGTGCAAACCTATAGTTCTGCATTCTTTATGATTTAAACCTTGAAGAGGTGAAAGTTTGAGATCTTGAGTTTGAAACCACTTCTTATATGTTTCATTTAATTTTTCATGAGTTCAATATCCTTAAACACTTATGATAGTGTAAGATAAGCCTTTCAACTCACTTATGCGAGAAGTTTCAAAGCACAATCTAATTACTAGGAACATGATGCCACTAGAGGACTGGTACAAAGTAGTAAGATGATTAGAGAATGTTAAATGGAGTATAAATATGAATAAAAATATTCAATAAACACTTGAATGCCTATGAAACCTATAGAAACTATGAAACAATGAAGAATACTGATAGTCAGTTGCACCATGCAAAAGAATAACTTTTCATACCAATCAAAGCCCACACATGTGAAATGGAACTTGGATAATGTACAATAAGCCTAGATAGACCCTATATATCTTTTTTAATATCTCTCATACATTAAATTTTTTTAAAACTACCATTTTGAGAAGAAGGATTGAGCATGTGGGGTTGACTAGCTATTCTAGACCACCTCCTAATCTTAGAGATTATTCATAAAAGAGAAGGGATGAATCTACAGACAAATGTCATATATTTGATTCTTAATATTACCCCCTCCTTTGGAAAAAAACTTAGTTTATAATTCTCTCTCCTCTATCTATACTGAATACTTGAAATTTACCTTTACTAGTTTTGAAGGAGAGCGATAAAGGTTTTAAAGAAAATTTTACATTTTTTGACCCCTGCATCCACAATGTGGATCCAACCTATGGGAGTTGAAGAACACTTTTAAATAATTTTTTACCTACAAAGATCACTCTGTATAAGTCTCTTAACTCCTCATTTAAGCATTGACTTTCAAGATTTTGACCTTTATCTGAATTTGTGATATGTGTGTTAGTTATGTAACTGCTACAGGGTCCTTAGAAGGTGTATTTTATGGATTTATCACTTGGGGAACTTTGACATACATGAATTTTAGCCAAAAATCACATTTTACCACATTTTCACTAGTTTAACATTTATAAATGAACCTTAAACACTCTAAATCATCATGATATGCTTATATGAGTTGATAAGACATAAAATGTCTTTGATAAAATTCTAACAACCTATGACACCCCTTGACCAAGTTTCAAGACTTCATGACATGGATAGACCACTATATGGCCAAAGTAAGACATTACCTTAATTTCTCTAAAATTACCTTAAACAATGCTAAAACCTTCTTTAAGGGACCATATAAGACATGAAAAAACCACATACAAGTTTTGACAACTCTGTTAAAGTTTAAATTTAGAAGGGGTTGACCAATTTTAACTTGAGGTCAACAATTTGGTGATTCATAGGGGTAACATACCTATCAATGCTAAAATGCCTAGTAGCCTTGTTCTTCCATTGGGTAATGGAGTCATTTGCACTTAGTTTTAGACTTGACCAGACCTTGATCATGACATAAAAAACTAATTTTACCCTCAAAACACACCAAATAAAGATAACACACACAAAACAAAGCAACAAGACTCACACATGTGCTATCAAACACTTAGGGAACACAATAACAACATAAACAAACTAACTATATATAACTAACCCAAAAAAACTTATTCCTCTTAGATCAAAGGGGAAGCTTGTATAATCTCTTGATCCATGAAATGAAGGATGGAATGAAACAAGTTGCCTCTTGAACCTTGGTTTGGTTGTCTTCATCTTATTTTTGAATGTCAATTCTTTTGGCATGATCTCAAATGAAGTAATGGAAACTACAAACCAATCACCTATGAAGGTGAATTCATATTATGTTTCAACAACATTCTCATGACCTCTCTTGTTATTTGTGTCTATCTCAAACATGACTATCTATTGGCTTATAAGAGTAGCCTCAAACATGGTACCTTGAAAGTTAACATATTGTCCTTAAAGAAGCAAATCATCTTCAAGAACATATTCAAACTATCCAATAAGGGGTGTAGGATCTTTAAGAGCCTCAAACTCATTACATAACTCCTTGAAATTTTACCATAAGTCCTTGAATCCAATGATGATTGTGATCTAGGAATTTGACTCAAGAGAGGATGGCTAGTATGGTGTTAGTTTCAAAATGAAAAAAATGAAAGAAACACACTAACTAGCATAACATCTCTAGGCCTAGACATTAGTGAGAGCCTAGTTATAAAACATGAATTAAACACACAACTAAAATGAAAAATAAACCCTCTTTTACCTTCTTTGGATGTTCCAAAATGCTTGTTTTAGTGGCTTTCTTGGCTTGTGCTCATGAAGTCCTTATCATTGGAAGCTTGGCTACCTCCATCTCTCCTTGGCACTTTTGGCTTGTGGCTTAGCTTGGCTTGGAATCAAGTTGGCATGGTAAATCTATTTTCATGAATCTTTTGGAACCAATCCTACATTACAACTTTGTACAAATTAATCTTAGAAATGATGTTCATGGCTTCTCTATTTATAGATTTTTGAGAATGTCTAGAATCAACCTGAACCATCCATCCTAAGATTGAGATGTGTGGTTGAGGATTAATTAAATTTTTGGAATTAAGTTTATAATTATCCTCATCATGAGTTTGGAATAAGGGGAAATTAAGAGGCATGGAGGGCATCATGGAAGGAATTTATGAGGCATGGAGGGAATGAATCCTAATATTTGCGGCATTTATGGCCTAGAGATGTCTTTCCAAGAAATGAGGTCACCTAATGATGTAGATATTAAATATTCATTTCCAAAAAAAAGTTTTCAACAAGTTTTCATGGAATTATTAATTATGCCTTGATTTTGATTAATTAACTCTTAAGCATGTTTAATCACTTTGTGCACAAAATACTCAAATTGATCAGAATGACTTGTTATTTTTCCAAAATTTGACTGGATTGGAATTAGAAGGTGATGTTAGGTGTATTAGATATGTATTCCCATTTAAGATGTTATTAATAAAAAATAATGAAGGCATGAATCTTGTGTAAGAGATTTGATAAGAAAGAGAAATCTAGAACACCTAGGTGTAAAATTAGCATTTTGACTTAGAATGATCTGACCAAAGTTAGCTGGCCCATAAATTACATTACCCAATTTAGTAATACCCTAGCTAAAATCAGCACTTGAATATGCTTGTTTCACATAATTTAGCATGTTTTAGTGTTTTTAGGCCAAATTATGCATTTTTGGTAGAAATTGGTCAAAACCTTGGTTGGAGGTTAATAATGGCTAATTTTAGGTGTCTATAGTTTGCCCCTATTTGGGAAGGCATTGCAAGCTATAAGCACATTAACATATTCTCAAAGAATGAAAAGGTCTTATATGCCTACAACTATAATGATGATAAAATAACTATATAATGCCCCCTAGAGGGAAGGGTTGGCATAAGTAAGTCGGTAGATGGTCCCTCAAAAATAAAGAAGCAAAACAAGGGGACCAAAGAAAGGAAAGATGATAGGGTGAAAACACAATGATACTAAAAAAGTAGTCAAAATTATTAAGAATGCAAGTGGGATAGTGTAAAATGGGTTTTCCAAAGGAAGTCATAAACATTATACCCCAATATTGGCAATGTGGTATGATAACACAATGATTTTATCAAAGGTGGTTATAATCATTGAGAAGATGGAGCTACCCCAATTAACACTATTTGGCTTAGCTACTTCCATCTCTCCTTGGCACCTTTGGCTTGTGTCTTGGCTTGGCTTAGAATCAATTTGTTATGGTAACACTATTTTCATGAAGATTTTGAAACTAATCCTGCATTATAATTTTTCACAAACTAAGCTTAGAAATGATGTTCATGGCCTCTCTATTTATAGATTTTTGAGAATGTCTAGAATCAACCTGAACTATCCATCTTGAGATTGAGATGTGTGGTTGAAGATTAGCTCAATTTTTGGAATTAAGTTTATAATTATCCTCATCATGACATGGAAAAAGGGGAAATTAAGAGGCATAGAGGGCATCATGGAAGGCATTAATGAGGCATGGAGGGCATGAATCCTGATATTTGTGCCATTTATAGCCTAGGGATATCTTCCCAAGAAATAAGGTCACCTGATGATGCAAATATTCAATATTCATTTACAAAAACAAGTTTTCAACAAGTTTCCATGTAATTATTAATTATTCCTTGATTTGTATTAATTAACTCTTAATCATGTTTAAGCATTTTGTGCATAAATTACTCAAATTGATTAGAATGCCTTGTTTTTTTCCAAAATTTGATTGGATTGGAATTGTAAGGCGATGTCAAATACATTGGATCCATATTCCCATTTAGGATGTTATAAAAAAAAATAAAAAAGGCATGCATATTGTGTAAGATATTTGATAAGAAAGAGAAATCTAGAGTACCTAGGTGTAAAATTAACATTTTGACTTAGAATGCTCTAACCAAAGTTAGCTGGTCTATAAATTACATTACCCCATTTAGTGATACCCTAGCCAAAATTGGCACTTGAATATGTATATTTAATATATTTTAAAATTTTTAAGTGTTTTTAGGCCAAATTGTGCATTTTTGGTGGAATTGGTCAAAATCCTAGTTGGAGGTCATTGGTGGCTAGTTTTAGGTGTCTATAATGACAAACTCTATTCTAGGCCAAGTAGGGCCACCTAAATTCACATACCTACAAGGGAAATCATAGAGAGGTGATAAGTTTGATTTGAATGGATAAGTTTAGGTACTTTAAGTGGTAGGGAATATAAACAAACATCAGATGAAACCTTGAAACCTCTAACATTGAAGAAAAGAGGTAAATATAATCAGCTAGGGTATTTTGTGCAAGATGGCTTAATAACCCTAGGTATCAACTAGTGGTGTGTGTAGAGAGTTTGAAGAAGGGATGTAATAAAAGAATCATGGGAGATAGTAAATATAGATGTAATATACCTATTTAGGTCATTGGAAACTCAAATTCAAACTCAGAATATGCACTTATAGGCCTCAATCCTTACTAGACCTCATATAATGCCTACTAGTAGCTTGAGAAGCTATGTTATTCTGATCAATACAGTATGAATATGTTTCATGGGAATTTATGATTTTAGGGATAGTTAAATACCCTAATTTATTTTCAATTTATGGAATTGGATGGTTAATTGATGCCCCAATCTATATGAACAATTTTAAGACCTTGAGGTAATTTCAGGTTGCCTAGAAGACCAAATCTAACTCTGTGAGAGAGAAGTGGATTTATATGCCTCAAAATGAGTTGAGTGATCTATAAAATGACCTGAATAATATATAAGAATCCCCTGATCATGTTTCCATGCTTCTAATTTGTATTTTTACGTAAAAAATTATATGGAATAGGCCAAAAAAATTGTTTTAAGCTACTTGGGAGGTTTATACAAGGTGTCAAAACTTTAAAAGTGACATGGATGACCCTTAGGAGGTCATATAAATAAATAACATGTTTATTTGAGGTTTTTAATGTTTGGGGAGAATGTAGATCCAAGTTTTAATCTCTAGGTAGGGAGGCCTAATTGAGACCTAGTTAGGAGAGAGAGGCAACATAAAAGTATACTTTCACTCATTCTTAGTACCTAAAATTTTACATGAATATATAAGGCCATACTGGGTCCTAGAATATACCTTCATTTTATTATTAACATCCATAAAAATATCTACACAAAGAGGTTTGCATGATTTTAGGGTTATAAAGAATGAAGCCAATTTAGAGCTTTTAGTATAGAATGAGTTCTTAGGGGCTAGTTTGAGACTTTTGAATGGATTTTTTCAAGTCTAGTATGAGTTTAAGAATATGAATTCAAGTTTTGACACTTTTTTGCAAGATTGACCTAAGGAGATGAATAGTCTTCTAAACACCTAGAAAGAGAATGAAGTGATGTGTCAAAAGAACTTGAAGAGATCAATTAAAAGGTGCAAAGTAGAGAAAAGGTGTTACTCAACATTATCTGACCATTAAAAATTCCACTTGTCATTCAACAAGCCAAAGCAAAGGGTAGTTTTAAAGAGCTAGTCAAGGTGTCATGTAAGCATTCTAACTCCTACACTATTTGGAGTAAGGAAAAATATTTATAAGATCTACAAATGGAATTTAAGACCTATTGAGATGGTTTCATAACTTTTCTATTATTTTTAACTCATGAGACACTTGTCATTTCTCTCTCTCCTATGCCCTTCTCTTCTTCTCTCATACTTATTATATATATTAAGCCTTAATTAGATAAGTTTGTATCCTCCACTTGGGTATTGAGAAGCCTTGCCCATTTTAATCCTTTTATCAATGAAGAACAACTTGGTTTTACATTCTCCATGGACTATTTTAATGTGCATGTTTGACTAGTTGATCTTGCTAAGTGATAGATTTACTTCCTTGGCATGTTGTCCTTGTTTAACATTCATATTTAGTTTGAAATTATTTTTAAATGTCTCTTGAGGTGTTTAAATAGAGTGTGTAGGGGTTTAGTGAGTTATCTTTCATTACTATTATGTCATGACCTCTTAACTAGTTCTCCTAGCTCAAGCTTGCTTCACAAACCTTCATGATAAATACTAATGTAGAGAGGTAGATTTGAATTAGTGTCATGTGTAGTTTAGTCTCTTGTTTGAAGTGAAATTGTAGTTGGTTGGTAGTGATAAATTCATATTTGGTGTATCACCTCCATTAGAGTAGGTTCTTCTCCATTTTTCTAGAAAGTGTTAGAGTAGTGTTTAAGCCTAAGTGATTCATCAATGGGAGCCAACCCTTTAACATAAATATTCACCTCTTTAATAGGGTACCCATAACCTTGAGTATTTTTTATGTTACATCAAGTTTGGAAGGCTTGAACTACCTTCTAAAGGGTGTAAATTTGATACATAACATGTATAACTTTTAGTAGTTGGTTGAGTTATTATACAATAGATGTACTTATGTGATGGATTGAATTTGTAATTTTTTTTTTTTGTGATAAGTTGATCATTATCTAAATGAATCATAACTAGTTTATTGTGCAACATGCATTTAGTTAAATATCAATTAACTTGTCTTAATTAGAAATAATCTAGTTTAATTATTGAAGTAAAAAAAAAATTACCTTTTTTAGAGTTAAACCTAGTGGGGTTATAACATTGTGGTATTAGAGCTAAGGTTCAAACTCTAGGACTTAATGAGTCTAGTAATGTATTTGTATTCTTCTATTAATCATAAAGGATAATGGTGCATGGCAGCCCTAGAGGTGAGGGTACTTTAAACACCCACCCTCTAGTAGACCCAAACCAATTTGCCACACAACAAGCTACAAAATTTAGATTAAATTCTCATTACCATGCATGAAAATAGGGACCAAATAATGGCCTTAGAGCAGGAAGTACATGAGCATGTTTAAGAAGTCAATTAAGATGAGCCTAAATATCACCTTATTTAGTAAGAGGCTTAGTAAAAGCATAAGCATGATGAAGTGCTATAGGATGTGAGGGATCATGTAGCTATAGAACTTGCACGAGACATGAAAAAATTAAATTATCCTAAGTTTGATGGAATTGTAGTTGGGGTTGGTGCTGAAGCTTAGTTGATAGAAATAGAAAATTACTTTGAGATTCAAAACTACTCAAAAGTCACTAAGGTAGTCTGAGGAGCATATCAACTTGATGGAGAAACAACAATATGGTGGGAAAATAAGAAGCTTGAGATGAAACTTGACTCCACTACTATTTGGTAATAATTCATGGTCTTGTTTAAGTCATGATGGTTTCCACAATTATATTTTGACCATAATCACATAGATTTTTAAAACTTGAAGCAGGGAGATCTTTTAGTGAATGAGTATTGGGAACAGTTCACTAAGCTCTTAAAACATGTTCCTCAATATCAAGGAGATGAAAGGTTTCACATTTGAAAGTTCATTATGGGATTGAAACCCCAAATTGGATGTGAAGTAGATGTACATGGGACATATACAATGAATCAAGTCTTTGAGAAATTAGTTAAGTAGGAGTCAAAACTAAAGTCTCTTGCTCAGGTCAGAGAGAAGTTTAAGAAAAAGTTTGGAGGTTCCAAACTGACTCTTAAGAAGAACTAGAAGAGGAATAGAAATTCCAAGAATTAGTTTAGGAATCATAATGCTAAGTTTAGTAACTTCTCAGGTAGTAAGAAAGTGAATGGTGGATTCAAATTTGGTTTTAAAGGAAACCAATAATTAGAAAGGAAAGGACCAATTGGTAGATGTTTTATCCATGGAGGTGATCACTATGATAAGGAATGTACTCAAGGTAAGTCTGAAGGAAAATTTAAGGGTACTATGCAATAATGAAACTTTCATCATAGAATCTATGCAACCATTAACATTTATCAAGCTAATTTTTAAGTTTCACCTATTTAGGTTCTAGGCAATATTTTTGGTCAACTTATTTTCATTTTGATTGATACTATAGCTACATAGTGTTTTATTTCCCCACGTATTCTTTCTAAGTTTCCTAGTAAATCTAGTTCAATGGCAAATACATGGTCAGTGCAATATGAGAATGATGCCAAGGTCAAAGTCAATAGTTGTTTAGTGGAAGATGAGATTAAATTACCTAAATTTACTACTATAATAGATCTTTATGTATCCCCATTAGGGTCATATGATGTAATTCTAGGGGTGAATTAGTTTTCTAAGTATAAATTTAAGGTATATTACTATCTAAAGAAGGTAGATTGTTAGGATGATTTTAGGAATCAAACTCAGATTCAGGGTGAGAAAAGGGAGTTGAAAACTAGGCATATTTCTATATTTAAACTTAAGAAAGATCATAGGAAAATATGTCAAACATTTATTATTAAAATAAATGATATAGAGGAAACAAATTAATCATTCATTGAGGATCACCCTTTCCTCAAGAACTTTTAGGATGTGTTTCTAGAGGAATTATTGAGATTACCACCCAAGTGAGAGTTTGATTTATTAATTGAAATAATACCTAGTTCAAAACTATAATCCACGGTAGTGTACATGATGATGAATATATATTTAGTTGATTTTAAGGCTCAACTACATGACTTGTTATCTAAAGGGCTGATTTGACCAAGTGTGTCACCATGGGGTGCACCAGTCGTGTTCATCAAGAAGAAGGATGGTACTCTTTGCTTGTGTATTAATTACATGATGTTGAATAAAGTGAAAATCAAGAATAGACATCCATTACCTCTTATTGATGATATATTTGATCAAATACATAGGGATACAATTTTATCACATATAGGGCTATGAGTGGGATATAATCAATTAAGGATTTGAGAAGAAGATATTCCTAAATCAACATTCAAAACTTAGTATGGGCATTATGAATTTATAGTGTTACCTTTTGGGTTAACAAATGCTCTAACAACATTCATGAATCTAATGAACAATGTGTTTAGGGGCTATATGGATCACTTTGTGTTGTTTTTTCTATATGATATCCTCATTTATTCTAAGAATGAGGAAGAACATTTACAACATCTAGAGTTGGTGTTGCAGAGATTGTGGAAGCACAAACTTTATGGTAAGTTTTCCAAATGTGTATTTTTTTATAGAGGAAAGTGAAATATTTGGGACATTTTATCTTTGTAGATAGAATTTCAGTTTATCTAGTGAAGATAAGAGCCATAATGGAGTGGCCAACACCTAAAAATGTGAATGAGATGAGAAGTTTTATGGGACTAGTAGGGTATTATAGGAATTTTGTTCCAAATTTCTTGAAAATAGATAACCCAATTACCTCTTTTCAGTAAAATAATTGGATTTTTGTTTGATTAGACAAGCATGAGAAAGCTTTTTCAAGAGTTTAAAATAAGGCTTATGTTGGCACCCATGCTAATAGTTCCCAATCCTAATGGTTAATCACTAATGCATTTGGGGATGGTTTTAGAGGAGTTCTTATGTAGGATGGTTGAATTATAGCTTATGAGTTCAATAAACCTAAACCATATGAGGAAAATTATGCTTTATATGATCTAGAACTTGCAACAATTATGCATGGTTTATAATTTTGGAGGTATTATCTATTAGGGAAACCATTTGAGCTCAAGACTAATAACTTAGGGCTCAAATATATCTTCACCCAACCAAACCTAAATACTCATTAGACACATTGGTTAGAATTATCATCTAAATATGGTTTTGATATTAGCTACATCAAGGGAAAAGAAAATAGAGTTTCTAATGTCCTAAATTGTAAAAGGTATATATTAGTGTTGGTTACTATCAGGAGTACCTTTCATGATCAAGTTGTTAAGTTTTCCCCTGGAGATGAATTATATGAGTAAGCTAAGAAAGTTTTGTTAAAGAATTCTTAGAACCCTAGGTTTAAATTATTTAATTTGAATAATGATGGTATTTTGAGGTATAATGGCCTAATGTACGTACCTAATAGAGAGAATTTGAGGAGCACGTTGCTAAAGGAATTGCACAATGCCCCTTAATCAGGTCACCCTAAAGTGACTAAGCTCATGGTTGAGTTAAAACCTCTTTATTTATAGAAAGGAATTAAAAGGGATGCAACAAATTTTGTCTCATTGTTTGGAATGTTAGTGTGTGAAATCTAAACATGTGCATCTGATAAGATTATTTTATTCTCATGATATTTCAAAATGGAAGTGGTAAGTAATTAATATGGACTTTGTCTAAGGTTTGCATTATCATAAAACTGACATGGCATGATCTTTGGTGTTAGTTGAAAAAATAAGGTAGTACACTTTATACCTAGTAATTTGACTGATGATGTACCAATGCTTATGAAAATATTCATGAAAGAGGTGTACCGATTACATGGGTTTTTAGAGAAGATCATTTTTGATCAAGATTGGAGGATGAGATCTAGGTTTTGGTTGACTCTAAATTCAAATTTGGGTACTAGTTTAATTTTAGTACTGCATATCATCCAAAAATAGATGGATAAATAGAGAGGGTAAACTAAGTTATAGAAGATCTTTGAATGTATTACATAGATCAACAATACAAGTGGGAAGAATATCTTTCACTGGTAGAGTTTGCTTATAATAAATCTTACCAATCAACTTTAAAGATGGATCAATTTAAAGCATTATACAAAAGGAGGTGTCAAACACCAATTAGTTGGGACAAGATTGAAGACAGGTGGTATTTGGTCTTGAAATACTTATAAAAATGGAGGAGTAGGTCAAGTTAATCAGATAAAGGTTGGCTAAAGCCAATGATAGATAGAAAAGTTATGTTGATCTAAAAAGGACAAGAACATAGTTTTTTGTTGGTGATAAATTATTTCTAAGGGTTAAACCTCAAAATAAATTGATTAAGTTTGGTAAATCACCAAATATTTCACCAAGATATGTGGGACCTTTCAAGGTCTTGGAAGTGATTAATCCTATTGTGTATAGGATTACCTTGCCACCAACTCTAGCTCTCTTACATAATGTTTTTTATGTGTCATATCTTAAAAAGTATGTATTTTATCTTTATCATGTATTTTATTGGAATTATTTATAGGTTATAGATCTCAGGGTGGTCACAGTAGAACCAATTAGAATAATTGACACTCAAAAACATAATTTACATAGTAAGGAAGTGTCATAGTACAAGGTCTAATGGGACTAATATTCTGAGGATAGTACCACTTAGGAGGACTATGATGAGTTATATAGCATGTTTCCACATTTATTTGTTTAGAGAATTTACTATTGTTATTTTATTTTCTATTATATGCTATTTAATTTTAGAACTTTGGTTTGAAATAAGTGTCATCAGGATGATGACTAGTTTTAGGGGGAAGGATGTTACATCCTGATTTTCTCACTAAACTTGATTTTATTATTAAACATATATTAATGTGGTTAATGTTGTTTACTTACACTATAGAAAACTATTTTAATTTATGATGATATATGGATAGACATATAATGATTATTTTTTGTGACTCACTACTTGATTGGTTAGATGTACTTGAGTTTCATATGCATGTGGATTATGCCTATTTAATATTATTGTACTTTAAAATCATTTTATATTTTTTTATCATGGTTACTAGCTAACTACCTTTTGTATTTGTGAGGTGGATGTAGGAGAAAGTCTACTCTCCAGATAGATATGAAGGGAGAGTATCATTAGGGAGGGTGTTTCAAATGGAATGTTAGAGGTGTAGAGATTTGATAATGAATCCAGTACACACCATGTATAATAATAAATGTATGATTACCCTAATTTTGATTATGTTTGATTATTTATGCTTGGTCATATTTTATTTAGTTATGATTCATGTTTATATGCTAGACAATCTTAATTTTAGTTGTGACTATTTGCCATGATTATAATACATTTAACATTGTGGTTTGTTTAGTTATATACATTCTTTGGATGAATTTATTCTTCTATTGTTTGTATAATCCTATATAGGTAGGCACCTATAAGCATGCAACAAAAGAGTATTGTTAAAACATATATACATGACAAAGAAAAGAATTTCATTTTATTCATATAACAAAATAGTTTTATTAAACTATATCTAATTTAAACCTAAGGTGGGTGCCTATGGTGATTTAGTTCTTAAATACTTGATGGTTATATATGTATGAAGTCTTGATTGATTAATGTTTAGATTTTATTGTGCTATGTTAAAGTGAATAAACATTCAAGCTATTATTAAAAAATAATAATTATGTTTAATTGACATATTATGATGTCAACCCTAATTCTATAAGTTATCATTTGGTTTGGTTGTCTTGGTCATTCGAACTATACAAACTATGATGGTGAGGGTTTGAATGCAAGTTAGAGGTGAAATATGGGGAATTTGTGTTGTGTCGTAGTCAATCTAGGAGATATGGGAAACATATCAGGAATTTATGGTCTAATGGAGAGACATTCTTGGAGTGACAGAAAATGGTTCACCATGATATTAGATGTTTTTGAAATGCATCAAGGGACTTTAAAAGCAATAAAAGAGGATGGAGTTTTAGGATTTTGTGAAAGAGGTCATGGATGATAGAGAATAAAAAAGAAAGAAACTGATAGACAAAAATAAAAAGACTAATTCAGGATAATATAGAGGTAGACTTTATTCTTTTAGATTTTCTCTAAAAATCTATATTCAGGGTATACAGTCTATGAACAAAATGTTTATAGAGTTTTTTAGAAAAATGGGTGATAGATTTTGAAACCCTAGGTATAATTAGGGATTTGACCCTATAGAAGAAGGAATCCTCCCATAGAATTGAATCCATGTTTCAATTTGAGTCTAACCTAAATCTAGAAGGTTAAATCCACTACGATAATGAAATCCTTATGTATTAAATTACATGACTGAGAGTGGTCTTATTTGGTTATTAATATGGTTGTGTGTCGATTGAGTATTATTGTATTTGTCAAAATGTTGAGTGTTGGTAAAATGGTTTGTAGACATTGATTTAACAGAGGTATGAAATAGGGTTTTATTATGTTAAATATTTCACTGTGTTACTTTAGCATCACTGTATATTAAAATGGATGTATGTCTTGAAATGGCATAGAGATATTGTTTTTATTTGGATTCAAAATAGGGTTTTGATGTTCATATGTTTGGTTGAGTATTTTGTTTGCATTTATGATTTGTAAATGAGGTTTTCATTAGGAAGTTACTTGGATGTGTTTTTATTGTGCTTCCATTTGAAGGGATATGTGTTATTGTTTGTAACCACATGTATATAATCATTTGTATGTCGAATATGTATATATTATTGTGTATCAACTATGTATAAATTAATGTGAGTCAATTTTCATATAATGTTGTATGGATGGTTCAGTAATATTATTTGACTTAAATGTGTATATAAGTCATAGTTATTAGTGAATAAATTATTATTACATTTGGACTATGTGTAAATACATATAAGTCAACTATGTATAAATACTTTATATCGACTGAGTATTAAAATTTATTGGTCAATAATATATAAAAGATTATATCTGCTAAGTATGACTATTTATGAGTTGATTATATGATTATTTATGGACTGTGAGTCAATTTAATATAAATTAGTATGAGACAGTTGGATATCAATTTGGTTTAGTTTATGTATCGACCAGGTATTTATATTTTAAGATATGTTCTTTAAATGAAATTGTTGTTGATATACTATGTTGAAAAACATAAACCTATGTTCAATGGATTGGAATTATAGTATGGTATTTACTATAGGTCATAACATCTTGGACATATATACATAAACTTATGTGAAGGTAGGAATAAACATTATCTATTGTATTTTTTCCTTATATTAATTGGCTGTGAGAAATATGAATAGATGAATGCTTTCATTGAGTCAATGTACCATATGGTACATAACAATATTTAATAGTTTATATTGTATTTCAATGCATTTAATTTGAGTTTGTAATTTTGTGTGGTGTTAATGTGATTTATATTTTTTTTAAACATGAATATATCTTCTTTAAGTAGGGTACTTGGAATATGAATATATATATATATATATATATATATATATATATATATATATATATGTATATATGTAATTATAGATTATACATAAAAAATGAATAAATATTCTTTATGAATAGTTCATAAAAACACATACGTATATATAAGTTAAAAATTATAGATTATATGCACACAAGCGCATGCGCACGCGCGCGCACACACACACATCTAAGTTAAAAATTATAGATTATATATATATATATATATATATATATATATATATATATATATATATATGCATTACCATTTATATGTATATGTTATGCCATTTGGAAATTAGTGGCCGAGGGTTTCAATTTTATATAAATATAAGTGGACATACTTGATATACATGTTTATGCAGATAATTGAGTTGTAAGTACATGTTTGTTTATAAGTGAATAGATTTGTTCATATGTATACTAGGATATATATCTTTAATTTATAATATATTGTTTAATTATAAATTATGAGGAAACTGATTAATAGATAATTAGGATAATAAATGATGTATTTATTATTGTTAATTTGCTTAAGATTTATTGAGAAATTTATGAATTTTATTATTTTATTTATAATACTTGTAGAGACATGATATTTGAAGGAATTGGTAAATTCTTAAATATTATGATGATTGTTAGAAAATAACTATATATGAAATATTGCCTTATTGGAATATGGACTTAGGGTGGTATTGAAAGTCAAGAAATATTTAGGTGATAATAAATTCTTATTATTTAACATGAGATTATTTCAAGTATTTCTTATATTTAATTACTATAGTATTAAATACTATTCTATATGAGAAATTCATGGAATTCTTGTATACAGATTGTTTAGTAAATCTAGTATTAATGACACTAACAATTATTATCATGATAAATACTTCATGCATATTTTAGAGTCATTAATACTTAGATTAAATAAAATCATATTGAGTGTGTGTGGGATTATGATTGATCTAATGGATCATTAAACTATATGAAAACTTTGGCTAGTGTAATGTTTATATTTAAACGTTACCATTTCACTTATTTGATTATATGCATGCATATAAGATGTCATGTTAGAATATAATTATGTATGATATGATGTATGTAGTTATAATTTTTATAACACATGGGTTCTAGTTGACTTCTAGATACCTGTATCATTATCAACTTCTCATCCGTGAAGGGAGGACCATTCCCTAGTTGGGCACTATACAGGGATATATAGTCTATGGTTGGTGTAGAAAATCACTCTGATGATGATCTCCCTCTCCTCTAATTGTCACTTGATAGAGACTTTTACTCATGATTTCAGTTTATATACAGATAACAAGTTATGGATACTCATTAGTTCTGTGGAATGTTGTATTTATTTATATTTAATTTGATGTAAAAATATTGTATTAATATACTTGATAAACAATATATTGGTTGTTCTTATTGTATAATATGATGGTATAACTTTCAATAGTTGGCTGAGTTATTATTCTACAGATGTACTTATATGATGGATTGAATTTATTATTCTATTGAATGTGATAAGTTGATCATTATCTAAATGAATCATAACTAGTTTATTATGCAAGATGCATTTATTTAAAGATCAATTAACCTGTCTTAATTATAAAGAATTTGGTTTAATTATTAAATTAAAATTAAAAAAATTACCATTTTTAGAGTTAAACCCAGTGGGGTTCTAACACTTCCAAATCACATAACATCAACAAACATTAAACAGTTTCTTTGCAAGGTCTACCTACTTAGATTTCATCACCAAGGGGGAATCTGACTTAGTTTTTTGGCCAAGTATAAATATGTGGTTGATGGTATATATTGGCAAAGCACCCAACACCCTTATCGCTATCGAATTGTGAAGTGAGGGGGTAGGCCCCAATACCAAACCAATACCATCATCAATATAGATCCCTTTCAGCCTAAACTACCTGAAACTATCTATAGATTGCTTTTATAGTTCCTTATTACAGCCAATTCCCTATCACATTAATTTCAAATTTTATTATAACATAACAACATTCAAGAATGATCACTTAGATTACTATTTACATTCTATTTTTGCTACTTGCTCTTTGATAATTGTATTTTGTATTAAATACTCATACTAGCCAACATTAATACAAAGTTTGTACTCTATGCTACAATTAGATAAAATACATTGATCTAATTTCTCATGTGCTCAATGAAATTTGCTTAGTTAATATCTTGTAAATTTTCCCCCTATGTTTAGAACATAGTAGCCCCTATCAACATAGTCTCTTACAAGCTATTGGCTTTGTCTTAATTTCAATACATAGTTAACCTATATAACTATGTATCTTTTTATCTTATTTAGTTTCTCCATCTATATTACATATTCAACCTATATCAATATGTCCTTTATATCTTTTTCTATTTATTATCTTATAAAACATTGTCAATTGGTTCGACTTTGTATCTTACTAATTGAACTTTTTTCTTCAAGCTTTTAACTTCTTTCCTTCACCATGAATTTCTTATTTGATGAAAATACCAAATTAAATCAAACATCATGATGAATTTTACCAACCCTAATAATTTCCCTAAAATACATCTTGGGACACCCATTATAGATGAAAGCAATGTCTATGTTACCATTCACACTACCAACTATGGGAATCCTCCTCATTCATCCTTAGTATAAAACCCTTTGTTCTCACTAGAAGATGAGCATGATTTAGAATACACAACCAAAATGCTCTTTTTCATCAATGAATTCCCTCAACATAGAGGAAAATATCATGCAACCATTTATAATCTCATGATGGGTCCTCATATAGAAGAAATCCATTCACCTGCCCCTACCTTTTCTCATGGATTTAGGGTAACTACTTTCTTTTAATCTCAACCGTTTCCTTTTATTATGTCTCCTTCACACACCATGACATAGTATTATACCTCCATACCAAGTATTTCTACCAACATGGTAGGTTCAACTTTTAGTGGGCCTCTTCAAAAAACCCATACCCTTAACCATGCTACTAGTGCATCTTTTGATACCAATGATTCTCATGACACTATTGTTTATTTTGCTACCAAACTACTCATGCCATTAATGCAGTGCATTATACTACTTTATCCCACACTCATAGTGAAACTTAGGGTATTAATACTAACACTAATGTATCATAAACACTTAATAAAATGTATACATTTCAAACCAATAATACAAATTAGATAATGTAGATGCAAAACTAAAACCAACCTCATCAGGTTTCATGGTGAGTGAAAAATCATAATGCTCCCCACCCCCTTAAATATTCCCATAGAAGCCTTATCCCACAACTTCCACTCATTAATAAAACCGTTAAACATATAAAAAATGAACCTCTAGTACCTCAAATTGCTAAAAATGACATAGGAGGTATCACACCCACCATCACCTATAATGGATCCACTGATCCCACTTTTCATTTAAAAATATTTGGTAACCTTTATAAATATTGGGTTAATCTTAACACCTTCACCACTACCAAATTATTAGATAAAACACTTTTAAGATATGCTTGGTATAATCAATTAAAATCCCACTCTATCACTAGTTTTGAAGACTTGGTCAACTCACTAGTCTAAGAATTCCAACTAGTGATCTTCTCAAGAACAACTTAGCCCACTTTATAAATTGCAAATAAATTGAAATTGAAACAACATAAGCCTCCATCAAATGATGTAAAAAATTGTCTAATAAATGTGAGCATAATATTGTGGATGAAAATCTCTTCCACTTATTCACTAATACTCTATACTATAAATTATAATATTGGGTTAGGACTCTCTCTCCAAAAACCTTAGAAAAAGCTCTTGACTAGGCCAGATGAAAAGAATTCCTCATGCATTAATTCAAACCACCTCAAACTATAGTGGGCACTCATATACTCATTAAAAATAAAAACCATCATGCAACCAATGATGGTGTTACTGACACATATGATACTATTTATACCATCAAAGTAATTGATCCAAATAACACCATGAAACATTCTCCCCTAAAAATAACACTCCTACTCCCACATTTTATCAACCCAACTAAACTAATGTGCACAAAAAATTATCCATATCAAAACTTGAAAATTTTCATTCAAGACCTCTACCATGAGATCTTGACCCCACTCAACTTGTGAAATCATGGTATGATCCAAACAATTTTTTTTGGTTTCATGCAAGTTAGGGCCATTCTCATGAGACTTGTAGATAATTACACAATATTTCTTTGGATTTACTTCTTATTCTAAAATTTTATCACAAAACACTTAGTCAAAAGTGTCAACAAGCATATGACATAGATTTTAAATCTCATGAAACACAAAATAAAAACCAAGCTAACATTCATATTACTATCTACAATGATCCTCTTCCCAACCACAAAGATAACATAAAAAACCTACTTCTTCTATAAATAATGTTGAAAGTCTTATAGACCTCACTACCAATGATGAAAACATGGTTAATATGACTAACATGAGAAGAGTAGTTAATTTTTTTGACTTAGTCCAACACCTATGCATAACACCTCTCAACCATTCCAAGTCATTCAAGACACTTCCCCATTCCATATAATGGAATTGGGGAAAGAGAAACCTATACCCATTTAAGTACCACTCTCAACAAAAAAATATATTAGACCTCTCATACCATTTATACTCTTTCCCCAACATCCACATAATAAGACAACATACTCCAAAATTCCAATAGTATTTATTCTACACAACCAAAAGAAATACTTCAACAAAATACCACATCACCTAAAGTAACTCAACCCATTTTTAATCAACATAAACCAACTACACCATATTAAAACAAGTTTAATTGTACCTACAACCCTCCTTCCTAGGATCCCTTGCAACACTATATGCCTATATCTAATAATCCTCCCATGGGTTGTGAAGATTGCAATCCCATTATAGAACTTCAACATCTCCCATCTTAAATACATTTCCTAGAACTAACGAGAACTTATCCCTATCATCAAAACTATTTGATGTAATTATTATTCAAAATGAACATCCCTCATCCACCTCTGGTAGGATGTGGTTATACCTTTTTTGGATCCAAAGATTGTTTACTTCAAAAATGTGAAGAGATGTCCATCCATTTTGATGAAATAGTGAAAAATTATCTCTGATTTAAGTTCCTTATCACTTCCATGATTTTTAATGAGATACTACTTCATGCTTATGATCCTCCTTTATTCATTAGTATCCAAATTATTGGATGGTGGAGCCTGATCTAATTAGAATGCCTAGTTCCCAATGGGGGGTGTATGGTGGGGGATTTCCCCTCCACTATGGTCACCATGGGGGTCCAGGTGGGGTAGTGACCTACATGGATCCCCCTTAGTGGGGGTTCAGGGGCAACACCCCCAAAGAAATTTAAAAAAAAATACATTGTAAAATATTGTAATTTCATAGTCAATCTAGACCATTCATTATTAGGTCACATATCTAATGGTAAAAATTATGTTGGTGCATTTTTTCCCTAATATGTAACCCTCCTTTGATATGAGGGAATTGTAATCATTGTGGTACATTTTGTGTGATTGAAGAGGATATTGGAGTGGATGTATTGTAGGTTTATCCCTTTATTTTTTGGACTAAATAAGAGAACTGACTATTTTTGTATGGATTTAACCATTATTAGGTGAACCAAATTAAATTTATATCTCTCTTGTATTGTATTTTTTGCATTTTATTTTCATCTTTATTTCATTAATATTAATCTATATTCTATATTCCTAATAACTGGTATCAAAGCCAAAGGTCTATTTGGCAGATAAACTCGTAGGAAAATAGGGTTCCTAGTTTGAGTGGGAGTAATGGTAGAAGAAGGAAAGTTTAAGGTCAAGAAGTTTAATGACAAAAATTACCATTTATGTAAGATGAAAATGGAGGACTATCTATATCATAAGGATCTTTTCCTACCATTAGGTTGAATAGTAAAGAATCCAATGACTGTGAAGGATGAAGAATAATAGGTTCTTGATAGAAAGGTACTACGAACAATACGATGTGCCTAGCAACATCAATGGCCTTCAATATTGAAAATAAAATAAATAGAGGATGTGATAAAGGTATTGGATAGAGTGTATGAAAAACCCTCCATGTCCAACAAGATATTTATTATGAATCATTTATTTAATATAGATATTTCAAAAGGTGGGTATATTACTAATCATTTAAATGAATTTAATACGATCACAAATCAATTAAGCTCTATATGAGTAAAATTTGATGATGAGGTTAGGGATATTTTTATTTTGTGCTCATTTTTATAAAGCTATAATGTCTTGGTCATGGATGTGAGTAATTCTGTCTCTGGTTCAAACACTTTAAAATTTAATGATGTTATTGGTGTTATTCTTAGCGATGAAATGTGATATAAAAGCACAAGTGAGGCATTAGGTAATGATTTGAATATGAATAATAGGGGAAGATAAAAGGATAGAGGAAAGGGCCTAGGGAATCATGGGAAGTATAAGAAGGGAAGATATAATTCTATAGGAATGTTGGTGTGTTAGCATTATGGGAAGAAAGGACACCTGGAGAAATATTATTGGTCTCAAAAAGGAGAAAAAGGAGATGAATAAAAAGATAATAATTAGGAAGCAAAAGTAGCAGGTGATATGTTATAAGATGATTTAATACTTTCATTAGATAATATTAATGATTCTTGAGTGTTAGATTCAAGGGATTAATTTTATGCTACACCACATAGGAAATATTTTCAAGACTATGTTCAAGGCGATTTTGGATAGGTTTATTTGGGTGATGGTGAACCTTGATTTTTTTTTGGAAAGGGTAAGATACAAATAAAAATTATAGAATGGAAATAAATGGTTGCTGAAAGAGGTGAGACATGTTCTTGAGTTGATAATAAATGTAATTTTAGTAGGGAATTTGGGAAGTGAGGGTTGCACAATTACATTTGCAAAAAACTAATGGAAGGTCACTAAATGATCACTAATAATAGAAAAAAGAGAGAATGTAGGTAAATTATATTTATTTACTAGTAATGTTGACCCTTATATTGTTTTATCTTCTATAGAATCAAATTCAAAATTATGACACCATAGACTTGGGCACATGAGTGAGAAGGGGATTTCAATTATCTTATCAAAGAATTTGTTGCCAGATTTGAAGAAGGTGGTTTTGGATTTCTATGAGCATTATGTATATGTAAAATAGAAGAGAGTCATATTTATCAGAGTTGAGAAGACAAAGAAGGATGAAAAGTTAGATTTTACACATAAAGACATATGGGGACTGGCTCAGGTATCATCCCTTGGTGGCTCTTCTTATTATGTTACTTTTATTGATGATGCAACTAAAAAAACTTGGGTTTATTACATACAAAAAAATATGATGTTTTTGATACTTTTAATAAATGGAAAGCTTTGATCAAGAATGAGATAAGTAATAAGTTTAAGTGTGTCAGATTAGATAATGGAGGTGAATACTACAGCAATAAGTTTGATAATTATTATTTATCCCATGGGTTTCATAGAGAGAATATGGTTTCAAGAACACCAAAATAAAATGGTGTGTCATAAAGGATGAACATGCTAATCATGGAGCATGCAAGGATCATGATATTGCAATTAGGGTTACCCTTATAGTTGTGGGTAGATGTTGTGGGTAGTTTACTTAATAAATAAAGGGCCTTCAAGTTCTTTGGATGGTGGCATTTTAGAGGAAGCATGGAGCATGGACATGTAAAAAGGTAGAATATTCTTTTTTAAAGACTTTTAGTTGTGAAACATTTATCCATATTGATAAATAAAATAGAACCAAGCTTGATGAAAAATCCAAGAAATGTGCTTTCATTGGATATGGAGTTAATGCTTTTGGTTACCATTTATGAGATTTTGAAAATCATAAAATCATTAGGAGTAAAGATGTGATATTTAATGAGAAGGTCATGTACATAGATCAGTTGTAGGAAAAAAAGGAAAATCCAAATACATAATATGCAGTACTTGATGAAATAATTGGAAATAAAATTCCAAAAGTGCTAGAAAATTAGAATGTGTAATAAATACAATAAAAACAATAATACCAAGTACCTCAAACTCCTAAAAGTGTAGTTTTAATATATACCAAAGTAATTAGACTCCCTAAATGATACTCTCCTTTAATTTATTATTTATTATTGACTAATTGTGGTGAGACAAAAAGCTATGAAGAAGCAATGCAGGTAAAAACTAGAAAGAAGTGGGAGCAAGGCATGAAAAAGGAGACAGACTCCTTGGTACATAACCAAAATTGGGATTTGGTTTAATTATATGAAAGTAAAATAACATTTCATAATAAATGGGTTTATAGGCTAAACGAAGGAGGCAAAAATAAGTAGAAGTCTAGACTTGTTGTAAAGGGGTTTGCAGAAAAGAAAGGCATAGATTTTGATGAAATATTTTCAGTAGTTGTTAAAATAAATTCCATAAGAATTATTTTAAGTTTGGTAGTAGTAGAATATTTGCACCTTGAAAATTTAGATGTGAAGACACTTTACTTTATAGTGATTTGGAGGAATAAATATATATGGAGAAACCATAGCGATACAAAGTCAAAGATAAGGAAAAAATGATGTGCAGGTTGAACAAGAATTTGTATAGCCTAAAACAAGCTCCAAGGTACTGGTAATTGAAATTTGACATGTTTATGGTAGAATAAGGTTATAATATATATCATTATGACCATAGTGTTTATTTTAAGAGATTAGATAATGGAATTTATATTATCTTGTTATTGTATTTACATGACATGCTTGTTGTAGGGTCTAACATGTAGGATATAAATGAGCTCAAAAGAAAATTAGAAAATTTATTTTCAATGAAGGGTTTAGGTGCTACAAAGTAAATCCTTGGTATGAGAATAATAAAATATAGGAAAAATAGAAAATTGACATTGTCTCAAGAAGAGTAAACCAAGAAGATGTTAGTCAGGTTTAATATGTAAGATACAAAACTAGTGAGCACACCTTGGGGAAGGCACTTCAAATTAAGTAAAGAATAATGTCCTAAAACTCAAAAATAAATCAATTAAATTTCCAAAGTGACCTATGATTTATTAGTTAGAATTTTAATGTGTGATATGGTATGTAAGAGACCATAAATTACTCATGCATTGGGAGTTTTTAATAGGTTTATGAACAATCCAAGAAAGGAGCACTAGGATGTAGTCAAGTAGATTCTCAAGTACTTGAGAGGGACCACTAATAGATAGTTATGATATGAAAGGTTAGATGTTACCTTATAAGGATATTTTTATGTAGACATGGTTGGAGATTTAGATGGAAGGAGGTACACCATAGGTTATGTATTCACTGTTGGTGACACAATAGTTAGTTGGATTTCAAAATTACAAAAGATAGTTGCTTTGTCAACTATAGATGTAGAGTATGTTGCAACTACATAAGAAAGCAAGGAGATTATATGGATGTAATATTTTATGGAAGATTTGAGGTATAAGCAAGAATATTTTAGGTTATATAGTGATAGCTAGAGTGTGATTCATTTAGCAAAGAAATAAACATTCTACTCAAGAACCAAACATATATAAATCATGTATCACTTCATTTATTCATTTTTGGAATATGGTCAAATGAATTTAGAAAAGATCCATATGAGTCAGAATCCTATAGATATAATAACAAAGGAGAAAATGGAGAGTTGTTTAGCTTCAAAAGGTATTCAGGGATAACAAGGAAGATGAAAAACATTCTAGGGTCAAAGTTCAAATAAAATTCTAAGGAAGAGTTATAGCGGTGGAGTTTCAACAATCAATCTCCAAATAGGAGATTGTTGGATGGTGGAGCCTGATATTATTAAAATACCTAGTTCTTGATGGGGGGGGAAGGTGTGGGGGGCTTTCCCCCCACTATGGTTGTAATAGGGATCTAAAGGGGAGGTGACCTACATGGGGATCTACTTGAGGAGTCTTAGCTTAGGGTTTATACTTAGAGAAGAATATAGTCTTGTAGAGAAGTATTGGATGATTTGGCCTTTCTTAGTTACCCTTATAAACACAAATACTTATTATGAATCACCTTTATCCAAGGGAGATATTGAGTCTCGATGGGTTCATCCTCTAGGTAAGTATATCTAACTTTTCTCCTCTTTTTAGTAGATATAAGTAGAATAAGTAATGGTTTTTGAATAATATTCTTCTTCTTATCCATGCATTAGGGTTTAACCTATACATATCTTGATTAGGATTCTTCTATGCATGTTTACTTTTGTTTGTTTCCTAACCCTCATATTATGCCACAAGCTTTGGTGAGCACTAGATTAGATTTCTTTGTTTTACTTGTTATTAGTATAGTGAATATGAAAATAATGGACTTAATTAGGGTTATTACATGGTTTTTCTTGTTTGGAGGCTTTAAAATCCTTCCTAGTGATATTATTGTGATAAGAGATCCCCTAATCAGGTCTAACAAATCCATATTAGTCATGTTCCTAATTATCTAAAAAATATCCAATTAGAAGTGGAAGTAGGATCTATCTTCTCTGAGCTAGGATTTATTTGTAGATCTAATGCATTTTTGATTATATACATTCTGGTGAACCTAATGTGAATCTAACATTTTAAGGTTTTTTTTTTATGATTTTCATTTCTATTATTTTTTTTATATTTGTGATACTAGGTTGACAAGGCCAATATAACTTATAACTTATGTGTATAGGTTTAACATACATTCACATCAAAATGACTCTATTTTTTATGTATAAGTCTTCATCAGATATAGGTTATTATATCAAATAGGTTGACACATTACTCTTATTCACTTCCAAATAGCTGACTATGTCAAACATGTTGACATAGTCTCCTATTCATCTCTAAAATAACAAACTAGGTCGAATAAGTCGACTTAGTATCACAATTAGCTTCCAAATAATACACCAGGTCAACCAGGCTGGTATAGTCATCTTAATAGGCTTCAAAAAATAGGGAATTATAGAACTAGGTCAACCCAGTTAACACAATTGGAAAAAATTGAAAGTAACATTTAGGGCATTTCAATATAAATATCACAATCCTTAACATATTCTAGCCCACCAAGGTTCCTTTCTCTCTTTCAATTTAATTCTTTATATTTTTATTTTACAAAATTTGTAGTCTTTAAAATTATAATCATATAGATAACTACGTCGACTTGGTTGACCTAGTTTTATATTTTGTCTTCTATCTAAAAGACTAGGTTGACTTGGTTGATTTAGTTCTTAATAAATATTTCTTCTATAGTATAGTAGCAACCCTATAAAATCTATTCTATAATGTTTGCATACAGTATCATCTGAACCAACTTTGTACTATGATTAAAATTGGGAATTAACTACTATATGCTAGTAATTACTTCACACTTTCACTTTTAATTATTTTCATGCCTAGAAAAGATCACATAGTATAATTATGTGATTTTTAAATATACCATTTAGTTTCACTATTTTTATCTTTCTTGCACACACTACCAAATCACATAATTTCAAAATGCATTTAAACATTTGTCTACCTAAGTCCTACCTACTTGGATTTTATTACCAAGGGGGAAGCCGAATTAGTTTTTGAGTTATGTATAAACACATGGTTAATGATATATAGTGACAAATCACCCAATACCCTTATCGTTGTAGGGTTATGAAGTGAGGGGCTAGGCCCTAGTACCAAGCCATTACCATTACCAAGACAAATCTGTTTCACTCTAAATGTCCTAAAACCATATATAGATTGATTTTTAGTTCCCTACTTTTAGTCAACTTCCCTATCACACTTAAAATAACACTTTATAATAATCTAATAACATTTAGGATGAACACTTAGTTAGAATTTTCTTTTCAATTGATTGCTTGTTCTTTGATCATTATATGTTGTATTGCAAAAAACTTTCATTGGCCAGTATTGGTGTAAGATTTTATGTTTTGTGTCAATTGAATCATTCTCATTGATCCCATTATTTTTGTGTTTTCTTTCACTTCTTTCAAATTACATTGCAAAATCTTTCCTATTTTTAGTACACTATCATTCTATTCAACATAGGCTTTTAAAGACTATTTTTCTCCCTACCTGCAATACTAAGTCAACCTAGTTGCCTATGTATCCATTTTTCCAGTCAAGTTATAGTATTAGGTTAACCTAGTTGACCTTAATCCTTATCAGTCTCTATTTTCCCTAGTTTGTAGTATTAGGTCAACCCAGTCGACTCTATACTCTTATTGTTATCTTGTCTATCTGACTCAGTTCTCTATTTCTCTTTTCTTATCATTCTATTCATTTTCTTCAAATCAAAATGAAGTACCCTATTATAATCTTATTTGACAACCTGAATCTATTTAAACACTATATGGGATGTTCATTTCTCCTTCTCTTTTCCTCCCAAGAGAACTCTCACTCTTAGAGTACCTCTTCCCCTCCTTTGTCTATGGATTGTAACATGGTTTAAATCACACCCCAAGATGAAGTAAGTGGATATGATGCTTTTTATACTTATCAAGACAATTATCATATTTAAGCCTTTCAACATAATGTAGGAGCAATTATATCCAATAATCCCAGTAATAATCCATCTTATAATAACCTTCCCTAATACCAATTTACCAATTGATACGATTCAACTCCTTGCAAAAGTTATACAACAAAGGAACATAATGAAAACTTTTAACACCTCTCAAATGATGTAATTACAACATCATTTGATCAATATGTCTAATCAACCTCTAGCTCCCAATCCTCAAGCCAATCAAAATTTTATTCCTCCTCCTCTTAGAGATGCCTCATGAAATATTATTCCTCAAAATATTATGAATAACAAAATGATTCAAAATATCCAAAATGAGCCTTTATCTCCTTTCATCATGTCCATTGATATAGGTAATAGATCTCTAATTAACAAGTATGATGGGACTAAAGACCCTGTATCCTTTCTCAAAGAATTTGGTAATCTTTATAAAGAGTAGATCCAAACTAATACTTTCACCAAAACCAAACTTCTAATTAAAACCTTCACTGGTTATGTTTTATAATGGTATAACCAACTTCCCCAACATTCCATTTGGCAACTTGAGGATTTAGTCAATCTTTTAGTCAAAGAGTTTCAACATAATGATCTTCCCAAAAATTGTTTTAGCCATTTCATCAATACTAAGAAATCTCCCACCAAATCAGGTCATGATTTTATCAAATGATATAAATATATGGCCCATAAAACAAACCATAACAAGATTGATGACAATTTGTTTAAACTCTTTATAACTGATTTAAATCCTTCACTTCAATATAAGGTTGGCACTTTTTCTCATCAAACACTTAATAAAGCTCTTGACCAAGCTAAATGTCAAGACTTCCTCATGAATCAATTCAAACCTAATACCAAATTACTTAAAGTATCTTTTCAAACTTATACCAATGCCATCACTAAAAATACTCCTCAAATTAAATCAAGAGTTTACAAAGCTGACACTTCCTTATCTTTTCACATACCACTCACCGTACAAAAATTGAAACAATTATTACTACCCTCTAAACCCTTTACTTATCCTAATAATCCTCCTAATTGGTATGATTATGATCATTTTTATTAGTTCCATGCCAACATTGGTCATTCCCATGAAACTTATCGAGGGCTTACTAAATTTGTTGTCTCCTATGTGCTTGGTGATTCCCTTAATCATGAAACCATGATCTAACTTTGTCATCAAGAATACAATATTGCTTCTCAAAAATGACAAGTTTCCAAATCTTCTTCTTCCAATAGCCAAAAATCTATTTCTACAACTAATAATTAATAAACTACCAAGGATGTTTGTGCTATTGATGTCGACTATGACCAATATTACAACAATTCTCAATATGTTAACACAGCTAAGGTCACAAAACCTAAGAAACCATATTTAGAGGAATAATTCCTTAAAGATACTACAACTCATTTATATTTGGAATCCCTGGGGAACCTTCTCCTTATTTTGAACCCCTAAAAACTTCCATTCCTTCAAAATATACCTTACCTTCTAAACCTCACACTAGTTCTTCCTCTAAATCCCATTGGAACTTTCTTGAAGAAATTAACTCCATGCCTTATAAGATTTCACTTATCGAGTTAGTTCGTACTTACCATTATCATCACAAGTTCCTGAAATAATTACAAGAAATCAAAGATCCATCTCCTATAGATGAAGAACCACCCTCTATGGAGCCTCAACCTACCAATGTGCATACCATTGAAACCATTTATTTTTATTCTAAGCCTTCTATTGAATTTATTAAAGAGGACATGATTAATGATGAAATCATTTTTCATGCTAATGATCCACCATTATTTATTAAAAAGCCATTAATACTACCCTTATCTATAAAGTCATAGTTTATGAAGGGTATAATATTAATGTGACATATTTGTGGCTCATATAATAACTTGGATATAATAAGGATAATCTCAAGCACTTTGTCTATCATGGATTTGATAAAAATTAATCAAAAGCCACTTGGTTGTATTTGGATTCCCCTAACAATCATACCTAATACTATTCAAACTAAACTTATGGTCCTTGATTTACCTTTATCTTATAACATACTCCTTGCTCACCTATGGACTCATAGAATGAGGGCCATTACCTCTTCTAGTAGCCAATGCATCAAATTCCTACATAATGGAAAAAGGTATAAACATAAGGTTGATCCAAACCTTTGGAGTATTCAAATTCCTAATCCAAAATCTCAATATCATGTCCCTACCCCTCCTACCATCAATATTTCTCCCTTACTTGAGTTCATCAACATCAATCTGGAATTACAAGTCACTCTTGCTAATTCAAATGATGATGAACCTAATGACTTGTAACATACCTGCAACACTAATAATCTACCTCCTTATATCTTAGAGTGGCTTCCTCCTTATTTATTACCCCATGATCACACTATTCCTCTCATTGATGAGATCACTAATTTTACCCCTCCAAGCAATGCTTAGGAACCTTCTTTACCAAAAGATGCCTTCACATGAAAATGACTATGGAGTGGCCAAATTATTCCAAGATCCTCTCATCATGTCTCTATGAAAATTTAGTAACATAGGAATTTCACCTTCTAAAACTCCCCTTGAATCTCAAGCATGTACCATTTCTCAACCATATGATGACCAAATATATGTAATTAGAAATGTATCAGATCTATAAATCAATCCTATCTTAGAGAAGATATAACCTACTTACACTTATGATTGGGAATACCTTAGATAATTGATAACAAGACTAATATGGATCTGATAGACTTGATTAGGGGATATCTTATCACAATAATATCACTAGAGATGGTTCCAAAGCCTCTAGTAAATAAAAACCATGTAATAACCCTAATTAAGTTCTATGTAATAATAAGTAAAATAAAAAAATCTAATCTAGTTCTCACCAAAGATTGTGGCACAATATGAGGGTTAGTAAACAAACATGCATATAAGAATCCTAATTAAGCTATGTATATGTAAAACCCTAATACATGGAGAACAAGAGTAATATTATTTAAAATCCATTACTTATACTACTTCTATCTACTAAAAAGAGGAGCAAAGTTAGAGATACTTACCTAGAAGATGAAACCATTGAGACTCAATATCTCCCTTGACTAAAGGTGGTTTATAAGAGGTTATTGTGGTTTGTAAGGATCACTAAAAAAGGAAAAAATATCCAAGACTTCTCCACAAGATTAGATTCTTCTCCAAGTAGAAACCCTAAGCTAAGACTCCTTAAGTAGAATGGTGGAAGATCATATCATAAATAAGAACAAATGAATAATAACTCTTGATGTTTCTCTAATAATGGTGAAATAGATGTGTTTATATAGGTGGATCTAACCCTAAACACTTTCAAAAAATTTGGCTTATAGGGTCAAACCAATTTACCTAGTATCATTATTGACAAAAACTCATTAGGTCACAAGCTAGGTTGGCCAAGAGCCAACCTAAACCCTAAATGAGATTTACTAATAAGATTACAAGGTCTACCTATTTGACCTAGTCATATAAACTATAAAAAGGGATTTAGGTTAGGAAAAGGGATAGCGAAGGTGGTAAAATATTAGAGGAGTGTGTAAAGAAGGAGTTAAAGCTTAGGTGAATGTATTTAGGAGCTGATTAGATTGGTAATAAGTGGAAATAAGGGACAACAATCTTGTGAAGCACCAATGGCCTAACTAGCCCTTTCCTAGTGCACCCCTTAGGGTATGCACTCAAAGAGATTGAGACTGGATGGACTCTTAAAAGATAGAAAGCATTAGTAATTGATAAAGTTTGAAAATATTATGTGTATACATATGCCAATTATACTAGAATATCTATCTTGAAATTAGCAAATTCTTCTATTAATTGGCCAACTTCAAGTGACTTTCCTAACCTTGATTTCCTTATGCTTGGTCTTACTATGGAGTAGTTAGTATATTATTCTAAAATTTGATGTAAGGTTAACTTATCAATATCACCTATTCTCATTAGGTTCAAATCATTATGTGAATCATCATTTAAACATTTAAGAAATATTTTCTTGATAACCTCCTCAGTGAGTTGGTAACCATTTTGTTTATGGGTAAATATACCCCTATCAAGATAATATTCTAAGGTTTCATCTTCATTTTGTTTGATCTTGAAAAATTCTTCCTTCCATTCTCTAACTCTATAATAATCTTGATATTTATCCAAAAATGTAGTTTTTATTTCATCTCAAGTGGTTATAGAATTACCCTAAAGTCCCACCAGCCATCTCATGGTTACATCCTTGAGTGTAGATGGGAATAACTTCAACTTTTGATTTTCTATGATAGTCATATGTTTGGTAGAGAACCTAAAATTCAAAGAGGAATTGATCTGGATCCTCTAAGGATTTACCTCTAATATTAGATAAAATGGATGGTGAGATATTTTTCATTAAAGTTATATCATCATGACCTAAGCTAATCAGATAAGAAAAAGTTTTGTCCTATTGAGGTTATCAATTAAGATTTTCTACATGTGCATGTTCATCTCCCATATTTTTTTTCCTAACTTTGGTTATCAATCTAATATAAATTCTCTTCTTGAGTTCTCAACCTATGGTCTATCTCAAGAGGAAAATCTTTGTTGATGATTAGATCTTCTTATAGAGTTTGTGTATCAAATCTGACTATTCCAAAAATAAGATTTTTGGGATAAATTTTCCCCATAGGAGATGTCCTAAATAAGATTCTACTTTTAAGATCTATTTGTGAGGATGAACCTTGTTCAAGAGAGGAATAAAGAAAAGTTTATATATGGCTTTCAATTGCGTTTATTTCACTTTTTGATCTTTTCAATAAGGATATGATTTTCTCTTCTTATTGTTTTATTTGGGATCCTTTAGAGATAAATCATCCTTGAGAATCTCTTGGGTGGTTCATAAATCAGAGTCATAGATTTAATTAGTGTTTTTGAATTTTATGAATATTGTTGAATTTTCCTTATATAACTCTAATGTAGGATCTCACAAACACTTATTGATGATGTCCCAAACAATGGAAAAAAATGATAGGTTGTTGTTATACATCTCATTTAAACAATTAATGGATTGGTGTCATGTTCTACTATGGCCAATGTCCAAGGCTATATGAAATGAGACCATTGGGTATCTGAGTTTTACAATTCACTGTTTGGGGGCTTTTCCTCTACTGTGATATCTAAATCCTAAGGATAGTAAATAAGACTCTATATTGTAAAAAAGTAAATACATATAAATTTAACCTAACTAAATATCTCTTATGACATTCCTTATTAAAAGGATTCTTTAGTTCACACCATCAACATCCATAACTTAAACATCTGGCATAAGACATGGTGTCCTCACTCAAATTATTCAACTGGGTAGGATAGTGTGATATTACAGAATGTGAGAATGTTGTTTGTTATCACTTAAATGATCCTAGATAAATTTTGAATATGGATATGAATTAACAAACTTTACTTCCTATGAAATTGAAATACATATTCTTGCATAAAGAAAACTCACTTCCATTGAATTAAAATAACCTTTTACATTTAATGCAAACACACTTGCATTAAAATGGAATTTAAACTTTGCCTTAAAAGGAAATCTCTCTTGCATTTAAAAGGAAATCAAACTTTGAAGTGAAATAATTATACCTAGATTAAATAAATACTTCTAAACTATAACTAAAAAATACCAATTTATCTTGATCTTTAGAGAGAAGTGGGCTCTTATTCCTTTCTCAGAATAAGACCAAATTTACTCAGTAATGAATAAATACATGAAACTATACTAGAATGCTTATTCTAATTTATAATCACTATTGATTGACTAACTCATTGATTAACTAGCTACCTAGAATTGGAAGGAGACATGTATTTAAAGCACATCCAACAATTATTTATAGAATACAAAATTTGGTGATATAAATGAACAAATCCACTTATTCAAAATATACAATATCTAAGATTCAGATCCCATGTATATAAGAAGGCATTAAAACTGACTCAACTAATAATAGATATAAAATAACTAACATAGATCTGAAGAGATTATGTTTGATTTTACAAAATAGAAATGAAAATATATCCAGAACATGTTAGACCATTACTATGAATAGTAATGTCTAAAAGAAGATATCTAAATATGGAAATTCTATATATATACAATAGATATCTTTGGAGTTACTATCTTGATCTATAGGATCCATCTGGACATCTTTGGAGCATGCCTAAGCGTCTTCAAAGCACTATGTATAGGTCTTCAAAGCATTTTCAGAGTGCCTTCAGAGCATCTTTGAAGCCTCTTCAAAGCATCTTTAGAGATGTATACCTTCAGAGCTTGATGTGTTCTTTACCAAATCTTAAAAATTATTGCCAAAAAGAGTTACCAAAACTATTTATTCTCTTCTCAAAATGATCCCACCATAGGGATGCATTTATGTATACAAAATTGTGTTCATTTCATCTAAATTAGACAAAAATAACAAGAAAAATAATAAAAAATGTATCACATACAAAAAAAGGACAATTGCACTCATTTCATACTTAGATAAGACCTTAAATATTAAATACAATGCAATATATAACCAAAAGGCAACACTTATGGATAGTTTGTATTAAATATAATGAGCTATATGGAATGATCATTACTAACTCTTGTGTAATTATGATGTGCCTCAAATTATGTTCACTTGTGTGATATATCTAGATAATAAGCAACCCTAGCTCCTTCACATTATGCCTCTTTCAACCTAGTAAATGGGTTTAGTAACATGAGTCAAGCTAGCCCTAGCAACCCTCTTTGTTATAAGGTGTTGCTTATATAGCCAATAATCCTAATAGGGCCTTAGACTTACATATAGTTCTCCCTCATATTCATATGTGTGGAATTGTAACAATGTGACTATATCCTCTTTCTTATAGTAACCCTTGGTACAAGTGATGTAATAGTATATTTGACCTTTTGAATGCTTTAGATATTTGATTCAATATTGTAGTGCAATTTGATAGATGGAAATAAATAGTACTTTCTTATTAGAGAGTTGCATTATCAAATTGGTAAGTATGTTAATTAGACCATAACCTTTGTATATATATGAACCTTTTGAATTTGAATTATAACCTAGTGACACATGAAAATCCAACATAGGATGGGCAAAGAGGTATAATAAAATGATCACAAAATGAAAGATATAGAAAAAGATAAAAAAATAGGTCTAGCTAGTTGTGTCAAAGTTGGACACTAACATCAATGCTAGTGTCCAAAATTGATATAAGTGTCCAAGGGATAGAAACATATAAAAATAGGCATAATAATTATGGATATTTGGCATACATTACATTATCCTTGAATTTAGCAAGCTCAATTCATGGGATAACCCCTATGAAACTTGTCTGTTTCATAGCCCATGACATCTAAGCATACAAAATGAGGATAATAATTGTTTCCCTGTGTAAATATTTCCTCAAAAAGTTAGTCTTTTGAGGTAATTTTTCACCTCATGTAGTTCAGAGAATTTTATCTAAACTACACCAAGTTTGATTAGGTTTTCTCTAGATTGCACCCTAAAGTACAATAGCAAAGAAATTCTTTGTCACTACACGTGCAAGGTTAGATAATTTCTATGATCTTGTACATAAGCCCACCATTCCTATGATAATTAATACATATTAATTGCCTTATTTATATATAATCAACTCATGCAATTTTGATTTTTTACCATTGTGTTTTCACTTACTCCTTTTGTCATTTTTGATCTCATATGCACCTCCCCTCATCCACCATTTTCGTGAATCGATTATCTCGATTCATCTATAGAGTCTCTTTATCATGGATCTCTAGTAAGATTTATTTATGTTTTAATATTTTAATTTTCTTTATCATGCCCTAGGTTTATTTTTCTTCTATGTTCTTTGTTAAATTCATTTATGGTTTCAAATATATTCTTTTTGTTTAAAAACCTATACAAAATCGATTTGAGGTTAAACCCTCATGTTGAATCCCCATACTTAGGTCTATTTTAAATCCAATTTGTTATCCTTGTGTCCCTCAGATTTTATCCATGGCATGATTCAAGAAAAGCCTCTTGTAGGTGCACATTAGATAATTTTTTCTAATGTGCACTTCTTTTCCCAACCTGTGTACATCTAAGAAAATTCTCTGAAGTGCATGTAGCTAACCCTTTGGTGTATATCAAATAATTTTATTTGAGGTGCACTGTGAACCCAAATTTTTTGATGCATGTCAAAGAAAATTCTTTGACCTACACCAATGTGATAAAAAGTGCAAGTTAGAGAATATTCTTTGACTTACACCAATTTCTAAGGTGCAGGTTAGAGAATTTTCTCTGACCTACACCTAAACATACCCAAGTTCAGTGAACTTTGAATAATTTTCTTTGAATTGCACCCAAAGCCCTAAAAACTTGTACTGTTTGGAGAAAATTCTCTAAACTACATAATTTCATTTTAAATCTTGTGTAGAAGCCCAATTTTTTTGCTCTTAATTTTCCAAGATGGATGAAAAAATGCTAACTTTGGGGAATTGAAATTCTCCCTTGTAGTCACTTGATCAATGTCAGAGGATTCTCCCACTAAGAAAGTAATGAAGTACAAGTTCCAAGGTGTGTTTTTAACATCTATAGTTGAGTCAAATGTAGATCACATTGGAGACACCAAAATTGGTCATGTTGATATGGCCAAATTATTACAGAGGTTGGGTAGGGATCCCATTGAACAATACATGAAACCTATTTTAAATAATGAGATTCATTTTGTAGTAGTATTTATTGTATCAGCACAAGATCCAAAATTTATTTTAGTAGTTGCTACACACTTTAACAAGGAAACTAGATCAGTTAAAGATGTAAGTGGGAAGGTGATCATTTGGCTTAATGATGAATATCTTGATAAAATATTTCATCTCTTAGATGATGAAGAGTATTCATACATAACTATAAATTATACCCAAGAGTATTATGATAAGAATTCTGACAAGTGCAAAAAACACATCAATACTCATTAGCTCAAAACTCCTTGGCATTCCATTGCGAGATGGCCCAAGTACCTTTATCATAGTGACTTATTAGAGGAAGTAGGAGATTTTATCACCACCCTAATCAGATTCAAGGGCCTCCCCACATCAAATGTCTTCCAAGAGTGGATGTATCACTACATCTTTATCATCAAGAAGGGTAAACAAATATTTTTTTGGGGAAGTCAAATTAGTGATGCCATATGTTACCAGCTCTCTGATGGGACCTCTTCTTTGACATTTTATATAACTTCCTATTTGATATATGCTATATCTAGTATGAGAACTTTCCCACGGTTAATTATCATTGGAAAAAGAAAGAAGGTTTTGGTACATGAATATTATTCACAGTTGACTCTCAAGGAAAGTATAACACATTATACGAGAGTTAATGATGCCTTATTTTACAATTTCATTTATATCTTTGACCAAGATCTTTAGAAGAGGATATTTTTAGATGTTGCATAGGAAACAATCAATAAGGTTGGTTGCATCTTTCTATAATTCCCAACTTTCACCTATATTAGGGTAGGAGGGTTATATGAACAACCATATATGTTGTCTAGGTATCCAAGTGATAAATTTATTTTGATGGAGATGTGTCAGAAAATGATGACTGTGCATAAGAAGCATTTATATACCCATAAATGAGGTTTCAAATTTCCAATCAACATTGGCCATTATACACTTTTAACCACACCAAAAGCCAAGATAATTGAGACTAAAATATAGTGGGTCACTCTCAAAAAGAGGAGAGTTTTAGATGCCATATGGGAAATAGTCAATAAGGTTGGTTACATCTTTATACAATTTCCAAATTTCACCTACATCAGGGTAGGAGGGTTTGATGAATAACCATATATGTTGCCTAGGTATCCAAGTGATAAATTGATTTTGACGGAGATGTGCTAATAATTGATGACTATGCATAAGAAGCAATCAAATGCCCATAAATGAAGTTTTAAGTTTCCAATCAACATTGGCCATTATATAGTTTTAACCACGCCAAAAGCTAAGATAATGGAGACTACAATACAGTGGATCACTCTCAAAAGGTTCAAGATTAGGAATGATTTTATTTACATAATGATGAAGGAGAAGCTGAAAGGTAACTATGCTTATGTACACATGATCATAGACATTTGGGTAGAATGTAGAACTAAAGAGGATGTGAGAAAGCTAGATTACAACCATCTCACTACTGATCAAATTGTTAATCTAAAGTTGGTTGATATTCTAAAAGATTTTTCAAATGATGAGAATGTATTAGACCCATCATGTGAGGGTAATCAAGTGGATTCGAATCCTCTTCCTCTAATCCAATGGTTTGTAAAATAATCCACTTCTATCATAGATAGATTTTGACTTGTTCTTACAAAGACTAATGTTTTGTTAGAATCAAAAGGTATCAAGTTGAAACAATTCAAAATTAGGTCTAAATAACAATATGATGAAGATAATACCAAGAAACATGAGAAAATCAAAACAAAAAACAAGGAATATGTATCCACTTCTACATAAAAACCAAGGTTTGTGTTTATAAGTAAAGGAAAAAGAAAAGATAAAGAAGTTGGTATAGAAAAAGGTGTTCAAGCAAAAAAGGAGAAAAATATAGTCACAAATGAAGCACCACCTCAACTAGTGACTTCACCACCACCTCAACCAGTGACTTCACAACCACCTCAACCAATGAGTCAACAACCTTCATAGCTAGTGGCCACATAATCAAATATTTCTTTAGCTAAAACTTCACAAATGAAAACTTCACAGGTAACATCTTCCACTATTCCCCCTATAACACCAACTATAATTATTTCTACCATTCCTCCCTAGATAATTATTTCATCTCCTCTGCCACCTCCTAGTGACACACTTTTCTAAGTCCCTTAAAAAGGTATATTAATCAAGTTTTTGATTCTCTATCTAATCTACTAGTCAAACAAAATCACTAGGATCACCTACCAATTTATATTTTACCCAACAAGACATAGATAAGTTCATGTCCACTCCATCATCTAAATTGGAAACATAGATCCCATTCACTCCCATATCCAATGTGATAATTGGAACCAAAATTCCCACTATACAAACATAAACTCTGCCAATCATAAAGAGATACGACCATTCCACCTTCCATTCCACCCACTTCACAAACCCTTGATCTTCCCTAAACATCACAACTCTTGGTATCTTTGGAACCTAAGGATCCATCCCCTCTTCCTCCTTGGCTCATGTATCAAACACCCAAGAGGAAGAAGTAAGCTGTTTCTCCTGATGATTTTGATTTTGGTCAACTTGTGCCAATTAAGCCAAAAATAGCAAAGAAGCCTAAAACCATATCAAGGGTAATTTTTGATTATAGACACAAGTATAATGAAGTTGTAGTTCCTCCCAAAGATATAAATATTAAGAATATAAGTATGTAGTAGGATGAATTGATCTCTAGAAGTAAACTCATGAAAGCACAAAAGAGGATTCACAAGTAACAATGACATCCTTGATTGAGAGATATGATAAGGATAAGAAAATTAAAGATCAACTCAAAGTACAAGTAGAACAACTAACTTTTGTTGTAATAAAGACCACACAATCCTCTGAGTCAATAGAGCCTATTGAGAATGAAACTACAAAAAGAAAAATTCAATAGGCAAAAAATATTGGAGCTTAAGATCAGGTAGTTAATGCCTAGATCGAAAGATTATCAACATAAGGTACTCTACAGTTGTGTTATACCATTGAATTTTTGAATAAATTGAGTGAAGTGAAAATATAAATTTATAAAACACATAAAACACTCACTCAAGATTTGGAATTGACTAAAAAACATATTTATACATGGATTCAACTATGCCAATTCAAGCTAGAACTCTTGGTTGAGCTAAAGGTCATTTCAAGAAAAAAAGTATGCATAGAGTATAAAGAGGCAATGAAAAATAAGAATTAAGTTATTTAAAATTTATTTAATAAATTGAAGAAGTAGAAGATATGTTCAATGATAAAGTGTTAGACCTTAAAGAGAAGATTGAAGAACTTCCTTATTAAGTTAAAGATGACTCCTAATAAATTCTTCCTACATAAATAATAATTCAAGAGTTCACATCCTTGATTCAAAAAAAGATTGAAATAGAAACATTCACACTTTATTCCATCATCAAATTGGTTGAGTTTCAAGTCATAATGGATAAGTTACAAATAATCTTGGATAAAAGTAAAGACATGTTATTTAATCTAGCAGACTCTATCACAAGGGTCCTTGCTATCTCCAAAAAGACATTAGGGCCAGATAACAATGAGTTCCAAGCCACCCTAAAGAGATACGAAGCATATATGGAGAAGAAAATAAAATAAGAAATTCCTATGTCTAAGGACACTTAGTCTATTTTTGTAACTTTTTATATGTAATTTTGTTAGGTGCAATTTGCATGTAGGAAAAGTACACAGTCCTAAGTTAAATTGGACTCCATCAATGAATAAGTCAATGTATTTATGTTTTTTATATTTTTGATCATAGCTCCTCTCTATAAATAGTAGGATTATATTTTGTAAAGGATCACAAGGACTATAGAGGTGAAACGTTGCTAAATTGATAAGCAATTTTTGAAACTTTGTGTTCATATTGTAAATATTGAATTCTATCAATATAAGAAAATCAAGTGATCTTTCAATATTTGTGTTGGAATATAATTGTGGTGTATTAGGAATGTTATTTTGTATTTTTGATTACATTTACTTGTGATTTGATTGGATTGTGGTGTGAAATTTCTATAAAATAGAAGGTGCTAGGAAGTTGATTTTAGAGTCTTTGAGCTATATTTTAGTTACTGGTTTGTGTTCATCATTGAAAGTGATTTATCATAGAGATTTTGGGCCATAATTTATTTTTACTTAATAATTTTATCTTTTTTGGAAATAAGGTGAAGAATTTGGGCTTCACTTTATTCCATCTATTCACATAATTTGTTGGTGTTATTCTAGTTACTCTCTCGGCTAACTAATTTGAATATCAATTACTATTGATCCATCAAGTAGTTTTATGTTTTCATAACACATCATAATGAACTAAAGAAAGTTTGTAAATGAAAATCAATTTTAAAAAAGAGAATTGGATGATATGATAACACCCACTTTGATAAAATTAGTGTAAATAATTACTTGATTGTGTTAGTTAACAATAAGAAGGGAGCCTCCACTTTCCTTAAGGAGAGATTTATCTCATCACACTGTTGATGAAATTACCACTTTGTTACCATTCTATTTATAACAAAATATTCACCCAACATATTGGATGAAGATAAATAGACATAACACACAAGCCCAAGGGGTAGGTAAATCAAGTGAAAGAAGATGGAATTGAAGAGGTGTATGAGATATCACATCACTATATGTATAATTATTAGTAAAAAGGTATATACATATAAGAAGACTATAAATATATGTACTTGTACCAAAATGGGTGTCTATAATTACCAATTCATTATTTGTATATGGTAAATTCCAAATTTTCACCAAGATTATTCCTCTTATTGGGCTCCTTAAAAAGTGTCTTTTAGCTAATATTCTTAGGGATTTTACTTGGTATAATTAAAAATATACCAAGGGTTTCCATCAAGTGGCCTAGAAAATTTGTTTCCTTCCTTGGGATAAAGGAGGTATGAGAATTATTGACTTTTACAGATAGAGTACAACCTTATGTGACAAATTATTTATTCATGCCATTGAAGGTAATGAGGCGTGGAAAATACTACTAAGGTATTGTATCTCCTCTAGGGCACCCTATGGTAAACCCAGTTGGAAAATATAGGTTTCCATTCTCTTCTCATCACTATAACTCTTATCAAAATTGAATTTTCTTTTGTTTCCAAAAGTATATGGAAAGATTTTGAAGATGTCAAACCACACATGAAATGGATTGGGGATGGTTTTCATATAAGTCTCTCTTTAAGTGATCACAACATCTGGTGGTATCCTATTATGACATGCACTACAATTTTATTGCTTGAATGGTCAGGATTTAAGCCCTTAGACTCTTTCTAAAAGGTATTCTTACCATTTGAGATTTGGTTGTTGATAGTACTAGATTCCTTGGCCACATTTAAAAGTTAAATTTCAATTAAATAATGTTGACTTACCTTATATCCTCCACATCCAATCGCTTATTTTTAATGTTATTCTTCATGAGTTGGGATTGCAATTGCCTAGGGCATGGAGGAAGGACTGATGATGGAATTATGACACCCATTTTAAAAATTATTCTCCAGACCTTCTGTATCAAGTCATGAGCCCTTACTCCCTTGCTCACTATAATCTTAATAAGAATTAAGGCCTTAACTCCTCCCCTATAAATTTGATTACAAGACTCAACAAAATTTAGAATGTTGGGATGGAACCTAAACTCATCAACTTCTTATGGTGCCTAGTCTATCAAGGTTTCCTGCTCAAGGAATGGCTCTCTCACATGAGCATTATTACACCCAAGTGTCCTACATGCCAATGACCTAAGTCATTTTAGCACCTATTTTGGTTCTAACCATGAACCTAATCAATTTAAAATTGGATCCATATCCTACTCTAACCTTATCACCCCGATCCTTTTTCTTGGTAGCTTGCTCTTTTAGGGGACTTTCCCAACTAGCCAACTTCTATTACTTTTTAATGGAATTTTTTTAGAGCCATTAATATTTTCCAATTATGGAAAGATAGAAATAATTTTATATTCAAAAATGATGAATTTTCTTGTCATTTTTATTAATTACAAGTTTTTTTAGTAGTCTACATATAGATTTAAGCCCAAACAAACAAGGTTATGATCAAAGTTAGCCACCTCTGGGAGCTAACAGATCACTAAGGGAGTGCCCCATGTACTATGAATAGGGTGCCACTAGATGGGCCACCCTAGGGGATACCATCACCACCTTCCAAGAGGTGTATAAGCTAATTTCACAATCATGGCCACTTTCCCACTTGATTTTATCCAAGGATGGGGCTCTTTGCTTCTGCATAGTAAAGTTGGCATAACTTGCTCTTGTAGAGGCTCTCCTACTATCACTATTAACCAAGCATATCCTATTGATGGTTAGATTATTGATATGAATTTAGACACCTAGATGGTTGGGTGGAACTAGATCCTCCTATCATAGAGCCTTCTGCTTGGGCAACACTACCACCCAAAGATGATCCTCTACCTTCTCCCTTGGGTGTTACATTTTATGCTTAAATTATGTGTTATAATTTGGTTTTGAGTGTCATGTTTTGTCCAAAATTTTTGATTATACCTTTTTCCCATGTTGAGTTGGGTTTTTTCCTCTAGTAAGGAGTTTGAGCCACAAATACCAACCTGATACTTTTCTATGTAACCTTCATGTATTATTTGTATAATATATGATATATTGAAGTGTTTCGATAGTAAAATAAAGTTCCTATAAAAGGGCCCAAACTAAAAATAAAAAATAATGGAATTTTTTTAATAATATCATGGAAGGATTTGGCACATATACCTCTAGTGCCATATATGAGGCATTTATCAATGTGCAAAACCATCATCAAATATGTTCAATATTTTTGGCCTACATTAAGAAAGACACATGCCACATGAACCTTTTTATATTTGTAAAAATATGATTTATAAGTTCTATTTGATATTAAATACCCTTCACCCTTGTCTAAATCTTAATTTATTGGATACATATAAAACCTTAGAGAATAATCACTAATTAAAAAAAATTGTCCTTGTGGGAAAAAGATGAATTAACATAAGAATTTAGAAATTAGATGCATCATTACTTATTTTGTAAAGATTGATGCGATGATATTTTATTTTATTTTATTTTAAAATAAATTATTATATTGGTTATGAATATGAAATTATTTTAGTGATTAATAAAATTTTATAATAGTTTTTTAGACTTTAAAATAAATTAGAATTTTAAATAGGAACATGAAGTCAGTTGAAAATTTTAATAGTTTTAATAAGATTTATCTCAGAATTAAAATTAAAATCAAAATTTTAAAATATTTAATCTACTTATATTTAAAGATGAATCTTGAAGATTGACCCAAAATATTAAAAATCAAAATATGTAAAATAAAAACTATAAATATATTATTTACAAAATTTTAAATTTATTAAAAAAATATAAATCCCACTTCTCTAGATATATAAATAAAACTTAATACAATTTTAAACACATTAATAAAATGTGAAATATATATGTAATTAATCATTATTTTTAGAAAAATGTCTAAGTGGAACTCTATTTTTCTTCTAGATTTTGTTACGGTTATATCTAGTGTCAGTTTAAATGTAGGACTGATAGGGCAAATGAGAGTGGGGTTGAATATGTAAACCACAATGATGACAGATGGAAAGGTTGGCTTAGGGGATGCATCTTCTAGAGATTATAATTCTAAACCTTTGGTGATGGCAGTGATGTCATCTATAGGGAAGGAGTGTTTGGCTGACCCAATACCCATGATGGTGGTGAAAAATGTTGGAACAAACCATAAATCACTCTTGACCCCCTTTAATAATGTTTATAGTAAGGGACATAAGGAAATTTTGAAGCTAGTGAAGTGTCTTGAAAATGATCAGTTGCTTGGGTAGGTAGGAGAGGTGTTAGTGCGAGTAGGATTGGATGACACCGAGGCTCAAGTTGTCTCCCCTAAGGATAGTTTAGCTATAGAAGGAGGGGTAAATCCTTGTCAAGATTGATTTTCATTTAGGGAGAGGTAACAATGTTGTAAATCCAATAAAAATAACCCCTTTTTCTCTTTTGGTTACGAGGCACTTGAAGAAGTGCTTCAAAATGAAGAGTGGTTTGTTGCACGAGGTTTAATTTATTGATTTGATTAATTATAGAAAAGTCTACATGTGTTACATAATGGGTCTCATATTTTTGGGGGCCATTATTAGAAGATAGCTTGGAAATCTACCCATGTTCCAAGTGGTTCTTCATGGTGGTTTTTAATTGCCTGGAGGATCAAAATAGGGGTTTTCATGACAAATCCTAGGGTTAGGACCAAAATCTCCTTATCACAAAAAATCATTTCTTGGATTTCAATACTCTCTTGGAAACCCTCTCCATACCAATTTGGGTTCAACTACCACATTTGTAATTTTAGTTTTGGGCTAATTTTTACCTATCAGCCATTGGTAATGCTTTGGGTGAGTTGATAGCAGTAGATGCCTCCACTTCTCATGTCCAACACACAACCTTTACAATTATTTTGTTTTTTTTGGACACTTCCCAGGATTTCCCATCCATAATTAATTTTAAAAGTCAAGGATCAATGTTGGATTCAAACCCTTGATTATGAGGGGCTTCCTTTTAAATGATAGGAATGTTTTGATAATGGGCATGTGGTTATAAAATGTCAAAAATACAAGCATAAATTGGAATCCTCTTGGTGGAAGGATGTTCTCCCCTCCCATATCACAATGTTTACAACCAATAAGTCTGAATCATCTTTGAGTAATATGGAGGAACCACTGGAGTAGAAAGAGGGGTTGCAAAAATTGATTTCAACATCTTTGTAGAGAGTAGCAAGGAAATATTCAAAGGAGACTTTACATAAATTTGAGGAGGACAATTTTAAGAAATATGAAGTGGGTAAATTTAAAATGGTAAAAACTATTAATGTTATTGCATTAGGTGAGAACCCTCCTTATGGGGAGGAGGCCAAAGAATCTTAGGAAAAAGGTGAGTAGACTGAAAGAAAGAAGAAAAAAGGGTAGACATGCTTGACATCATCTTCTAGGTCTGTTTACTCTCATAGATACAATGGAGGGGGATTGAATTAGTTAATGTTTGCGGTCCTAGATATTTTTTAGGATTACAACTTGTGGTGCTTGGTCTTTGGGTCCTTAGGTCCCTAGGTCACTGACTAGTTTTTTATTTTTTGGCTTTTCTTATTACTTTTGGTTTGTGTGGACTTGGTCCACTTTGATTTTACTTTTTATAGGGTTTCTTGTTGTATGGTTTGGTTTTCTAAAATAAAATGAGCGAGGGACCCACTAACCCTCAATCACTTATCCAAAAAAATGAAATATAGATAAATCAAACTTAATAAGGATGAAATGGAGAAACATAGGAGAGGCCATATGCAGCCCACATACATAAGGCTTTGATAATCAAGGAAGGAGTTAAATTGGTTACAATGATCTATTCATATGTTTTTTTTTTCACTGACCATCTACCATGTAATGTTATATTTTTATTTATTTTTTAAAAATTGTAAAATTATTTCTATTAAATCTTATATTAGTTCAATTATAATTGGCATTTCAAATTCCGTTTTCTTATAAGTCTTTGCCAGAGGTATGAGTACTATTGTTTTCATTTAAACCAATTAATTTAACTTGTAAATAATATAAGGGTTAAAATTAATATGATTATTTAATGTTAATGAAAAAATAATAAATATTTATTTTTTAAATAACATTTATATACATTGTCATTGGCTTATTTATGATATTCCTAGTGGAAAAATGCAATTTATAAAAATTATAAATAGAGATATTTTAAATAACTACTAGTAAATTTTAAACAAAAAAATCTTATAGTTACAGTTTACATTATTTTTTATTGCATATGGCAAACAGATCGAGACTATTTTTTTGGGTGCATATGGCGATCATCTAATTAAATTCTATTATAATATATTATATATTATTACTACAATGTTATAACATATTATATTATTATTATACTATATATTGTTATTTATATAATAGTAATATATTACGATATAATTTAACATTATTACAGTTATATAATATTAATAATATATTAATACATAGTATAATACAATACATTAATATATATTAATATATTAATGTATTGTATTATTATAGTATAATATTATAATTTAAAATACAACACTACAAATATTACATATATAATCAATATATATTACAATAGTAGCATAATATAATAGGTAGTATTGTTTTGGGTAAAGTCAATTAACTTGTATTAAAAAATGCAAAATAAAAGTTAAAAAAAAATCATAAAAGAGTGATATTATTAATTAAAAATATAATATTTGAAGACTATATCAATGGATCAAAGACAATGTGACTATATTCTCGGTAGTTGTGGATATTTTGTATGAAAAATACATAATTTAAAAAAATCAATCAATTCATTACAAAACTTTGTGACCTAAGGTAGTAGTAATGATAGTTATCATGATAAAATTTAAAAAGCTTTTCTACTTAAGCTAGAAGTGATGATGGTTGTATGTTATTGCCATCACCAATGATTGTACTTCACTAACAACTGACACAGGGTATAAATTTAGATATGGATGCAATGTGTTGTCTTCTTAAAAAATTGCATTTTGGAATTACATGCACCACGATTACTACTCTGGCCTACATCACTATTACCATTAATAGGTATTCATTTTATCTTTATGTATAGTTGTAGAATAAAAAAAGTAGTGATCTTAGTTCATTGAATAAAATACTCCAGGGATATATGTATGTATATATTTAGAATCAAATTATAGTATAGTTTAAATTTATTCATGGTAGGTTCATCTTCAAACTTGCATACCTAAGGTCAAACTGGATAGTAATTTGCCTATTGTGTAGTCCTAATAGATATTAAGGTCAAACCAAAAAATAATCTCCTTGGTGTGTAGTCCTAACAAATAATAAGAGAAACTAAAGAGATGCAGTTAGAATTTACTCATAGGAATGTAATTATCATCACAAAAAACTCAAAATATATAAAACACACATTGGTCCTTATAATATTAGACCCTAATGTGAGAGCCATAACTTAGAACAATGATCTTATTATCAACCTCAACTTACACTTGTAAGTTCTGCATACACTATATTGATTTAAAAAAAAACTTACTTAAGTTCAAAATTAGAATCACCACCTATAAATAATAGTTAAATAATTTATAATAACACTTACTGGTTGATGTGGTTGATAGAGATGTTGGTCACAATAGAGACTACACAAAGAGTGCCAAGGTATGAACTAGTGCAATCACAACCAGAGTCGGTAGGCTTAAATCTGCATGTGATGTGACCTTATTTGCATTTCAAACAAGAGGAAGAAAATGGATGAATTAAATATTGATTATACCATAAATATTTATTTTACTATACAAGTGAATTTATAGAACAAATTAACATTCTAATTAAATTTCCCATGGAAGAATTCAATTCATTTACACAAGTATAAAACTTATCATGTTTAACATTGTATTTTTTGAAAATGGTATTAAAATCACTCTTGATGTTCAACAACAACCATATGAAAATACTAAAATACCACTTGATTAGTAGGTAGAGCATATGCAAGTTGCCAAGACATTGGCCTAAAATAACTTTGTGGCTATTCTAATAAATCACTAGTCAGCTATTACCACATCCAAAACATCATTGTTACAAAATCACCCTAGAAATGAAGACACAACAAGAGTCTCAAAAAAATACTAAAATTAACTCATTAGAACCACAAAGAAGATCATAACTCACACAAAATTTAAAATACAATGAGTTTAACCTCAAATCCAATGACAACTACACTCAAGCCCCTTAAATAGAATAAAAACTCACTTCTTAGACAAACCTTAAAATACATTCATAAATTTAACCCTCCTACCATAAATTCCCATGTCTAAAAGCTTCAAAATAACTCAAAAAACCTCACGAATCTGCCTCTATTTCCATCATCAAATTAATTCATCAAAGATACTTCACCCAACTTAAAAAATCTTACCATTTTCTACAAATTTCATATAGTAGAGGTTAAACAATAAAACATTCAACAAAAAAAAAAAAAAAAACATGCAACAAATCTTTGATAGCAAGGCATTTGATAGAAAACACATGATTCATAGTGTTTAAGTGTAATGATACTAATAATAAGATAGAGCATCATATGATTTATAGATAGAGAGTAAAAAAATTTATATAGAGAAAGAGTGAAATAAAGATATATTTAGTGTAGATAAAACTAACCTATGAAAATGCATCAACATTATGTGATGGGTGGTGGGGAACCCTTTATTGTTATGTCTACGTGTGCCCATTTTTTTCTCATTATGTAACCTCTACTCACACTCTCCCCACATCCATATTATAAGTGTTTATTGTAGTGCACCCTGCTAATTAGTAGTATGTATTTACACATTCATTAAGAATCAATAAAACATCACATGAGACTTTAAAACTATTTTTTTAAATCAATGATCATATTTGATCATATAATAAGATATTTGTAGTGGAAAGAAAGAACTAGTGAAATATAAAGATTATTTTCACAAGTCATTTTTTGATGGGATAAATCACTATGGTTAATAGTAGATGAGGCTAGGTATAGTAATTTTCACTTGTGCCATGGTGAACATCGAATAACAACATACACATGCATCACATATATTGATTAAAGATGAGTTGTGTAACATGTCAAGGAAATGTCCTCTGAGGAAATTTTCATTAATTATTAAACAACATGATGTTGTTATTATATTAATAAACACACATTCCATTGCAATCATCTTGCCATACTTTTCTAGAATGGCTCTAACACTATTTAGTAGTCATAAGACATGGTTTTTTACATTTTCCCTGTGTAAAATACAATCAATTTTTAGTATACTACATTAGTTACAAGGTCAAACATTGGGTAATATAAAGTATATATTTCACAACTTAATTTAATTTTAATTGTTAATTTAACTCTTAATCATATATATCTTATAGTTTATATTCTCATTTGGAATAATTATAAATATATGCATATATAGGTATCTACGTTATATATGATTAAGACTTACATTACTCAATTATAGTTTTTATTCATATTTTTTGGGCCTTTACACAAATTTCAATTTTTGGGTCAAATTTCATAGATTTTTATACCTTCAACTTGGAATTCTATTTACATTTTGACATATCTTGCAACCATAGCCATTGGTAATGTTTCCAACCAATCACCCCTACTCAGGCCTGTTGGAATAACACTCAAAATATGTTTTAGTAGATTTTCCTTTGAATATATTTGATATTTATTTATTCTATTGTAAAATATAGTAACATTTAAGATGCAATGTTGAATGAATAACCATCATCATAAAAATTCATGACATGCAAAGTTGATGATCAAATTTAGTGCCTCTCTATATTTCTAAATTTAATTATATATCCTCTTTTTTATAAAAAAACATATTTCAATTACCTAACAAAACAAAGTACATTGTAATATAATTGATTAATTAATTATAAAATACCTTCACCACACAAATCAACATAACATCAACGTGTGTTCTACTTTCTATTGTAGATCAAAATCGACTAAACTAAGCCAATTTCATGTAATTGAGGAAACAAACAAGGATTTAGGGTCAAGGGACACATTAGACCACTATTGTGGTCAATGTACCCCATTATTTGGTGAAGTGGAGGGACCCCTCTAAAAAGTGCTCAATTTGAAGTCCTTAGATTTTCCATCCATTTTTTATCTACATTTTTTTGTGAAAATTATTGAATTTATGTTTTGTCTTGGTTTTTACAGCATATAACATGATTGAAATGATAATTTGGTCTCTATTTAAAAACCCCTATGGCCCTTTGGATTCAACCATAATCTAGTCTTTGTTGCATCCTAACAATAACAAAGTTCTTTCATACTTGGAAGATTTTTATTACTCTAATTATTTTTTCCTAGATTTGGACTTTATTAAGGATCCCAGAGTCTCATTCTCTTAGAGACCTACTTGGAATATCATAAGGATTCATGGTATAAGGAATAACCAAATGAGGAAGCACCACATGGATCAATCTATTAGAGTTATCAGTCTCCTAGACCTGTTATAAATGTTAGAGCCTAAGAGATCTTGACTAAACAAGGAAATACTACATAGACCCTAATATTAGAGCTATGAATATCTCAAAATGATTAGATATGCCAAATTTGGGAGAGTCAAACTAATTGAGGAATCACCATGTGGACCCACTATTAGAGATGTCAATTTCCTAGACTTGTTAGAGATGTCAGATCTTGGGAAAGACTGATCGAATGGGTAAGAACCACATGGACCTCACTATCAAAGTTGTCAATCTACCAAAATTATCAAAGATTTTAAATCATAGGAGAGCCTGATTAAATAATGAATCACTTTGTGGACCCTATTATTAGAGTTATTAGTCTCTCAGACTTGGAAGAAATGTTAGAGCCTAGGAGAGGCTGACCATGCCATGTGGCCCATCTATACAAACTAATATAAGTGGCCCAAGATGCCCCAAGGTGGTTAGAGGAAGATATAGTCAAATTTAAAAGATAATCATTGGATTCCATGTGTCACCTCACTCCTCTATTTGGTATTCCTGATCTTGAATGTGTAAAGGTGAAATATCAAGCTGTACCTAGGTGGTATCCATTATAGGCAAGGTTAATTGGTGATGGATAAGTGGTATAAGATAAATGATACTTAGGATGTCATAGGGGAAATATGGATGTGTGCCTACTAAAATCTATACATTAACTAAATTATAAACTAAACTTTGATTATATAATTCAAAATGTCCTTTCATAGTCTCCAAATCTAGCAAGCAACATGTATTTAAAATATCTTAATGTAATTATAAATCAGGAAATAAATGAGAGGACCAAGCCACTAACTCAAAATTGAAATCATATGGGGTGAGACACCAAGTAATATAAATTTAGGAGGACTTTGAGGATCCATATAAGTACCTAATATCAAACTCTTTTACTTTTATTTCTCCTATCTTCCCAAAATTTGCCTCCTTGCTTTTTGCTCATTCTTATACGCCCCATACTTTCCTTATTTAGAATTCATTACCACAAAGATCTATCCTTTGTCTAACATGGATGATTTATCCTCTAACCTCAAGGCTAAGCCTATATATAAGGAAAGCACCTTCTTTGAGGGTTTAACTCACTTCAAACATTTCAATGACATATTCAAAGTAACTGAAACTATGCTGAAGTTAACATCTAGTAAAAACAAGGAAAAGACTAAGTTCTTATATGCCCTTAAGGAATATAAGAAGTGTAGGTTGCATAGATACACAAAAAATATATAATTCTTCCCCTATGTAGACCTATTTAATAAATTGTTGCTCATTTCCAAGTGAGTACAAGATAATGTTAATGATCTTATCTATTTTACGGGCTCCCGACACATGATGACATATATTTCAAGTGTTGTGTTCAAAGCCTACTATAACCTCCTAGAATACACGTTATTTTACAACATGGCCATAGTTGACATGTGGACCAACACATATCAAATTTAAGATGTCTTTAAGGACTGTGAGGAGAACCTAAATACCAAATGGGTTAACAAGGTAGATATAGATTCTTACATGATCTGCACCTTTAAGGAAGAGATTCATGTAGTGGTGATCCTAATGGATCAACTATTTAGAGTGATTTATTGTGTTCACGTGTGATATCTTATGGGTTCCCCTAGTGATTATAATACACAAAGGTGATTAGGTCTCAAACCTTAGAGGTGTGATCAACTTCAACCTTGTCAATGCAATTTTAGATGCTTGGGGTAGAGGCAATTTTTATATGGTGAGCTACTTGGTAGATGTATTTTATGCCATCATTTTGTTTAAGCCCTATGACATTACACCATGGGGTCTTATAGGTATAGTTATACATGTATTTTTTTATAAAATACATGGCCACCATTACCAAAACCACATCCAAGAGATTTGTGAGCCCTTCTACCTAGTGGTCTATATGGCCATCAACAAGGTATCCATCCCTCATCTCTCTAATGAAATAAGGTAGTCTCTCACCTCCATAAGTGATTATTAGTACTATAGGGATGACACCATTATTTGAGTGGATAGTACCCTCAAATATCCCCTTTGATTACCTTACAAAGTTCTATATTAGTTGGCAAAGTAAGATATTGACTATTAACTAGTTGAAGGCATTTTTGGTCATTGCATTAGTCACCGATAAAAGGATTTCCTAGCATTCCCCATCACCATCAAGGATCATGTATACTAGAGTCTATCCCTATTATATAATATGGCTATAATTATATATTCCTATGCCTTGATCAAGGTAAAACATAGGGATTAAGACTGCCAAAACATCATTAGGTCCTATGTGAATAGGTATCAAGCCCCACTCAACATCTATTATGGCCACCAACCTAGCTAGGAATATGAACTCCACCTCAACCTCATAGATGAAAAATAAGTGCTCACCCAACTTTAGGCTAAAAAGAAGAAGAGGAAGTAGGTTCAGCCTAGGCCATCCTTTGAAGGTGGCCTTGCCTCTTCTACATCAGTTGAGGCTAGGAAGGACATTTATGGAACTTCTCAAATTTAAAGGAGGATATTACAAGAAGTCATATCCCCTTATCCTACTTGATATTATCTTTCATGAGCTTCTCCTCCCTGTCCCTCTACTCCACCTTTACCACCTCTCATGGTTCTACTTTCTCAACTAGCAAATGTGTAGGTGTTATGATTTGATATAAATAGTAACTTAGAAGTGATCCCCAAACATGACTAGTGGAAGTATTACCCAAATATACCTTCCCCTAATCCTACCATTCCCTAATAACCTAATGGAATACCCCTTGGTTTTTCATTCTTATAATGGCCCACTCAGGTGGTCCCTCCCCTCTTTTTTATTTCATCTCCTATGTAGTTCACCTAAGTGCCTTTGTCTTAGACTATGAATAATATCCTAACATCCCAAATTCCCTCTACCTAAGCCATTTAACCTGAAAGAATGTCAATAACAAATTTACTAGTTCTTCCATAGGTTCAAACACCTCCAAGTGTTCCTTCTTTAATAGTTCTAGATATACCCCCAATAATAAGTGTACCTATGTGCATAGTTAAATTATATTTAATAATGTTAGTGGCACCTAAATCCTCTCAAAAAATCATTAGTCAGCCCCTACCACCTCTTCTACTACATATCCTTCCATTATAATTATGCAAGCTTGTCTGGGCAAGAAGCCTAAGAAGAAGCAAAATATAAATCCTACACTTCAGCCCTTATTTCTCCTTATATCATCCCTAGATACCCCTTTTCCATTGTCTTGAGTACCCAAGAATTTGTATTTAATTAGCCAATTTACTCATTCTTAATGAATGCCTCTCTCGGTATCATTTCCCCAGATGTCAATTTGACTAGAGCTAGTGATATGCCTGTATGTTCTCATGGGATTCCACTTTCATTCTACCTCCTTATGCCCCCATGAATCCTCCTCTTCTATTTATATCATCCATCAATCTCTCCACCTCATCCATTCCTATTATACATAGGCCTCCACCTATCATCTCCATCTCTATCACCCCACCAATACCCCCTTCTAGCCTAGGAGTAGTCACAGTGTTGTAGGCACCTGGGATGATTTTATAGGGAGATATAGAACTGTAGTAGGAGTTTGACAAGGAATCAGGGGACATAAAGAGGATCCTTAAGTAAATTTTTTATTAAGGATACCATGTAGTCTAGTAGACTCTATAAAACCTTTTCTCACTCACCAAAATAAAAACATTTATAGATGAAAGAATGGATGAGGATCTTATCTTTGTGCTTTTAGACATGTATGATATGTCATAAAAGCTCATGAAAAACATGCATGAGTAGGTTTGGATGCTTTAGGTTTAGGTGAAGATAACCCTCACTATAGAATTAATTAGGCGGGTTAATGATTCCCTTATACAACTCTTCTCAACTCTCAGTGAGGTAGTCAAAGCACTGACCCAAAGTAAGGAACATCTCCAATAGGTTCAAGCATACTTAGAAATGATTGATCTCATGGAAAATAGTGTAAAAATATCACTTTGTTTATCCAAAAGGGTTTGTTCCTATAGTTTGAACTCAATTTTACCTCATACTTGAGGCTTTATCAGACCTATGCTGGGACTATGAGGACCTCTATTAAAGAATCACTAGACTTAGCACATAAATTTGTAGAACCTATTGTCATCAAATTGTGCGGATGTTATATTAAATTCCTTCAATGTCATGCAACATTGAATCATACCTCAAGTGTTTGGGAAATTATAAGAGAGATGTGTCTCTAATATTAAAAAGGGTTAGCTCCTCAAATTCTTCTCTAAGTGTCTATCACCTAATCTAATGCTTGTTCATGAAAATAGTCAAGAGTTTGCATAAAATATTAAAACTATGATATAGATGTGATCCACCAAAAAATTATCCCACTGAATATCACACTTATACTAATAATAATGATTTCCAAGACTAATTCCATGCATTGAAAGATATTAACATAATGTTTCAATGTGAAGGTAACATGCTTGAGATAATCACCAAGATAATTGATCTAAGGGGTATATTGCACACCATAGATACAATGTCATACTTGAAAGAGAGTTTAAATCATTTAACACACTTTACATGACCTATTAACATTAGAACCTTTGTTCAAAAATGAAGGGTAAAGGGAGTAAGGATGATACTATCACTTGGCTCCACTATACATCGATCACATACTCAAACAAAAGTTCACAACTCAGAATTAATCTTGTATTCAATATTCAAAAGTAGAGTGAAATGTAATTTTAGTAGGGCTTCACCATACCAAAAATGTGGTCCCTTTAAATGGACAAAATGGCTTAATTTATATAACTTTGGGGAAGAGAGAGAGAGAAGAGAAGCTGAAAAAGCATAAGGACATGTGTCAACATGTGAGAATCAGTTATAGATGCATGAGAGAGATGGATGGGGTGATCCATGTAATGATAGGAGGTTTATTTATACAAAAAAAGTCATGAGAATGGTGGCAAGTGGTATAACACCTTTAGGAGTGGCACATGAAACTGCTTCTATCGAAGATCATCCATGAGAGTTCAAAACTAAAAATAGAGAGGCTGACACATAACACTATTGAGGGGGAATGGGACTCATGATGATAGTTAGAAAATGTTCTTTCTAACTACTTGCTATCCTCTAAACACTTGTAGTTATTTATTTCATAGAAGCAATGACTTGAACCATTAACATGTCTATTTTTCTTGTTTTATCTACACCAGATGCTTGAGATTCAACCATTTATTATCTTCATGTCTGCTCTCATGTTCTTTCCAAGTCTTTTGAATAACAATGACTATCATATATAGTTTAAAATTGACTTCTTGTGGGCTATCATCCTTTATTTGAATCCCAATGGCTATCTTCAGACAATCTTCTTGAACATTTCCTTTAGCATTTTTGTTTGGTTCTCTTCACTGTAGAGGGGGTACCCTTTGGGGAAATTATTTTAAGCACTTTCTCTACAATAATTCCTTCAAAAAAATTACAATTGTCCTTTGGATTTTTAGAAATGATCTTTTCTTTGGAATTTTTGTCTCTTACCTTTTTTATGAAAGAATTCATCAGCTTCTATTTGGTCCTTCAGACTTTGTGAAATGGACTATCTAGAAAGGACACTTGCCCAAAAAATACCCTTCAAAAATTTGTGAAGGACCATTTCAAATACATGGTACCCTTCAAAAAAGTTACAAAGTACCCTTCAAAATTTTTGTTTGGTCCATTTTCCTACAAAAGAACCCTTTAGAGTTTTTGAAATGTACCATTCAGAAAAAATGAAATATACCCTTAAAAAAAGTGAAATTAATATGTAAACACCAATGATAAACTCAAGTGAAATTTTAAAAATATGGATTTTGAATTTCTCAACTTATAAGATGTTGGAATGATTACAAATTGATGAAAATATGATCTAAATCAAGTTTCAAAACTGAAATATAGGGGAATTGAAAGTTCACATCATTTATCCTTTGAAACTATCATATTTTTCTAAGTTCCTAATTTACTCAATTTCACGTAAATGATCTAATGATTAAATTTTGCATTGTTGATTAAAATATGAATTATAATCTACAATTTAACTAAAATTGAAATACAAAAATGGATCCAAAGATCAAAACACAAAAAATGTTTACAGGGTTCAGAATTTCCTACGTCCCTGGGTTCTTATCGAATTGATCCATTAATTACTGGTAAATTTGCAAGCCAAAATAATACTTAAAAAAACAAAAGATAATATCTCTTTTCAAAAATAGTGTTTCAGACCTTTGAAAGACCTTGGCTGACTCAGCACATCCTTCACCTTCCTAGATCACACACAAAGGCTTCTCCAAATCAAAATTGGTAACTTATGTATCTCAAAATAACATAAAAAATTCTCCAAAATGGGAAAATTAATATACTACATAGAGTGTATCAAAATTCTAAACAAGTTTGTAGTTTACTTCGAGCTCTCATTTGGCCTCTAAGGGCTCCAAAATGACCAAATACTGTAAGCAGGTCTATATTCTCCAACACATAGTCAGCCAGAAGCTTTCCTTTAAATACAAATTCATGCCTTAAATAACACTTCGCCCCCCATAGCACAATCAGTCAAAGACTATATATTTTTTGCAATAGGTGCTGGGTTCAAAACTGTCGACCTACCTTTAAGCGCTTTAGTCTTATATTTATCCCACATGTGTGGGTCGAGAGGTTTAAACAAGGCTTAAAATAGCCTTGGTCCACCATTTCCATCATGGGTTTATCCCACATGCATGGATTGTAGATAGGATAAGGCTTTAAAAAGACTTTAGCCACCCATTTATCTCATGGCTTTGGCCACATGGCTCCTTTTTCTTGGGCTCGAGCTCGGGCTTATCTTTGAATGCTTGCTTCAAGACCCGCCATATGTCCTTGTGACTCGATAAAGGGTTCTATCTACTCCCTCAAAATAATCTCACCACAGGCTCACCACCTTGCTCAAGATTCATATCTTGAGGCTCCTTTGAACTCACCACATGGCTCAGTTAATGAGCTTATCTCTGAGCTTAATCACTAAAACTCCAATCAATAAAAAGGTGACATGGCAATGAGTCATCACTTGTGACATGCCCAAATGAGTCACTATAGTGACATGGCATGTTGATGACATGACATGTCATTGAACCATTTTTTTTAAAACCTTTTCAATTTACCAAGTGTCAGCCTCTAATAGGTCTAAATGTCAAAACAACATTGAAACATGTGCCACATATAGAAAGTGACATTTTTTGACCAACTTCAAATGGCCATAAAGGAGCTCCTGAACTCAGATTTAAATTCTAAAAAATTCACCAAAAATCTCTCAAAGATCTCTATAGTGTGCCACCACTGAAACTCTGCATTGAAACCATTATCAGAACCCAATTTATGATCACTCCTCCCCAATGGAGGCCTTTTGGTCTCTAAAAGTCTAATATCCCCTGAAACTACAATATGGTATACTGCATCCATGAAAACAAAACCCAATCATAGCAAGAGGTATAAAAAATTGCATTAAAATGATTCATAATAAAAATTTAAAAATTCCTAATCCAAAGGCATGAGTAAGTGAATTTTTAACTACCAAAGTGATTACAACATAACAAACTGCCTACCCAAATGTCACATCCCGTAAATAGGTGAATTGCCAAAAAATAAAACAACTCCAAATGTAACTTCAAGACGAGTTTATAATGCTGACAACATACAATAAATTTTGTGGACATGTTTCAATATAATGCCCTAGTATGGGATGTATATGCTAAGAAAATACAAACAACCAAAAGTGTATGCTGCCTAACATCTAAACATGCCTAAAGGGTTTCAAAAAATGCATCTAAACATCACTATGCCAAAATAGATACATTCAAAATAGCAATCTAACTGTCAAATTCTGTAAGGAAACAACTCACAACATCACTTTGCTATATCCCCAACTATTTCAAATGTGTTAATGTCTTACCAATTATTAGACTACCCATACTATATATTTTGGAGATCAACAACTTAGAGTTATCAAAAAGTGAGAATTGAAAAACTTCATATGGTAAACCTGTCTTGAAGTGTTCCCACCAACTCTAATCTACATCTATCAAAGCTTGTTCATTCCCTTAGGCGAATTCTTATCCATGCTTTGCAAAAAGAATGTAGTGATAATCCACTTAACCAATTCTTTCTTCCTAGTGAAATTAATTGTCTCTGTGGATTCATTATCAATTGCATACTTTATCAATTTGGACTTTGCCATATGTAATTGAAAAAATTGTTGACTTAACCTCTTAAATGGATTTTCACTTGTAGGTTTTACCTTATCCTGGGTTGTATTGTCAACTACATTATGGATTGAATTAACTTCATTAACCTTATTGAGAGGTTTGTAAATCATCTTAATTTTAACATTACTTGAATGTGAAGATGAATGAAGCTTAAAAAATCTATCAATCCTATGTCTGCTCACTTTACAATGAGTGCAAACATCCTTCTTAGGTAAGGGTCCCCTTTTTCCAATTCCCAACTTAACATGAGAATGGTCTTTCAAACATGCAATCTACTTCAACAAAGCATTTCATTTCCAACAAGTCTTAGCACTATGGTTATTCATCCCATAAAAAGTGCATGGAAATGATTGCATTATCTTCTGTACATTATATCCAAACTTCTTAAATATATCAATTAGATCAGAAGATTTAGTGTAAGAATCAGGAGGTGGAATCTCAATACCTCTTTTACCTTTACACTTTTGAACTGGTGGCCTAGAACCTTCACTATTAGAAGCTCATTTTCCTTTAGCCATGGAAGAAACTTCTCCATCATCCACCTGCACACTAGTATAACCCAAACCTACACATAGAGGTCTATGCTCAACTTAAATTGGGTTAGATATACCTTGGATATCTCTACCAAGTCCTCTTCCATTATAACCCATTTTAAACAACAATTTAGATCCTATGCCCTTAGTGTATCTTTCAAAATCACCAAAAATAATATTACTAGAATCTGAATCTAAAATGGTAGAAGAAGATGAAGATTCCTGTGGTGAAAAACTTACACTACACTCAATCATAGTCTTTGAATCTAAAGTTGAAGGCTTTACCTTTTCACACTCACTACATTACAATCTAATCAAGAGCTCATCCTTGAATTTGAGCTCTGATTTTAACTTTACCACTTGCAATTCAAGTGAAAATTTCTAGCATCTCAAGATTGCATTTTCATCTTTGATGGCCTCAATCTATAGCAACTTGCCCATGGTTTCCAACAAACACCTAATTCCACACTGTACACTACAATATAATCAATCTGCAAACCAATAATCTAACTATTCTAGAAGCAACTATCAATACACAACCAGAAGCAATCCCTACATTCTAACCACTTTGATACCAACTTGATTCGTAAACACCACTGATAAACTCAAGTGAAATTTTAAAAGTATGGATTCTGAATTTCTCAACTTATAAGATGTTGGAATGATTAAAAACTGATGAAAATTTGATCTAAATCATGTTTCAAAACTGAAATACAGGTGAATTGAAAGTTCACATCTTTTATCCTTTGAAACTATCAAAATTTTCTAAGTTCCCAATTTACTCAATTTCTCATAAATGATATAATGGTTAAATTTTGAATTCTTGATTAAAATCTGAATTATAATATGCAATTTAACTAAAATTGAAATGCAAAAAAGAATCCAAAGATCAAAACATAGAAATTGTTTACGGAGTTCAGAATTTCCTACATCCCTGGGTTCTTATCAAACTGATCCATTAATTGTTGCTAAATTTGAAAGACAAAATAATACTTAAAAACAACAAAAGATCTTATCTCTCTACAAAAATAGTGTTTCAGACCTTTGAAAGACCTTGGTTGACTCAGCATGTCCTTCACCTTCCTGAATCACACGCAGAGGCTTCTCCAAATCAAAATTGGTAACTTTTGTAGCTCAAAATGACATCACCAATTCTCTAAAATGGGAAAATGAATATATGGCACAAAGTGTATCAGAATTATAAACAAGTTTATAGTTTACTCTGAGCTTTGGTTTGGCCTCTAAGGGCTCTAAAATGATCAAATATTGTAAGCGGGTCTATATTCTCCAATACACAGTCAGCCATAAGCTTTCCTTTAAATACAAATTCGTGCCTTAAATAACACTTATACCCCCATATAACAATCAGTCAAAGCTTATATCTTTTGCATAATAGGTGCTGGGTTCAAAACTATCAGCCTACCTTTAAACACTTTAGTCTTATCTTTATCCCACATGTGTGGGTCAAAAGGTTTAAACAAGGCTTAAAATAGCCTTGGTCCACCATTTCCATCATGGGTTTATCCCAAATGCATGGATTTTAGATAGGATAAGGCTTTAAAAAGCCTTTATCCACCCATTTATCTCATGGCTTCGGCCACAGGGTTTTTTTTTCTTGGGCTCGAGCTCGGGCATATCTTCGAATGCTCGCCTCAAGACCCGCCATATGTCCACATGACTCGGCAAAGGGCTCTATATGCTCCATTGAACTGATCTCACCTCAATCTTGCCACCTTGTTTAGGCTTCATAGATTTAGGCTCCTTTGAACTCACCACATGGCTCGGTCAATGAGCTTATCTCTGAGCTTAATCACTAAAACTCCACTCAACAAAAAGGTGACATGGCAATGAGTCATCACTTGTGACATGCCCAAATGAGTCACTATAGTGACATGGCATGTTGATGACATGACATGTCATTGAACCATTTTTTTTAAAACCTTTTCAATCTGCCAAGTGTCAACCTCTGATAGGTTTGAATGTCAAAACAACATTGAAACATGTGCCACATATAGAAAGTGACATTTTTTGACCAACTTCAAATGGCCATAACAGGAGCTCCCGAACTCAGATTTACATTCTAAAAAATGCACCAAAAATCTCTCAAATAGATCTACAATGTTACACCACTAAAACTCTACATTGGAGCCATTATCAAAACCCAATTTTTGATCAAAATTGTACCCTTTAGACCTTTTATAAAGGGCTTCCTACTTGAAAAGTGCCCTTTGGAGAAGTTGCAAAGTACCCTTCAAAAAAAGTGAAATTCTCTTCAATAAAGTTGAAATAATCCCTTCAAAAAATTGAATTTCCCTTTGATAAAGTTGAAATGATCCCTTAAAAAAAGTGAATTAGACTGTTCAGAAAGAAAAATGCCCTTCAAAAAATTTGTAAAGTGCCCTTCAACTTTGAAAGGATACCTTTCAAAAAAAATGTGTAGGGTAACCTTTTGGAGACTTAACCTTCGAGAAAGTTTAAAATGAAAAGTTTGAAAGAAATACACTTAAGGAAAAAACCTTCAAACAAAAATTTCAAAAGAATTCAGCAAAGGCTTTAAACAAAAAACTTGAAGGAATTTGGCATAGGCTTAACAAAGACCAAAATGAACTTTCTAAAAGGAAAAAACTTGCATTTGTTATGGGCTTTATCAAATAATATTTATTTTGAAGAATAAATAATTACTGGACTTGGCCAAATTTGAAAGGTGTAAATTTTGGAGTGGAATTTGACCAACATTCTTGGCAAGTCTTGGGTATGGCTTGCCTACTATGCCTAAGACTAGTTGACTAAATCCTTCTATTAGGATTGGAGTCATGCAAATGAGCACTTAAATTGTCATGAATAGACCTTGGATTGACCATAAAACAATTTACATTACACAAGACACACACAAAACAAAAAGGAAGGAAATACAACTATGCTACAAAGCACTTAGGAAACACAACAATAAACCAAAACAAAACTAGACTAAACACACACACCTATGCTAATATCTACAAGATAACCTTGTAAGGACTAATAGAAATTTTTTTGATGTATCCCATTCATAGGGATAGGCAATTATTCTCCTTTCATCTTGGTCAGCTGAAAGGAGTTACTTTACTTGTACTTGCTAATGATGTAAGGGCCACTCCACAAAGCATCAAACTTTGTATGTTTACCTAGTTTTTCTTTGTCCTGATCCCATTTTAGAACCAAGTCACCTTTCTTGAACACTATTGTACTTGATATTTTATCAAAGGACTTCTTCATGAGTACTTGGTGGTGTTCCATGGTCTTATGTGCATTGTCCCTTACTTCTTGTAGTTGCATTAATTTTATCAGTCTGACTTCCATTAGAGTATTTTCAAGCAATTTCAACTGATGTGTAAGTCCTAGAGTAGGGAGATCTTGAGAGATGGACAACCTACCTTCTCTCCCATAAACAAGCATAAAATGAGAGTTACCAATTGATCTCTTAGGATTAATTCTATTAGCCTATGAGGCTATCTTCAACTTGGTGTGCCATGCTCTTTGATTGTACTCCAATGTACTCTTAATGATCTTGATGAGATTCTTCCTAGTAGACTCAGCCAATCCATTACCTTGAGGGTAATAGTTGGATAAGGTACTCAAGTAAACTCTATTCCTTTTTGCCTACTCAAAAATTTTAGCACTTATGAAAGCAACTGCATTATCATAAATGATAGTATAGGGGACCCCAAATCTTGTTGTGATACTCTCATAAAACTCAAAGATTGCATTTTCATTTACCTCCTTCAATGCAACAACCTCTACCCACCTTGAGAAGTAATCAGTAGTATTCAATATCCATTTGTGTCTAACACTTGATGGAGGATTGATTATACCAATGAAATCAAGGCCCCATTACATGAAAGGCTAGTCCACCTAGACATAATTCAATGGAAGGGCTGCAAGTTTCATTTTTCCTATAAAAATAGCACATTGAGGACACCTCCTAACCCAAGAGTAGAAATCCTTGAAAAGGCTAGGCCAATAATACCCTGCCTTCATTATCTTTGTAGCTATTGTTTTTAGGGAGAAATGACCTCCATCTACACAATTGTGAAATTTTTCTAGAAAGATGCCAAACTGATCATTGTCAACACACCTTAGTAGTACACCATTCACATCCTTCTGAAAGAGAATACCATCTATAAGACAATAAGGAATGGTCTGAAATCTAAAATACCTTCTTTGTGACTTGTTCAAACCATTAGGACAATCACCATTTTGGAGGAAACCAATGATGTCTTGTGTCCAACTTTGAATTGGTATGTGACCAACTAGTTGGGGATGAGCTTGATTGACTAAGACTTCTTCCCTTGGCCCTTGAAAATCTGAAGCTAGATGTTCACACATCCCCTTTCCTCTTACCAAGTTTGTTACCTTGATATCAATATCATACTCCATTACCTTTGTGATCCACCCAACTCTCTTTTCATTGAGGTTTTTGCTTAAGAGGAACTCTTTGGTGCTAGAATGAGAGACCATGACATGCATTTTATTATTTGAAACCATGTGCCTAAATTTTTTCAAACCTCTTATCACAACTATATCTTTCTTCTCAACAAATGTGTATTTGACCTCATAATATTCCAATTCTTAACTAAATAATGCAATGGGTTATTCAATTTCCTCGTCATTCTTTTGCATAAGCATATATGAGATTGTATCAAGGTTAGCAAATGTGTAGAGTATGAAATACTTGGAAATGTTTGGGTTCAAAAGAGTATGACATTGGGTAATAGCTTTTTTTATTGACTCAAAACTATTCTTACCTTCCTTTGTCCAAGAAAAAGCTTGATTCTTATTGAGCATGGTTGTGATAGGGTTCACCAAAGTATCAAAGCCTAGAATAAAACTTCTTACAAAGTTGATCTTGCCTAAGAAACTTTATAAAGTTTTCTTGTGTAGAGGTAAATACAAGCCTAGAATGGCTTCAATCCTTTTAGGATCAATAGATAGGCCTTATTTTGACACAATGTGACCCAATAATTTACCTTCATGAACAACAAAGATACATTTTTTGGATTAAGAGAAAATCCAAACTCTCTACACTTCTCAAAGACTTGCCTTAGATGTTTCATGTGGTCATTAGCATCCTTGGAAAAATAGTTAAATCATCAAGGTATACAAGCAAAAACTCATTGATCAAACCTTTAAAGGCCATGTCCATTGCTCTTTAGAAGGTAGCACCAGCATTAGACAAACCACAAGGCATATTTCTATATGAAAATGTTCCCTATTTTGTGGTGAATGCTATCTTTGGGTTCAAAAGAGTATGACATTGGGTAATAGCTTTTTTTATTGACTCAAAACTATTCTTACCTTCCTTTGTCCAAGAAAAAGCTTGATTCTTATTGAGCATGGTTGTGATAGGGTTCACCAAAGTATCAAAGCCTAGAATAAAACTTCTTACAAAGTTGATCTTGCCTAAGAAACTTTATAAAGTTTTCTTGTGTAGAGGTAAATACAAGCCTAGAATGGCTTCAATCCTTTTAGGATCAATAGATAGGCCTTATTTTGACACAATGTGACCCAATAATTTACCTTCATGAACAACAAAGATACATTTTTTGGATTAAGAGAAAATCCAAACTCTCTACACTTCTCAAAGACTTGCCTTAGATGTTTCATGTGGTCATTAGCATCCTTGGAAAAATAGTTAAATCATCAAGGTATACAAGCAAAAACTCATTGATCAAACCTTTAAAGGCCATGTCCATTGCTCTTTAGAAGGTAGCACCAACATTAGACAAACCACAAGGCATATTTCTATATGAAAATGTTCCCTATTTTGTGGTGAATGCTATCTTGAACTAATCCTCCTCATTCACGAATATTTGGTTATAACCTAAATAGCCATCAAGTAGTGAAAAGAGTTGAGAAATTGAAACCACTTGCAAAATTTTCTCCATAGAAGGTAATGGATAATGGTCTTTGAGTGAAACTCTATTCAGATCCTTAAAGTCCACACAAAGTTTAATTTCTCCACTCTTCTTTTAAATAGGTACAAGGTTAGTTACCCAAGTTGAGTGTTTGATAGGAAAAATAATCTGACTCAATCAATTTGGTGAGCTCTTTTTTCATTAGTTCCTCTAGCTTGGGTTTGATAGGCCTTTGCTTTTGCCTAATTGGTTTAGCTCCAGGTTCTAACTCAATGGTGTGATGAGATAGACCTAGATACAACCCTTTCAAATCCTTGTATTCCCAAACAAATATATCATGAAATTCTTTACACAATTCAATGAAGGCTTGTCTTTTGTAAAGAGAATATATCTTACCAATTTTTTGAAGTTTGTCCTTAAATATCTAGATCCTTTCATAGTTCCCTTCATTTTTAGACATGCATATCCTTTCCTTCCTTATTTTATCATCTTCATTAAACAAATTCTCCAAAGTAACTATCCCCTTTGGTGTCTTGTTTGTCTTCAGCTGGATAACTTATTCTCCATATTGATTGTGAAGCTTCTTTTGATTCTTTGAATAAAATTATGCTTCATTTTGAATGAATTATACAATGTGTTTATCACTCTCAAACACTTGTCAAGACACTTCATTAACTAGAATGGAAGGTCTCAAAATGACTTTAATGTGAGGTTGGTCCTTCTCTGTACTTACATCAATAACAATATCAAAGTGTACCCCTATCACAACTAACTTGTCAACATGTTCTTTTGAGTCTCTTGGTATAGGTTGTATATTGAAATCATCAAAGTCTTCAATTAGATCCCACATCCTATTCCTATAGGAATTAAGTAAAGGGTTATTGGTTGTAGCTTAGTTTCTCACTTGATGTATAATCAATTTACTATCTCCATATACCTTCAAATTATCGATTCCCTTTCTCTTTGCCCATTAGAGGCCATAAACCAAGCCTTCATATTATACTACATTACAAGTACAACTAAAATGGAATATGTATGAAGAGTAATACTATTTATTTGAAGGAGTAACCAACATGGCACCAACATGGCACCAATTCCTATTGCTTCTAGAGCCATCAAAAAACATTTCCCACGTACCTTCAAGTTCATGATACTCATTAGCGAGTGATGGTATAGGAATGTTTTTCTCATGCATATAATATACCCCTAATTCAGTCTCTTCTATGAATGCATAGGGGTCATGATCATAAGTTTTAGTACCATACTCATCAAGAAAGATGTCAAAAATACCTTCAAGGGGAAAGGATGTTTCACCACTAATGGCACCTTCCTCTTGCTCACTAATTGTATAATTCTGATTTGAACTTGTCTCCACATATGGTTCAATGTGGAACCTTTCCAATGGATATGTTATTATAGTTAATTTATCTCCATATCTTGTTATAAAATCTAGAAAAGACCAATCAGTTACAAGGTACCCTCCAATCTTAGTTATGAAGTCTCTTGACAAGCAAATAGCAAAATGAGTTGGAAGATCAGCCACCACAATGTCTTGTAGGATGGGGAAACTTGGACAATCATGCAAGAAAAATTTCAAACCTTTAACTAACCCCATAATATTGGATAGAGTTCTATCAAGATACAACACACCCTTGCTATGAGGCTCATATTTTAGTCCCAATTTATCAACAACCACTTTAGGCATAACTGTGGTACTGACCCCACTATCCACAATGCAATTGTGAACTAATTTGTCCCCCATAATGAGTGTGAGGTAGAAAAGTGGAGGATTTATAGATTTGGTGGAGGGATATAAAACATGATTTGGTGTGTTGGTAAGGGCCACACCATGGTACTTTGGAGCTTGAGGAGCTATATTGATATTAAGAAGTTGTTCTTATAAGATTTCCTTTTGACCAGACATATGTAATACTTCTCAAAGAGAAATGCTTATCTTGGTATTCTTCAAAGAATTAATAATGTTTAGAGAGGAAGGATTCACCTTGTCTTTCATTATTGAAGGAAATGAGGGAGCTTGAACTTTTTTACTGGAGGTTTGGTAGCCTTGCTCACATTTTGACTTTGAGGAGTAGTGTGACTAGTACGATCTATTACATTGGTACTTGCACTTTTCAGCCTTGGAAAGGCACTAATTGGAATAATTTGTGATACTGCAGTATCTCCTAAATCCCTATTGTAGCCCTTGTGTTGGTAGCAACTTATGTATTTTGATTTAACACATAATCATCTTCTACTTGGAAAGTCATAAAACTAGTACTTTGGTTGCTACCTTCTCCTTAAACATATCTTTGTATGAGATTGGATTATTCTGATGTAACATAAGGAGTAGATCCTTCTTGAGCTACTAAATCTTGATTAACTTCTCCACCATTATCCATAAGCTGACCTTGACATTTCCCCCAATGATCCAAATGTTCCTCTCCTTGAACTAGATCAGTGTGGACTGGAACAACAACCTTTGTGGATGGAATGGAATTAGGATTATAGGCATTGGGCTACCTATTAAAACTTTGTTGACTTTGTCATCTTCTTTGGTTAGTGTATTGGGGTGGAGGTCTATATCCTTATTGAGGATAGTATTGAGGATTGAGTGGAGCACTTACATACATTTGTGCTTGCTTGAGCTGGGCTTGTAAAGATTGAATCATCTCATCCTTATCTAGAACATCATCTAATTTCTTGGGAGTGGTTTTAGTTTTAACATCGTTATTGGTAACTTGTGCTATGCTTAGGGATTCAACTAAATTATGAGACAACAAAGGCATGGAGACTCTTGGAGGTAATTTATTAGCTTGTATCAAACTATTCTCAGCTTCAATGGCTATCTCATATGCATCAGGTAAAGTAAATCCTCCCATTGATTGAAACATTACTACTAAATCAATGTCAATAGCCTTAAGATAGGTGGGGAATAAAAATATTATAGGAGGCCTCATAATAGGTGGTAGCCTATGCCATGTTATTTAAAATCTCTCATTGAAATCTCCCATAGATTCATTAAGACCTCTCTTTATCACATTCAATTTATGAATTAATGAAGTATGGTCACTCTTATTTTTGAACCTATTTACCAACAACTCTCCAAAGCCATCCCAATTAGTAATACAACCACCTTCTAATGTCCTATACCAATCAAGTGCCTTCCCTTTTAGAGACATGGCAAGTAGTCTAATAGTTATGTTATCTTGGGTGATATTGTGGAAATTATAAAAATTTGAAATATCCCTAATATGCTCAGATGGGGTAATAGGACACTCTCCATTGAAATTGGAGAGACTTTTGGTAGCATTAGGAGGAATAAGATCATACACATGAAGGTTAATTAGATTTTGGGTGGTGAAGGCTAGGCAATAATGTCTTCTAGCCATTTCCTCTTCCTCTTGATCTACTAATTCTTCAACCTCCTCTTCTTCCTCTTCAAAAAATTCTTATTTAGGATCTCTAAAGGTTAGGAATGGTTTAGGGTATTGTTCTTCAAGAGGATTTTTAGGTAGAGGGACTTGATTAAAGTCTCTACTAGAAGATGATCTAGTGAAGACCATGAAGTATAATGTGAAGAACTTGATCTAAAACCAAAAATTATCACCTTTTAGATTTTCCAAATGCTAGATTAAGAACACTTCTACAACCTTAGACTTGTTGAGGCCAACATTCACCTTGACATGGAAATAATAAGGACCAGCTGTCCCACTGGGCATGCTAGAACTATTATCAAATTATGCACCCTAGGATATTCTATGAAATTCCTTTAATTTAAAACAACATTAAATCATCCCTCAAGTTTGTGGGAACTTATAAGAGAGTCTATATGATTTAAAAGGGATATCTCCTTGAATTATTCTCTAAGTGTCTATCACCTAATCTAATGCTTGTTCATGAAAAGAGTCAAGAGTTTGCATAAAATAGAAAAACTATGCTAAAAAGGTGATCCACCAAGAATTTATCCCATTGACTATCACACTTATACTGAATAATAATGCTTTCCAAGACTAATTCTATGAATTTAAAGATACTAACATAGTGTTTTAATGTGAAGGTAACATGCTTGAGACAATCAACAAGATAATAGACCTAAGGGGTAGATTGCACACCAAAGATACAATTACATACTTAAAAGAGATTTTAATGAATTTAACACACCTCACATGACTTGTTAACATCAAAACCTTTGTATAAAAATGAAGGGTAAAGGGAGTAAGGATGATGCTATCACTTGGCTCCACTATACATTGCTCACATACTCAAATAGAAGTTCACAACTCAAAATTGGTCTTGTATTCAATATTCAAATGTAAAGTGCAATGTCATTTTATTGGGGCTTCACCATACCAAAAATGTGGTCCCTTAAATGGCTAAAGTGGATCAATTTATATAAATTTGGGGAAGAGAGAGAGAAGAGAAGCTAAAGAGGCATAAGGACATGTGTCCACATGTGAGAATCAATTACAGATGCATGTGAGAGACGGAAGGGGTGAGCCATGTGATGCTAGGAGGTTTATTTATCCAAAACAAATCATGATAATGGTGGCAAGTGACATAAATAATTTAGGAGTGGTATAGGAAATTGCTTTTATTGAAGATCATCCATGAGAGTTCAATATTGAAAATAGAAAAGCTAATACATAACACTATTGAGGGCAAATGGGACTCATGATGATAGTTAGAAAATGTTATTTCTAATTGCTAGCTATCCTCTAGACACCTATAGTTGTCAATTTCATGGAATAAATGAATCAAATCATCAACCTATCCATTTTTCTTGCTTTGTCTACATTAGATGCTCAGGATTGAGCTATTTGTTATCTCCACATTTGCTCTCATGTTCTTTCCAAGTATTTTGAATAATGACTATTCTCTGTAGTTTAAAATTGACTTCCTATAGGCCATCATCCTTTGTTTAAATCCTAATCTCTATCTTTGAACAATATTCCTGAACATTTCCTTTGTCTTTTTTGTTTAGTCCTCTTTTCTGTAAAGGAGGTACCCTTTGGGGAAATTTTTTTGGGCACTTTATCTGTAAGAATTCCTTAAAAAAATTTGTCTTTCAGATTTTCTAAAATTATATTTTCTTCAAACTTTTTGTCTCTTACCTTTTTTATGAAAGAATTCATCAGCTTTTATTTGGCCCTTCAAACTTTGTGAAATGGACCATCTAGAAAGAACACTTGCTCAAAAAATACCCTTTGGAACTTTATGGAGAACAATTTTAGCTGTAAGGTACCCTTTAAAAAAGTTACAAAGTACCCTTCATATTTTTTTTTGGTCTACTTTCCTGAAAAATAACCCTTCAAACTTTTTGAAATGTACCATTCAGAAAAAGTGAAATGTACCCTTTAGACTTTTTGTAAGGGCCATCCTACTTGAAAAGTGCCCTTCAGAGAAGTTACAAATTACCCTTTGGAAAAAGTGAAATTCCCTTTAGGAAATTTGAAATGATCCCTTCAAAAAAGTGAATTTGATAGTTCAAAAGGTGTTAGGATCTTACAACACAATTGATTACTTTTGTATAAGCAACTAAACATGGAATTAAACTAGAAATAATAAGTAACTAGAAATTACAAACAACAAAGAATAGGAGATACAAGAAACAACCAATCTTGTATTAACACTCTTCCAAAAGGAAATACAATGAAGAAATCTCTCTCTCTTCTCACACCTCTCAGATGTATAGATCTCTTTCCCTCAAGAGTTCTCTCTCTCAATCACAACCAACTCCACTACTTGAATTGATTCACCTTCTTTCTCTTACAAGCTTACAATGCTATGAGGATCTAACCCTATTATATAATACTAGGATTTATGAGCTATGCATTCTCCACCATTAGATGCACCTCTTAATCAAAGGTTCAAATCTGTCCTGCCAAAAATAGAAATGCGAACTCAAAACTAATAGTTAATCTTATCATGCAAACAATTTGTTCTTCCTCAAAAATAGACTTCTGAAATGCACAATTGACTGATGTTAGTCCCTATCTATCTGCATATGACTGACGTCAGCTGATCCCTAATCGATGTCGATAGCTTTCGATCGATACTTGATCGATGTCGGTGACTGTGTAACTCTAGCAACCTTTACATTTTCTCATCTGGTGAAGCTTTTAACTCCATAACTCCATAATCTGCCACTTGGAGATAAATAGCTGCACCTATACCTATACAACAACATCCTCTAGCTTGTTTCTCCATCTTCAAGTTCAATCTTGAAGACCAACAAAATTTGAATGAAGATTCAACTTCTCCTTTGTTATCAGCTTTGTTAACATATTAGCAGGGTTCTCATCTGTATAAATCTTTTCCAGCTTCAACTGTCCATCTTCCAATACCTATCTAATGAAGTGGTACCTAAGTTGTATATGTTTGGTTCTTGAATGAAAGGCTGAATTCTTTGCCAAATGAATTGCACTTTGACTATCAATGTACAATCTGCAACTCTTTTACTCCTTTCCCAACTCTTCCATGAACTGATTCATCCAAATCATTTCCTTTCTAGCTTCTGTGACTGCAATATATTCTACCTCTGTAGTAGACAAGGCAACAACCTTCTGCAACTTTGAAATCCAGCTAACCACCGTTCCACCAATAGTGAAAACATATCATGTGGTGCTTCTCTTGCCATCCAAGTCACCTACCATATCTGAATCTACATACCCATGTAGAGAAGTGTTTGACCCTCCATAGCATAAATGCCTATTGCTGGTCCCTCTCAGATATCTAAGAATCCACTGAACTGCTCTCTAGTGTTCCTTTCTTGGATTGGCCATAAACTTGCTGACAACTCCCACTGCTTGGGCAATATCTGGTCTAGTACATACCATTACATACATCAAGCTCCCAACTACTGAATCATATGGAACTCTACTCATGTACTCAACCTCATCATGTGATTTAGGACACTATTCTTTGCTCAACTTGAAGTGTCCAGCCATAGGTGTGCTTACCAGTTTTGCATCCTGCATATTGAACCTCTCCAACACCTTGTTCACATAATCCTCTTGAGACAAAATCAAACTGTGATTTTTCATATCTCTCTTAATACTCATGCCAAGGATTTTCTTTGTTGCTCCTAAATCCTTCATGGAAAATGTGTGAGCTAATTTTACCTTAAGCTCATTAATATCCTACATGTGTGAACTTGCAACAAGCATATCATCTACATACATTAATAGGATAATATAATTACCATTATCCAATCTGTTAAAATAAACACAATGGTCAGATTGACATCTACTAAAGCCATGCTCTGTCATAAACCTATCAAGCCTCAAATACCATTGTCTTGGAGGTTGCTTAAGATAATATAAGCTTTTCTTCAACCTGCACACAAGTTTCTCCTTACGTTGACCTCAAAACCTTTCAGCTGATCCATATATATTTCTTCATCCAAATCTCCATGAAGAAATGTTATCTTAACATCAAGCTGCTCAAGATGAAAATCCTCAATAGCAACTAAAGATAATACAGTCTGAATAGAAGTCATCTTTACTACAAGAGAAGCAAATTCACCAAAATCAATACCTAGTTTCTGTGCAAATCCCTTTACTACCAACCTAGCCTTATGTCTCATTTGTCCATTCTCTCCTTCCTTTACCCTGTAAACCCATTTATTTTTTAGTGCTTTCTTTCTAGCTGGAAACTCAACCAAATCTCACATTTGGTTCTTTTCCAAGGAATCAATTTCCTCATTCATGCCATGCTCCCACTGTTTCTTGGATTCTACTTGCATTGCCTCATCAAAACTTTCTAGTTCTCCACTATCAGTGAGCAACAAGTAGTATAAAGAAGGGGAATAATGAATTGGAAGTTTACTTACCCTTTTAGACCTCTTTATGGGTGTTTGAGACTCATTCATAGCTTGATGTCTGCCCAAATTCCTTTCTGTTAGTGACTGATCTGGGTCATCTCTGGGTTTGTACCTGACCAATGTCAATTTTACTTGACTAACATTGGTTTCTTTATGATTGACATCAGTTCCTTTCTAACTGATGTTGGTTCCTTCCTGACTGATGTCGGTGTCTGTGTTTTCCTATGTATTATTATTTTTACACGTGAGCTCATTTTGGATCATAACCTCATCCAAATCATGATTACCTTGCTCAGAATTATTCAGCCTCTTGAGCTAATCACTGTACATCACCTTCTCATTGAAAACTACATCATGGATTCTAATAATTTTGTTAGTTTCTAAATTCCACAACTGGAATCCAAAATCTCTAGAACCATAACCAATGAAAGTGCACTGCATAGATTTAGCATCCAGCTTCTTTCTATTTTATTTATCAATGTGCATAAAAGCTTCAAAACCAAAAACTCTGAGAAATGAAAGATCTACCCTTTTACCTATCCAAGCCTCTTATAGAATTCCACCATCTAGTGTAGTAGAAGGTCCTCTGTTAATTAGGTAAACCACAGTATCTACAGCTTCTACCCAAAACTGTAAGGGCAAACTAGCATGTAACCTCATACTCCGTGCACACTCCATTATTGTTCTATTCATCCTTTCAGCAACTCCATTTTGCTGAGGTGTCCTTGGAACCATCCTTTCCCTATGTATTCCACTCATAGAATAGTAACTATTAAATTTATTGCTGCAGTACTCACCACCATTGTCAGATCTAAGGCACTTTACTCTCAAACCTATTTCATTCTCAACCAAATCTTTCCATTTCTTAAATGTGTCAAAAACATCAAATTTCTTCTTTATGCAATAAACCCATACCTTTCTTGTAGCATCATCAATGAAAAAAACATAATACTATGATCCTCCAATAGAAGCTACCTGAGTTGGTCCCCACACGTCTGTGTGAATAAGCTCCAACTTGTGCTTCTTCTTTGTTGACCCAGTTTTGAGAAACCTCACTTTCTTCTATTTTCCAAAAATACAATGCTCATAGAAATCTAGATCTATGATTTTCAAATCTGAAAGCTTACCTTTTGACTTAAGAACATTCATTCCCTTCTCACTCATGTGACCAAGCCTACAGTGCCACAACTTTGCATCTACTTCTGAAGTAGATAAAATAGAAGGAGAATGATCAGTAATACAAGTAGATAGATAAAGTATACCTACTCTCTTACCTCTAGCTAATACAAGTGCACCCTTGGAAACTTTCCAAGATTTAGCTGTGAGAGTTACTGTGCAACCCTCATCACCAAACTTTCTTACAGAAATCAAATTCCACTTCAGGATGGGTACATGCATGACATCCTTCAACACCCATGTGTTGCCATTCTGCAATTTCAGTTGCACTTTTCCTTTGTCAACAATTTGACAAGGCTCATCATCCCCTAAATAAATTTTTCCAAAATCTCCATGGACATAATCATTGAAAAATTCTCTATTTAGGGTTGCATGGAAAGAGGCACCGGAATCTAAAACCCAAGATTCTACTTTATTATCCAAAGAAAATATAAGATCATCTTGTGCAACAATACCTACAAATTTTGCTTCTTCATTACCTTCATGCTGATTTTCTTCTTTAACTTTCAACCAACAATCTTTCTTTGCATGCCCTTTCTTTCCAAAATTCTAGCAGGTTATTCTTCTTCCATTTCTGGATTTGGATCTACTTCTCATCTTTGACTTTGACCTTGATCTCCCTTGCTTGCCCTTCTATCTTTGCCTTCCCCTACTTTCAATACTTAAAGCATTACCTGATGTTTCCTTTGTGCTTTTCCTATGAATTTTTTCATTCAAGATTACACTAAAAACATCATCAACTTTCAAGATATTTGAAGTAGATGCAGTATTACTAACTGCCATTACCAAACTATGCCAACTTTCAGGTAAAGAGTATAAGATTAAAATAGCCTTAATTTCATCATCAAAAACTATTTTGACTAAATTTAATTGATTTACTATTGTATAGAAATCATTAAGATGACTAGATACTGATCCACCTTCCTGCATTTGCAAATTAAATAATTGCTTCATAAGATATACCTTATTCAAAGCTGAGGGCTTTTCATATAACTTTGCCAAAGTATCCATTAACTCTACCATTGTCTTTGCTTGTGATAAGTTGAAAATCACAAAAGATGCCAAGCTCAGCCTTATAGATCCCAGAGCCTTTCTATCAAGAACATTTCATTCTTCATCTTGCATATCTGTGGGCTTGCATGCAACCCCACCTAATGGTAAGTACAAATCTTTCTGATACAGATAATTTGCTATCTGCATCCTCCATAATTGATAATTCTTGCCATTGAATTTCTCCATTCTTAGTTTACTTTCTTCTGCCATTGCTTTACTCCATCTCAATCAAAAACCCCTGAGAGTGAACCTATAATCAACAAACACTAACCCGCTTTGATGAACCTTGTTAGTGAACCAAGCTCTTATACCACTTGTTAGGATCTTACAACACAATTGATTACTTTTGTATAAGCAACTAAACACAGAATTAAACTAGAAATAATAAGTAACTAGAAATCATAAATAGCAAAGAATAAGAGATACAAGAAATAACCAATTTTGTATTAACATTCTTCTAGAAGGAAATACAATGAAGAAATCTCTCTCTCTTCTCACACCTCTCAGATGGATAGATCTCTTTCCCTCAAGAGTTCTCTCTCTCAATCACAACCAGCTCCACTACTTGAATTGATTCACCTTTTTTCTCTTACAAGCTTACAATGCTATGAGGATCTAACCCTATTATATAATACTAGGATTTATAAGCTATGCATTCTCCACTGTCAAATGCACCTCTTAATCAAAGGTTCAAATTTGTCCTGCCAAAAATATAAATGCGGACTCAAAACTAATAGTTAATCCTATCATGCAAATAATATGTTATTCCTCAAAAATAGACTTCTAGAATGCACAAGTGACCGACATCAGTCCCTATCTGTCTGCATAGGATCGACATCGGTCGATCCCTAACCAACGTCGGTAGCTTTCGATTAATACTTGATTGATGTCAGTGACTGTGTAACTCTAACAACCTCTGCATTTGCTCATTTGGTGAAGCTTTTAACTCCACAAATCAACAAAAGGAAAAATACCCTTCATAAAATTTGCAAAGTACCCTTCGGCATTGAAATGATATCATTCAGAAAAAATACGTAGTGTAACTATTGATAATTTTAACCCCATAGGTCAAATTTCCACCCTTTCCATTCAAAAATTTGCAATGCCATTTTGTCTTTAGATCTCAATAATTGATCCTGATAAATCTTTAAAAATCCATGGTTAATAGGCCTTGAGGTTGTCTAGGTGATTTAGGGTTTTTTTTCACTTGTCTTGTTCTTTGCAAGAAAGAACAAATGTTGATTAGAGCAGTTAAAAGAAGCAAATTCTAAAGAGGAATTTGAGATTTACAAGAAGAAAGGTTCTTCTCAAAAGGTCAAAGATCATTTCAAAGTTTTGGGAGGGTTTATTACCTTTGTAAAAGTCTTTTTTTAAAATCTCAAAGTACTTTTAAAAAAATTTGAAGGCCTCTACCTTTTTTTGAAAGGTTATATTTCATATATCTTGAAGGACTTTTCAAGGGTGAGTGGACCGTTTCAATTTTCCCAAAGGGCAAGTCAAATTTTTTGAGGGACCATTTGCAAAATTCTAAAGGTCTTTTTCTTTCAGAAGGGTCCTTTACAAGAAAGTCGAAGGGTAAGTGAACCATTAAATTTTTTTTGAAGGGTTCTTTTGAGAAGCCAAAGGGTATGTGCCCTTCGAAAGAAGGCAATTTAAATTTTTTGAGAGAAACTTTAAAAAATACAAAGGGTACTTTCCCTTCAGAGAGTTCATTTACAAAATCCAAGATAATTTCTTCAAACTTTTTGTCTGAAGGAAAAGTGTATAAAGCAGAGATTTAGACATTTTGTTTGAGAGATAAAGAGCCAAAAGAAAGAGACCAAGTCAAAAATCCCAAAGGACTTTTCAGGGTAAATTTTACCATTTCATCTTTACAAAGGGTCACTTGGAGAAAATTTGAAGGGCACATTTACAAAAAGTTGAAGGGGTCACTTTAACTTTCTCAAGGGATAATTTTGAGGAGGAATTTTCAAGGGATCCGAGTGAATTGTTTCATTTTTTCTGAAGGGTATGTACCCTTTGGGAAAGTAAATTTAAAAGGAATTCCAAATGGTAGAATCCCTTTGAAAAAGGATCAATTAAAAAAACCTCGAAGGGTATCTACCCTTTGGGAAACTTCAAAATAATAAATCCAAAGGGTTATTAGGCCTTTGGAAAAGGACTTAGTAGAAAGGCTAAAGGTCCACTTGGAAATCTGAAGGGTCATTTAGCCCTTCAAAAAAGGGAATTTCAAAAAGCCTAAAGGTAATTATCAAAAATATGAAAGGGTCCATTCTTTTAGGTAAGTGACAAGTAGAAAGTTTGAAGGGACATTTTAGAAATATGAAGGGAAATTCAAAAGAAGAAATTCCTTCAAACTTTTTGTTTGAAGGAAGTTTTCAAATAAAGGGACCATTGTCATAAGCTCAAAAGATAGATTTCCTTCAGACTTTTTTTCCAAAGGAAATGAAATTAATAAAATAGCCGAAGGAGATGAAGAGATAATTACCATAAACAATTTGCCTGTAGGAAAATGATAAAGTGACAAAAGACAAAAAGCCCAAAGATATGATTCCTTCAGACTTTTTATTCAAGGGAGTTGCTCAAACCAAAGGAAAGAAATAAGTTGCAAGAAATAAATCTAAAGGAAATGAGCAAGAAGGAATAATCCCAAGATAATTACAAAGGGACAAAACAAATAGATGATGGAGAAATACATGTATAGAAATAAAGAGCCAGAAACCAAAATACAAGAGATTTCAATAGCCAATAAATAGATTAATGTGTTCTAAAGCATGTAAAATGGCCCAAAATAGAATTAGACACATCCAAGATGTATAACAATTTCAAAAATGACACTTTCAGTTCTAAAATAGGGACTCGTTTGCATGAAGGACTTAAGGAGTTTAATGTTGGAGAGCTTAACATAGATTTCATGCATGCACTCTTGTTAATATGAGCCTTTCAAACATTTTAAAAAATTCAATTAGAGTTATAAATTTAGTTATGGTGTTGATTCAATGTAAAGAAGAGCCTTTAAAATGTTCCAATAGCTCAAGATGAGTTCCATATTTGGAGATTGGCATATCATCATGCATGTTGGAATTTTTAAATCAATCTTGGGCTCACCATCCATTTTCAATGCCAAAGATCTTTCATGCAAGGCATAAGACAAAAATGGATTTTATTTGAAGGCTAAAATAACACAAGTTAGACTGAGTTCACATCTTCTTCTATTTTTACCACCAATCTCTTGGTTGTTGTATACTTTTCTATATAAGTTGGCTTTTCAGCCTTGAATTGTATCCCTCTTTTGGCAAGATCAAATTCTAACAAAGATTGAGTTTATAACCTTTTTTTAGATTAATAGAAGGACTATTTTTATTTTATAGAATGGTGGTATAGTGTATTCATGTCAGTGATTTGCATAAGTGATAGAATTTCTCTTCATTGTCAAGTCTTGATTCTTACCTAGTAATATAGTTGATCAGTTTATGTAGTCATGTTTTATGTTTGATGTCTCTTGGATGAGTTTATAGTGGATACAAATGGCTGGTTAGTTCCTTAAATTAGGCACATTCTTTCATTTTCCTCAATATTAGATCACTAGATAAAACCTTTTCATGAAATATTTATGCATATTGGTCAATTAGAGTTGAAAGTTCAACCCTTTTCTTGTCTAAATTAGTGTTCTTAGGAGCTCAAATTGAGTGGATCAATAAAAAATATAGGTGTATCACCATCATTAGATATGATTTCTATTCAAGTTTCTCTCTTTTTTCCTAGCAATTTGTAGCATAGAGCAAATATCCTAATTGATACATTAAAGCGAGCTAGCACTTAGAATCTAGAGATTCAATCCACTGATTAGGTCACCCACAGCCTAGGATTGTTTCCATGTTTTAGTAGACTATGAAGGCTTAAAACTACCTTCATAGGGGTACAAGTCTGATTGATAATAGTAACCTTTTGGAGACTTATCCATCAAGAAAGTTGAAAATGAAAAGTCTAAAATAAATACACTTAAGGAAAAAAGTTTCAGACAAAAAGTTTGAAAGAATTTGTCAAAGGCTTAAAATAAACCTGAAGCAATTTGTCATAGGCTTAGCAAAGACCAAAATTAATTTTCCAAAAGGAAAAGACTTGCATTTGTTGTGGGCTTTGTCAAATAAAATTTATTTTGAAGAAAAGCTAAGTACTAGACTTGGCCAAATTTGAAAGGTGCAAACCTGGGGTTAAAATTTGACTAATAGGACCTTTGGAAGAAAGCATGGAAAGGATGTTAACCTACTCATGGAGGTAAACATCACTATGCTATTCCACTCAAATGGAACCCTATTAGATAAAGGTGAGTTTGAAGTTCACCAGGGTCACTTCGACTAGGTCATGAAGAGAAAAGTGGTAAAGGCTAACAAATCTAGAGCTAGGGTAGTTTTAGAAATCTCAACTCAATAAAATATAAGCATCAACTAAGTATCAAAAGTGAAAGATCTTTGGAGGCTCCATTCTAAGTACATCAATGACTAGTAACCCAATCAAAGATGATATTTTAGGAACCGCCTATGAACCTAGCTATGTTAGACTGAGAGTTTGACCTAGTGGGAGCTGCATTAGTGGCAAAAGAGGCACAACCCAAGTTGTTGGGAGACATATTTTCTCCAAATCATTAACATATCAATTGAGTGCCCCCCTGAGGTATATTTTAGGAGAGTGGGGAATATTTTGGTTATTTTTGAATCTTGGTAGTTGTAACAACCTTGAGTGGCCATTGTGGCTAAGGATGGGAATTTTATGCTACTTAGAGGTGAGTCTTATAATCTATATATTATAAACTAAAATATTTTTTAATGATAAATAATGTGTAAATAAACTTTGTTAAAACTTTAATATAATTCTTTTATTTTTTAACCTGATTCTTTGTTCATAGAATGTGGTCTGCTATTTCTAAGTTTTAAGTGAATGTTTTTTCATAAGGAATGATTATGTTCTTATGTTACTATTGATGAATATGGTAGTTAGATTATGCATTTACTAAAATAATCCCCTATATGTTTTTTTAACCTTTTATGAATAACTTATGCTTTATGTACTTATAGTTATAAAGTGTTCCAAAATCTTTGTGTGGTAATTGCTACAAATCATTTGGGTGTTTACATTCTATGGGGAACCTACAAGTGAAATATTGATATTGGCGTCCCTTTAAAATCTTTCCCACTAGGTGGATAAATTTGGTACAAACACTAAACTAGGCACACATTGTTATAATTTTGACTTGGCATATTTTAGTTCTAAGGCACTAGCATTATTTGAATTAGAAACCCCCTTTTTTGACCTACCTTCCTCTCCTTTTTATGTTTATTTTTGGAAGTAAAAAATTCTCCCCTATTTTAGAGAACCATTAATGTTTGGCATAGCTACAATATTAAGTAAGAGTTTCTCTATTTGGTAATGAATTCTAAGTGTAACCCAATATATGTTAAGCCTCTAGTGGTAATAATTATTGCTTTTTGAGTAAAATAAGGTTAAAATACTAGGTCTTTGAACTGCATCAACATTAGTCCTAAAATTAATGAGGGGATATATTTATCCCATGTGTTCTCTCCTAATTTCCCCCATTGAAACACTCAATATCATGAGTGCCTTTAGACACAAGGATCTCAAGCCTAATAACAACTGGTGATAGAAGGAGGGTATATATATTTATTCATTCTTGTCACTTTTATTTCATGATGTCCCCATTATTATGTGCTTCAAACACATATAGAAATAACTATGACTTAAGATAAAACCTTGGTAAAGGGGTTTAACCCATCAATTTTCCCTTCAATAATCTTGATCCTTCCCCCAAATTATTAGATCTAGGTCCCAAGGCAGATTGATTGTTTTTCCCTTTCAATTTCTTAGGAGAGTCTGGTTTGGTAGAAATAAACCTAGGCCCATATTTTTTATAACTATCTCATCTTCCAAGTCTCCCCTAAATAGATCACCTCTAATGGTTACCCTAATAGCCTAGTTATTCAGGTCAGCTATCAACATTCTTGGAGTAGTTCATAATCTCCCATAAAACCTAGAAAGGTACCTTTTAAGTTTCATGCTTGGTGTAGGTTGGACTGCTAAATAACATCTAATCTCCTATAAAACCATCCTAATACTTTTGAATGTGTAACACAAAGATGTCACTTGTAGGCTATTTCCATTCACTTTGATTGATTCAGCTTATGATTGGTTCTTTAATCTCCATGATAACTCCATTGTAGGGTGGGAGAAGTTTAGAAACACCTTTATAGCTCAGTAGGGGCAATTCATCAACCCCAACATCCCTTACTAGTATATTTAGTATGTCAAGAGGGAACCAAATAAACCCATTAGAAATTTCAATGTTAGGTTTCAAAAAGTGTATAGCCAGGTGACCATGTTCTATCAACCAAATGCCCAACTAGCTCTTGAAATGTACAAGAATGCCTTGGAATCCTATATGGCCATGTTACTAAGATGAGACCCCTTCATAATAGACTTAACCCTACCTTATGTAGAGGCCATAAAGGTTGATAGACAATTAAACCCTCAAGGTAAAATGATGGATCCCATTCTTAATTCCCTACCAAACATGCCAAACTTGAACCTCATTCCCAATATAAATCAAAACCTATCTTTATCTCAACCACTACCTATAATAATAAACTCCCTTTGAGACACACTACCACTAATCAACACTTGGGTTTTCTTAACCCAGTGAATAATGATGGTTCCTCAGTTGTAGCACCAAGCCACATTGATGACTAAGAACAATATTCAAGCCATCCCCTAAGAGTCAACAAAATTTTAATTGGATGCCCTCCAGTAGATGATTTAGAAGCTAAGTAATGACTTCCTTGGCTTGTAAAGGAAAATGGGTATCTCTAATGATGAAATTTTGAACAATAAATTTGTGTACCAAAGGAAAAACATAAACCATGATCATACCCATAGTTAGCCAGAGCCTTCCCTAAATAAGATGCCTAAAATTAACATTTACAAGATAGATCTTCTAAATTGGTGTCATGTGCATAATATATCCCAACATGAGGAACTTGATTGTATAGAGTTATAAATTCACCTTTAATATCTTCTAAATGGAAATATAAGAATAAAAGGTGGTTCTAAACTATCTATAATCATAAAACATGGGTAGGGCTCCTAGTACTTTCATGGTATTATAAGCCATGAAGTTTACTCACTGTGAATAAAATGAGTCAAAGGTAAGCATCATTGAGGTACATGCCTTTCAAAAATTCCAATAGAGTAACTATAACCATAGGAATAGGGCACCTCAACATCCACTCACCACATCTACACCTCCTAATGTAACCCCACCATATCACAATGCTAGGAATGATTCACCACTTCCAAAACCTCATGAATTAAAGGTCCCAGTGGAGGCTCAACCAGTTCAAAGCAAACTAAGCTACAATATAGTATAGGACATGAAGAAGATTAAAGTGAATATTACTCTTCATTAACTTTCTCAAATCACTAAGCAATGTGATCTTCTACTAAAATCCTTGACTAAAAATCCAACTAAGCCAACTCAAATGAATCAAAAGGCTACTCACACTAATGTACTTATTCATAGGAATAATTCTGAGGTTCCTATCTTTATTTTAACTATTAGACTATTTTGAAATAATCTATATAATTGTTTCACAGACTCATGAGCTTTAGCTAATGTGATGCCTATAAGTATTTATGAAAAATTGGGTTTAGTTCTCATCAAATAAAAAAAAATCATAATCAAACTCAACAAGTATGATGTTAAGGTAGTTGAATAGCTTCTCAATGTATATATGCAACTAGAGTTAGAACCTTAGATCCAACAATTCATGGACATTCAACTTGTGAATATTCCTGAAGACTACAATTAGCTTCTCACCTAGGATTGGTCAAAATACTTGAATGTATATATGAATACAAACTTATCCAATATGTGATTTCCTTGGAAAGATATAGACAATTAGATCAAAGTAGATAAGGAACCCCAAATGAAACATATGATAACTGAGTATAATGCAGTCAATGAAAAAGTGAACCTACCTCTAAGTTAGGGATTTATACACTGAGCATGTAATTTACTAAAGACAAAGTTGGCAATGAACCTAAATTACTAGTCTTGTGGTCCTTAAGCCCATTTCTAAAAAATAATTACAGTGGGTGTTCTACTAATAAACCCATAAGGAAATATATACCTATCTTCATATAGATTATATTTCCCTTACACTAACAACCTAACAAAGTATAAAGCATTAGTCCTTAGGATATAATTTGCATTAAAGTAAAAGGCTAAAGATCTAAGGGTGTTTAGTGACTTTGAGTTGATTGTAAACCAAGTTAAGAGCATATTCCAGTGTAAAGTATCATACCTTATGAAGTATAAACATATGGCATGGGACTTAATAAATATGTTTGATGCATTCAACATTATCATTATCCCTAGGGAATAAAATTTGGTTATTATTTATATTTTTGTAACAAAAATATCATTATATCTAATATCCTAACGGACACCCCCTTTAATTTTTAGGAAAAACCATTAAACCTCCAAAAAACCCATCTTTCCATTTTTTTTTTGTAGAATCCAAAACTCTAGATGAAATTTGCACTTTTGAAAATTGCTTTGTAGGGTTTGGGTCCCATAATGCACCCAAATTCCCTTTTGATGGAAACTAAAAACTGGCATGCACTTTGAACATTTACACAATGCGCAAAATTCACTTTGGGCTCCAGATCTTGCAAAACACCAACACCTAAGAAACTAGTGGAACTTGGAACTCACCATTCACTTTGCATATTTTCATAATGTGTAAAATTCATGATGGGATCTGGATCCCACCAAATAAATAAATCCTCCCTTTTTTGGAATATAGAACCTAAAGTGCACATTTCACATTTTTGAATGTGTAAAGTGCATGTCAAGATCCACCTTCCACCAATTGCTTACATATTATAATATACTATGGAATATGGAACCTTGAGTGTACTTTGCATGTTATAAATGTGCAAAGTGCCTCATGGGTTCCACCTTCTACCAAAACCAACCATCTTCCTATGGAGAGTGGACCTACTTTGATCAAGTCCAATCTCTACCACCAACTACCATAGCTCACATTAATTTTAGGGTTTTTAAACTATTTAACCATGTATATTAGGGATTTCATTATCATTTGTTAAACTGTTAAATGTATTTTAGAGCTCCAACTACCTGTACCATGAAATCTAACCTCAATCCACATGCAAATGATTACTTAGCTAAGTCTATAACTTCCAAGCCATGTCATATATAGTATTTTCCTTGAGTTTATACCATTAATTTTTATAGTTTGAAGCATTTTTAAAAAAAAATCCATTTTTTGTATAATCTTCCATATATTTCATAGAATTCATTATTTTTTCATGGCATTTCTATAGGTTTACCTAATTTTTTAGAATTTATACTTCATGCTTTGTGTAGTTGTTTTATCAGTTGTTTTCAATCTAAGGTTGAAATCATGTGTCTAAGTAGTCTAGGGTTTTTCTAGGGTTTCATTTTCAAAATCTTCATCTCAAGATTTTTCCTCCCAAAACATACATTTTCTAAAGAAAACCCTTGTGTTTTCTCTCCCAAATTTTTATTTGAATTTAGGTTTTCTTTGAAAAAAATATTTCAAAGAATATACTTCCTTTCAAAGTAAAGAATATTCCTTACAAAGATTCCCCTAGCATCTCTATAGACATTGGACCTATCTCAAACACATTTGACCCCTATAGACTTCCATTAATTTATGGAAAGTGGACCTACTTCCAACACCATCCACTTTTTCTAGGGATCTGATGTGCTTCAAGCACTATGGAGATACGACATGCTTCAATCACCTCCAAGTTCCACTAGTAAATATAAGTGTTCCAAACACCTACAGATCCTACCAACTTTCACATTTGGTTTCTGATAAGAACAATAAACCATAGTCTCCATGCCTCTTAAAGAGATGAAGTTCAAATATAAGATCCTTGGAGTGACTCCTCATTTGGATTCCAATATCATAAAGATTAAAGATATATATTTAGGTCATATTGACCTAGGAGATATTTGGGCTAGAATAGGTGTAGAATTCAAGAATGATTGGATGTAGAGTATCTATGACTCTGGTCTTCCAAAAGATACAACCTTTCCTCTATCTATTTAAAGTGCTGAGTTGGTCCTAAAAATGGCCCAACACTATGATCCTGATAGGAGGCAAGGATACAATGAGAAAGGGGAAAAGATTCTAGAGCTTGATCCTAACTTCATCAGTACTATGTTTGCCATCCCAAAATTTGAGAGTTATTTAGATATAAATCCATATATAATGACATAGCTATATGAAGATAAAAATTATGGATTTCAAAAGATAATCAACAAGAAATGGCTCAAGACCCCCAAATATTCATCCACTAAATTAACTAAGACCATGTATAGGCCGATTTCATAGATGAGGTAGGGGATATTATAATACTATTACACATGATCTTTGATAATCCTGATGCTAAGTGCTATCAAGAATGGATGTAACAATATATCTGGACCATCTGAGAAAATAAATATATTGGGCCTAATTGATAAGTGACTCCCTCCACAAGCAACTGATTGAGGTACAAATACAGAACAAGTTCTACATGACATCTTATATTATTTATATCCTAGCTAAAGGAAGATTGTTCCCAAGCCTTAACATAGTTCCTAAGGAGATGATAAGATTTTAAAACTACTACCCTAATCTCACACTATAGGCTAGTAGAAAATAGTTTAGGAGAGTCAATGATTCCTTTATTTATAACATCATTATCATGTTTAATTGATAACTTGTGAAGGAAAGATTTTCAAGAGCATCAAAAGATGAAACCAATAAATGGGGTTCATTATTCATATAATTTACCACCTACTCCTACATCAGGGTAGATGTCTTCAATGGCTTCCCATACACACTTCCCTGATATGTGAGTGATAAATGGGTATTCTTGGAGTTAGTCAAGAAAATTGTGAAGATGCATAAAATCCTCTTAGATAGGCATAAGGTAGGATATATTTCCAAATTTCCATTAGATGCTACACATTCCAATCCCTTATGAAAGCCATAGGTATACAGACTAAGATGCATCAAATGACACTAAGGACTTTAGAGTTTAGACCTTATTTTGATCTATATGGTAAAATCACCCATGCACTAGACCTAGAAACATATGAACACATTCCTTATTATGAATATTTTTGGGAAGATTATGATGATGAAGAGATGGTTATGATAAAGGAATATTCAAGGATGTCCTTACAACAAATAAAATATTATGATCTAGCACTAATCCTTGATGACTTGGTGGATGAAAACTCTAGATTAGACCCAATCTACCTTAGATAATTGATAGACCCTTACCACTAATGAGGTGGTTAATTATTGAGTATTTATATTTATTTGATAGAACAACCCCTATGATCAACAAATCAATTAATTGGTTGAGTAAAGGAGTAAAGGTCATAAGAGAGACAATAGGGGTTAAATAGAAGCTTTTGAAGCTCAAAGTAGAAGGTATCACTCCATCAGAGGAGGGCCCCAGTGAACCATTAGAGGAACCTAAGAAGAAGAAGAAAAATAAAACAAAGACTAAAGAAAAGAAAGGAGAATCAAGTGGATAGGGAAAAGCTACAGATGAACTAATTGATCTTTCACCTAAAAACATAGTGGAAGTAACACAAGGTTCTATACCTTTATATCCCATAGCCTTGACCCCTATTTATATTGCTCCCCCTTTTACTCATATTACACAAGAGGTTTTAACACTTCCACCTCCAATGTCAACCCATCCACTTTTATCCACTCTACTTGCCATTTCACCCACAATACATGCATCAATAATCTAAGTGCAATCAACACCAGTCAATCAAGTGGACATTGAAGGTCCTCTTATAGTAGAATATCAAGTTTCCACTCCACCTTCCCTTCCTCCCATTTAACCTTCCCCATTTGATCCAATCTCATTATACCTTCCATTTATAACTACTTCCATTACATCTCCATTAATTCCCAACACTAACTAATAGTACATTGCTACAAAATCAGTCATCTTGACTACAGTTCTACAAGCCACCCAAATACCTAGGACAAGCAATATTTCCTCTTCATCTCAACCCACCATTTTCACATCACCAACCTTAAGTAGTCCCACTCATATAATTGACACATTTAATGTTTTATCTTCCACCCTTCTGCTAGTTCCCAAATTCACAATCCCTATGCCTTTTCCATCCTTCATTTCCCCAATAGACACAACTAATTCCATTGTCTCTACTCTTCCCACTTCCACTATTCCTAAAATACCATCAACCAAGATTGGAGTAGTCTAGATACTTGATATAAAGGTTGATATGCAACCAACTGAGCAAAGTGGATCCTTATAAGCACCTCCTAAGAAACCAATGACATCATCTTCTTAGGAGTTCCTAATGGTTATAATCTCTGCTAGTGCAACAACATTAGTTGTTGATTCTCTAGTAACCATGTCAAAATATAAAGTGGATACCCCTAGTTGGTTATCCCAATCAGTGAGTAAGAAGAGGAAATAAATGATCGACCCCAATACATTAGATTTTGGCATGTCAAAGGTAAAAAAGAAATCAAAACCTACTCTCTAGACCCTCTCAAGGATATTTAATGATGATAAGGGGAAAACTATGTTAAAATTATAGTTCCCTTGCCAGATAAATCAAAGGAAGATATTGTGGTGGGTGATTATCAAATTTATCAAATACACCTTAGATGATAGACTAGAGAAGGTCATAAGCATGATGTGAAAATTGGTATCAAATCTCTCTTCTAGAGAATTGATCATGACAAAGCCACCAAGGATGAGTTTAAAAATAAAAGTATATCAGTTGATAGAAGCATTGAACCAGTTCATAAAGCCTAGTGAAACATCACAATAGTCATAGATAGTATAACCATTCAATCCAAATCAAGCTATAAATTATTATATATGAGAGATTGATCACATGGGAAGGCCTATGAATTAATGGTCTAAGAAACTGATCACTAAAGGTAATAGGGTTCTTGTAGCAATGATAGAACATTATGGAATCATCATAGAGAGGAAAGAAATTTTGAAGGAGTAAATCAATAGCTATGAAGAATAAATTTAGACCTTAAACATGTATTATCCCAAATTGATAGAAGTAAAATCAATTGATATGAAATACCCTTATTACTAATAATTTATTGAAGAGTGATGCTAAGCATGAAGAACTACATACGGTGCTAAGTCTTTAATAAGAATACTAACAGAGTCTACTTAGTGAGCCAATGAAGCTCACAATAAGGTAGTTGATGTATTGTATGAGATTGAAAGCATGATGAATTTATTGTCATGCTAATAGTAGATGATGGCAATATTATCCTTTAGACAGAGTAGGTCTAGAATAATTTTAAAGCAATAATTGAGAAAGAATATGAGAAAGACACAATATTTATCTTAAGTTCTATCCACATTTTCATTAGGTATGACAAATTAATTGATAAAATGAGGATAAAAATGTAGGGGATCATAAATTTTAGAAGAGAGATTTTAATGTTCAGGTAGATTATGCAGCCTCAAATATCTACTCTTACAGGCCAGATCCAAAACACATACATAAAATAGGCCTTTGATTCATATACTAAGAAATTGTAGGCCAAGAATGATAAGAAAGTTGAGGAAATTATGGACATTAATTAATCTTCCTCTCTAACGAATGTTGTGTTATATTATGATTGTAATTTCATTTCAAAAGATTTTTAATTTGTAATTTTATTGCAAAAGTACAACTATATTTTTTATAACTCTTTTTGAGAAAGAGAACTTATTTTTACACTTTATATTTTTTGATTATGTGAAAGTTGCAAAAAACACAAGTGCAAATTACACTTTCTATTTTGATAAATATGAATTGTTGAAAAGTGAAAAATCATGAAGTGTAAATTGCATGGTTTGTTCTGACATGTGGTATGGCTTAAAGTTTTAAAAGTCTGACGTGTGTTTTGAAAGTTAAGGTTTTGCATGGAAAGTGATTTGGAGTTATCTTCTTTTGAAACTCAAGTTCTATTTTGGGTGCCTCTTTTTGCATAAAGAAGCTATTTTCAGCCACTACAAGATGAAGAAGCCTTTCACAAAGATACAATAATTCCAACCATGCCATACTACACCATGCTAGACTAAAAGTCACACCCAACTCATGCATGCCATTTTATAACCATTCCAAGTTTAGAAATTCTATAAATAGAATAAATCACCTCTTTTGCATGATGGTTTTAGATTTGCATGATCTCCTTTAACTAGGCATTCAAGTTTTGTCAACTACATCTTATCTTGGAGATATTTTGTATAAAAATTGGGAAGACCCTGTGGCCCAATCTATCTTTTTGCTGCTAGTTATATTTTTTGCATTTTGAATATATTTACTACAAACTTTAACCTTTGGAGAGAAATAAAGTTGAATGTTAGCCTTTATTGTCTTGAAAGATCTCTATGTGTGTGAAAGTTATTTGATTATTTATGGAATATTTGTCTCTTTGTTTTAGTTTCAACAAATTCATTTTTGGTATTTTACCCTCTTGAAAATATTGTTTAGAAACAAAGATCTTTTTTCCCTTTTGTGAAAAATAGCTAAAATACTACATCTAATTTCCATTTGTATGAGTCTATGCTGAAATAAATTCAACATATTTTTTGATCTATTGTGTTTATCAAGCAAGCATTAAAGCCCACTATAAAATATTTGGTGTAATCACCATATTTTTAGTTTTCTACAAGTTTCAATTCTTCAACCCTTTTCCCTGTCAAAACCCTAGTTTAAGATTCAAAAGCACTAAAGAGTGAGATTTACAAAAAACTAGTATTTTATCAGTTTGCATCAAATTTAGTGAAAGGAAGCTAACATTATCTAGATATTAACCTCAAATTTCCAAGGTCCCATAGCTTTGAAGGTTTTTCCATTGTATCATTAGGCAATTGCAAAACAAGCTATAGATTCAAGACAGGTGCAATTCTATGTGATAATAGTTTTTTGAATGCTTGATGGGACATGAAAATTACATAAATATTGGTGTTATTCTCATCAAGCATTGTATGAGATTCATGAAAATATCAAATCACATGATGAATCCATTAGTTTATGAAGTCACAATTTCAAGGTGATGTATGCCAAGCAAATAAACAAGATTATCTACTAAAAGTATGAGGACTAATTTTTTAGAATTATCATTTCCATCTAAAAAAAGATCAAAAGTAGTCATCCCTTAGCCTAAGGTATATCCTATGGTTCTTTTACCATCCACAGTGGTAACTCCTATCAGTTGTATACCTCTCGTAATGGCTAGAAATCTAAATTTCATAGCCTTCAATACAAGTAATCCACTTTATTTGGCTCAACATGATGATATACCAGTCTTGGCTTTAAAAATCCTACCATATTTTACTAGTGAAACCTGTACCACTAGTTTAGATCACATACAAGGTATTGCTAACCTATGTTCAATCCATAAAGTGGTCCAAGATAATGTTGCAATTAGACTTCTAGTCTCCTTTTTCAAGGGAAAACTTTACAATGGTATAAAGGCTTTGCTCCTAGTTTAATCCAAATTTTGGGATGAGTTAGGTAATGTGTTGTGTACCCATTTGAAAGACAAAAGTGACCACCTTTCCTTGGTTGAATAGTTAACTACTATTCAATAATCTCCTCATGAGAAAATGATTGATTTTAATTACCATTTCCAAAATACCTAGAATAGGATCCCAGACTTGGTCAAACACACTACAAATAATAATTTCTTGTATTACCTAAAATACATCAACAATGATATAGCTATGATGATTCAGTCAATGGGTGGCACCAAACTTCTTGTAACTTATGATATTGCAATTAGGGTAGATTTTTTTTTAATCCAAGCTAGAAAAATTGCAACAAGGCCACCAATACCTCTATTTCTAGAAATAGATCTTATTTCCTAAGCTATACTTACTCTAATTCCCACTATGAGCAAGGCATCTACTTTGACTCCTAGACCTATGAATGATCTATATGAGGTGTAGTCATTACTTAAGAGTTTTGGAAATGAGTTAGAGGCAATGAAAAGGTAACAAGCCCAAAATTACAAACCTTTTTAGCCATCTAACCCTACATACCAAGGGAATAGGCAACCATAATAGGGAGATAAGAATCCATATCAAGGAAATAACCAACAACAAGGATGATTTTTTTTCTAAGACCTCCAAACATCCATGCTTTACCAACACTAGGAGCTTCTAAAGTCATTGTCGTTATTCAAAATAATTTGGCTCAAGAGTACGAGTGGTGTTATCTTTGAAATAAGACCCATAATCAAAACACTTTCCCCAATGGTGTAATTGGTCAAGAATTAATGGTGTAAGGCATAAAAATAACATAAGGACAATAAAAATAATCTACTTCCCAACAAGTAAACACATAAAAACCTGCTCAAAGTGAAGCAACTCTTCTAGATTGGCAGGAGGATGACTTTAGTGGGATAAGCCAAGATGAAGAATTTTTAAATGGTGGAGGGCTTGTAGAAGCTAATAAACTTTCCAAGAAAAGAAAAATAAAAGATGGTCATCCCCTAGGGTAGAGAAAGTTTCAAATTATAAAGCTGTAGTAGAACCAATAAAAAACAACATAGTGTAAAGGCCACCCTTTATACTTACAAATCAATTCAAAGCAAAGGTACCCACTCCAAATATTTTAAAAGAGGATGTAGCCCCTAAAAAAGCACCATCAAAGCTTGGTAATATCCATTTTAGCATAATTAATCAAATGAAGAAGACTAATCTAAATGTCACTATATGGGAAGTACTATCTATATGAGCATAAAGGGACTTACTACAAGATCTATGTCAGCCTCAAGCTAATAATAAAATGGGTAAAAATGGTAAGCCTTCCACCTTCTATCTTTCACTTATAATAGGGAAACATTTGGTATACAATTACATGGTAGATTCAAGGGCTAGTAGTTTAATAATGCCCACAAAAATAGCTGATGCTTTGGAAATAAAATACATGCTTGTTAATAAAGGAGTGATATAATTAGATGTGATTGATATTAAAATAATAGGAAATTATGAAAGGATTGAACCTCACTATTGATGTTTTCCCAATCCTATCAATTATGTAAGACATTTCAATCATGGACCTTCCCCCCTACTTTGTTATTTGTCTTTCAAGAGATTTCACTGCAAAGATGGGAGGGTACCTATTTATAGATTGGTCTCACATGTTACTTAGAATGAGATATGGAACTAGAGTAACAATAAGAACTGAGCCAATTGTATAAGATCACATAGAACCATACAATCCTATTCCTCCTATAGAAATGAATTGTATATTAATAGATCAAGAGAATGTAACACATATAAAATAAATTCCATACACTCATTTGGATGAATGGGGATTAGCCTTACAATTCAATCCTTATGACTACGTATTGTAAATAGGGTTAAGAACATATTGCATTCATGAGAAAGATGTAATTTCCCAAATTTAGTCAAACTAGTTGATGATCTTTAAGGTATGTGGAAGTTATTTTTTGATGGCTCAAGAAGCAAAAATGGTGCAGGTGTGGGAATTGTATTGATCTCCCCATAGAATGAGAGATACTTCTACTTGTTTAGAGCTTAATTTAGTTGTACCAGTAATGTAGCTAAATATGAAACCTTGATTCAAGGCCTCTAATTAGCTAAAGATAAAGGAATCAAGCTTTTATAGATATTTGGTGACAATGATCTCATAGTTCACCAAGTTAGATAAAAATTGTAACTAAAAATAATTTAATAAGGTCCTACAAACATAGGGTTTGGGACCTATTAGAAGATATCACTACTTTAAATATTCAAGTAGTACTATGGGCACAAAATAAAGATGTTGACCACATGGCCTTGGTGGGGTCCCAATATAACCTACTAGTCGAAAGAAAAAAACAAGAACAACTAGCATGTGAGGCTGATTGGATTGGATGTTTTGTGGATCAGATTTGTTCTTTGGCACTTCAATTATCATACTCTTAAGTATACCATATTCAAACAAGTCTATAATGTATAAGTATTCCTCTTGTATCCAAACATCTTCAACCTTTTTATGTAGATTTTCAATTACAACTTTAAATAATGATTGAACAAGGCATACGTTCTTGTCTTCCATGGTGTTATCAACAAGATTAGGCTTATTATTAGCTACAATCTCTTCTATCTCATCAAGGATCTTTGAAAACTCTATCCAATCTTGATCATTGTCTTCCATAGAAATATCTTCTTTCACCTTGTCATATACTTGGACCTCAACTTGGCAAAGATATTCAAGCTCTCAAAAGAGATCCATTTATAGCTACCAGTCATCCTTGTCAACCACTTCTTGAATGTTGGTATCACCAAATGGCTTCATAACAATAATTTCTTGATCAATGAAAGACCTTTCTATTCATATTTGGTTAAACACTCAAGATCATATTCATTAAACACATCAATAAGATTGGGATTACAATTAACTATAAAATATTTTGGAGAATAAAAAACTTTAACCAACTCATCAAATTATTTGCATATGGCATTGAACTTCTGATGTAAACCTCTTCCTCACGATCATCTTCAAGAGATACTTATTCTACCTTGGTCTCATTAGACTCTCCTAGGAATACCACTTCTTGAGAGATGACTTGAAAGTGTTCTCCATCTTTGATAGTACATTCCACTTCATTTTTGAGATGATCATATACAACCTTTTGATCAGATGTAGAGTCTTCTACAAGGGTTACAAGGTTTTCCATCTCCTTCTCCTTCATGGTGACGCCAAGACTAGGCAACTTGAAATCATGTGATCTATTCCAATGAGGTTTCCAAGGAGGTAGGTTTTATTCAAGCAAGAGTTCTCTTTATTTTTCAACCAATTGATCCTCCATAGGTTACCATACCATAGGTACATCAAGGTAAAGAGTGATAGGGTGAGGATAGGATGAACTAGTTGGTGGAGGTGGTAAATAAAACTCAAAATCAGATTGAGGGTGAAGTGTAGGGGGTTTTTCATAGACACACATCCTTTCAAATATAGAGACATCAGCTATTAGATTATCCTCTTGTTCACCAAAGGGAGTCCCTATGTTTATTTGATCCTCATAATCACTCATGAGATCCTCTTGATCAACCATGAATGAAATTTGCTCTTCTTCACTTGCCTCTCTCAAAATGCATTCCTCCTTGAGAAGGAATGAAGTGGACTGTTGATGGATAGGCTCATGGATTTGAGGTGAAGGAGCTGGAGATGAAGTGTGGGATGAATGAAAAGGCTTATGAATGTGTTTATAAAAGAGAAAAGAACTAATGAGCTCATATGGAAGTGAATTCTTGGGCTGATTAGGAGGAGTAGCATCTACATGAGTAGGAACTACATCTTGCCAATGGTATCCTTATGTATAATTCATGGAAACATTTGGTTTCATATGACAAGACTCATAGGAGTGATATTGAGGCTAATAGGAAAAATGATATGGATTATAAGGCTCATATTGGGATTGATAAAGAGGTGCCTCTTGATATCTATTCTCATAGGATTGTCCAACAACATGGTGTCCATAAGGAGAGGGAAATGAAGGACTATAGGACTACCATGGCTCATAGGATTATTAAGGAGTATAATTTGGTTCATAGCAAGGCTGATTGTCGAATTGATACACTTCATGACAAGGTTGATTATAGTCACACCAAGGCTCATTAAGAACTTGTTCATATTGATGGGGAATGACACAAGCTTGGAAGGTTTCACCAACTTGTAGAGAATAAAATTGAAAACTAAGGTCAGCCATGAAACCTAATTAAGAGGAAATAACATAAGAAATGATCCTAAACCATCTTAAAAATTAATACCTAGGCTAGTTGACCAGATGATATAACTTTAGAGTCACCATTGATGCTTTGATAGATGCCTCCCAAGGTTAATTATTGAGAGATAACACCAAAAATATCTTAACCTCTTGGAATAGGAGTCCCATCGAGCATGTCATAAACTATTTTCACTTTTATTTTCACCCTTTAAAGAGATGAAAATCTCTCATCATCTAATTGGCACAATGAAATCACCTCTATGCTTGTGGGCAACCTAATGAATGAGGTGAGTCTCTAAATAGGGCTAGCTCCCTTGATGTACTAATTAGGATTGAAACTATTAATAACTTTGGGGGATGAAAAGGGATAGAGATAAATGAAATAAAAATAACCTAAGGGAGGTGATACACCAAATATATTGATGACATCCAACCATATGCATTTTACACTTGAAATCAAAGGACAAACTAAACATACACTCTCCAATATATGTCTTCTTGTATCAATGTTACATTATGGGGTTATGGATGAATGTGAAAAGATAAGAAGACTAGAAAAGAGGAATTTAATGGAAATAATGAAGATACTAACTCACCTAAACTTTGACATTTCTTGGAACACATCACATTTCCTAGAAGAAGCTACAAATAGGTGAGAGAATGTGATAATTTGCTAAGGAATCCACAGTCTTCACTAACCAAATTTAACATTAAATTAAATCACAATATGAATAATAATATAAGAGGTAAAACTTAGTAATTTTATTTATAAGAAGGTATACAAATGAGTAAGGCTTCACTATACTCAGGTGGAGCATCCAATACAATGCCAAAATGGCTAGCTCACATAGAACTTGTGGGAGAGAGAAGAAGAGAGAAGTTCAATGGTCAAAAGGACACTTTTCAAGCTGATTAAATGAGATAATTATAGATGTGGATATATTATGGTATTAAACATGTAAGTTTAGGAGCTAAAAATGTCAATCCAAGTCACCAACTTGGTGAAAATTGGCATAAAACTCTCCATTTTGAATAGAAAAATTATGTTCATGATTAGGCATATTTGAACATCCTATAACTAATTAATACCAAATATGATTATAATGAAATTTATAGATATCATACATGCCTTTCCATGCATTAGTTTCATACATGGTCTTCTAGAATCAACTAGAAAGGAACAATCATCACATGTAGTCCAAAAAGAAATCTTTTCATGTACCTTGCACACTTGTCATAAAATTTCACTTAATTTTCCCATGAAAATACATGGGAAGGAGTTAATTACATGTATAAATACACTAAATTACCCTAGAATCATCAAAAACACCTTAAAATGAGGTCATTTTAAATTTTTCATCTTCTTCACTAGCTTGTCCAATATGCAAGATTTGACTGGTGGAGTTGAATCACCTGGTTAGGAAACATAGAATTTATTTCATGGAATTAAATTAATATGAGTTATTAAAAGTCTCAAAATTTTCTCCAAACTTTGTTTCATCTCTTAACTCCTCCTATAGCCTATAAAACACACAAAAATAGTGAGAAAAACCTTATTTTTGCCCCCCATTTGTACAAGTCTATATATATAGTTAGCATGGGATGGAACCTAAGAGATTTATATTCAACATAAAATAGATATTTTAGACAAAATGGTCCATTATAGTAGCTATACAACTCAATCTTCCCAATCAGGTTTTAACCAGGGTTTGCAAGGGTTTTTAGTAGTTTTGTGTCTTAAGCTTTGTTCATAAAGCTTACATGTACAAGTTGCAAACCAATTTCAATAGTTTTATTTTGAATTACCTCACTAAATTCACAAAATTCCTTTGGCTCCCATGTATAGCATCATGAAAGATATGAGCTCTTGAAATCACCCATTTGAGCACTTCTTTACACCTTTCCTATGTCTTAGAGAGTTTTGACCCAAAATTGGTTTTTTTGTGATTTATATGCATGCCAATATATTTTTCACATATTTTTATACAAAAAAATCATATTAAAATTAATTATAATACTTAATAAAATCTATAAGTAGGAATGATCTACTATGTGGCTTCTAGGCCTTCTCTTTACTTACTAGGTCTACTTGCATCTTAAACTTAAAATGGCCTTTTTGATGTTTCATATACCATAAAATATCTCCAAAAAATATGAATACACACCAAAATAATGTTAAAATTAGTTATATATCTCACTAAGAGCTAGATGTGGAAGTGACATCTCATTTGAACTCTAGACCTAACTCTGCCCTTAAGGTCTGACTACAATTCTTGGTATCCAAACCATTTATTGAAACTCACCATTTTTATCTTGGTTTCCATGATTAAAATAGGTGTCATATATATTATAAAAGCTTCTTGAAATGTTTCCTTGGATTTTGGTCCACTATCTCTTATCTTTTCCTCAAGGTTGTAAGCTTCATGTACAAAGGGAGTGTTCTCTATCCGAGACAAAATATAGGGAAATCCATTGTCTTCCCTAACCAATGTGGATATTTTAGGATGTTATACATGTCATAAGGGAAATAAAAAAAAAATTTATCCCCTGACTCCAAACTTAGACCCTCCAACTTATCAAAACTTCAAAATAGACTAGTGAAAGGTACTGTCTATAGGGTTTATGCAAGTGAATTGTATATACATCATTTTAGATCTTTATTAATTTGATTTGCATTAGTTAAAGCCTATATAAGTTTTCATGATCATGGTGGATGTGATTTAAATTCTTAAAACCACTTAGGTCCTCCATATATCCCTTCTAAGACCTTGACTAGTTAAGGTTGAACATGATCTCTTGACTATGTTCTGTCTTGAAGATACTACCTGTAGGTGTTTTGGGCATGTTTTAGGCCTTCAATACAATGTTTATAATTTATTGGTACATTATAAGATCATTTATTGAATCTTTATACCCATTTTTTTCATCTTCTTGAGTCATAAATCCCTTTAAGAAGTCCAAATTACTAGTTCGTTACCCCTTTTTGCTCACTATTTGGTCTATATTAAGACACTCAACCTTTGACCCTTGTAAGTATACTTTGTATAGTTTACATTAAAAATAGTGATAAAAACCTCATATAGTTACCTTATATTTATTTGGTATTTCTTAGGTTAAATTTTTCACCTTAAGTCAATGTAGTATAGCCTTAGGTGCCAAATTTTACCTCACTACCTGACTACGTTTTCTCCTTACAATACTCTTACCTGTAGGTGACTTTTCCCTACTTGAAATAATTTGGTCATGTTTATTTAAGACCATAATTAGAGATTTAAAACCATATAACATCTTATCATATTTTTATTCACCCTAAAAGGGCTAAAACATCACTAATAACCCAAGCTTAAATCACTGTATGCCTACCCAGTTATAGGTGCTCATTCAGGATTGTGTACGGACTGAGAATGAGTATAGAAAACCAAACATGATGTACCATCATTATTTAGTTATGTTTTAGGTCATAAGAGGTCACTTACATCATTGAAACATTTATACATAGTGTATATTCCCTTATGAAACTTTGGGTGAGAAAATTTCTTTTTAGGCTTAAAACCGGTAGCTATCTCTTGTTTGAAAATAGTGCATGAAAGTACAAATTGGGGCCTTTCAAACACAGTACTCCACTTGTCATCCACCCCTAAAAATTGGTGGAGTTAATATATATGCTAGGAAGAATAAACCAAAACCATAAATATGCCTCAAAACCTATTTCAATCTTGGAATAAGATAACTCCAAAACATGGTTGGATCTCTATTTTTGCATTTTAGAGATAAGATCCCTGTATACTGCTATTGGATCCTTTAACATAGTTTTCAACTTCCACTTGCTCATTTAAATATAAAACTAGGTTTTCCATGGTATTTTACACCTAATAGGGCTTTTAGGAATGATTATATCACATGCCTCAATACTTGAAATGGACATTTAGTTCCCTATTAGACTACCTATAAGTGGTGGTTGTCACAAATAGTCATAGGAGCAAAGAAGGGATAGTATCTTGGACACTTATGTTCATAAACACTTTATATTCCTTCATCTAGTGTGAAAATTCACTTACTTGCACTTATATAAATGGAAAAACCATCAAATTTTCCATCTCAGTATGATGTCATATCAGTCTCTTGTAAGTGAATATTGTATGTAGGTAGGTAGTAGGATTGGTATGATAGGTAGTGAGAGTGAGCAAATTGGATAGTGGGTGTTACTTTTGATCATTTATATGTGATAAACCTATCTCATACTTCTAGATACATCTTCCTTAAAATCATTTAAAAATAACCTCAAAACCTTCCTCTCAATGTGGCAACTTCTTTCAAGGCACCTATAGATGAGTTGTCTATGGCTGATTGACTGTTTAGTATCATGTGACTACATCCTCATAGAGGCTTTTCTTAGAGAAATATATTAAGAAGGAAAAATGAAACAAGATCACATGAAACATGGAAAGTGAAATATTAAAAACCTCTATATCCATTTAACAAGCATGAAGATACTGCCACTAGTAGAAATCTATCAACAAAAAAAAGGACCAATTTGCAACCTTGATGTGAAATGCTCATAAAATCAAATTGAAACATGAAAAAAATAATTGGGAAAATGTGAGGAGTTAAAAATAAACTGGTATCAAAATCAATAAGTGGTTCATATGGACTTGCTCATAATGAAGCAAAACCTATAGGGTTCACATAATGACAAGCATATTTTCACAGTCAACTTCAAATGGATGATTCATAAAGAAAGATTGATCATTATTAAAAATATTGATATGAAAATTAAGGTATATGAATTTAATATCATCTCCCAAAATCATTTTTCCTTAAAATGCTTGTGATAACCATACCAAGTATAAACTTGAAGGTCACTTTTGCTTGTCAAGAAAGGTGAAAAGAGAGAAAAATGGTTTTGAGAAAGAAATGGAACTTATATATCAATTAAATCATGGATATGATATTTGGGGAGATAAATAGTCAATTTCAACTTTCTCTAAGTATCACACTTCCCAAAGAAGCCACACAAGTGCTATTTTCTCCTTTTTTGCCAAGAAAACCATCTTTTCTCTAAATAACTTGCTATATTTTCAATAGTTTTAATTATATAAGACTTATAATGACACATGGGGCATGAAATAACATTTTTTTAACTTTCACATTTTCCAAAAACTTGTACAAAGCATTAAATGTAGCTTTTAAACCCTTCAAATGACCCAAAGATGATATAAGGACATAACAAATAATTTAAAAAAGATAATATAACATTAGTTGACATAAATTACCTATAAAACACCTCATGAAAATATATTATACCCCATTATACACCTAAAAATCTATGTTTTTTACTAGGGGTGCCCTAATTTGACCTAAAAGTCAAATTTGGTCAACAGTCACTGAAGGTAAGGTTCTTGATCATATCATCATGAAGGAAGGTATTACTATCAATCCAAAAAGAGATAATTTAATTTTTAAATCACCTCAACCTAATATCAGAAAGGATATAAATCCTTCTTTGGATGTAATCAATTTAAATCAATTCTATATGCAAGTTCATTTCTATATTTGTGGAAATTGTAAAACTCCTTAACACTAAGATGAAGTAGCATGCTAATTCAAAGATAAAATTTCAAGACATAAAATATTCCATCATGAAATCACCCATGTTGATTATTCTAGACTATGCTAATGTTTTATACACTTATCCTTTTGCCTCTGAATACACCATTATTGCCTATCTCATGCAAAGATTGGACAGAGAAGGATACCCTATTGATTTTATGAGAACCAATCTAAAGAATGTATAAATAAGGTAATCCAATTTGAATAAAAAAACATATGCATTGGTTAAGGCTTTAAAAAAAATTAGGCACTATATTCTAAAGAATAAAGTGCATACAATCATCTCAGACCTAGCCATTAAGCAAATGTTGGCTCAGAATGAGCTAGGTGAATGTAGAGGTAGATGGCTGACCAAGTTGCATGAATATGACTTGGAAATAAAACTTACCAAGTTATTAAGAGGGAAATATCTTACCTAAATGATAACAAATAGTAACCCAAGGATCATTGTGCACCAATTGGACCAAAAGATAGTACTACAAAAAGATTGGTACACCCTAATTGTCCACTATATGCTCCATGGGAACACACTTCCTAGACTCAATAAAACACAAAAGAGAGACCTAAAACTAAAGGCAACATAATACATGCTAAAGAAAAGAGTTCTATCAGAAGGAATCATGAAGGAACCTATCTTAGATGCCTGTTAGAAGTTGAATCTAGGGAAGTAATTATAATATTCCATGAGAAATTGGGTGCTAGTCATCCTATGGTAAATATGATAGCATATAAAATACTTTGGACATGTTAATATTGGCCAAACCTATTCATAGATGTCAATGCACATGTCAAGACATGCCATTAGTTTTAGATATTTTCCAAAATAAAAATCCATGTTGTAATTACCTTGTAACTAGTTATAGTAATGATACCATTTTCCTAATGGGGACTAGATTTCATGGAGGGCATCAATCCCAACTCCTTAGTAGGCCATAAGTTTGTTCTTATGGTCATAGATTATTGCACAAGGTGGAGTGAAGTAGTATCAATAAAGAAAAGCATTGATAATGAAGAAATCAAGTTCTTGAAAAATAATGTGACTACTTGTTTTGGGATCATTATCTCATTAATCTATGATAAGGGCCCCACATTCCAATCTATAGAGTTCACTAAATGGGCATATGATAATGGTATCACTTTAAAGTTCTCATCCAATTACTACCCATAGGGGAATGGATTAGCATAATTCACTTAAAAAAACCTAATCAATGCCATCAATAATTATGTAGATAATAATCCTTAGGAGTGGCATTCATTAATGAAATTAGCTCTACAGGCTGACCACATTAGACATAAATATGCACTCAAAAGCTCACCATTTCTACTAGTCTATGTTAGATCTAATTTTTCAAATCACACTTAGGCTGCCTACCTACAAGTCTATGTATCATTACATAGAACCTAATGATAAAGTGAATTTGAGGCTCTTAGACATTGTATAGTTAGAATAAGCTTGGGATGAAGCATTACTAAACTTTAGCAAGCACCAAAATAATGTCAAGCATTGGTTTGACAAGAAGGCCAAAGTTAAATCCTTTAGGATTTTAGACCTAATGCTATTATGGGATAAATCCTATGAAAATAAGGGTTATAATTACAAGTTAGATCTACTTTGGATTGGTCCATACCAAACAGATGAGCTAATTGGGCATAATGCTTTCTATTTCAAAGACATCGAAGGTAGCTACCTCCCACTACTTTTGAATGGATAGTTCTTGAAGCATTACTTCTTGGTTTTCCACTCTAATGCAATTTTAGAATAATAACTTCAAGGGTGGTAATGTTCACATTAGATTAATCTTAGGTGTTTTATTTTGTCACGTGTTTTATTCTACTATTTAATTTATGTTATTTTTTTTATGTGTTCATGTGTCCTAATGTTCTTTTTTTTAACCTTATAATAATCTATTTGATCCTTGATCTCCTTATTTATAAATAAAGACCTCTGATCCATTATTTGTATAGAAAGATCAAGCTTAGAGAGTGATAACTACTCTAATGGATGACCAAACTATGAAAATTACTACTAGGATTTAGAAACATAAGGTGAGTCCCTAAAAAATAAGGCAATGATAAAAAAGGTAAATCTTCAAGAGGCACTAAGAAAATTAAAAGCCACTAATTCAACACTGCAAGTGAATTAAGAAAAGATATACCCTAACCAAAGTCATCACAAGCACTCCAAATTAAAATAACAAAGCTACTACAATGTGTTGAATAAGTGAAAGGTCATATAGATATTGTAAGCCTACTAAAGTCATCTTAAACCTTTAGTTGTATTGGTTTCCAACTCTCATGTATCAAACATCAAATATGAAATCAAGAAATTTTGAGTGTCAATATATATACATACATACATACATACATACATATATATATATATATATATATATATATATATATATATATATATATATATATATATATATATATATATATATATATATATATAGTTTCTTCCTTAGAAAGGGTGATTTCAACAACCTCTATCATAGGCTTTATAGCTTAGTGGGCAATGGAGCAAGACTAAAAATGAGACCAAAAACATCTTTGTTAAGGTTATATATGCCTGGATAGCAATAGAGCAATGCTTGAGCCTTCCTTCCTCAACCAAGATTATGTAAAATGCATACCCCTTCATAAATATTTTGAGATCCTAGACATACCTGAGCTTATTAAAGTAATCCATCCCATCACTAATGCACAAAATGGATTTGGAAGTAAGTAGAGCCTAATATGTTACTTGTTGGAATAGACTTGAGCACTTTTAATAATCAAAGTGTATTAGACAAAGTTCAACTTTATTATCTATGTGTTTAATATTGGATGATAAAAATTTGGGTTCTAAATGTTGGGGCATCATTTTCCCCACAAAGTTGCCATTTGTAATGGATAACAAACCCCTTCTTTAGTGAAGTTGGGGGACCCCTCTTAAAAGTGCTCAATTTGAAGTCCCTATATTTTTATTCCTTTTTGATCTGCTTCTTACTATAAAAATACTCAAATTTAAATTTCACCTCAATTTGCCTACCATATAATGTTCTCCAAATGACAATTTGGTATTTGTTTAAAAACCATTATGGCCCTTTGGATTTAAGCACAATTGAGTCCTTGCATCCTAAGAAAAATAAAGCACTTTCATATTTGTAATATTTTTATTATGCTAACTATTTTTTCACACATGTGGACTTGTATTAAGGTTCTTGGAGTCTCAATCTTCTAGAGCATTACTTGTCATATCATAAAGCTTTATTGGTAGAAGGAATGAATAAATGAAGAAGTACCATGTGGACCCCACTATTAGAGCTATCAATTTCCTAGACATGTTAGAGATGTCAGAGTCCAAGAGAGCTTGATTGAATGATGAAGCACTGCATAGACCTTGATATTAGAGTTATCAGTCTCATAGACCTGTTAGATATTTTAGAGCCTAGGAGAACCTTATTAATTAAGTTCCATGTATAACCTGATATTAGAGATATTAGTATCCTAGACTTGTTAGAGATGTCAAATCATGGGAGAGATTGATCGAATGAGGACGCATCATGTGGAACTTACTTTTAGAGCTATCAATCTCTTGAACCTATCAAATATGTTAGATCCTAAGATAACACGATTGAGAAGAACCACATGGACCCCATTGCTAGAAATATTAGTATCTTAGACTTATTAAATATGTCAGTGTCTAGGAGAGCTTAATCTACCAGACCATACCACATGGCCCATCTGTATAAATTGATAAAAGTGGCTTGAGATACCTATTGACCAAATTTGACCTTTGGTTAAATTTGAGTCAAGCCCTACATTTTAAAAATTTGTAGAAGTTTATCCATGTCATATAGGGGTTTAATTTTGATCTATATGCTCACTTATCTCTATCCTAGCCTTGGTCCAAATTCTTTCCCCTTGTACTAGTCAAGTCAATGAAAGTCAACCTTAGTCAAATAGGGTCAAACTTGGTCAAAGGCATAAAGTATGTTATTTTAGTCCTAATATGGGTTTTAATGTGATTTAGGATCTATATAAGTCATTAAATTGAATTTTCCATATTCAATATGCAAACATTTCCTTGTGGGTCCACTTTAAGCTAAAAAGGAGGACTTATACAGATGGCTAAAGTGGTAAACTTTTCACCAAGCTATGGATAATGTGGGAGAGGTTAGAGGATGTTAGGTTTAGATTTGTGATAGTTCAAGATTTCGTTATGCTCAAAAAATAGGAGTTTATCCTTGTTTTTAGGCCTTTTTGGGCACTTGTACGGTTCCCATCATCTGATCTCCATCTAAAAACATGGGTGGGGTGTCTCTTCACCTCCCTATACCCATTTCCACAATCTAGGTAACCTATTATAAAATTGCATCCAAGAGGGGTAGAGTCATGTAACTATTTATAGTTTGTAGAGGTCCTTGGAGTTGAGTGATCTTTATGAGGTGTTTTTATACTGGAATAAGGCTCTCTTCATGATGTTTTCAATATCTAACACTTCACCTCTCATTCTCTTTGAAGGAGTTTTCAAAAGGTGATAGTTTCATGAAGTTTACAAGTTGGGTATAGGTCTTGTGTCTTCCAACATCCAAGGATATTCATGATGGTGATACTATGATTAACGTTAATGCATTAAGATATATTTCAAATTTTCATCTTTTGAGAAGTCTAATTAGTACCTTTACAAAGCCATATTTCCCATATTCACCTTGTTTGTTGTCTTCTCACTTTCAATCAAGTTTGTGTTTGTTTCATGGAGGTTGCACAAATGTGAGAGAGTTGGAAGAACATGGTGAGATCAATTTTGAGGTGTAAAATCCCAAAAGAGTCATGGTTTTCATGTCATGAAGACACAAGTGTCAATACAAGTAAGTTTCACTCCAAGAAAAGTCATTTCCATTTTTGGGTTCTTAGTCCCCAAACGTAGAAAATAAAGGTCTTGAGGTTTTTATGGATTAATGTTTGATATAATAGAGGATGATTTCACCAATTTTATTGTTTTGGACTTGTATTCCTATCCACCTTGTGCAACTATGCCAAATTTTGGAACTAAAGAGCAAGTGAAAGGTAGAGTTTGAGCTCCTCCAAGTTGCCAAAAAATCATTAAAAGTAGACAGTGTTGTCTACAAGATTCTTAATGATTACTTGACATACAAGGTAATTGAATAGATGTAGACATATTATTGAAAGAGGGAAAATTTCAAAAAAAATCAACAATGAATCCTGAGCACTTAAAACATGAAGAGGAGTTATGTTGCAGAGAGTGACCTCTTATGCCTATCCCTTATCTATACACAGGGCAGGGTAGGCAATGAAGGCAAGGCTTCAATGAATTGTAAAAAAGAGATGGTAATAACAAATCAATAATGGAAATAGGTCTAAGTGTGAGGCATACAAAGCTAAATCAAATCTCATTAAGCCTTATACACTCCTAAACATGCTCCAAATAACTAAGTACAACCTACATGACTAGATTATCCACCTATAGCTAGGAGTTTAGTCTCAGTCAGAAATAAAGTGTTTTTTATGATAAATTGAAACATATAAGTGAGTGAAATGATATTATAGGATGTTAGGGATGAAACTAAATATTTTTATGCACTTTTTAGGTTTAAACCCTACCTTGAAAACCTATAGCCAAGGAAAAATATGCCCCTATAGCCTGGTATTTGAGTTTAGTCTTAGTCAGGGATAAAATGAGGTCCTTGGAGCTCAAATCAAGCATATAAGAAGATGAAATTATGAGAATAGATTTATAAGAGGAAAAAAAAGGAATTTCATACATTTTTAGGTCAAAAATGTACAAGCCTATAGGTATATGTCTCAGTCCTAACCTTGAAAGTGCCTAACTTTGAAGATGAAAGGTATATGAATGTGAAATAGAATGAGCTTAGCATAGAAATATAGTTAGGTGATCACTTAAATGAAGTCAAAAAAATCATATAATGTTTTTATTTTTTCACTAAATCAATATTTAAGCCCAAGACAACATACAGTCAAGATTAGGCCAAAATTGAGCAAGAGTGAGTAGGGTTGGTGTTGTAGGTGCTAGAATCACTATAGATCAAGGAGAGATCTTGTTGTGTTTTTCACATATTGTCAAGAGGTTTAATATAGGGATATTATCACTTGAATTAAATCTAAATTAAATATATTCACCATTAGCACCCCTATTTACAACCTATAGTCAGGTAGGGTCATCTTCCAAGCTTGAGCAAAGTGTAGGTTTGACTACTCCAGGAGGGAATGAAAGTCTCAAAATTGATAGAGTATTAAAATAAAATAAAATTAATTTTTTAACATGAATAAAACATCCTTACATGCAAAAAGGACCTTTTCACCTATGCAAAATTTGTCTCAGTCAGTACAGGCAGGTTTGAGACCTTGGAATAAAGGGAAAACAATGGTTTCCACTAGCAAAGGGGTTCAATATTGTTCCCAAAGCTCCATGAGTTTTAATTAATGAAGAGAAACATGTTTTAGTAGAATTATATCATGGTAATTTCATGAAGGTAAGAGCTACATAAAAATTTGAATTAAAACATGTAGGAAATAGGGTTTTTGACCCCTTTTTTGACAAAATTGAGTTGGTTAGATCCCTTAGACAAATAATATGAACAAAAAATTTGGTAAAAGTTATAATTAGGACCTTATATAGATCATTATATATTCAATTTACTCATACAATTAGACCTAATATCCTCTATTTTGTCTCAGAGGTAGGTCTGTCCTTTCATGCACAAAAATGGCTATTTTTGGGAAACGTAAAGAATGGAGGGATTGTCCTCTTTATAATCAGTCAAGGAGGTTTTAGAAATTTGGGAAAACATGAAATAACATTATAAATCATCATATAAGGTTGGAATTATAAGGATATGGTCTGGGCAAGGTGGTTTGCAAGTAAACCTAGTAGGAAAACATGCAAAACCCAACCCAAATGGAATGTCACTTCAAGTTATAACTTTATCCAAGAACTCTAATGTTTTTTTATGATTCCTAGGGGGGTAAATATGATGTTTTAATTATAAATGATTGTATGAAAAGTGATAATTACCATATTTTAGTTTAGGAAGTACAAATAGGCCTCTTTATAAGGCATAGCTCTTGTTCTAAAAAAGAGGTTATTCCCACTTTTTTCCCTTGGTGAGCTCTAAAAATGATTTGAAAATGATTGTAGGTTAAATACAGAGGTGATAAATCTTTTGGAAGCCATTTGAAGGTCAACTTCTATCACTCATATATTTCATGGATTTTTGCATGGGACCCAAAGACATTTGGATTAGTTAGGAAAGGTTCTTAAAGAGTCCTAAATGGAATTTATAATGAGGTTAAATGTCTAACCTTTATGAACAAAGGTTAAGAGTTTAGGCCACTTAAAACCCTTGTAAAACCCTCATAGTGACTTGATGGGAGAGTCAAAAAATTGTAAGCATCTAAATGAAATGGAATGAAAATGAAACAACTTGTAATTTTTAGAATAATATTAGAGGATCCCAAACATGTGTTTTTTATATGGATTTGTATAGATCAAGTGAAAATAGGTCTTATTTTAGCCATTTTGAGCGGTATGTAAGATATAAGATGAGTTAGGAGATGAAACAAAATTTAGAAGGAAGATTTAAACTTTATATAAAAAATTCATATCATCTCATGGATAAAATTTTAAGTTCCCTAATCAGGGCCTCACTTTCAGCCAGTCTAGTGAGTCAACTAGTGAACACTTGTGAAAAGTGGTGAAAATAAATTAGGAAAGCCTTTTAAATATTTTTTATTGAAAATTATGATATGGGAACATTTTAAAAGTGTCATTACCTCTTGTTCATGGATCATATTAGAAAATTGGGATTTTTTGAATGCCAAGTGTATAAGGTGAATGGAAAAGAGCCATTTTGAAACTACCAGAGATGATTTTGCATGTCCACAAGAGTAGGGAAGGTCAAGTTTAAATAAAATTCATGTGGGAGATTTTTTTGTAAAACCTATTGATTATACCAACCAGAAAAATTGACCATATGTAGATATAAGGTAGTTTTATAAGGTGAATCATGAAGGCAATTTCCTATGCCAGAATTATAGGTTTTGTGCCACTTTTCACCATTCTTATGAATTATTTTGGATAATTATACCTATATGAATCCCTTTTTTGATTATTCTCTAAAAATATATGTAAAAGTGACCCTTAGACTCCTTTCCTTGATGCTTTTATCAAAATCTATAAATATGCATTCTCTTAGCTCTTTTGATCAGCCTCCATTGATTGATGGGGAAAACCTAGCCAAATTTGTACTCTATGAAATATTGAATAAATATACAAGTGTTATTTACACTCATATTATAAATTATTGAGTAATTAATTGATTCTTTTTGGTCTAGTCTAGTGAAAGTTTATCATTTCTAGCTTGTACTCTTGATGGTCTACCTATTTATAGAAAAGAGATTATTGTAGGTCTATGATAGTGTTCTTTTCTAAGTGTATATATATCTTAGAATTGGTTCATGATTGTATCCCTCTTTTTAATAATTAATCCCCTTACTAAGAATCACATACCTTCTTGAATCTAGCATATGAAACATTGATGTAGCAGTGGTTCCTAAGTTGTGAGTCTTATGTAAGAAAACACCTTGTTTGTCTTTAAGTAGTGGTTTTAGTCAAGTATGGAGATGATACATACTAGTACATCACCATATTTAGTTTAAATAGTTTACTTTCCTAATCATTTTTCATCTACAATTTTTGGGTATAAAATAACTTCAAAGAGTTCATCAAGGGGAGCTAGCCCCTAATCTAAAGATTCATTTCTCAACATTGTCACCCATGGCAAGAGAAATGTCTCCATGGCGCCACTTGGATGAAGAGATTTAGGCATCTCCTTAGGGGTGAAAATATAAGTGTCAATAGTTTTTAAAATGCCTAGTGGGACTATTTTTTGAATGAGTTGAAGAATTCTTGGTGTGTTCTTCAATTAATTAGGCTTTTAGATCATTCCAATTAGCACCAATTATGACTCTGAGTTGAATCAGTTGGTGAAGCAGCCTTAGTACATCAAGAAATCATGTTTTGGTATGTATAACCATATTGTTGAGTAGTATGGACACTGTGTTCCTTCATATAGTTTTTATCAAGCTCATGTTGTTCATGGAATCACCCTAAGTATCTCTCTTAATTGTCCTTCTCCTAGTGATCTAAGAGTGCTAAGGAGATAATGTTATAGTTTGAGAACCAAATGATAGATTTAGATAGGTTGAATGAGAGAAATAGGTGTCAACAAGAGCTTATGTACAAGGAAGAGTGATTGTTTAGGTAAGCTCAAGCCATTAAATTCATGAAAGAGAAACTAATAAGATGGATAAGTCAAACCACTCAAAGGATTCAGTCTTGTACACCTTCTTCCATCCCAAAATAACCTTCTCCCATATAAAAGAAACCTCCCCTTGTACACCAAATATTTTATATCAAATAATACTTGTTCATAAAAATAAAATGAGCCAACCTTCTATCCCATCTAATTCATCTTCTCCTATGTCAAAAAAACTATTCCTATTGTTAATCCTTTGCACTTAGCACTTCAACACCAAAAGATATTGGGTTAGCCTTATATGGAAATTAACTACTCCAAATTCCTAGATTATGAGCTCTCCTTGGAAGAAAGCCATCCCATTTCATTTAGAAACCAACACATTCATCTTCAAATAACTCCTCTTATGCATATGAAAACTCTTCCTAGTCTCCCTCAACCTCCTCAAGCCCTTTAATCTGATGTCAATATTCCAAGTTGGAGAAATGTCTTTCATGAACTAGCTCAAAGCCTTGAGAAAGTGAAATAATTTTTTCCTATCATCAAGAGGAGACACATGATGTCAATATTCCAAGTTGGAGGAGTGCTCATAATGAATTAGCCTAAAATTTTGAAGAAGAACATATATAAAAAGCTATGTCTATTGGCTTCATAGGTTAGAAGGATGTTATTAAAATGTAAAAACAACCTAAAGAGGATAAGAATGAAGAGATTGATGAGACTCTTATGGATATAAATTGTATTTTGGTAAGTCATTCTCCTACTTCTCAATATGAAATAGGTTTAAGTGATGGATGTTTTTTAAGCATTGATATAGTGATTTCAAGATGGAAAGAAGCGCATGAAAATGTCCCATTATCTTTCAACCTAGCCAAGGATGTTTCTTCCCCTCCCACCCTCTCCTTGGAGAAAATAGAGAATGTATTGTGTGAGGTGGAAGACAAAATTGCAGAATTCAAAGGTAAAGAAGATAATCTAAGTGGAAAGAAAATAATAGGTATAGATATTTATAGACATGATGAATTTTAATTATCCCTACTTGATGAACTTCTTTTTGGTCATGATGAAGATAGTGAAAAATCCATAGTAGGTGGTGATGAATAATGCAAGAATAGTAAGCTCTCTTCCCCTTTGTTTAATGGATTTTATTTTTTCTTTGATGAAGATAGTGACCAAACCATGGGACATGAGTTAGATGAAGTTCAAGAGCATGGTTTTGAGCAACTAGAATCTCTTGTTTTTGACCAAGAAGTAGAGGAATCAGGTTGATGTGATAGAGACATTAAAGAGGAAGAGTTGGAATGAGAAGGTGATGATTTTTGGGATGAACTAGAATTTTTTTGTCTCAACTCAAACACCGCACCCATTACCCTTCCTCAAGAGAGCCATGATGAAGCAAGAGATTAGTTTAAAAATATTTTCAAAGAGATAAAAAAGAATGAGTTGGCCCATGATGCATACCAAGAGATCCATGAGCCGAATGAGCCCTATAATGATGAGATTGTAGCCATTGATCCATTAATGGACTACACCTACATGAAGGACCAACATGAAACATGTCTCAAAGAGAAATATGAATACATGGAGGAGGAAGAGATGTTTGAACCTGATGCATTGGAATACATGCTAATCAAGATGGAAAACAAAAAGGATGAGTCATCAAGTTTTCACTCCTAAAAAATACTTGGTTATCATTGTTGTCCCCCAAAAATATCACTCATTTTTGGGACAACATTTGAACTATTTTGGTCCAAGAGACCAAAATCCTCTCTCCCCTTCTCAAAAATTATTCTAGGCATTTAAATTCTCCATTTTTCAATCTTTTTCAAGTTCTACAGACTCAGTTCTACGGACTCTATAGGCTTGAATCTATGGACTCTGCAGGCTTAGTTCTAAGAACTAATTTCTATGGACTCTACAAGCTTAAATCTATGAACTCTATAGATATGTTTCTACAGACTCAACATGCTTGAAATCAGCAGGTTTAATAGGTTCAAAGGTTTCTATAGGTGAGTTTAATCAAAAGAACAAGTTTCCAACACTTAGTCATTTTTAGGATTGGTTTATTGCCTTGGTTCAACCAAAAGAGTTCATTGGCAAACTTCTATGTAGTGTTTAAACCATTAAACCATTGAATCATTAAACCTTGAACCAAATTAGTTCAAAGGTTCAATGGGTTCAAAGGTTCAACGTCATTGGCAAGAGTTAAGTGCTTCGAAAAAGGTTCAAAGTTTAACCACTTCAAGACACTTATCAAAGAGAAGAAGGCTTGAACCATTGAACCTTTAAACCACTTTGGTTCAAAGTTTCAATGGGTTCAATGGTTCAACAGGTTTAATGGGTTCAAGGGTTCAAAGCATTTGGTTCAACGCTATTTGGTTCAAAGTGTATGGTTCAACATGGTTTGGTTCAAGCGGTTAAGTAACTAAGTGGAACACAAGAAAGCGATTGAACCATTGAACCATTGAACCTTGAACCAACAAGGTTCAACGGGTTCAATGGTTTAATGGGTTCAATTAGTTCAAAGTAATCAAAAAACTTAGACAAAAAGATGGCTTCAAATGCAAGATTGAACTATTGAACCGTTGAACCAAAGTTGGTTCAATCGGTCAGTTTAATTGGCAGGTTCAAAGGGCTACCCCAAAGCCAAAGGAAAAAGTGCCCTTACGGAGGGCAATGAACCAAGCCAAGTGCCCTTGTAGAGGGCAGCGAGCAAAAGTAGACAAAGAGAATTCCTTCAAAAAAGTGAACAAAGGACAAATAGCCCTTGTGAAGGGTAGGCGAGGAATAGATGGACCGTTTCAAAAGCCCAATGGAAAAAAGCCCAAAAATACAAAACTTGGTGGAAAAAGACAAAATGAAGGAATTCCTTCAGAGTTTTTATTTGAAGGAAAAGTCTACTGAAAAAAGGAAAAACCCACTGAAGAAATAGAATCCTGAAGGCCACTCAAAAGAGCCCAAAGGGTAGATACCCTTGTGGGAGGCTCTCACCAAGGAAAGTGGACCGTTTCTCAAGACCCTGAAGGGCAAGTTCCCTCTAGGAAAGATCAAACCACAAAGTGTAGTGGAAGCCACCACATGTCCCTTATAAAGTTGAAGTGGAAGCTGCCAAGTGTCGTCTACTGGGACACAGTTTCTAGTAACATTCAAAGTAGTGGAACATGCCACATGTCATCTATAAAGCTCGATAGAGGCTGCTAAGTGGCAACATCTACAGCTTCTTCCTTTTATTTAGTAAGGACTATGGTGGGTCCCAATGAGTGGCTAAACTCTAGCAGAATGTGCCACATATCATCATCTATGTGAATCCAAGAGTCCTGAATGTTTCTACAGTGTTTCTAGGAGCTCAGTGGAAGCTGTCACATGTCATCTTTTGTAGGACTCTCAAAAGGCACCTAGAGCTTCTATAAGTTAAGCAGATGTTGCCACATATCCTTACCTATTTCATAGTGGAACATGCCATGTGTCACTTATTAAGATTAGTGGAAAGTAGCCAGAGCAAGTAGGAAAGACATGAAGGAATGGCTAAGGAGGATGATAGGCCCACAACCATCAAATTTAGGGCTACCAATTAGTTGTTGGCTTTGAAATGATGACTAACCCAAAGATGTCAAATTTGTGGCAATGAAATAACTATTGATCCTTGCAGGCTTAAGCACATACCCTATGAACAAATTTAGTGACCAGATAAAGAGATAGCTTAAGAGCTTAGATCGCATGGAAAAGGGAAAAATATAGCTAGGAAAGGGGGAACAATGAAGAAGGATCAGAAATATTTGTGCATGGGATATGTTTCTAGAAGGTAAAGCAATCCACTAGGTGGACATCGAAGAGCATGAACATTCAATGGTGTGGCCTATTTTTTTTCATTGAGTAGAGCAAACAGCTGTGCACACATAAGGAAACACATCAAGTGGCCCATATTTAAAACTAATGCCTGATTCCAGCATAGGCCATGGATAGAATTTAAAATGCATTAAAGGCATTGAATGCATCATAAGCCATTTTTGTGAAACAAAGCACCCAAGTCTTTCTTGGAGCACTATATATTTAAATCTCTCTTATTGTTTTAAAGATCTCTCTTTGTTATTAGAAACAAAAACTCTGCCCAAATTGAAAGGCATTACTGAGACTTTGAGCTCAAATTGTTGATCATATTTCATTATTTGAATAAGAAAACAAGTGACTTTTTAGACTTTGTGCTAGAATAGCTTGGTTGTTGGGGAAATTGTTCTTATGTCTATTTCCTTAATACATTTTTTGTTCATTTAATTAAATAAGCAGAATTAGTGAAAGTAATTAGGAAGGTGTCCTGAAGCTAACTATGGAGAGACTTTGTGCCCCCACAATTGCCTTTAGTGTATTTTCTTTCTATTCCTATGTAAAGGATCTTGGGATGACTTTGTGCCCTCATTATCCTTCATCTTCTATTTCCTTGTAAAGGACCTTGGAATGACTTTGTGCCCTCATTGTCCTTCATATTTCACTCTTTGGTAGTTGAGGTGGAGACTTTGTGCTACATTTCATCCTGCTATGTTATTACACCCTATTACAGTTACTTGTCACCACTTGAAAGGTCCCTTTTGTCTATTGAACAACACTTTTGAAAGAAGAAGAGTGCCTTCTATCATTTCATTAGGATTTCTCCTTTGATTTGTGAACATCATCTCTGAAAAAAGAGAGATGGATGGTTTATCCTACCCCTGAGTGTTATTTTCCGCTTATATATATAGTATATAGCTCCTGCATATTTACATGGAACCTCCCCTTGATGAGAGGAGAGATTTGTCCCCTTTTGATGTAGTAAACCTACACATCTGGTTGACCAATTTTCCTATGTTGTGCTTGAAGAGACCTATTTTGCTCATTAGTTAGCTAATTGACAAGATATTCACCCAACAGTTTTTGGTGACTCTATTGGGGATTTACGTGTAATCTAAAACCTCAAGTTTCAAATTGAAGTAGTCCCTACCCTTATCCATTATAGACTCTAGTGACTCCATTCTATGTCTTACCCATTATCATTATAGCCTTATCTATTTATCCCGCTATGGAAGAACATGCAGTGTGAAGCCTCAAGCTTCAAGCTGAAGTAGGGCCATTTCTTTCCCAGTTTTGTTCTATAATCTGGTAGATCCATGGTATAGGTAAAACCAAAGGGATAAAGGTATTGTTGACCCTATATTCGAGTTGGTACAACAAATTAATTTTCATCTATTTCCTTCATCATCTTTCTTCCAATGAACCAGGAGCTTTCCTCCTACTAAAGTCAAATCTCCATTACTAGGCAAAGCCTCCATTTCTGCTATTAATAAAGCTTTGTCAATACTTAACCCTCTAAGATTTGTTATTCCACCTTTCCATAGTCATACAATGGTAGTTCAAGGTCTTTGGGGTAACTCTTTTGGCCCACTCAATTTAACTCCACCCCTGCATGAACTTCCCTGCAACTCAAGGAAAAATTTCTCCAAGTTCTATGGTGACGGGAAAGTTCATCCTAATAAACATATTGCAGCCTTTAGTATAGCTTGTGGCATAATAGGTGTGGAGTATGAGGATGTTGTAGTTAGGATATTTGTGGAAACTTTACAAGGTGATACTGCAAATTGGTTCTATCATCTACAGGCCCAGACTGTGACTGACTGGAACACTCTCAAAGCCAAATTTGAAGCTAGATTCAAGCCTGTAGAAGATGCACATGCATTGCTAGCTCAACTCACACAAATGAAGAAGGAGCCTCATGAACCAATGAGGGATTTCATAGCCAAGTTTGACAAGCTGAGGAATATGATTCCTGTAATTACTTAGCCAACACCTGAAAACCTCAAATGTTTCTTCTTCAACTCTTAGCTGCCTAAAGTGATTTTTTTGCTGAGACGTGCTAGCCAAATAGACCTTGTTGTAGCTCAAGATTTGGCCATTGAGGTGGAAGATGACCTTATCTTGGTAGGAAAGATAACGAGAGATCCTAATAGAGGTAAATCTTCTTCATCTTCTGAATATCCATCTATAGGTACCACTGATCTAATGGTGCAAAAGCTAGCAAATGAGTTGCTAACTCTCAAAAATCAAATGGAACAAGGGATATCTTTAGCTCCTTCATATAGAGATATGCCAAGAAGGACATTCCCCAATCAGTCATACCAAGGTAATGCTACCAAGAATCAAGGACAACCAAATCATCTTCCTCCCCCATAGGGAAAACTTGCCATTGAAGCACCTTTAACCAATTCAGTAGTTGGATATCTCGAAACAAAATCTGATTTCTCTTTCTAGCCTAAATTAAACCAAGAAAATGATGTTGATCTCCTTGTAGAAGGCCAAGAAGAATTAGCTGGCGACTCTAACATTGGTTTCTTGAATTACCAGGATGAACCCAGAGGTAAAGGTGAAGTAGTTGATGGATCTTATGCTGTATTCACCCAGTCCAAGAACTAGTTAGCCCAGGAAGTTGATAAGAGAAGATAGAGGAGCAACCTCAAGAAAAAATTTCAATTGCTAAGCTTGGAACCACTCTGCCTTTCCAACCAAAGGAGCTAGTGATTGCTAGAAAGGTAAGTACATCAAACATCTCTGCACCTTCTACTTCAACTTCATAGATCAGTCCTCCCAATCCTAAAAATCAAAAGGATAAACTCCCATCCTCTCTTCCTAGTCCATTTCAGTCATTTGACATAATCCACCATGTCAAGAAGACTAAAATTCAAATGTCTAAATTTGAATTCTTGCAATCCAATCCCGAGTAGTTGGATAGGTTAATTTAGTGTGTGAAGAATAAAGGTATCCCTACAGGACAAGATGTTAAAAAAGTAACTCATGATCCCCCAAGGGACATGTCCATCCTAAACAATCTTGTCATTACTCTTCCAACTACCCCTGGGAAAATAGAGCCTTTCTATGTTTCCCTATTGATAAACGGTCACAAACTGAGCAATTGCATCATAGACTTAGGTGCATCTGACAACGTCATGCTAGCCAAAGTGGTAGAATCTCTTGGATTCATGCTAACCAAAACCTTTGGGAGATGTTTCTCCATGGAAAACAAAAAAGTACCTCTTCTAAGATAAATCAAGGATGCCCAATTTGCATTTGTAGTATTCTTAGACAAAAGAATCAAGATGATAGTCCTAGTGGCTGATGTCCCAACCTCATATGGCATTCTTCTAGGGCAAAATTTTTGCAAGGATGTTGGTGGTGAGTTGAGCATGAACCTATCTGAAGCAAAGATCCCTATCAAAGGTATCATGTAGAGGCTACTTCCTGAAAAGGAATCAAAATATGTTGTCACTCAGACATCAACCCGTGAAGCTCAAATTATGTTTGAATCTTCAGACATGGGTAATTATTTCTTGACCTCAGAGGATACTCATGTTTTAACTGATGAAACTTCTGAAAATGATAGTCTAAAAATTGGTTTAATGGAACAGTAGAAGATGTGAGAGAGCACAATGCAAACACAAAAGAATTTCCCCTTCCAAATAAGGAGAAATATAAGGAAAGATTAGTTTCTAATGATGTTTAGATCCTGGAATTTGATGGTAGCAATTCTTCTACTAGCTCAAGGGTTGGGATTGTGTTGATATCTCCTCAATGAGATATTTTCCTTCTACATACAAGTTGCAATTTAGCAACACCAACAACACATCTGAGTACGAATCTCTATTGCTTGGATTGAAGGTTGCTTGAGATAAAGGCATTAAACTCCTTCATGCAAGGGAGATGCTGAACTGGTGGTTTGTTAGGTAAGAAACCTATATCAAACCAAAAATGAAAGATTATGCCACTACCTCAATCTAGTCTGGGATCAAATCGAAAGATTTCATGCTTTCAACATCTCTACCATTCCTAGAGAATTTAATGACCAGGCTTATGCACTAGCCATTTCAGCAACTCTCTTAGTTCCTCACCTAGGATTCAAAGGAAATAGGTACACTATCGAATTGGTCTTTAGACCAAGTGTGCCTGATAATTCCAATCATTGGCAAGTGTTCAATGGTGACAACCAAATCATCACCTTTTTGGAACAAAAATATAGCTTCAAACATCTTTACTTCAAAGGTAGTAAGCTCAAAAAACTTGAATCAGCTCTTGAAATGAATTTAGATGCAGGTGAAGAATTCCTATAGTTAAAAGGGAATAAAATTCCCAAAGGACTAGTTTCTCTTGAGAAACTATTTAACAAGCACGATAGGTTCATCAAATAGCAACAAATGGATTCAAACTCCTCCCAGGGGTTTGATCAGATAAATTTGGGTACCAAAGAAAATCCCAAAATGGTAAATATTGGGAAGTATTATACTCTAGAGGAGAAACTTAAATTTACTGACCTACTTCACCATTACATGGATGTTTTGGTGTACTCTTATGATGATCTAAAGTCACTCAGGCCTAAAGAAATTCACCTTAAAATTTCTCTCAAAGATGATTCGATGCTTTATAAGCAGAAATCTCAGCATTATAATGCAAAGATATCAGGTACTATTTTGTTTGAGATACAGAAAATGATGAATGCTAGGATAATTTTTCCAATCCATCATTCCACATGGATTGCCAACATAGTCCCTGTGAGGAAGAAGAATGGTAAAATTCACATCTATGTGGATTTTAGGAATCTGAATCAGTCATCTTTAAAAGATAAATATCCTTTGCCCATCATGGATTAAGTGCTTCAGACAATGACTAGCTCAAAGATGTTATCAATGCCAAACAGCTTCTTAAAATACAATCAAGTTGAAGTTAGTGAAGCAAACCAACACAAGACTACCTTCACCACACCTTGGGGCACGTTTGCATATAGAAGGATGCCTTTTGGCTTGATAAATGTTGGCACCACCTTTTAGAGAGAAATGGACCTTGCTTTCAAAGATGATATGGGTAAGTTCATTGTAGTTTATCTTGATGACTTGACCATCTTTTCTAAGCATCACCCAGATCATATACGCCACTTGCAACAAGTGATGGAGTGTTGCTGCCAAAATGACATTTCCTTGAACCCTAAGAAGTCAGTTCTTGGAGTAATAGAAGGGAAAATTCTCAGACCAATCATGTCCAAAGGAGGCATAAAGATTGACTCAGACAGAGTCAAATCCATCCAAGAGCTTACCTTGCCTATAAGTAAGACTATTGTTCATTCTTTCTTCGAAAAGGTGAAATTTTTATGAAGATTCATTATTGAGTTTGCTGAGAAGACTCATAATATTGTGAACATGATGAAGGGAAAGGCCACCTTCAGTTGGACTGAAGAAGGCAAGTCAACATTTGAGGATATCAAGACTGCCAGTGCCCACACCCCAATTCTAGTTTGTCTAGACTACAACAAAGAGTTCACCATATACAGTTATGCTTCTGAACACACGCTTTCATCAATTATAGTTTAATAGAATAAAGAAGGTATGGAATCTCCCATTTCTTTCATGAGCTGCCCTCTCAAAGCTCATGAACTGAAGTACTCAAACGTGGAGAAGCATGCTTATGCAGTGGTGAAGGCAGTCAAGCAGTTCCGCTTCTACATCTTGAATTCTCACACTACTGCCTTGGTTCCTAATACCACGGTTAAATCCATACTAACTCAGTAGGAGTTTGGAATGAAAAGAGGTAATTAGATTGCAAAGATCTAGGAGTTTGATTTAGTCATCAAGCCAACAAAGCTGGTATGGAGAAAAGGCCTATACCAATTAATTGCTAATAACAAACCAAAAGAAATAGAGCATGAAGAAGTAGAGGTGGAAAACACACTGATAATCCTCCTAGTCTCCACCATGAATGACTGGTATTTAGGTATTGGTCATTTCTTTACTTATGGTGAGTGTCCTACTCACCTATCTTACATAGAAAGGAGGACTATCAAGTTGAAAGCTGCCAATTTTGTCCTTTGGGACAATGGCCCATACAAGAGGAGTCTTGATGGAGTGTTCCTTTGCTGTGTGGATAAAGAGAAACAAAGCTAAAATTTGAAATCCTTACACAATCTAGCCTATGGAGGATTTTTTTTCTCCTGTGACTGCCCATAAATTCTATGAGCTAGGTATTATTGGCCAACTCTTTTCCAAGATGCATACAAGTGGGTAGGAAAATGTGAACTATGGCAGCAGTTTGTTGGGAGACCCAAGTTAGCTACCTTGCCTCTCAAGCTAGTGGTCATAGAGGAACCATTCCAACAATGGAGAATTAATTTTATTGGGGCTGTAAACCCATCTTTAAGTGTTGGACATGATTAGGTCCTTATAGCAACTGACTACTTCACCAAGTGGGTGGAAGCTATCCCAGCCAAGCATGATACTTCAGAAGTAGTGTGTGCTTTCCTCAAAGAGAATATCATTTCAAAGTTTGGGGTACCAACCAATATTATCACAGACAACATAGCTTGTTTCACTTCCTAAGAGATTACTCAGTTCTATTTTTACTATGGGATCACCCTCTCTCACTCTTCTGATTACTTTCCACAAGGGAATGGACAAGCTAAATCAAGTAATAAGAACCTGATGACTATCATCAAGAAGCTGGTGGATGACAACCAAAGGACATGGCATAAAGCATTAGTTGATGCTTTGTGGGCAGATAAAATTACACCAAAAAGGGCAATTGGTATGTCTCCTTTCTAACTTCTTTATGGTATCAATGCTGAGATACCAATCACCTTGGAATTTTTAGCATTAAAATTGGTTAAGGAAATTGAAGATCAGACATATGAAAGCTCCATTGATAAGAGGATCATGTGCTTGATTGAGCTAGATGAGCAGAGAACTATGGTGGTGGACCGAATTGCTTCCCATCAAAGTTTGGTAAAGAAACTCTTCGACTAGAAGGCAAAAAAATGTGATTTCCAAGTTGGAGATCAAGTCCTGCTGTGGGACAAGAGAATAGAAACAAAGGGGATTCATGGGAAGTTTAACTCTCTTTGGAGAGGCTCATTTACTATTCATTAGCTCAATGGTGAAAATAGTTTCTTGCTAAAATATCAAGATGGTATACCCTTTTCATTGCCTCACAGTGGGAAACATCTGAAGCACTTAAATCCGTGAAGTATCAGATAAGATAAACTTGTACACACACACACACACACACACACACACACACACACACACACACACACACACACACACACACATATTTGTATAGTTTTTGGCTCTATTTTTGTGCTTTCATTTTTGTTTTTGTTGCCTTTCTTTTTGGGTAGCATGACTCCATGGCCCAATGGCATACTTCAAGGCACTGGTGATTCTAGTTTCTACTCCCCTCAGCTATTCCAAGTTTTCAACTGAAGGAAGTTCCCCAACTGGAGCCAGTTATTGTCCCCTAAAAATATCACTCATTTTTGGGATAACATTTGAACTATTTTGAAATATTTTGGTCTAATAGACCAAAATCCTCTCTCCCCTTCTCAAAAATTATTCTAGGTGTTCAAATTCTCCATTTTTCAAGCTTTTTCAAGTTCTATAGACTCATTTCTATGGACTCTATAGGCTTGAATCTATGGACTCTGCAGGCTTAGTTCTAAGAACTCATTTCTATGGACTCTGTAGGCTTAAATCTATGAACTCTATAGATATGTTTGTATGGACTCAACATGCTTGAAATTAGTAGGTTCAACAAGTTCAAAGGCTTCTATAGGCAAGTTCAACCAAAAGAACAAGTTTCTAACACTTAGTCATTTTTAGGATTGCTTCAATGCCTTGGTTCAACCAAAAGAGTTCATTGGCAAACTTCTATGCAGTGTTTGAACCATTGAACCATTGAACCTTGAACCAAATTGGTTCAAAGGTTCAACATCATCGGCAAGAGTTAAGTACTTCGGCAAAGGTTCAAAGTTTAACCGCTTCAAGACACTTATCAAAGAGAAGAAGGCTTGAACCATTGAACTGTTGAACCATTAAACCACTTTGGTTCAAAGGTTCAACGGGTTTAATGGTTCAATAGGTTCAATGGGTTCAAGGGTTCAAAGTGTTTGGTTTAACGCCATTTGGTTCAAAGTGTATGGTTCAACATGGTTTGGTTCAAGTGGTCAAGTGAATGAGTGGAACACAAGAAAGTGATTAAACCATTGAACCATTGAACCTTGAACCAACAAGGTTCAACGGGTTCAATCAGTTCAAAGTGATCAAAAGACTTAAACAAAAAGATGGATTCAAATGCAAGATTGAACCGTTGAACCAAAGTTGGTTCAATCAGTCGATTTAATTGGTAGGTTTAAAGGGCTACCCCAAAGCTAAAGGAAAAAGTGCCCTTGCAGAGGGCAATGAACCAAGCTAAGTTCCCTTGTAAAGTGAAATGAACCAAGCCAAGTGCCCTTACAGAGGGAAGCGAGCAAAAGTGGACAAAGAGAATTCCTTCAGAAAAGTGAACCAAGGACAAATAGCCCTTGTGGAGGATAGGTGAGGAGTAGATGGACCATTGCAAAAGCCTGAAAAGCCAAAACCTAATGGAAAAAGACAAAATGAAGGAATTCCTTTGGACATTTTATCTGAAGGAAAAGTTTTCCAAAAAAAAACTTGTCGAAGAAATAGAAGACTGAAGGCTGCTTGAAAGAGCTTGAAGGGTAGATACCCTTGCAGGATGCTCTCACCAAGGAAAATGGACTATTTTTCAAGACCCCAAAGGATAAGTTCCCTCTGAGAAAGATCAAACCATAAAGTGCAATGGAAGCTACCATGTGTCACTTATAAAATTGAAGCAGAAGCTGCCAAGTGTCATCTATTGAGACATAGTTTCTAGTAACTTTCAAAGCAGCGGAACATGCCACATGTCATCTACAAAGCTCAGCAGAGGCTGCCAAGTGGAAACATCCACAACTTCTTCCTTTTATTGAGTAAGGACTATGGTGGGTCCCAGGTGAGTGGCTAAACTCAAGTGGAATGTTCCATGTGTCATCATCCACATGAATCCAAAAGAGTCTCAAATGTTTCTATAGTGTTTCTAGGAGCTCAGTGGAAGTCATCATATGTCATCTTCTATAGGACTCTCAAAAGGCACCCAGAGCTTCTATAAGTTAAGCAAATGCTACCACATGTCCTCACCTATTTCATAGTGGAAGACGCCACACGTCACTTGTTGAGATTAGTGGAAAGTGACTAGAGCAAGCAGGAAAGACACAAAGGAATGGCTAAGGAGGATGACAGGCCTGCAGCCATCAAATTTAGGGCTACCAATTAGCCATTGGCTTTCAAACGATGATAGACTTGAAGATGTCAAATTTGTGGCAATGAAATAACTGTTGATCCTTGCAAGCTTAAGCATAGACCCTGTGAACAAATTTAGTGACCGGCCAAAGAGATAGCCTGAGAGCTCAAATCGCATAAAAAAGGGAAAAATATAGCCAAGAAAGGGGGAATGATGAAGAAGGATTAGAAATATCCATGCATAGGATATGTTTCTAGAAGGTAAAGCATTCCACCAGGTGGACATCAAAGAGTGGAAACATTCAATGGCACGGCCTATTTTTCTGCATTGAGTAGAGTGAATAGCTATGCATACATAAGGAAACACATCAAGCGGCCCATATTTAAAACTAATGCTCGATTCTAGCATAACCCATGGACAAAATTTAAAATGCATTGAATGCATCATAAGCCATTTTTGTGAAACAAAGTGCCCAAGTCTTTTTTGGAGCACTATATATTGAATTCTCTCTTATTGTTTTAAAAATCTCTCTGTTATCAGAAATAAAAACTCTACCCAAATTGAAAGGCATTACTGAGACTTTGAGCTCATATTGTTGATCATATTTTGTTATTTGAATAAGAAAACAAGTGACTTTTCAGACTTTGTGCTGGAATAGATTGGTTGTTGGGGAAATTATTCTTATCTCTATTTACTTAATACATTTTTGTCCATTTAATTAAATAAGTAGAATTAGTGAAAGTAATCAAGAAGGTGACCTGAAGCTAGCTGTGGAGAGACTTTGTGCCCCCATAATTTCCTTTAGTGTGTTTTATTTTTATTCCTATGTAAAGGATCTTGGGATGACTTTGTGCCCTCATTATCCTTCATATTATATTTTTGTGTAAAGGACCTTGGGATGACTTGGTACCCTAATTGTCCTTCATATTTCACTCTTTAGTAGTTGTGGTGGAGATTTTGTGCTACATTTCATCTTACTGTGTTACTGTGCCCTATTATAGTTACTTGTCACCACCTGAAAGGTCCCTTTTGTCTGCTAAACAACACTTTTGAAAGAAGAGGAGTGCCTTCTATCATTTCATCAAGATTTCTCCTTTGATTTGTGAACATCATCTCTAAAAAAAGAGAGATGGATGGTTTATCCTACCCTTAAGTGTTATTTTATCCTTATATATATAGTATATAGCTCCTGCATATTTACAAGGAACCTCTCCTTGATGAGAGAAGAGATTTTTCCCCTTTTGATGTAGTAAACTTGTACATCTGTTTGACTAATTTCCCTATGTTGTGGTTGAAGAGACCTATTTTGCTCATCAGTTAGCTAATTGACAAAATATTCACCCAAAAATCATCATGAGGTTTCTTGCCATGAAGGAGACCTAATAAGTTTACCTTTTGATCTAGGAGGGGGAAAAATGTATCAGGTCAGATGTACATATTAGTTTACTTGTAGTTGTTTTGCTTTCCCTAAGTACTTATGCACAAGTGTGGGTTTGTCCTTATCTTGTTTTGTGTTGTCTTTTCTTGGTCTTGTTGTGTTGTGTGGTGTGTTTTCTATATGTTTTGTTTTGTCATGTCCTTGTTAGTTATCTTCAAGAATCCATTCACTTTGTTGGCCCTTGGTTGGATAAGGCTACTAGCTTCTAACATACCCAAACATGTTTCCCATCGGAGTTACCAAAAGTGTTTACCAAATTTCACCTTTAGTTAAATTTGATTCAAACCATACATTTTTTATTTTTTTTATAAGTTTATCTATGTCCTATAGGGGTTTTGTTTTGATCTAGATGTTCACTTATCCCTAGCTTAGCCTTGGTCTAAAGTTTAACCCCTTATACTAATCAAGTCAATGAAAGTCAACCCTAGTCAAATAGGGTCAAACTTGGTAAAAGGAATAAATATGTTATTTTAGTCATAATATGTGTTTTAATGTGATTTAGGATCTTTCTAAGTCATCAAATTGCATTTACTATATTCAATATGCAAAAATTGCCTTGTGGGCCCACTTTGAGCTAAAAAAGAGGACTTGTACGGATGGATAAAGTGGTAAACTTGTCACCAAGATGTGGATAACATGGGAGATGTTAGAGGATGTTAGATTCATGTTTTCTATAGTTCAAGATTTAGTTATGGTCAGAAAAGAGGAGTTTCTCCTTAGTTTTAGGCCTTTTTGGGCACTTGTACAGTCCCCATGATTTGATCTCTAGCTAAAAATGTGGGTGGGGTGTCTCTTCACATTCCTACACCAATTTAAACATTTTTAAATTCAAGGGAAATGCAAAAATATTCATCTGAAACACATTTTTCCTCCTTTTCCTCTTGGCATGCAAAGAAAGGTCAACTTCAATCACTTGGTATGAAAGATACATATAGAGTTGGGAGGAGTGCTTCTACATGAGGATTTTAATTTGAATAAAATTAATTTTCATAAAAATATTTTATATTTTAGTGATTCCTCATTTATGAACAATTGTTAACCATCCAAGTAGCCTATTATAGAATTACATCCAAGAGTGGTAGAGTCATGCACCTGTTTCTATTTTTAAAAGGTCATTGGATCTAAGTGATATATGGGGTGTTTTTAGACTATAATAAGTATCTATTCATGATTTTTTAAATATCTAACACTTTACCTCTCATTGTCTTTGAAGGAGTTTTCAAATGGTGCTAGTTTCATGAAGTTTTCAAGTTGGGTGCAGGTCCTATGTTTTCCAATGTCTAAGGAGATTCATGATGGTGATAATGTGATGGAGGTTCATTAATGAATACATATTTATTTTTTTCATCTTGTGGGAAGTCCAACTAGTACCTTTACAAAACCATATTGCCCATATTCACATTGTTTGTTGGCTTCTCACTTTTAGTCAAGTTTGTGTTTATTTCATGGAGGTTATACGGATGTGAGAGAGTTGGGAGAACATGGTGAGATACATTTTGAGGTGTAAAATCACCAAAGATTCATGGTTTTCATGTCATGAAGACACAAGTGTCAATACAAATAAGTTTCACTCCAAGAAAAGTCATTTCCATTTTTGGGCTCTTAGTCCCCAAATGTAGAAAAAAAGAGGTCCTAAGGTTTTTATGGATTAATTTTTGATATGATATAGGATGATTTAACCAATTTTATTTTTTTGGCATTATATAACTATCCAAATTATGAAACTATGCCAAATTTGGGAGCTAAAGAGTAAGTGAAAGGTAGATTTTGAGCTCCTCTAAGTTGCCAAGAAATCACTAAAAGTGTCTATAGGATTCTTAATGAGTACTTGCCATACAAGGCACTTGAATAGTAATATACCTATTATTGAAAGAGGTAACATTTAAAAACAACTAAATAATGAATCTTGAGCACTTAAAACATGAAGAGGAGTTATGTTGCATGGCATGACCTCTTAGGCATATCCCTTATCTGTACATAGGGTAGGGTAGGTAGTGAAGGAAAGGTTTCAATGAATTGAAAAAAATAAATGGTACTAAGGAATCCATAATGTAACTAGGTCTTATTTTTAGGACTCAAAAGATAAATTAAATCTTAGTAAGCCTTATAAACTCCTCAACATGCTCCAAATGACTAGGTATAACCTACAGGCTTGGATTATCCACCTATAACCAGGGGTTTAGTCTCAGTCAAGAATAAAGTGATTTTTATGACCAATTTAAACATATAAGTGGGTGAAATTATATTAAAATATGTGAGGGAGGAAAATAAATATTTTAATGAACTTGTGAGGTTAAAAACTCACCTTGAAAACCTATAGCCAAGGAAAAATATGCACCTATAGCCTGGTATTTGAGTTTAGTCTCAGTTAGGGATAAAATGAGGTACTTAGAGCTCAAACAAAGCATATAAGTAGATGAAATGATGAGAATGGATTTATAATAGGAAAAAAAATTAATTTCATACATTTTAAGGTCAAAAAACCTACAGGCCTGTAGGTATATGTCTTAGTCCTAACCTTGAAAGTGCTTAACTTTGAAGATGAAAGGTGTATGAATGTGAAATATAATGAGATTGGCCTAGATATATAGTTAGGTGATCACTTAAAAGAAGTCTCAAGAATAATATAATATTTTTCTTATGTAACTAAATCATGATTTAAGCCCAAGACAACATACAGTCAGGATTAGGCCAAAATTGAGCAATAGTGAGCAGGGTTGGTGTTATAGGTGCTATTGATCTATAATCATTATAGATCAAGGAGAGATATTATTGTGGTTTTTAAATATTATAAATAGGTTTAAAATATGTATATTATCACTTGAAATAACCCTAAACAAAATATATTCACCATTAGTACCTCATTTTATAACCTATAGTCACGTAGGGTCATTTTCTAAGCTTAAACAAAGTGTAGTTTTGACTACTCCGATCGGGAATGAAAGTCTCAAGCCTTATAGAGTAGTAAAATAACATAAAATTAATGTTTTAAAATTCCTAAAACATTCTTACATGCACAAAGGACCTTTTCACCTATGAAAAATTTGTCTCAGTCTGTGCATGTAGGTTTGGAGACCTTAGAACAAAGGGAAAATAAGGGTTTCCACTAGAAAAGGGATTTAAGATTGTTACCAAAGATCCATGAGTTTTAATTAATGAATATAATTTTTTTTTAGTATCATTTTAGCATTTTAATTTCATGAAGGTAGTATCTATAGGCAAATTTTAACAAAAACATATACGAAATAGGGTTTTTAACCCCTTTTTTGACAAAATTGAGTTGGTTAGATCCTTGAGACAAAGAATTTGACCAAACCATTTTGTAAAAGTGATAATAAATACCTTATGTATCTCCCTAGATATTCATTTTTCTCATACAAGTAGGCCTAATATCCTCTATTTTGTCTCAAAGGTAGGTCAGTCCTTTCATGCACAAAAATGGCTATTTTTGGGAAAAGTAAAGAATGAAGGGATTGTGATATTTATGATTAGTAAAAAAGGTTTATAAAATTTGGGAACACATGAAAGAACATTATAAAATAGCATATATTATTTTAATTCTAATGAGATGGTTTGGCCAAGGAGGTTTGCATGCAAACCTAGTAGGAAAACATGAAAACCCAACCCAAATGGAATGTCACTTCAAGTTCTAAATTTTTACAAGCACTCTAATGTTTTGTATGATTATTAGGGGGTTACATATTATATTTTCATGCTATATTATTGCATTAAAAAGTGACAATTACCATATTTTGGTTTATAAAGTACAAATAGGTCTATTTGCAAGGCATAGTTTTCATTGTAAAATAGAGGTTATTCCCACTTTTGGCTCTTGGTGAGCTCTCAAAATGATTTGAACATGTTTTTAGGTCAGATAAAAATGTGAGAAAGATTTTGGTTGTCAAGGAAACTCCATAGGAAGACATCTTCAACTCTAGACATACTAAAACCCTCACAAAAATTAGTAAAGCCATTCAAAGGTCAACTTCCATCACTCATATCTTTCATGGATTTTTTCATGGGACCCCAATACATTTTGATTAGTTAGGAAAGGTCCTTAAAGATTCATCAATGTAATTTATAAGATGGTTCAATGTTTTATCTTTATGAACGAAGGTTAAGAGTTTAGGCCACTCAAAACCCTTGTAAAACCCTCATAGTGACTTGATGGGAGAGATAGAGCACTTTAAGCATAAAAATGAAAGGTAATTGACATGAAACCACTTGGAAGTTTTATAATACTCTCAATAACCCCACACATGTGTTTTGTTTGTACGGATTTATATGGATCATGGGAAAATAGATCTTGTTTGGTTATTTTGAGTGGTATGAAAGATACATGATGATTTAGGAGATGAAACAAACTTTATAAGGAATATTTATAATTGATATAACTAAAAAAAATCATCTCATCTAATGGATCAACCTATAAATTCCCTAGAAAGGCCCTCACTTTTAGCTAATCTAGTGAGCCAGCTAGTGAACACTTGTGAAAAGTGGTGAAAATCAATCAGGGAAGCATTTTAAAGGTATATTTATTGAAAATTATGATATGGGAAACTTTGATAAGTGTCATTCCCTCTTATGCATGTATAATTTTGGAAAATTTGGATTTTTTGAATGTCAAGTGTATAAGGTGCATGGAAAAGAGCCATTTTGAAACTGTTAGAGATGATTTTACATGTCCAAAAGAATAGGGATGGTAAGGGATCAATAAAATTAATGTGGGAATTTTTTTATAACCCCTCTTACTCATACCAACCATTAGAGCTGACCATATATATAGAAAATTTAGTTTTGGAAGGTGAATCACAAAGGTAGTTTTTTATGCCAGAATTATAGGTTTTTATTCCACTTTTCACCATTCTTATGACTTGTTTTGGATAATTGTACCTCTATAACATGGAATATCTCACCCCACTTCTCTCCCACACACATTTTTAATTGATTTTATCATATGGACACATGTTCAAGTGACCATTGGACTCCCTTGGCTTGATGCTTCTCTCAAAAGCTATAAATATGCATTCTCTTGGCTCTTTTGAGAAGCCTCCATTGGTTGATGGGGAAACCCTAGCCAAATTTGTACTTGAATAACTCTTGAAGAAATATAAAAGTGTTATTACCACTCATATAAGGTAATATTTAGTAATGACTTGAATCTTGTTGGTCTAGTCTAGTGAAAGATTGTCTTTTCTAGTTTGTCCTCTTGATGGTCTACCAATTTGTAGAAAGGAGATTATTGCAGGTCTTTGATAGTGTTATTTTATAAGTGTAGAGATATCCTAGAAGTGTTTCATGATTATATCCCTCTTTATAATAATTCATCCCCTTCCTAAGAATCACATACCTTCTTGAATCTAGCATATGAAACATTGATGTAGCAATGGTTCCTAAGTTGTGAGTCTTGTGTAAGAAAACACCATGTTTGTCTTTAAGTAGTGGTTTCAGTCAAGTATGGGAATGATACATATTGGTGCATCACCATTTTTGGTTTAAATTGTTTCTTTTTATAATCCCTTTTCATCACCAACATATTCATCTTTAAATGATTCATCGTATGCATATGCAAACTCTTCCTAGTCTCCCTCAACCTCCTCAAGCCCTTCAATCTGATGTCAAGATCCCAAGTTTGAGAAATGTCTATCATGAGCCAAATCAAGGCCTTGAGAAATTGAATGATTTTTTTTCCTATCATCAAGATGAGATACATGATGTTAAGATTCCAAGTTGGTGGAGTGCTCATCATGAATTATCCCAAAAGTTTGAAGAAAAACATATGGAAAAAGCTATGCTTATTGGTTTCACATGTTGGAAGGATGTTATTCAAATGCAAACACAACCTAAAGAGGATAAGAATGAAGAGATTGATGAGAATCTTATGGATATAAATTCTATTTTGGTAAGTCATTCTCCTAATCCTCAATCTAAAATTGGTTCAAGTGATGGAATTTTTCTAAGCTTTGATATAGTGATTTCAAGATGGAAAGAAGAGAATAAAAATGTTCCATTATCTATCAACCTAGCCAAAGATGTTTCTTCCACTCCCACCCTCTCCTTGGAGAAAAGAGAGAATGTCTTGTGTGAGGTGGAAGATAAAATTTCATAATTCAAAGGTGAAGAAGATAATCTAAGTGGAAAGAAGATATCAAGTATAGAGCTTTGTAGACATGATGAAGTTTCATTATCCCTACTTGATGAACTTCCTTTTGGTCATGATGAAGATAGTGAACAATCCATAGTAGGTGATGATGAATAATGCAAGAATAGTAATCTCTCTTCCCATTTTTTGATTGATTTTATTTTTTCTTTGATGAATATAGTGACCAAACCATGGGACATGAGTTGGATGAAGTTCAATAGCATGGTTTTGAGAAGCTAGAGACTCTTATTTTTAAACAAGTAGAGAAATCAGGTTGGTGTGATAGAGACATTAAAGAGGGAGAGTTGGACTGAGAATATGATTATTTTTGGGATGAACTAGAAATTTTTTCTCTCAGATCAAAAATGACACCATCCACCCTTCCTCAAGAGAGCCATGATGAAGTAAGAGATAAGTTTGACAAGCTTCTCAAAGAGATAGAAAAAAAGGAGTTAGCCCATGATGCATACCAAGAGAGCCATGATCTAAATGATCCCTATAATGATGATATTGTAGCCATTGATCCATTAATGGACTACACCTACATGAAGGACTAGAATGAAACATGTCTCAAAGAGAAATATGAATACATGGATGAGGAAGACATGTTTGAACCTGATCCATTGGAATACATGCCAATCAAGATGGTAAACAAGAAGGGTGAGTCATCAAGTTTTCACTCAAAAAAATTACTTGGTTATCATCATGAGGTTTCTTACAATGAAGGAGACCTAATAATCTTCCCCTTTAATCTAGGAGGTATAAAAATGTATTAGGTTAGATGTACACATTAGTTTGCTTTCAATTGTTTTACTTTCCCTAAGTACTTATGCACAAGTGTGGGTTTATCTTTGTCTTGTTTTATGTTGTAGTTGATTGTTATTGTTGTGTTGTGTGGTGTGTTTGATTTTTTTTTTTGTCATGTCCTTGGTAGTTATCTTCAATAATCCATTGACTTCATTGGCCCTTTGTTGGATAAGGCTACTAGATTCTAACATAGACAAGCATGTTTCCCCTAAGAGTTACCAACAATGTTAACCAAATTTGACCTTTGGTCAAATTTGAGTCAAACCATACATTTTTAAACTTTGTATAAGTTTATACATGTCATATATGGGTTTCATTTTGATTTATATGCTCCCTTATCCCTATCCTAGCCTTGGTCCAAAGTCTAGCCCCTTGTACTAGTCAAGTCAATGAAATTCAACACTAGTCAAATAGGGTCAAACTTGGTCAAAGGCATAAAATATGTTTTTAGTCCTAATATGGTTTTTTAATGTTATTTAAGATCTTTATAAGTCATCAAATTACATTTACCATATTTAATATGCAAAAATTTCCTTGTGGGCCCACTTTGAGCTATAAAGGACTTATATAGATGGTTGAAGTGGTAAACTTGTCACCAAGATATAAAAAATGTGGGAGAAGTTAGAGGATGTTAGATTCAGGTTTGTGATAGTTCAAGATTTAGTTATCATCAAAAAAGAGGAGTTTATCCTTGTTTTTAGGCCCTTTTAGGCACTTATACGGTCCCCATGATCTGATCTCTAGCTAAAAATGTGGGTGGTGTTTATCTTCACCTCCCCACACCTATTTAAATGTTTTAAATTCAAGGAAAATGAAAAAATATGCATCTAAAACTCATTTTGTCTTCCTTTTCTTCTTGGCATGCAAAGAAAGGTCAACTTCAAGCACTTGGTATAGAAGATACGTATAGATTTTGGAGGAGTGTTTCTACAAGAGGATTTTACTCTAAATAAAATTCATTTTCATAATATGATTTTGTGTTTTAGTGCCTCCTCATTTATGAACAATCATTAACAATTTAGGTGGCCTATTATAGAATTACATCCAAGAGGGGTAAAGTCATGCATCTATTTCTTGTTTTTAGAGGTCCTTGGAGTTGAGTAATATTTATGAGGTGTTTATAGAATATAATAAGGCTCTATTAATTATGTTTTAAATATCTAACACTTCACCTCTCATTGTCTTTGAAGGAGTTTTAAAATTTGTGCTAGTTTCATGAAGTTTGCAAGTTGGGTACAGGTCTTGTGTTTTCCAACATCCAAGGAGCTTCATGATGGTGATAACATGATCAAGGTTCATTCATGAATATATATTTCATGTTTTAATCTTGTCATAAGTCCAAATAGTACCTTTATAAATCCATATTGCCCATATTCACCTTGTTTGTTGCCTTCTCACTTTCAATCAAGTTTGTACTTATTTCATGGAGGTTGTATAGATGTGAAAGAGTTGGGAGAACATGGTGAGATCCATTTTTAGGTTTAAAATCCCATAAGAGTCATGTTTTTCATGTCATGAAGACACAAGTGTCAATATAAGCAAGTTTCACTCCAAGAAAAGTCATTTCCATTTTTGGGCTCTCAGTCCCCAAATGTAGAAAATAGAGGTCTTGAGGTTTTTATGGATTAATGTTTGATATGATATATAATTATTTCACAAATTTTATTATTTTTTAATTATATCCCTATCCACCTTGTGTAACTATGCCAAATTTGGGAGCTAAAGATTAAGTAAAAGGTAGAGTTTGAGCTCCTCCAAGTTGCCAAGAAATCACTAAAAGTAGATAGTGTTATCTATAGGATTCTTAATGAGTACTTTCCATACAAGGAAATTTAATAGTCCTATACCTATTATTTCAAGATGGAACATTTAAAAACAACTCAAAAATAAATTTTGAGAACTTAAACCATGAAGAAGAGCTATGTTGCATGGAGTGACCTCTTAGGCCTATCCCCTATTTGTACACAAGGTAGGGTAGGCAGTGACGGCATGGTTTTGATAAATTTAAAATAATATATTATACTAAGGAATCCATAATGGAACTAGGTTTTATTTTTAGGCCTCCAAATCTAAATTCAATCTTAGTAAGCCTTATACACTCCTAAGCATGCTCCAAATGACTAAGTACAACCTACAGGCTTGGATTATTCACCTACAGCTAGGGGTTTAGTCTCAGTCAAGAATAAAATGTTTTTTATGACCAATTGAAACATATAAATGGGTGAAATTATATTATATTATTTTAGGGAGTAAAAAAAATATTTTTATGCACTTGTGAGGTTAAAACCCCACCTTGAAAACCTATAGCCATGAAAAAATATGCACCTACAGCCTGATATTTGAGTTTAGTCTCAGTCAGGGATAAAATGAGGTCCTTAGATCTCAAATAAAGATTATAAGTAGATTAAATTATGATAATTGAGTGATAAGATGAAAAAAAAGGAATTTCATAAATTTTGAGGTCAGAAAACCTAGAAGCCTGTAGGTATATGTCTAAGTCCTAACCTTGAAAGTGCCTAACTTTGAAGATGAAAGGTATATGAATGTGCAATAGACTGATCTTGGCCTAGAAATATAGCTAGGTGATCAATTACATGAATTAAAAATAATCATATAATGTTTTTCTTATGTCACTAAAGCATGATTTAAGCCCAAGACAACATACAGTCAGGATTAGGCCAAAATTGAGCAAGAGTGAGTAGGGTTGGTGTTGTAGGTACTAGAATCACTATAGATCAAGGAAAGATATTTTTGTGATTTTAAAATATTTTAAAGAGGTTTTATATTTTTATATTATCACTTTAATGAACCCTAAACAAAATATATTCACCATTAGTACCCCTATTTACAACTTACAGTTAGGCAGGGTCATCTTCCAAGCTTGAGTAAAGTGTAGGCTTGACTACTCTAGGAGGGAATGAAAGTCTCAAACCTGGTAGAGTATTAAAATAATATAAAATTAATGTTTTAACACTCCTAAAACATCCTTACATTCACAAATGACCTTTTCACCTATGCAAAATTTGTCCCAGTCTGTACAGGTAGGTTTGGAGACCTTAGAATAAAAGGAAAACATGGGTTTCCACTAGCGAAGGGGTTAAATATTGTTCCAAAAGCTTAAAGAGTTTGAATTAATCAATAAAAACATGTTTTATTATAATTTTATCATGGTAATTTCATGAATTTATAAGCTATAGGAAAGTTTGAACAAAAACATGTAGAAAACAAGGTTTCTGACCCCTTTTTTGATAAAATTGAGTTGGTTAGATGCCTTAGACAAAGAATTTGACCAAAAAAATTGGTAAAATTGATAATAAAGACCTTTTATATCTCCATATATATTCACTTTTCTCATCCAATCAGGCATAATATCCTCTATTTTCTCTCAGAGGTAGGTCAATCCTTTCATGCCCAAAAATGGCTATTTTTGGGAAAAGTAAAGAATGGAGGGATTTTGATCTTTATGATCAATAAAAGAGGTTTGTATAGTTTTTTAACACATTAAATAAAATTATAAAACATATTATAATGTTTTAATTTCAAGGAGATGGTCTGGACAAGGAGGTTTGTAGGCAAACCTCGTAGGAAAACATGCAAACCCAACCCAAATGGAATGTCACTTCAAGTTATAACTTTCTCCAAGAACTCTAATGTTTTGTATGTTTAATATGGGGTAAATATGATGTGTTAATGCTATAGGAGTGAATTAAAAGTGATAATTACCATATTTTGGTTTAGGAAGTATAAATAGGCCTATTTGCAAGGTATAGTTCTTATTCCAAAATAGAGGTTATTCCTACTTTTAGCTCTTGATAAGCTCTCAAAATGATTTTAAAATGTTGGTAGGTTATATACAAAGGTGATAAAGATTTTTTTTGGAAATAAACCTCCATATGAATCCATATTTAACTCTAGACATTTTAAAACCCTCACAAGAAGTAGGAAAGCCATTCAAAGGTCAACTTCCATCACTTATATCTTTCATGGATCAATATAATGCATGTGGGAACTTTTTTATAACCTATATTTCTCAAACCAACCATAAAACTTGACCATTTGAAAATAAAAGGTTGTTTTGAAGGTGAATCATGAAGATAGTTTCCTATGCTAGAATTATAGGTTTTATGACACTTTTCACCATTCTTATGACTTATTTTAGATAAGTAGAACTATATGACATGGAATAACTCACTCCAGCTCTCTTCCACATGAAGTTTTAACTGATTCTATTATATGGACACATATCGAAGTGACCCTTGGACTCCCTTTGCTTGATGCTTCTCTCAAAAGCTATAAATATGCATTCTCTTGGCTCTTTTGAGCAACCTCCATTGGTTGATGGGGAAACCCTAGCTGAATTTTTACTTGTATAACTCTTGAAGAAATATAAAATTGTTATTTCCACTCATATACTATAATATTTAGTAATGACATGAATCTTGTTGGTTTAGTCTAGTGAAAGATTGTCTTTTTTAGCTTGTACTATTGATGGTCTATAAATTTGCAGAAAGGAGATTATTGTAGGTATTTTATAGTGTTATTTTATAAGTGTATAGATATCCTAAAATTGGTTCATGATTATATCCCTCTTTGGAATCATTCATCCCATTCTTATGAATCACATACATTTTTTTAACTTACATATGAAACATTGATGTAGCAATGGTTCCTAAGTTATGAGTCTTATGTAAGAAAACACCTTGTTTGTCTTCAAGTAGTGGTTTTAGTTAAGTAGGGGGATGATACATACTGGTGCATCACCATTTTTAGTTTAAATAGTTACCTTTTATAATCTGTTTTCATCTACAATTATTAGGTATAAAAGAACTTCAAAGAGTGCATCAAGGGGAGCTATCCCCTAATATAGAGATTCATTTCTCAACATTGTCACCCATATAAAGATAAATGTCTCCATGGTGCCACTTGGATGAGGAGATTTAGGCATATCCTCAGGGGTAAAAATACAAGTGTCAACAATACCTCAAGGAAATTAAAGGAAGGTACTATCAGATGATTTTATGTGTCACCTCACTATCCCAGCTAGTAATTCCTAATCATGAACATGAAAAGGTGAAATATTAGGTCATGCCTATGTGGTATTTATTATATTTAGGGATAATTAGTGATGTACATATGGCACAAGCTAAAGGCTACCTAGGATGTCATAGGGGAAATATGGATATGTGCCTACCAAGCTCTCTACATTAACTAAATGAGAAACTAGGCCATTATTTTATAATTCAAAACATCCTTTTATAGTCTCAAAATTTATTAGGAAACATGTATTTGAAATATCTAAGTTTAATTCTAGATCAAGAAATAAATGAGAGGATTGAGCCACTAACTCAAATTTGAATTCATGTGGGGTGTGTATGCAAATAGAAATTAACTTGATCTATAAATCAATCCTAGCTTAGAAAAGATAAATCCCTACACTTTTGGTTGTTAATACATTATATATTCAGGGTCACGACCAAGATGGATATGTTAGACCTAGACAAGGGATATCTTACCATAATAATACCAGTAGGGAGGGTTTTAATGCCTTTAGTTAAATAAAACTATATAATAACCCTAGGTAGGTCCTATGTTTTCATATTCACGAAGTAAATGACAAAAGCAAAGTACATTATAATCTTGTGCTCACCAAAGCTTGTGGCACAAAGTTGGGGTTAATAAACATAAAATTAAACATGCATAGAAGAATCCTATTTAAACTATGTATAGGTAAAACCCTAATGAATGGAGAGAGAAATATACTCAAAATCCATTACTTATGATACTTATATATACTAAAAGAGAGGAACAAAGATAGAGATACTTAACTTGAAGATGAACCCATTGAGACTAATCTCTCCCTTAGCCAAAGGTGATTCACAAGAGGTTGTTTTGGTTTGTAAGGATCACTAAGAAAGGCCAAAGCATCCAAGAATTTTCCATAAGATGATTCTTCTCCAAGTAGAAACCCTAAGCTATAAATCCTTAATTAGAAGGTAGAAGAACAGATTGTAAATAAGTGCAAATGAATAATTAACTCTTATTGTCTCTCTAAGAATGGTGAAATGAATGTGTTTATATATTTGTATTTAACCCTAGTCCTTTTCAAAAGTTTAGCCAATAGGGTTGGCCTAATCAACTCTATATCATTATTGACAAAAAAAATTAGGTCTTGGTCTACGTTAGCCAGGGGCCAACCTAGACCCTAAATGAGTTTTGTTAATTAGAGTATAGGGTTAAGGGGGATGACATTGTATCATAAACCATAAAAAATGAGTTTAATCTAGGGAAAGGCTAATGAAGGTGGAAAATGACTAGAGGAGGGTGAAAAAGAGGAGATAAAGCTTAGGGGAACATTTTTAAGAGATGGTTGGAGTGATAATAAGTGGTAATAAAAAGATAACAATATGAAGCACCAATGGTCTACCCACACCTTTCTTGGTGCACCCCTTAAGGAATGCACTCAAAGAGATTAAGACTCGAAAAGTTACTGTAAGAGAGAAAACATCAATAATTGATAAAGTTTTGAAAATATTATGTGTCTACATATGCCCCATTTAAATCTCATCATATGTCACATAGGTTCAATAGGGGATGGTGCTTCGAGAAAAGAACATAGAAACACATAATTCTAAATCTAAAAAATTGTAGTATTTTAAAGAAAAAATAATTGAAATTAAACTACTAAAATAGAAATAACTAAAAAATAAAAGTAAATGTGTGCCTTGACTTACCTTTATTATTGGATGGTTGTTTAATATGTTTGTAATTTTGATCATGGAGGGCACATAGACTACTTTTGACAAACCCAAGGATACAAAAATAAACAGAAAAAATAAACAAATACAAGAAAGCCAAGATAAATGATACTATGTGGATGAGATGTACTCATAAATTTGGAAATTTGGGGTTATAAATTCTAAGTTAGGACCAAATGACCAAGTCAAAATTTTTAGAGTAAATTGGGTAACTGAAAATCCTAGGGTACTAAAGACCAAAAAATTCAAACAAAAAAACCTTAAGTAAGAAAGGAAAACTCACCAAGTCAAACGAAGGATACATGTGAAAAATGGTGGTAATCAAACATCAGTATGAAATCAGTAACAATCCTTACTTAAACACATATGGGCAAGAAAAATGGTAGAAACAACATTGATGAGTGAGAAATAAATATCCTTACTCAATCATCAATGGAAAAAAGGGCATAAAAGGGAAAAAACATTGGTGAGTGAAAAGTAATAAGCCAACCTCACTCAATAATGGAAAGAGAAATTGAAAGTAGAAATGGACTCAGGTTTTCAAAAAAATTACAAAAAATAAAAATGGTAAAATAAAGTGAAGAAATGTGTATAAATGTAAAGCCATGGTATAAAAAAATAATCCATAGTCACTCAAACATATTATTTTATTATAAGGATATATAAAAATAAAACAAAATAGTGCTAGCATGTTTTCAAGATGTGAAGAAGATGGAATGTAGAAGAAGTGAAAATATATTTAGAATCACACTTTACCATCAAAGGGGGAAATGAAATGGGTGGAGGGGAAAATGAAAGAAAAACCAAGGTAGACAATATCTTTATCAAAGTAAAAACACTCAAATTAGTTTTATCAAAATAAGAGGACTTTCAACACTAAGGACTCTGAAGAACTTCTCCTAGCCACAAAAATATTAGGTCAACAAATGAAATATTTAGATCATCCTATGAAAGCTGTATGCATGAAAAATTAAAATAGACCTACCTTCCCACAACGTGTTCCTCATTCCTTAGGATCCATTATAGAGATGTCAGTCTACTATGAAGATTGGGTACTTATGTGAGAAAGTAGGTAACACCATAGAGTTTTTTTAATTCTCCTATTCCAATCTAGTAGCCTACCACACCCCAATGGACCTTGGCTCTATCATGAGGACAACTATGGAGTTTGATCTTTGATTGGAGATAGGAGAGGTGATATTAATCACATCTTTTGGTGTGATTTTTACTTTTGAAATTGTATGTTGCCTTTTTGTATCATTGATTTTTGTTTCAAATGACTTGGATTTAACTTTTTTGATGGTTTTTTATTCCTCCTACATAAAAATTTAGAAAAACAAACATAAGTGCTAAATATGACTTTCATTTGAAGACTTTGGACTTGGTTTCTAATAAAGAGAATTGAAAGAACATGGCATGTAGGAGTGTTGTTAATTATAGTGAAATAAATGTGTTATCATGATTTTGACCTTATTTTATCCAAAGTGGAATGAAAGAAAAAGGAAATCAAGAGGAAAGAACATGAAATAATTTGAATTACTTCAAATCACAAAAAATGTGACAAAGGGTGAAAAAGGGATATAATAATAGTGAAGTGTGATTCCTTATCATAATAATGATGGAATTCTAGGAAAACATGTTAACATAGTTTGTTGTGAAAATTTTATCTACAAAAGTAGCAAAATCTAAACCTGAGAATAAGGGATCAAAAACTTGTAACCATTGCTAAACACATTCTAGAAAAGGAACACTGAATTAATTGAATATTGAAATTTTATGAGGAAGGTCTGGTCCTATCCAAAGTCTTACAATGTAACTCATAAAATAGAGACCCAAGAGGGTGCACAAAGTATGTGAAAAATAAAGGAATAAAGATGGTATTTGTGAGGAAGGCCTGGGCCTATCCATGGTCTTACACAACAACTCACGAAAAATAAACCCAAGGGGTGAAAATATAATTTTAAAGGAAATAATGAGAAAAAAAAAATCATGAGGAAGATCGGGTCTCATCCATGATTTTACAATGCAATTCATGAGAAAATAAAAACTAAAGGACCAAAATAAAGGAATAAAGTTTGTGAAAAGAGAGAGTGAGTTAGAGGGGGAGACCCAGGTAGACATCTTGAAAAAAGTGTTAGAATTATAATATATAGAAAACATGATATAAAATGAAAGATCTAGGCAAAATAATTTTTTAGGAATTATGCATTGGTAGGCTCTTTGAAAATATGTCCTTCATTAGTTTGAAGGTGATAGGTGCTAGGACCAAGGATGTATTTAAATAAATAAGGGAACCACAAATTTGTATTTTATTTACCTTCTTTTCCATGTGTGTATTCTAATTTAAGGACAAGATCACCAATATTAAATTGTGAACTTTATCCCTTTTGTTATGTTGTTTGGCAATGTAGGCCTTATATTAGCAGTTGTGTTGTAGAGTAGAAAGAAAGTGTTCATCAAGAAGATCAAGAGCATGAAGGATGGATTCATATAATTATTCATTGATTATGATACCATGAAGAGAGATACAAATATAGGGAAGCTCAAATTCAAATGGGAGGAATGATTCAGAACCATAGACTAGAAAAAATGGCATTGCCTCAGTGGTAGTGTGTATGCTAGTGTGATAGGCCAAAAGAGTGGGATATACATGAAGAAGCAAATCTATGTGAGTGTCATGAATTATATTTTGGAGAATTTTATTAGTGGCCTCAGATTGGCCATTGCATTGGGGATGATAAGGTGTGGAAAATTTGTGATGATTTTAAATTTAGTACAAAGTTGTTTGACATCTTTATTTTTGAAATTACCACCATTATTAGAAATGATAGTATGAGGAAAACCAACATGATATATGATTTAATTTAGGATAAATTTGGAAATAGTGGTGCCAATCACATTGATGATGGGCATGAATTTGACCCATTTGGTGAAATACTTGGTAGCCATGATTATAAAGACATGCCCATCCTGGGATCTAGGTAGTTTGCCTATTATATCTAAGACCACATTGAGAATGTTCAGGGAGAATCCATAATTTGAATCTTGACTAGAGGTAAATGGATTATATCATCATGATGTTGATAGGGACTACACTTTTTAACTAACTCGATGCAATATCTTTCAAGAGTGAGTCAAAAGTATCCCATACGTAAGCATTTGTGTGTTGTAGTGTGTCTACTATAGTGATCACCAAAAATGACCCCATGTGATTATTCAAGGAGAGGAGGAACCTCCTCTTATATAACATAATAGAGTATGGTACCTTCAACATTGAGATAATAAATAATGTTATATCAAAATACATATTTGAAATCTTATTTGTAAATTTGAGCCTTTTCATAAGAACTAGTGTTCAGAGGATAGGTTTGGTGTTCAAGGAATTAAATAATGTCTTTATACCATGGGATTTGTTGAATGGTAACAACCTCAATGTGGAAAATAAGGGAATGTTTTAGTTTAATGGAAGATGGGGACTTTCTTATTTGGATAAGAAAAGTAGAGTTGGTAAGAATTTGGTGTAGATGAAATAAAGATGCCGAAGAAGCAAGTAAATCAGTGATAGAATTTTGATCTCAAGGGATTGGTTTGATGATTAAAAAAGTGAAGTCTTTGGAAATTGTAGTGACTATTTGATGAAAATCAATGAAATTTACACTTTTACATTGATAATCACCATTAACTAGATAGCCAATGAGTTAGGAGTCACCTAAAGCATGTAGATCTTTAATGTATAAATCAAGTGTCACTCTCACTCCTAGGATTAAGGCTTCATATTCCATGATGTTGTTAGTGACATCAAATATAAGGTAAAATTCCAAAGGGATAATTTTACCAAGAGGAATAGAAAGGATACAACCTACTCCAACTTGTTGAAGGTATTTGGCACCATCAAAATGAAGGGTCCATGCATATTCATGTAAGTCAACATTAATTTTAGGAGGTTCTTAGATGACAACTTTAGATCTAGTAGTATCAAGAGAGATAAAGGATTCCTCTAGATTACTTGATTAATGATCAATGATGAAATTATGAAAGTAATCCTTTAGAGATATATCTTGATTAAGACCTTTAATATAGAGAATATTATCATTGGGAAGGCTATATTTAAGGTGGCTGGTGGCTGGTACGGGAGCTGCTACAAGTTGATCGATAATGATTTATCCTTTGATAGATTTTTTTGAAATACTATGGAGATCAAATTACATGAAAAGGACGATCCACTTTCCACTTATATCTCTAGGAAGAAAGGCTTTAGAGAAGAACTAACCTAGTGGATCAAAATGAATGATAATGTAAGTTGTTTGATAAAGCATATAATGATGGAGTTTTTTAGCTATGAAATATATGGTGAGACAATCACGTTATACTTTTGTATAATGATTTTCATAGTTGATGAGGCATCTAATATTATAATATATGGAATAATTTATTCTATTACCCTTTTTTTGGGAAAGCATTACCCCAACTGATACAGGTATGAAAGATGTATATAAGATTAAAGTATGACCATTATAAGGTGGACAAAGAGTGGGTGGATGAATCAAAGATTCTTTCATATTGTCATATTATTTTTGACAAGGATCCATCCATTCAAGGGAATTACCTTTATTTAAAAGAGAATTAATAGAATAGATGTGATAAGCCTTTTGAGGACAAATCATCTTATTGCCCCAAGTTTACCAAAGTAGGTATAAATATTGTGAATGGAATGAGGGATAGGTATGTTGACAATAACATTAATCTTAGTGGGATTGACATAAATGCTATAAAGAGAGACTAATAACCCTAGAAAATTTCTAGATGTGACACCAAAGACACATTCATAGGGATTTAGTCTAACTTTATATTTGTTGAGGTGATTGAAGATGATAGCAAGATTAGAGAGATGAGTTTTGTGGATTTTAGACTTGGAAATGAGGTCATCCATATAGGTTTACATAATATTATGTACAAAGTCATGGAAAGTGGATCATTTCACATTGATACGTAGCTACAACATTTTTGAGGCTAAAGGGAATTTTAACGTAACAATAGGTTCCTCATTTCATGGTGAAAGTTGTCTTATGTTGATCTTTAATGGAATTGTGAATTTGATTATAACCTAAAAACCCATCCACAAGGGACAACATTTCATACCTAATAGTGAAATTGATAATGAAATATATGGAAGGTAAAGGGAAGTTGTCCTTAGGACAAACAAGATTGAGGTTATAAAAATTGATGCAAATTTAAATAACCCTGGTGATTTTTTTTCAAATAGGGACAATGTTTGAGACCCATTCTAAATAGTCCACAAGCTTGATAAGTTTAGCATAAAGAAGTTTAATTATTTCTTTATGGCATAAATTATAAAATTTTGGTGGAAATTTATACTATATTTATTGCATGTGTTTGGTAGGGTAAGTGATGATATTATGCACCACAATGCTAGAATCAATATCGAAAATGTCCTTGTAGGACCAAGTGAAAGTATTGTGATATTTATCTAAGAATAGTCTAAAGTTATCATGCCCAGTTGGTGTAAGTTCTTGAGATACTATGATTGGTCGAAGGCATGATAGGGTACCATATTCAATTCTTGTAGTTTCCTTGATAATCATAATGTTTCCATATTGGAAATGATATGGTGCATTAGGTAGAGAGGAAATGGGATTTATTTTAGGATCAATGTTAGTGATGAAGTTTTTGAAATGAGGGGCTTTATTGAAATTCATGAGTTTTGATGTTTTCAAGGGAGTTGAGTTTCTTAGGCATGAAGTAATTAAATAATGGACTCATCACTAGGCAAAGTGGGAAATGGACTATAATATTCAATGTAAACTCTAAGATTAATAATTTTGTTACCATGGTGATCATATTTAGAATGTATTTGATGTACATTTGTAGCCTTGGAATCTAATGTAATCTCAAGAGTAAGTAAAGTAGGGGAAGAAGGTTGATTTGATTCAATTAGTTCATGATTATTTATGGGGAGAGGATCATATTTAATGATTAGTTTGGTAGGAGGAATAGAGGATGCAAGAATTTTTAGAGGTTCAAATGGTAAGATTTGTTCTACCACCCTAGGAGTATCAATAAGTGGAGAATTAGTAGGAGGTTCATGACCTTCAGGTGAAAACACAAAATGTATGGAAATTATATGAACATCATCATTGAAAACATGTATTTGAGATAGAGTTTTTTGATAATGTTGAACATCTAATTCTTGTGATTAAGCTTGGGCCATGATGTAATTATCATCATAGGTTGGAGAAATTATACATGCTTGAGATTTGGGAGGAACTTTAGAAGGGGATATTCTTGGATCACTAAATTTATGTAGAGATATTATTAAAGGATCTTAGAATAATTTATCCACTCCATATTCATTTTATGTGTAGTCATCTTCCATTTAAGAGGCTTCCTAAGCATTACATAGAGGGGGAATCAATGATCTCATCTATAAGAAGGATGGTGTGATTGTGAGGTAATAGAGAAGGAAGAATCCACTCCAAGATGTAAGGATGTAGCTTAGTATTGTTGTAGGTACTTACAAATCATTAGGCTCATCACCACCTAAATCAACATGAGTGGCATATAAATCTAGATTCATGTTGATGAATTTGGAGGGATCACTATTGATTGTTGGAATGGTGGGAATGTGATTTTGAGATTTGGGATTTGGAAGCTGAATACTCCAAGGGTTAAGATCAGCCTCATGTTTATACCTTTTCCATTATGAAGGAACTTGATACATAGGATACCAAAAAAGGTAATGACCCTCATTCTATTAGTCCATGGGCATCCTAGGGGTATGTTGTAAGATAAGGGTAAATTAAGGACCATGAGTTTAGTTCGAACAATCTTAGGTCTAATAGTAAGAGGGATCCAAATACAACCAAGTGGCTTTTGATTAGTTTTGTGAAATACATGACATGTCAAGTGAGTTTATTTAAGATTATCTTTATTATAACCAAGTTTTTTGATGATCCAAAAAGATGTCACATTAATACCAGACCCTTTCTCTACTAATACCTTGTGAATGAGGGTGGTATTAATGGCTATTTTAATGAATAGGGGTGGATCATCAGTTTGAAAGAGAATCCCATAATTAATCATGTTTTCTTTAAGGAAATTAATGGAGGATTTTTAAGAAGGATAAATGGATTCAATGGTATGCACTTTGGTTGGTTGAGGCTCATAAAAATATGGTTCCTCTTATAGAGAAGATGGATCTTCAATTTATTAAAGTTGTTGCATGAGGAATTTGTGATGATAAGGAGAGGTATGAACTAAATCCATAAGTTGAATCTTGAAAGGCATGGAGTTGAGTTATTATAAGAAGTTCTAATGGGTTTTGGAAGAAGAACCAGCATGAGACTTAGAGGTAAATTAGATTATGGAAGAAGAGATGTGGTTAGGGGTTTGGAAGGAGGAGATTATTGCTCATTGGGTTTTAGATCTAAATGAGTGGTTGTAGTATCTTTGAGTATTTTCTCTTCTAAAGATGTTTTTTTGGGTTTAGTGATAAGATCCTTATGAGATAGTTTACGTAATTAATTGACCTTAGCTATATTAATATATTGATAATTATTGTAATATTGGTCATAGTCAGCATCAATGGCACAAACATCCTTTTTGGCTTATTGAGCATTAAATGTGTAAAATAAATTTTGGTTATTATAAGAATAATATTTTTTAACTTGTTGTTTTTGAACAAGATTATTGTAATCTTGAAAATGGAGTTGAATCATGGCTTCATGATTAAATTAATCACCAAGCATATAAGAAAAAATAAATTTTGTAATCCCTCTACAAGTTTCAAGGGAGTGACCTATGTTGGTATAGAACCAAAAACATTGATTAGGGTTATACCATTTGGTAGGATTATTGGGATAAGTAAATAGTTTAGAGGGCACTAAAACTTATTTCATTTACTGTACAGTTAACAATGTGTGAGAAGATGGGGGATTGTCAGCGTTGACAACTCCTGGCTTGGTTTGAGGAAGATTGCTAGTTATTACATTAGTGTACTATCAAAAAGATACTTTAGGGAAATTAGTATTAGGTTCAAACTATTTCATTAAGAAGTCTTGATGACTAGGTTGGTCAAGATCTACATTGAGAGTTTGAAGATCAAATGTCTGAACCTTATATTGAAGATAAGGAGTTAACGCATTTATAAAGATTTTAAACAAATTATCATTAGTAATGTTATGATCAAACATGTGGGATAAAGATTTACATTACTTGATAAAATCATGAGTTGATTAAGTGGGAGATTACTTATAATTAATGAAATGGCTAAGGTAATTTTTGAGAAGATTATTGTGCTAGAACTCTTTAACTAGAGGATTGACTAAATCCTTGAGTTGCCATATGGAATGTTAGGGAAGTTGATTGTACCATTATAGTACATCACCAGTGAAATTTTTAACTAAAATTTTAGTTGTGGAAAAATTACTATTTTGGATCCACTCCTTGGAAAGATTTCCATAGGCCTTAAGAAAAGAGGCAGGGTCTTTAGTCCCATCATATTTAATAGTTGGAGATATGTTAACAATATCAATAGAAATAATGAAAGGGGATAAAGGCTCATTTTGAATGTTTTAAAGCCTATTTTTACTCATGATAGGTTGGGGGATGACATTCTTCATGGCATTTCTAAGAGGTGGAGGAATAAAATTTAGATTATTTTAAGGGAGAATAATGGGAGATTGGTTAGCCATATTGATCAAATGTTGTTGCAATTGCATCATTTGTGAGGTGTTAGATGTTTACATTATGTTCATTTATTTCATTATCTATGAAAGAATTTGGGTTATATCAATTAGTGGATTAGTATTTATAGGATAACTCTTAAAATTAGTATTAGGTAAAGGGTTCTTAGGTAGTGTATTACTTGTGGGGTTGTTGAATAGACTTATGTCAATTTCCCCCACATTGTGATGAGATACTTGAAGATGGAAATTGTCTTGATAGGTATGAAACGGATCTAATCCACCTATCTCATCTTGTAGTGTGATTTGAACCATATTGAAATTCAAAGATGAGGGAGGATAAGAAGTACTCCAAGAGTGATGATTTTCTTAGGAGGTAAAGAAAGGAAGAAAATAACCCCATATAGTGTCTAAATGGATTCAGGTAGTCAAAGAAGATTATGATAGGGGATTTCGTGATGTTTGATGAAAGAAATTGACATTAATAAAAAAGAAATAAAATTAGGGATAGAGTTAGCCAGACAAAGAACAAAGTGAGCCAATAAAGAATAGAGTTGGTCAGACAAAGAATAGGGTCAACCAATAAGTACAAAATTGACTAGGTTGATAGGGTACTACTGAAACATAGGATAAAAATAATACATGTTGTATGGGTTGATAGTGTATTGCTAAATAGGTGATATAAAAGAGAGATAGGAATACACAATCATGTAGGTTGACTATGTACTACAGACAAGAAGGTGAAAAAAATACTCTATAGGAGACTATATCAATCAGAAAGACAATGTTATGAAATATGGGAAAATTTTGAAATATAATTTAAAGAAATAATGAAATTAAGCACACAAGCAATTGGATCAATGTGATTGATCCAATTGGAACACACAACACAAAACTTGAATCAATGCTGGCTAATGTAATTTTTGTAATACAACACATAATGATCAAAGAGGAAGTAATGACTAAAAAGTAAATGTTAATTAGTTGGTCATCCTAAGAGTTATTAAATTATTATAAAGTTTGATTTTAATGTGATAAGAAAGTTGGCTAAAAGTAGGGAACTAGAAAGCAATCTAAGGTTGGTTTCAAGATATTTGGGATGAAAGGGATATATATTGGTGATCCTATTGGCTTGTTATTTGGGCCTACCCCATTAATTCATAATCTTTTAGTGATAAGGGTGTTAGGATATTTTACAATATGCCATTAACCATGTGTTTATACTTGGCTAAAAAACCAAGTTAGCTTCCCCCTTGGTGATGAAATCCAAGTAGGTAGGCCTTAGGAAGACAAGAATTTAATGCTTTTTAAATGTAGAGTGATTTGATAGTGTGTGAAAAAGAGTAAAATAGTGTAACTAAAATGGTGATTTGAAAAACTACATATCTAATCTATGTGAGTTACTCTAAGCATGTAAACAACTAAAAAGGAAAGGTGAATTAATTACTAATAAGTAGATGTTAATTCCTTGATTGATAATAATATAGAGTTAGTTTAGGTGATATTGTATGCAAATAGTATAGAATAGAGTTGACTAGGTCACTATTATTATGAATAAGTAAGGTCTTTAATAATAAAGTCAAACAAGTCGACTATGTCTCTTATAGAAAAGATAGACTATAAAACTAAGTCGACTAGTTCAACCTAATTAGCTATAAGGTTGTAATTAAAGACTGCTAACTTGTGAAAAAATAGTACTTAAGGAAGAATTAAAATGATAGAGAGAGAAAATAAAGGAACCTTGGTGGGATTTAATATGTTTTATCTTGAAAATTTTATGCTAAGATTATTCAAATGTTATTTTAATTTTTTTCCAATTAGGTCGACTAGCTCGACCAAGTTCTGCAAAACCCTGTATGCTAAAGAAGAAATCATGAATAGAGTCAACCTATACAATAGTGTTTATTGACCCATATGTTGATAGAAGAAAATATAAGATAGATTCAACCTATGTGACTATGTATGATAATTTTGAACTCAATAAAAGTAGTGTCAAACTTATCAATCTATTAACCTGTAATTGGCTAAAACCTACACAGATAGAACAAAGTTATTTTGAAGTGACTATGTGTTAAACCTATTCACATAAAGTTGTAAATATACTAATTGGTTTGATATAATACTAAAATATATAAAAATATAATATGAAGACAAAAATAATGGTATGAAAGAAAACTTGCAAGGGTTAGATTCACATCGGGTTCACCAAAATGTATGCAAAGGGAACTATAACTGATCTATAAATCAATCTTATCTTAGAGAAGATAAATCCTACTTACATTTATGATTATTGATATATTATATATTTGGGGTCATGACCAATATGGATCCACTAGATGTATCCAAGGGATCTCTTACCATAATAATATCACTAGGGAGGGTTACAAAGCTTCTAGTCAAGGAAAAATATACAATAAACCTAACTACGTCCTATATTTTCATATTCACTAAGTAAATAAATGACAAAACTAAAGTAAATTATAATATAGTGCTCACCAAATCTTGTGGCACAAAGTGGGGGTTAGTAAACATGCATAGAAAAATCCTATTTAAGCTATGTATAGATAAAACCCTAATGCATGGAGAGAGAAATATATTAAAAAGCCATTACTTATGATACTTATGTCTAATAAAAGAGAGGAGAAAACTTAGAGATACTTACCTTGAAGATGAACCCATTGAGACTCAATCTCTCCCTTGGATAAACCTACTTCACAAGAGGTTGTTGTGGTTTGTAAGGATCACTAAGAAAGGCCAAAACATCCAAGACTTTTCCACAAGATGATTCTTCTCCAAGTAAAAACACTAAGCTATAACTCCTCAAGTATAATGGTAGAAGATAAAATTGTAAAGAAATGAAAATGAATAATTAACTCTTGTTGTCTCTCTAAGAATGAAAAAATGAATGTGTTTATATAACTAGATCTAATCCTAGTCCTTTTTGGAAGTTTAGCCAATAGGGTTAGCCTAATCGATTATGTATCTTTATTAAAAAAACTAATTAGTTCTTGGTATAGGTTAGCTAGGGGTTGACATAGACCCTAAATGATTTTTGTCAATTAGAATACAAGGTCAATGGGGCTAACATTATTTCATAAATTGTCAAAAAGGAGTAAAGGTTAGGGAAGGGTTAATGTAGGCAAAAAATGACTAGAAGAGGGTACAAAAGAGGAGATAAAGCTTAGGTAATGTTTTAAGGATATGGTTGGAGTGATAAAAAGTAGTAATAAAGGGACAAAAAAATTTCAAAGCACCAATGGTCTTCCCACCCATTTCTTGGTGCACCCCTTAAGGCATGCACTTAGAGATATTAAGACTCGATAGGTTCTTGTAAGAGAAAAATCATCAACAATTGATAAAGTTTTGAAAATATTATGTGTATACAAGGTGAGCCAATAAGTACCTTAAATATTGGAGATCTTTGAGGATCCCTATAAGTGTCCAATGGTAAAATATTTTAATGTTATTACTCCCATCTTCCCAAAATTTACCTCCTCACTTTATTCTCATTCCTATGCACACCCCTCCATGCTCTATTTGCTCATAATTCATTTTCATAGAGAATTATCTATTTTATACGATGGATACTTCATCCTCTAACCATAAGGATGAGCCCAAATATATAGACACCACCTTCCTTGAGGGATTAACCTGATTCAAACATTACAATGACATATTCAAAGTAATTGAAACTATTTCAAAGTCAACCTCCAATGATGACAAGGATGAGGTTGAGTTCTAAGATGTCGTCAAGGCATAAAAGAAGTGTGGATTCATATCCATAGCCAAGCCAAAATTCTTCCCCTTTGTATATCTTTTCATTAAATCATTACTCACTTCTAAGTGAGTACATGATGTTATTCATGATCTTGTATGTTTCACAAGCCCTGACACATGATCATAACTAATTTAGGGAGTGCATTCAAAGCCTAATATAACCTCCCATAATACATAGTCTCTTATGATGTAGTCATAGTTGATGAATGGACCAACACATCAAATTTACGATGTATTGAAGGATTGGTCAAAGAACCTAGATGCCAATTAGGTTAATAAGGTATACATATACTCTTACAAGGTCTACACCTTCAAGGGAGAAATTTATATATGGATGATCCTATTGGATTGTTTGTTTAGAGTTACTAACTATGTATAAATCAATATCTTGTGGGTTCCCCTACTGCATATAATACTCAAATGTGATTAGCTCCTAGACCTTGGAGGTGTGATCAACTTAAACTTTGTCAAGGTAGGTTTAAATGTTTGGGGTGGAAAAAATTATTATATGATGAGCTACTTGTTGGATGCAGTTTGAGCCACCATTTTATTTAAGCCCTTTACCTTTCCACCATGGGTTGTTAGAGGCACAATGGTCCATTTAGTTTTTTATAAACTATATGGACACCATTACTAGAACCACATCCAAGAAATTTGTGAGTCCTACTACTCAATGGTATAAATGGCCATCAATGAGACAACCATGACTCATTTCTCTAATGAAATAATGTAGTTTTTCACCTACCTAGGTGATTATTAGTACTATAGGGATGACACCATCATCTGAGTGGCTGGTACCTCAAATATCTCCTTTATTTACCTTATCAAGTTATAGATTGGTTGGTAGATTAAGAGATTGCCTATCAACTGGTTGAAGGCATATTTAGTCATTACATTAGTTGCCAACATAAGGCTTACCTAGCCTTACCCATCACCATTAGACACCATGTATACTAGATTTTACCCCCATTATAGAATATGACTAAAGGAAAGGATTATTGTGCTTTGGGTAGGGTAGAACATAGATTTTGGGATCCCCATGGCATCATCATGGCCCATGTGAGTGGGTATCAAGCCTAACTCAACAAAAATTATGGCCACCATCTAAGTGAGGAAGACAAAGTCCACCTCAACCCCATAAATGATAAGGAGGTGCTCACCTAAATCAAGGACAAAAAGAATAAAAAAGGAAAGCAAGTTCATCTTGGGCCATCCACCCAAGGTGGCCTGGGTTTCTATACATTAGTTGAGTCTATGGAGGATATTCATGAAACTCATCAAATTTAAAATAAAATATTATAATGATTACTAGCACCTTTTCCTTCTCAATCTTCTCCTCCCTAGTTTTATACTCTACCTCCACCACTTCCCATGGTTCTAATCACTTAATGAAATCTATGCAGACACTATAGTTTGATATCAGTAGTAGCATAAAGGTGAGCCCCAAACATGACCAATGGTAGGATTCACTAGATATCCCTTCCCTTGCTCCCACCATTCCCCAACAACTCAATGAAGCACCCCTTGGTTTCACATTATTACAACAACCCAATCAGGTGGTCCCTCCTCTATTTCCTATTTCATCCCCTTTGTATTTAACCCAAGTGCCTCTATATTTGGATATGCATAATATCCTAACATCCCAATTTCCCTCTACCCAATCCATTCCACCCATAGGGATCTCAAAAATGCCTCCACTAGTTTTTCCATAGGTTTGACCACCTCCAAGTTTTCCTTCTTCAATAGGTCCAACTATATCCCCAATAATAAGTGCACTTGCATGAAAGATTCAATTATCACTAGTCACATTAGTGACAACTACAAATTCTCAATAGACTCCTTAGTTATCCCATGCCACCTATTCCAATATAAAAACAAAAGTTAATCTAGGTAAGAATGCCAAGAATAAGAAAAAGGTAATTCCTACTCTTCACCCCTTATTTTTCCCCATATCATTTAAAAACCTCCCTTTTCTATTATAGCAGTTGCCTAGGGATTTGGATTTAATCAACAAATTTCTTCTTTCTTATTGAATGCCTCTTTTTATGGCATCATTGATCCATAGGTCATTTTGACCTAGAGCTAGTAATAGGTTGATATGTTCCCATAGGCTTCCTCTTTCATCCTACCTTCTTATGACCCCATGCTTCCTTCTCCTTCATTTGTCTCATCCTTCACCCCCTCTACCTCATCAATTCCTCCTCTACTTAGGCCTCCACATATCACCTCTATCTCTGCCACCCCACTAACACCCTTTTATACCCTAGGAGTAGCCATGGTGTCATAGACACTTGAGATTATTGTGTAGAGAGATTTAAAAGTGTAGTGGGAGTTTGATAGGACCTTAGGGGACGTGAGGAGGATTCTCAAACATAAATGCATTCAAGGAGGAGACCCTATATTTTGGTGGACTCAAAAAAACCTCTTCTTACTCACTAAAATAAGAACATCTATAAGAGAAAAAGAGTGGTTGAGGATCATGTCTTTATTATCTAAGTCCCACATGATATGTTAGAAAATATCATAAAAGACATGAATATGTAGGTCAAATGATTTAGGTGTAGGTGAAAATTAACTTCGATGTGTAATTAATTGGGAGGGTTAAGTATGTCATCATAGATCTCTTCTCATCTTGAGGTGATGTAGTTGAAGTACTAGCTCAAAGAAAGGAACATATTCAATGGGCTTAGGTGTTCCTAGAAATAATTTCACTCATAAACAAGAAGTGTAGAAAGCTCACCATGGTTATCCAAAAGGGTATCTTCCCATAGTTTAAGCTCATGCCTACCTAAGATTTGAGCCTTTATAAGACCTATGTTGGGACTATGGAGTCTTCAATTAAATAATGTACTACCTTGACACATACAATTGTAGGACCTCTAGAAGAGAGAAAGGAAAGGATGTTGACCTACTTTAGGGAGGTTAAAATCACTATGATATTCCATGTGGATGACATGCTACTAGATAGAGGTGAGTTTGAAGTTCATCTGGATCACTTCAATCAAGTCATGAAGATAAAAATGGCAAAGGCTAACAAAGCTAGAGCCAAAGAAATTTTAGAACTCTCAACTCAATCAACTACAAAAATCAACTAGGTCTTAGAATTAAAAGTGTCCTTGGAGGCTCCATTTCAAGTACATCAATGGATAATAACATAGTTATATTTTATACTTTTAGAGCCACATATGAACCTATTCAAGATAGACCAATATTTTAACCTGGTGATAGTCAGTCTGACGGCCCAAGAGGCACAACCCAAGTAATTGGGAGGTAGATTTTCTTCAACTCATCAACAAATCAACTAAGTGGGACCCCAAAGGAATATTTTGGGGAAGTTGAGAATATTTTGGTTCTTTTTTAATCTTAGAATTTGTAACAACCTTGAGTGGCCATCATAGCCAAGGATGGGAATCTCTTTCTACTTAAAGGTGATCCACATCCTATATATACTATAAACTATAATCATTTGTAATGGTTAGTAATTCATGTAAAAAATTATTGTTAAAACTTTAATAGAATGCTTTTATTTTTTAACCTAGTTCTCTACTCATGGACTGTGGTCCATTATTTCTAAGTTATAAGTAAATTTTTATGCATGAGTAATGATTATGTGCTTATGTTACAGAGATGAATATGGTAGTTGGATTGTGCATTTGTAGTCTATTCCATTATATATTATTTTCAACCTTTTTGTCAACAAATTATGCTTTAAGTACTTTTAGTTATAAATTTTGCCAAAATCTTTTCATGTTAATTACTAAAATATTTTGGGTGTTTACATTATGTGGAGGACCTACAAGTGAAATATTCACATTGGTTTCCCTTTCAAAGCTTTCCCACTAAGTGGTTAAAGATTGTTCAAACTTTGAACTAGGAACACAATGGTATAACTATGACTTGGCATATTTCATTTCTCAAGCACTATCATTATTTGAATTAGAAACCCCACTTTTTTCCTTACCTTTCTCTAATTTTTATGCTTATTTTTAGAAGTAAAGAATTCTCCCCTGTTTTAGAAAATTAGTAAATCTTGGCGTAGCTACAATATTAAGTAATGTTTTTTTGAGGTATGTTCCTAGCATTGGTATTAAGGCATAATTTTTTCATTGATGTCAAAGTTAATTTTAATGTCCTTCATGTCAAAATTCAAAATTGATGTCATGCTTAGTAAAGTGACGAGTGGCAAAGAAGCTTGGTATTTATGTTGAGATAAAAATTTAAGGCAACCTAATATTCTTTCTAAGGTTTGATGACATGTCAAGATCATGTTAAAGATACAAGGGAAGCATCTTAATTGAGCTTTAAGTACTGAGGAGCATACAAGGCAAGAATATGGGTCAACAAGTCCTTATATTATATATGAGGTCTTGGTATAATTTTGTGATGTGAAAAAGATCATAAGTATATTTAAATTAGCTTTGTATTTATAGAATCATGTTTTAATAATGATATCATTGAGATTTGTCTTGTTTGTGTCCAAAGTTTGAGTACTAGGTATCTTGAGTAGTTTGGTCTAGCTCTATGAAGAAGATGTATGCATGATGTATGGTAAATCTTTGTGATTTGGGTCAGTAAAGGCATGATAAAGTGTCCTAATATTTTTTAACAATGAACAAGATACAAAGAAGCTTATTGATGAGTATCAAGGTCTAGTGTTGAGGCTTAATCTTTTCTTGAAAGACCTAGTGAATTAACATAGGTCTGGTAACATGATGAGTTAAGACATTTGAGACCTATGTGAGTAAGTTTGGTAGTTTTGATAAGAATATGAGATCACATGACATGTGGATGAGGTTTTTAATATATTTAAAGAGGTTTCAAGGCATGATCATAATCTAGTGTGACTGGTAGTATAAGGCCTAGTATGTAAAGTGACCTATAATGGATTAATGAAGGGTCAAGATAATTTATAAAGGTGGAATATATCTTGAAAGAATTTAAATATATATGAGATGTCATGTTAAGTGTGTGGATAAATTTTTAAGTCAATACCTAAAGGAGAAAGCATGAAAACCTGTGACAAGGTTCCCTGTGAGCAAAAAATGGGGTGTTACAGACCTGAGAAGAGGTTTATTACAATTGTTGGCATGTGAAACTTTTTAATGAGATATTTATCACTTCATGTAAGTTGGGTAATATACCTATATTTTTTTTCCTAGAATTGGTTTTAGATATGAGGCTCAATCCTTTATGAACAATTGTTAAGAAGTAAAACTAGTCAAAACCCTCTCAAAACTCTTATAATGACCCAATAAAAAATATATAATAATTTATAAATTATAATGGTATTTTTTTACCTATTTTAATGTTTATAACATGTAAATTACTATTCAAGGTTTCCTTAAGTTGTTTTTTTTGTCTTGATAGTGAGTAAAAGCTATAGGAAAACCCTTGTTTTCAAGAATTTTGATGTAGTAGGCAAGGTTGACCAAGTTAAATCATGAAAATGGATATATTATGATTTTTAAAAATTATATTTATGACCATTAAAGTTTTTACGTAGTTTTCATACCAAAAATGTGCTAAACTGGTAATGGAAGTTAGCCTATCGCTAAATATGCCTAATGAGAAAAATAGTGAGAAAACTAGGTAAGAATGAGAATGAATAGGGATGGATCCTAATGAATGGGGTAATTATTAAATAAATATTAATAATATCCCATTGGTTTATAAATTTTTATAATTATTATACTTAATCAAAAAGTTGTCATCAAACTGGTCTGTCTAACACAGTGAAGTCTGTGTAGAGTGAAATAATGAGATTTGTATGTAAGACCAATATTGATATTTTACCATGAAATATATATTTTTAAAGATTATAATTGTTCATAAAAATCCTTTTTAATATCATATAAATGTTACCATAGATTTTCTATGACTTAATTTTCTTGACTATGTTTTTGGTGCTATATGCAATTTTCTGTGTGTGTGTGTGTGTGTGTGAAAATGATGTTTTTGAGTCATTTTGAACTAATTTAGAGGATAAATTTATATTTAAGGTTTTATAAATGTATAATAGGATAATTTTAATGTATTTTTATTCATTGGAAGTCCCAGTTCAAGTATGGAGAGTCACATGTTTTTGACTATTTGTTGACAATGTTTGGTGTTTTTGAGTAAGCCATTTGTAGGAGTGTTACTGAGGCCTTTTGGCCTGTTTGATGAAAACCAAATAATATGGGGAAGTTTTTTAATTCATAAATATACTATAAATATTATTTTATATGTGGTTTATGTGGCAAAGTTGTATATATGGCTCAAATTTGCAAGATAGACTTTATGGCAATGAAAAGGCCTAATGGTGAGTAGACATAATTAGATGGTTCAAGGAGTGAAAAGAGAAAAATGGTTTTGGGGACATAAGGATATATTATGGGGGTTATATTAAAGTTTCATATGAAGTGTCTCATCTATTGTTAAATTCTTAAATTTTTCAAATGAGGTCTAAGTGAAACATGTGCTTAGGGAAGGCCTAATTACATTAGGTCTCTATTAGGCCTAATGGTGGTTTTAGCCCTTAAGGGTAATCAATTATCTATGCAATTTTTTTTTCAATTGTGAAACGTATGTATTGATATATTTCAATAAAAATATAGGTATGGTGAGGTCCTTGGTTGACCAATATGGGTGTGAGAAAGAATCAATTATAAAGTCAAGGCCTAATAAGCCTATTTTGACTAGTCAGAATATTGATCTATTGAGTGAAGGATATAGAGTTTCAGAGAATAGGTTAAGGGATTAAATATCATCATGGAGATGAGATTAATATTTCATGATTATATAACTATGTTTATCTAGGTGTTGAGTAAGGTCATTTGACCTAATTTTGCTAAGGAGAGGGCTAATTGAGTGAGAAGGCAAATAGGCTATTTGAGTGAGAAAGAAGTGTGAAAAGAGAAAAAAAAGGAGTTCATCATAATTTTAATAATAAAAAAGTGTCTAAATATGATCAAATATTCAATATATATGGTTTGGATCATCTTTGCAGGTTGAAGCTTGCTAAATGCACTAGTTGAGTTGGTATTTGACTAAGTGATGGGTTGGTGCTCCTTGTGGGGTTGGTTCCTCACTAAAAATTTGATTAATTACTTATAAGAGAGTATTAAAAGTTGTGAATTAGTGGTTTTTCTTCCCATAGAGGTTTTCCCACATATATCTCATGTCCTTATATTGTTTTCTTTCATAGACACTTATGTGTGCATTATTTGATGTATGTAAGTAAATGAATGCTTCAAAATCTTAAGTGAAATTAGAGGAATATTTTAATATAACTGATTCAACCCACATCTCAATATATATAATTACAAAAAAATTTATTATATCAATTCCTTTAAAGGAGGTCTTATAACCTAAAGGAGATTCTATACAAACTAAGATGGCTAGTCAAACAAAAGTGGTTTCTCTACAAGTAAAGATCCATTATTTAATGGATCCAATTATTCCTTTTGGAGTGTTAATATGAGGACAAATCTAAATTCTCAAGGTCATGATGTTTGGAAATTAGTCTTGGATGGTTACATTGTATCCCCTATTTCTCCTATGGATGTAACAGGTAATAAGGCTAATGACAATAACTCAAAAATAATGAATGTTATTATGTGTGGCCTATCAGAGGTAGAACTTATGCATGTAATACACTATATATCTACAAAACAAATTTGGGATAAGTTTAAAAATATTCATGAGGGAGAATCCAAGTTCAAATTGGCTAAGTTGTAAACCCATAGAATATAATTCTAAATTCTAAAAATGAATGAAGATGAGACCATTACAGCCTACTTATTGAGGGTTGATGAGGTGGTAAATATCATAAGAGGTCTAAGAGAAGTATTGAAAGAGACTAATGTTATTCAAAAGGTTTTAAGGTCTCTAAATCCGAAATTTGATTCCAAGGTATGTGCCATTGAAGAAATGCAAAATATAGACAAGCTAGAGATGGATGGACTTCATGGAACCCTAATAGTCTATGAGATGAGGACAAAGGAAGGAAGACTTGCAAAAAAGGAAGATACATTCAAGTTAGAAAAGAATCCAAAAGAGAAGAAGTCACAAGGTAATAAATTCAAAGATAATGATGAATTTTATATTGATGATGTCGAGCTGATAGATGTGTTTGCAATAAAATTGAAGACAAGTTTAGGTAAATACAAGGGTAAGCTGCCTTTTAAATGCTTCAATTATGGAGAGGTAGGACATTTTTCTAATAGTTGTCCTCATCATCATAAGAATAAGAATGATATATAGCATGATTAAGATCATGATGATGATAAAAAGTCATATAAATCTTATAAAAGAAATAAAAACTTTAGAAAATATGACATTAAGAAAAGGTTCTTAAAAAATGAAAGGAGTCTTTACACCAAGGAAGATTTCAACTCATATAATGAGAGTGAGAGAAGTGATTCAAAGAGTGATCATGAAGGTGATGGTCCTAATGTCAATAAGGCTATATTCATGGCTAAATAAGCAAGATACTCAAATCCAAAAAAATCCATATAGATTGGAGGTGTTGTTGTTGATTTAGATGAAGAAGGAGATGTGATGGATCTTGGGGATGAGTTGATGAATACTCTAGAAGAATTGAATATGGCAAAGAATAAGAATAGGGTGATGAAATATCTTATCAAATATTATGAAGATCAAATAAACTTGTTTGAATATAGACTAAGCAAAAACTCCAAGGAATAAGAGGAAATAGTCAAACAAGTGGAGAGTCAACTTGAAATTATGATTGTAGGCCTAGAGGAAAAAGAAGAAGAATGTGAAAGGTATGTAGCTGAAGTGAACTCATTTAGAGATGAATTAAAATAAGCATCAAATAAGTTCAAGTAATTTTTGAGGTTTGAAAAGAGTACCTATGATCTAGATAATATTCTAAGTATTAAAAAGACTTATAATGACAAAATAGGCCTTGGCTTCATTAGAGAACAAGAGAAGGACACTAATGTGATAAAAAAGGTTAAAGATCAACCAGAGAATGAATGTGATGATAGAACAAAGGTCAATACTATCACGAAATATAATAACATAAGGTATGTTAATCCTTTCAATGGATATCGTTATTCATGTAACCAATTTATTCATAAAGCAAAGCATTGCAAAAGGCCCTTCAAGAATGAATTTGCATGGAATTATGAGGAGAACCATCAGCCAAGAGGTATGGGTCATGGTATGTTTTCATCTAAAGGGATAATATATTTTAATTTTCATAAGGTTGGTCATATTACAAAATATTGTAAGCATGATTTCTCAAGACAAAATAAGAAATTTGACGCTTATATAATAGAATAAAGAAGACAAGATAGTAAGTGGAAAACTAAGATATCTAAGTTTGATGACCAACTTGTAAGTTCAAGTAGACTATTTACAATGGTAGAGCATAATCAAGGTACAAAAGAATGCCAAGAATTTTCTCTATCAGCTTATATTTTTGATGAAAGAGTCAAGACCAATATATCAAGATAAAATCTTACTCAAAAAAGATTGAGGAGGTTAAGATAGAAGAATAAATCAAGTATTACAAGATCATGAATGAGGTTCAGTCTTGTAAGGACATGGAGATCTAGGAATCCCCTAATTTATACTATTCTATTTCTCTAGAGAAAAAGTGACTCCATTAGGATTAATGGAGGCACTTAGCCAGTAATCAAGAATCATGAAGGATGCTCCATCATAGGGGGAGTTCTATGGTCTTAGGTAAACTTCATATTCAAATTTCAATCAAGAAGTCTACTATAGGTGTGATCATAAGAAACAAGTCACAAAATGTTTATATTATGACTTGATCAAACCAAGTCACAGTTTTGAAAATATATCAAATTTTCATAAAGACAAAGGGAGCCAATAATGTCTCATGAGTAGGTATGTGAGCTTGGTCTATGCTAAACTTTATGATAGAAAGAATTAATGAGGTTGTTTTAGAGAAAAGGTATGTTTCCCCAAGTCTAAGGATCAAATAGATTTCAAGAAGATGAACCTTCGTCATTAATGTCAAAGGGGGATAAAGTTCCTATTTCATGATCAAGTATTGAAGAAGATCTATCCTAAAGGAAAGGGAATGATCTGCTATGATTAAGAGTGTTTTCCATCAATGAAAAAGTGGGATATTGTTGAGGTATGTTCCTAGTGTTGGTATTAAGGCATTAATGTTGTCATTGATATCAAAGTTAAGTTTAATGTCATTCATGTCAAAATTTAGATTGATGCCATGCTTGGTAAAGTGATGTGTGACAAAGAATATTGGTATCTTTGTTGAGAGAAAATTTGAAGACAACTTGGTATTCTTTAATAGGTTTGATGACATGTCAATATCATGTTCAAGATATAAGGGAAACATCTTGATTGAGATTTAAGTACTGAGGAGCATATAAGGCAAGCACATGGGTCAATAAGTCCTTATATTCTATATAAGGTCTTGGTACAAGGTTGTGATGTGACAAAGCTCATAAGTTTATTGAGAGTAGATTTGTCTTTATAGAATTATGTTTAAATAATGATATCATTGAGAGCTAGCTTGTTTTTATCCAAACTCTAAGTATTATGTATCTTGATTAGCCTAGTGATTTGTGAAGAAGATGTATGCATGATCCATGGTAAAGAGTTTTTATTTGGGTTAGTACAGGCATGGGAAAATGTCTTAAGATATGTTAACAATGATAAAGAGATAAATTATCTTACTAATGAGTTTCAAGGTCTAGTGTTGAGGCTTAATCTTTACTTGAAATATCTAGTGAATTGACATAGGTCTGGTAGCATGATGAGTTGAGCCATTTGAGACATATGTGAGAAAGGTTGGTAGTGTTGAGTAGGATAGGAGATCATATGACATGTGGATAAGGTTTTGAATATAGTTTAATAAGTTTCAAGTCATGATCATAATCTAAGTGTGACTACTAGTATAAGGCCTAATATGAAAAGTGACCTATAATGGATTAATGAAGGGTAAATATAATTTATAAATATGGTATCTCTTTAAATCATTGAGAAATGTGTGATAGTTCATTTTAAGTGTGTGGACAAAGTTTTAAGTCAATACATAAAGGAGAAAGAATGAAAACCTATGATAAGGTTCCCTATGTTCATAGAATGGGGTGTTATATACCTAAGAAGAGATTTCTTATACTTGTTGGAATGTGAAAAAATTTCATGAGATCATGAGCACTTAATGGAATTTTGGTAATGCCCTTAGATTGTTTTTCTTAGCATTGGTTTTATGAAGGATTACTAAGAAGTGAAACCAGTCAAAACCTTCTCAAAACCCTTATAATGACCTGATAAGAAATATCTATTTGGTTATGGATTAGAATGGTAACATTGACCTATTGTTATTTTTATAACATATAAATTAATCTTTAAGTTTTAATTAGGTGGTTTTGGTTTGTCTTGATAGTGAGTAAAAGATATAAGAAAACCCTTATTATTAATAATTTTGATGTAACAGGTAGGGTTGACTAGGTCAAAGCATGAAAATGGATGGAGGATGATGTGTAAGATTTATAGTTTATTCCCATTAAAGTTTATAATAATTTTTGAGACCAATAATGTGCTAAAATGGTCATGGAAGTTGGCCTATCACTAAACAGGCCTAATGAGAAAAATAGTGAGAAAATTAGGCGAGAATGAGAATGAGATTAAGAATTGGTTGTAGAGGAATAAGGGTGGATATTAATGTATTAATTATTAAATATGTATTACTCCTATCCCATTGGTGTATAATTTTTGATAATGCCTATACTTAATCAAAAAGTTGTCATCAAACTAGTTTGTCTAACACAATGAAGTCTGTGTAGAGTGAAATAGTGAGATTGGTCTTTAAGACCAATATTGATATTTGACCATGAAATATATATTTTTATAGATGATATAAGGATGATAAATGTTCACATAAACCATTTGTAATATCATATAAATGTTCCCATAAATGTTTTAGGACTTAATTTTCTTGACTATGTTTTTGCTTCTATAGGTAACTTTTTATGTGTGTGAAAATGATGTTTTTGAGTCATTTTGCATTAATTTGGAGGATCCAATGATATTAAATGTATTATAAAGTATCATAGGATAATTTTTATGTATTTTTATTCATTTTAAGTATTTTTTCAAGTATGGAGAGTCAAATCTTTTTGACTATTTGTTGATAATGTTTGGTGGTTTTGAGTAAGCCATATGTATGAGTGTTACCGAGGCCTTTTGGCCTGTGTGATGAAAACCAAAGCATATAGGGAAATTTTATAAGTCATAAATATCCTATCCATATGATTTTATGTGTGGGTTATGTGTCAAATTTTTGTATATGATTCAAATTTGCAAGATAAACTTTTTGGTAGTGAGAAGGCCTAATGATGAATAAACCTAATTGGATGGTTTAAGGAGTGAAAAGAGATAAATGGTGTTGGGGACATAAGGAGAAATTAATATGGGTATATTCAAGTTTCATATTAATTTTTTAATCATTGGTGAAGGCTCAAATTTTTAAAAGTAGGTCTAAGTGAAACATGTGCTTAGGGAAGGCCTAATTGCATTAGGTCTCTATTAGGATTAATGGTGGTTTAGGCCTTAAGGGTAATGATTGACATATTCAATGTTTGTTTCACTTGTAAAACTTATGTAGTGATATATTTAAATCATAAAACAAGTATGGCTATGTATTTGGACAACCAATATGGGTGTGATAAATAATCAAGTATAAATTCAAGGTCTAATAAGCCTATTTTGACTAGTTAGAATATTGAGTTTACCTACATGTCAGTGTAGGCTTTTTTACACCTATTAGTTTTACCTACACATCTTTTTAGCTTACTTAAGTTAGTTAATTAAGTCATTATGGGTCATTTACCTTTTTATGGGTTATAATTATGAGTTAGGGTTTTACCTTTTTGGTGACCTAATCTCACCCTAGATGTACTTTTTTCCCCCTAAAGTGGCTAATGAAAACATTTCCTTTGTGAAATTTTCTTATTTTTAGAGCTCTCATATGCCTCTACAGAAATTCAACATTCATCACGTGCCCACTATTTATATATATTGGTGAAATCTATCATGGTCCTAGAGCTTTCCTAATAGCCTCATGCATTTATCTCCTTTGGTAAGATCTTCTTGCATTCACCTTGCTATTTTTTCATATTGTACGACCGCCATTTTTGACCTTGGAGGTGTTTTTTGAAAACTACCTCAAAACTCATGTCAAAAGGCCTTTTATCAAAAATCCATCTACATATATTTTTTGGGTTTTTTGAGATCTCAAATAGGTTATCTTTAGTTTTTTGAGAAAGTTCATGGTTTTTTCTAAAAAATACAATTTCTTCCTATTATTATGGTGTTGTACAGACAAGTAATCAATCATTCTATCTCCAATTTGGTACTCATAGACCAATTTGGGTTCTCTAGGGTGCATTACTTACTCCCAAGACCAATTTGAGTTTTCCAGGTATGATTACTCATTACTTGTTTTTTAAGTTGTAATTGTTCAAGACCCTGATTTACACTGCAAGGAAGTAATCAGACTTCTCTAAGGTGACAACTTATAAGTAATTAGGTTTTATAACCTTGAATACTTGATTAATTACTCATAAACTAGATCTAGATTCTCAAGTGCTTCTACTTATAAGTAATCAAACTTATTCAAGGTGATAACTTATAACTAATCAGGTTTTTCAACCTTGATTACTTGCTCACTAGACCCATTTAGGTTTTTTAGGGTCAATTACTCATTACTTGTTTCATAAGTTGTATTTGTTTGAAACTCCAAAGTTGTGCAAGTTGAAAAACCCAAAATACACTGAGAAGACCCATTCAGGTTTTTGAAGGTCAACTAAGTCATGCAGGTTCATAAAACTGATTTACACTAGCAAGACCCACTCAGGTTTTCAAAGGTTGACAACTTATTACATTTTTTAAGTCAAAGCAGTTGGAAAACTCGAAGCTAAAGCAGTTGGAAAACCTGAAGTAAAGTAGTGTTGGAAACTCACATGACGTTCAAGTGGGTGTCAAATTCTAGGTGAAAGGTAATGAAGAAATAGACTTAAGTTTCATTTTTTTGATTTTTGGTGAAAAAAACACAGCGTGGAAAAAAATTCCTCTTTTGGAAAGGGTCTAGGAATATGTTGAAGTAAGAACTTGTAAGTTCCATAAATTTTGATCGGTAACTCCTTTTTGAGTGTCATTTTATTTGAAATTTTATTTTTGCTCTTCACATTGGACCTATCATTAGGCCTTTCATAGATATCAATTTATTTCACATTTTTTTGTACACTCTTGAATGCATTATCAGTTGTATCTGATGTTCCTCTTATTCCTTGTACTTACATACTTACTAATCAAAATACATTTTTGGTTGAATCTGACATCTATATGAGCATGCTTATATTTGAGACATTTAGGGGGTTATTGTTTGATAGTTCTAAGGGTGTACCTATGTGTTTGTTGTGCATTCAGTCTTTCTTTATTTTTACATCACTTATTTACTTACTGCAATACTTACTTCTATACTATGGATTCATTCTCAATAAGTCCACTTACACCATTTAATTATCATGAATGGAAACCTAGAATGGAAATTATCTTGCAATCTAAGGGTTACCATCAAATTATAATGGGCACTGAGACTGAACCTACTAATGCTGGAGCAAAAATCAAATAGTTTAACCATTGCGATAAAGTCCATGGAATAACATGTCTTTCCATCTCCCCCAAAATATTATCTCATATTGAATCTACCAAAACACCTACTAAAGTGTGGGCCCAACTCACCAAGCTCTTTAGAGTGTAGTATGTGATGAGATGACATAAGTTAGAAAATGAGCTTATTAGATTGAGCCCAGATGACTTTAACACTCTTTAGGACTTTTTCACCAAGTTTAAACTTTTGAGATTGTAGTTGAAAGCATGTGGAATTGACAAGAAAGATGAATAACTTATTTTGTCAATACTTTCTAAATTGGGTCCTGAATATTTTGTATTTGTGTCTACTTTTCATGCCACTATGAGTGCTCTTGACACCACATGGAAGATGCCTCATTTAGATACCTTTGTTGTCACCCTGATTTAGGAGTAAGATAATTTGATATAGATGGGCATAATGAATTCATCTAAATCTCATGAATTGATTGCTAAGAAATATAAGGCTTCTAACAATAGAGAGAGAAAGTAGAGAAAGAAAAAAAGATGAGAAGGGTGAAAATATTTCCACCTCCAAATCAAACAATGTGACCTCTTATTCCAGTCATACACCTAAGAAAGATTGGATCAAATGTGGGAATTGCTCAAGTAAGCATGATGAGATTAAATGTTTGAAGAAACAAATTGACCACCTTACTAGCTTTTTTATTCAGAACAACATAGGTATTCTAGATTCTATCAAATCATCTTCATTAACCCATGAATCCACTAAGGCAAATGAATTTGGAAAATAAAATGAAAAAGAGAATAACAAGGTGAAACATAAGGGCAAATCCTTAGTTATAGTTGTTCCTCCAAATCCTCCTACATGGGTCATTGACTTTGGTGCTTCACATCACATGGCCTCTTCACAGATTAAGTTTAGTTCCTTGGAACCATGTGACATGTCCTCTATACAACTAGGTGATAATACTTTTAAAAAGGTTCTCAATAGAGGGTATATTAAAGTGAGTGGTGGAACATTCAATAATGTTCTAAGTGTTCCCTCACTCTCAACTAATCTCCTATCAGTCTACTAGATCACTCACCTTAGTCCAGGCATGTGATTTAAATTCACTCCAAATTTAGTGTATGTCAAAGAGTTTCATAGTGATAATATTTTAGCTATGGTAATGGTTGATCATTATATTTAGTTATATAACTTCTCACACTTTTCTCTTGACTCTCTTTTAAATTATTCAAATTCCTCTTTAAACTCACTTGTACCTATTGACACTTCTAAGCTTGAGCTTCTTTCTGATATTGATGACTCTTCTTCTATAGATGACTACTATAGTGAAGTGGACACACCTCCACCATCTCTTTGTCACCTTCTAAATATTCAAGAGTTAGCTCTTGACCCACCTACCTCTAGTCTACTTCTAAAATTATAGGGTAACGATCTACCGATCTAGGACACATTAGGTAGTCTATTCCATAGTTACAGAGGATTTCATAGACCTTCTTCATCTCTAATTTTATTACACCATCTTGGCATAGAGTAGTTAGGCCACCTATCTCATAGTATGTGGATCATTCCTTTTATAGGAATTATACTTTGGTTGAAGATCTATCAGGCACTTAGCAGACAAACTCATTGTTCTAGGGTAATCCACTCTTCACTGCATCTACTTTTTATTCATAGTCACTTTTAAGCATTCCTCTATGGGACATCAAATGGCTATAGTCAATTGTAGACCTTAGTGGGGATTTTTAGCCCTCTTCTCTTCTTTACTCTCTTTTGGGGAGGAGTTTTTTTCCTATGATTTTTCTCCTTTACCTTAGTTTATGGGAGTTGCATTGTACTTGGGTACCTAATCAGGCCTCATTACCAGGACCCAATTCTTCTATCCACCTAAGCTACATTTTAGGGGGGGTGTCATTGTAGGATTTTTTCCACCTAGTGGTTTTACCTACACATATTTTCAACTTACTTAGGTTAGTTAATCAAGTCATTAGGGGTCATTTACCTTTCTATGGGTTCTAATTATGAGTTCGGGTTTTACCTTTTTGGTGACCTAATATCACCCTATATGTACTTTATTTTTTCCTAAAGTGGCTAATGCAAACATTTCCTTTATGGAATTTTCTTGTTTTCAAAGCTCTCATTCTGCCTCTATAAGAATTTGACATTCATAACATGGTCACTATTCAGATATCCTAGAAAAATATATCAAGTTAAGGTCTTGAAGATCATCAAAGAGATAATTTAAATATTTCATGAGTATCTAACAATGTTTCTAAAAGTTTTGATCAAGGTCATTTGACCTAATTCTACCAAGGAGAGGGTTAATTGAGTGAGAAGACCTGATAGGCTATTTGAGTGAGAAAGAAGTGTGAGAAGAGAAAACAAAGGAGGTCATCATCAATTGAATAAGAAATAGGTGTCCAAGGATGATTAGAGATTCAAGGTAGTTGAGATGGTGCTTGGTTGTCTAGGGGGTTGGAGCCTCTTTATAAGTTGAAGCTTGCTAAATGCACTAGTTGAGTTGGTGCTTGACTAAGTGAAGGGTTGCTGCACCTTGTGGGGTTGGTTCCTCACTAAAATTTTTCTTTATTGCTTTTAGGATAGTAGTCCAAGTTGTGCATCAGTGGGTTTTCTTCCCCTAGAGGGTTTCCCACATATATCTTATGTCCTTAGATTGTTTGCTTTCATAGATGCTTATGTGTGCATTATTTTATGTATGTAAGTGATTAAATGATTCATGAATCTTAAGTGAAATTGGAAGGCTATTTTAATACAAATGATTCACCCCCCCTTCAATAGCTATACTTTCAATAGGGTGTCTCTCATTGGTAATGAATTCTAAGTGTAACCACATATACATTGAGCCTCTAGTGGTAATAATTATTGCTCTCTGAGTAAAACAAGGTTAAAATACTTGATCCTCAGACTAAAACATCATCAATATTAAAATTAATTAGGGGGTATCTTTATCCCATTCATTGTTTCCTGCTTCCCCTATGAAACACTCAATCTCATGAGTGCCTTCAGATGTAAGAATCTTAGGCCCTCAACAACCACCATGTTTTTCTTGCATGTCCATGTATCATTTTTTGATAAAATTCATAGTAAGAAGGACCATTTCATATACATGGTGAACAATTATGTATTTAGGGCTAGGGGACATATTAAAAACTAAGATATGTTTTTTTTTTCTATCTTTCATTTTCAAAATGAATTCATAGTAACAATACCCATTGCAAAAGCTAGTCCTCTTTTCAAATGCATTAAAGGCATGGCACTTTACATAAATATTTGATAGAATGACCACTAATTTTCCTTTTAAATTTGAAATCATGTGGTTATTCAAATTGTAGCTATTATTATTTACAACCATAATAATAATAATAATAATAATAATAATAATAATAATAATAATAATAATTTTAATACCATTATTATCATTACTGGTGTTGTATTATTATTACTATACATATTTTAATATTGTTACATACATACATACACACATATATGGAATTATATATGTTATTATACATATTATTTTGTTATATATTATGTAAATATTGTTATAAAGTAATAATTAGTGATTTTTATATATTAAATCATATTACACATATAATAATATAATATTATATTATATTAGTTTTATTATATATAATTTGTTACTATATTAATATATATTTTTATTATACAATAACATATATATATATATATATATATATATATTATATAGTATGAAAATAATATTGTAAATTAGTAATTATTGATTTTGATACATTAAAATCACATTATGTATATGATAATATTATGCTATATTAGTTTTATTCTATATAATGTATTACTATATTATTATATATTTGTATTAAACATATACATATAGTAATACAATATTTACAAAATAACATTTTATCACTATAATACATATTTAATTATATTAGTATAATACACTAAGTATAACATATTAATAACAATGAATATAAGATATTAATTACATTAATATTTATATAATATATATAATATGATAATATTGTCAATTATTTTATTACATATTAAAATAATAATCTATATATATATATATATATATATATATATATATAAAATAAAAGTATTATACATGTTTCATATAGAAATGCCTAAGTATGCTAATTAAATGAATATATAGGTTGGACTTAGAGTATTCTACATAAACACATGGACCTAAGACTTACGATATAAGAGTGTAACTATTATGAACTCAAATTTCAATGTAAAAAATATTTGCATATATAATAAAATATTATGATGATACTAAATTAAAAAAATGAAGTCAAAGTAAATGTTTGTATAGATATTAACATATGTAAAAGAAAACACATTGATATTATGCTCATGTTGATTGATAGATAATTTTGCACTATTTATTTAATCTAATCTTATATGATATGTTTATTATTATTATTATTATTATTATTATTATTATTATTATTATTATTATTATTATTATTATTATTATTATTATTATTATTATTATTATTATAAATTTAGAAATGCTTCGCATATTATAGTGATTGCATTTTTCTTTGGACTTTAGCTATTACAAAAGGTAATTTTGATTTTCCTTGAGGTTTTATCCAATTAAAATAATTACATTTGAAAAATATTTTTAAGATTTTCTTAAAATTTTTTGTATCAAGTTAAGGTACTAAAAAATGCACTTTAGCTTATTTTTTTATTAGATTGAAATAATAATATTTATAAAAAGGCTAGTATTTTTCCTTGTTAATGCAATTACATTTTTATAAAATAAGAAATCCATTAAAAGACAAATAAAAAGTAAATAATAAAAAAACTTGAAGTTTTAGTATATGTCAAACCATATAAACAACACAAAACATTATTTTCTAACATTGATGATGATTCAGAACATAACCACCTTTTCCAACTTAAATTATTCAAATCGGAAGTAGCTAATTGTCTTTTTGACATAATCCAATAATTATTAAATTTTTGTTACAAATCAAACAAATTATGAAGTGAGATGATATATTATTTCATATTGTTTAAACCTTTTTAGAAAGAGTTAAAAGAGATTATCCTAATAAATTAAGAAATAGACTATTCTAAAAGTAGGCCAATTAAATAATTTAGATTCATAAAGTACAATACCAAATAATAATTTGATTGATTAAATATGAAGAAGGAATAATGCTTAGCTTATTGAATGATACAAAAATAAATATGAGAAGTGCAAGTGTAGAAATAGTTAAGATGTTACTTACCTATGTTTTATCAAGTTCTAAAAATTAGCTCTCTGTCAGCCTGGACAATACTATCAAAATATGGACACTAGCAAAAATACTTCTACCTAAAAACTAAAGCTTATGTCTTGTATGAAATACATGTGATTTTTTATAATTTCAACCTATGATTTTTAAGGTTCACTATTTACTTGTATATTATTTATTTAGATTATGTGCACAGGTTCTAGATATTGCTGTGTAGCTCAAAACCCTAAGTCCTTTAATTAGGGCATGCCATCTTGAAAACTAAGGGTTAGTAGGATCAAGTGAAGTTGAGATGACCTTAAAGACCCTTATATTCATGATGAATACCTATATATCCAATACTATGAAGAGGGCCTCATATCGATGTAGTTCTCCCCTTATGTCAGCTTGTGTGTAAATTATATGATTGTATTTTTGAGTTATTGATAAAAAATACTAAAAATAGTAAATTTAACCCAAAACACAATAACATAAAATTAATATTATGGAATAAAATTAGCAATAATAAGAAAATTACTACCATTTCCTTGCTCCTCTTATCCTTTCTCTAAGATCTTCCAGTAGATTTTTAATGATTCTTGATTTTGCTTGTGAATTGTTATAGATTGACTCAAAATTTTGACATAATGATAGCTTGATAAATGAATTTGATTATAGCATGGATTGATTTATTATATTGGAATGGAGGTCTTATGGATTCATGTAGTTAGCTAGTTAGTTGGAATGGAGGGAGATGGTGTGTTTAAATGAGCAATGGAAGGAGGATTTTCCAATGAATTAAAAATTAATTATAAGTTTCTAAAGAAGAAGAATTTAGAAAAATGGAGGAATTATAAGGAATTTAAAATTCTTTATAGTTATTTAAAAAAGGAGATTTATAGAAAATGTGGAGGATGAGGGAAGATTCTAGAGAGTAGAAGTATATAGTTTCATGTTAGGACTAATTGAGTATTAGAACGGGAATAGGTGAGGATTAGGGGATAGTATTATATGAAAGCCTAGGAATAGGTAGGTAGGTGGGTCATGGGAATTTAAAATTCCCAAATATTAGTCAAGTGGGATTAGTTAGTAGATAATGGTGATTAGGTAAATTAATGAATAAGTGGGAAGGGTAAGGTTTATATGATGAAGAAAAATGAAGGGAGATGAGATTTAATTAGGATAAATAGTGAGATTAGTAAAATGGTTAAGGTGAGTAGATTTAGGTGCATAGATTTTGACCCTCTTTGAAAGGGCATTGAGATTGGATGAATTAGAAGGCTTAATAATCTTTCAAAACAAAACCATTTCATGGATGAATATTAGAAAATGATGTTAGTGGATATGATGTTCCCTTAAGGGGACATGCAAGGAATAATGAGATGGATGACCACTCAAAAGAGGAACAAGGGGTGGGATGTGATAAATAGACAAAGGAATGGGATGCAAGATGTGAGATAGATGATGAATAAAATGAACTCAACCTAAGTAGTGAGTTATAAAGTGATGATGCCCCTAGCAAAGACATATACTAAGGGAGTGGAAATGATAGTGTCACAGTTGTTGACACATCCCAAGGGGGAATACATCATAATAGGATGATGATAAGATAAAAGGGAATAAGATTTTGATGTATCCAAAGTAAGGATTCATGCAAGGGAGAGTTGTAGGCTAGGATAAGACAAGATTTGATAAGATTAATGATGAGTGTAGCTCAAGGCTGAAGTCAAACAATATGATAAAGGGGATGAGAGAGAAGAAATGATATGATCTAATGAATAAAAGATGATGGAAAAGAATTTGACTACAAGGAATCAAATCAATGAGCCCTAACATGATTAATAATAATGATTCCCCTAGAAAAGACACATCTGAGGGAGTAAGAGATGATAAAATTAAGGTCTTGGTCATGCCCCAATTGAAGGAAGAAACTATAAATTTTAAATGATGAATTGACCAATTAGTGATATAGAAGAAAGGATTGATGGTGTGACTTATCAAGCCCAATTGATAGGTGTAGGTAGTTGATGAAAAGATTAGGAAGATGATTGTGAGGATGGCGATTTATCAATAGACCATTTGATTGATATTATAGCTCAAAGATTTAACTGATGTAGGATGCGAGGATGACAAGATAGATGTGCTTATAGCTAATGGGGAAAGAGGATATAGTGGCCAAGATGACCTTAGGCACATCATGTGATTAAGTGTTGCCTATATAGTCCAAAAATACCTTAGGCCAATGTTGTTCAGATAGATGACAAGATAGATTAGAGGAGGATGATGAGGATTGTTAGACATGCTAGTTTTTAGATAGATGTTGGGTGTGATGATGACTAGAGAGATAATAAATGATTGACTAGAGGATATATGTGGAATGGTAAATGGTTTGGAGGAATGATTGGATATTAGATGAATGGACCTAGATGATCAACTTGAAGATAATGAACTAGGACAAATGATTGGACATGGGATATTAATCGTTATGGTAGGTGATATAATATAGGAGAAATGATGAATGTGTTAGATGATTAAACCATCATTACTATAATAAAGCTCATCATAGTCTACAAAATCTAATAGATATGGAACATGGTAGTATGCCCCATGATATACATATTACGAAGAGGACATTGTACCAAAGTACATAAAAAAGGGTGAATAATGAACTCTACATCATCGAGGGCACCTAAAAACATCATAATAGCTTTTGGTGTTATCATAACATCCTTGTTCATTACCTGATAGACAAAAAGGACATGATATAAGACTAAAAAGAAACATAAATATATAAAAAAATACATAAGACAATCAAATATATACATGATTAAAGACATACAAACAAGTCAAACAATAAACAAGTACCACACACAAGTATCTACATGCAATGTCATTGTGTCTTATGGAATTATCTTGATGAGAGTTGATGAGATGAGTGATCAGATGATGAGTTGGACTAAGTTGGTCATGATGATGTGAGTTTAGATTAAGGTTATAGATTTGGATAGGGGTATAGACTTGGAGTAAACTAGTGACTAGGTGTAGACACTATTTGTATACACCTTATATAGTATGTCATCATGTTATGTGTTGTAATGTCCCCCATTGAGTAATTATTTAAATAATTACATTTTAACTTCATCTTTACCTTTCACCACATAGGTTAAATTAGTTAATTAATATAGTTAAACAATTATTAATCCCTTTTTTTACTATCCTTAACCATAAAATCTCAAAATTAAATAAAAATCTAAACCTACCCAACCTCCAAACAAACTTATCCCATGGTTAAAACAACTCAAACAACCTTGGAAGCCATTTTAACCCTCATTTTCGCCATGCCATCCTGCTGGAATGACTTTTCATTTAACTTCACCTATTTTTGGTAAATTAACATCGATCCTCCTAGATTGACATCGATCAATTAGGATCGACATCGATCCATAAAAATAGAACATACCTCCATTACTGGGAGGAACAAATGTGAAATGAAGGAGACCATTTTGATCATGAATTTCTATCAAAACTAGTCATGAATATGCATAGACCTTACCAACATCTTGATACCTTTGAAGAGCTTTTGATAAGTGATAATTGTTAGGTGATTTTGAAGGTCATTTTTTATTGTTTCTAGCATCAATTTATTAAAACCATCTATGGTCAGTATTGTCTTATATTTAAGCATTTATTTAATTCTACATCTCTATCTTTTAATTACATTTTATTTCTTTCATTTTATCAATTTTCTAGGTCATCACTATAGTCTTTCTACTATTAAGTACTTTTGCACATAATTGACATTAATTCATCTGAATCGATGTCAATCCTATTAGATCACCATTTATCCTTTGCCAGATCTTAACATAAGTCTTAAATATCTTGTTTTAAGTCTACTATCATCTATATTTTGTCTCTATCTATTTTACATTTAGATTTTTATCATTTTATCAAAAATATAGGTAGTTATTATAGTCTATTTTATAAAATTAAGATTTTATATAGAATCAATATTGATCCTATTAGATCTCCATTGATCCATATTTAAATTTAAAAACATTCTTATCATCTATTTTTCTCAGTCTTAAAATCTGCATTCTAGTTTGCTAAAAATCTATTTGTGCATGTAGATGACCCTGCCTAGATTAATACATGATCTAGATATTATTTTTGATCTTCTTATAGTCCCTCAACCTCTATTTTTTGATCATAGTGATATTGAATTTGAGATAGGACTTTGCCTTGTGGCTTTCATATGTGATTTTTCATGCATTGAAGAATAGTTGGTTGTAATCCAAGAAGACATAGATATTGCTATTGAATTCTTGGATGCTTATTTTAATCATATAAATCTTATTGTCAATTAATTATTTTTAGTATTACTTATCCATATTATAAATATTTTATAATTTCATGTTTATTTATAAACTTGAATGTTGAACATGGGTTGGCATCCATCTAAGAAAGTGAATCACTTCTTGGGATTGGTTTTTTTCTAGGTAGCCCACTCATTTTTCTATTAATCCATTTTTTGTTTAAGTGTGGTGAATTGCAGGTCATTCCTCCCTAACCAAAGAGGATTTCACACAAAGCTTGATCAATGGTGCACAACCAATCTTCCTCTCCAAGTAACTCTAAACCTTGCATATACTTTGTTTTTTACTAGCTAATTAGTCCACATTAAAAAGCATAAAAATACTAAAACATTCTAGCATGCTCGGTGGGACCTAGGTCTCATTTTTCTTTGTTAAATTCAAAATCATTGAATTTTCTCTCTTTCCCTTTCTTTATTTGTGTGGATTCATCCAAAGATAACATTAGGATTACATTTTATTTCCTTTTATTAAAAATTTAAAATAAATTGCATTCATCTTTCTTGTTTAGATTCTTTCACATAGAATAATCTAGTCAGCAATCTATCATATTTATCACTTTATCCACACACAAACCAAATCATAATATCAATCAACACATCTAAACACCTAAAATAAGGAAATAAATGGGGATTTAATCACCTCATGACAACCTTTTTTCTGGTGAGCCTACTTGGATTTCACCACCAAGGGGAGGACCAACTCAGTTCTCTGGTTGAGTATAATCTCTGGACCATTGGTATATTTTGGCTAAGCACCCACACTGGCTATGGGATTGTGACGTGAGGGGAGAAACCCCAAGTATTAAGCCATGTATCAATACCAATATATATTTCCTTGAGCATGAAAATAAAATACCTAAAACCATCCTTAGATTACCATTTCTTAGGACCTTCATTAACCTTTTTTTGTATTTTTCTTTTCACATCTTAGAGTTAAAAGAGATAAAAACTTTTTTTGAATGATTTTAGTGTGTGTGTCTTTCATCTATCATTAAAATGAGATAATTCAAAAAGAAATTTTTGTTTTATTTATTTGTTTTATTTTTTATTTCATGGTTTTAACTAGGTAATAATCAAAGAAAGAATCTGAGGAGGGTGTTACATCCTCTCCTATAGAGCATACACCTAGTCCTATCTCTTCCCTTGAGTCCTTTGAGAATATTGTGTTCCCACAGTTCTATCCTCAAGGAGATCCTTTGTGGAAATACTAGAAAATAACCCTATTTCTCTTAATTATTATTTGAATAGTCAAGCAATACATATTTCTCCTTCCCCCCATGACCAAAACTCTACACATAGGTATGGGATGTCTTTTTAGGGAACTAAGAGAACTAGAGAATTTACCATGGCCATGGTATCCTTTTCCACAAAATATCCTCCACCTAGCTCTAATGCTTAGATATTTCAACCTTTAGAGAACCAACCATTCATGGTATCTACCAGTTCTCCAATCATTACTTAGATCCAAAATACCACTTTGACTATATCTACCATACATTCCAAAACATTAGTGGTGTTAATTCCTACAAGTCTCCCACCCATTAAGATGACTTTTTCATATAGTACACAATAAATCTCTCATGCATAGAAAATCCCTCATGCATGATAAATCCCTCACACATAATAAATCCCTCATGCATAACAAATCCCTTATGCCCAACCTTTCCAACATTATGTCTCCTCAAACACCCAATATGTGGCTTCATCACAACTAGAGATAACCACTCACTTATAGTCTTTCTCATATCAAAATATTCCATTATAAGCCCTGAAATATGTAATGGCATCTTAACCTATTATGTCTACCATAGCAAGATACCTTCCTTCACATCCTATGTCTACATTTTTACCAAGCTATTAACCCATTCAACAAGGTGTTTTAGGAAGTGTGCCTCAAATTAATACTCAGATAGACCTCATGAACATCCTTATGAATAGGATGGATAGTTTAGAAGCCTTCACCTTTGGACATAATTCAATTCTCACATATGAATAAATTTGTAATGAGCCAATCCATCCCTTTATCCCTATCCAATTGTATCCCTCACAATGGGAGCTTCCTAAGTTTACCAAATTCCAAAACAAAGAAGATCCCTAGAAACACCTTAGTGCCTTTTGACATGAATTTTATCTTATAGAACATGACGATGCCCTCCTACTTAGAACATTTACCATATCATTAGTAGGATCTACATTGGATTATACAATTCCATTCCCAAGCATTCCCTCTTTTCCTTTGGATAGTTGGCCCAAATTTTATTAGAACACTTCTCAATTAATATTGCTCAAAAAATGACTATCATGGATCTTTACGCTATTAGATAGTTTGATGATGAATCCATATCAGAATTTTTAGCTCAATGGCATAACTTAATCAACCAACTAAACTTTTCCTTGCCACAAAAAAATTAAATAAATTGTTTTCATGCTCTTGTGTAAAAAATATATCATCCATGTTATAAATTCAAAATTTTAAGACTTTTGATGAAGCCTTTACAATGGCCCATAAGCTTAAACTCTATGGCATTGAAGAAGGAAAAGTTAAGTTGTGTAATAATAACTTCAAAGCTGATCCCTCCAAAAGTAATAGCAATAATCCTAAACCAAAAGGGGTAACAAATATAGTTACTATAAAAACTTCTTCCCCTCTAGCATCTAACCAACCAGGGTCTTTTGCTTCTCAAATAAAACATCCTACGAGCCTTACTCATTTCCCCCCTAAGAAATATACCACTATAAGAGAGCCTTATACTTTGATATTAGATAAACTCCTGCAAGAAAATGTTATTAAACTCCCTCCTATTAGACTAGTTGATAATACATGTCCTAAACCCAATTGGTATAAAGAAGATGAGTTTTGTGCTTATCACAAGGTAATAAGACATGACATAGAATGATTCCAATACTTTAAATGATTAGTATAAAACCTCATTGATAAGGGGGACCTTTGGTTGGACAATCTAAATGCTCGTCCTAACCAAACCTTAAATAATTTTAAACAACCATTTCCAAACCATATGTCCACATCAAACACAGTCCAAGCTAATCCTCAAAACAAGCTACTCATATGATTGACACAATCTATGATTAGTTGTTTCCTAAAGAAGTCCTAGAGAAACCTTCAGTCTTAGATCTCCTTAGAAGAGATGCTTTTGATATGATTCAACTTAAGATTATTAGAACTAGTCCTAAAATCACCGTAGAGCTCCCTAGTCTCATTAATGGGATCATTCGCATGAAAATTCACCTTCTCATACCAAATTTCCTAAAGGGGAAAATGACACTACTCCTCAAGATGTCATAGATAAATATCTTGATACTTCTAGCATTAGAATTTCTACCCCTTTGATCCCTAAAAAACATATAATGCAATCCTATCCTTTTTCCCCAAAACATGACCCTTTGAAACCATCCTCTACTATAGCACCTCCTTACCCTAAAGATATTAAAGGAAAAGGTAAATATCTTATCATCAATAGTTGGGACAATTATCTTTGTATTCCACCAAATAAAACCTTAGCTCATCCTTAGGTTAAAGCTAATCTTTTTTGAACATCAAAAGTTACAAACCTTATTTTAAATACCCCCTCTATTATTAACACATGGAAAAACAAAGGTCCTTTTCCTTTTTTACCATCTCTATTATCTATTTTAGGTCCCCATCCATCTTCTATACCTGTCATAGGTGCTTCTACCCAAACACATGGAAAAATGTAAAGTTTTCCTCCATTATTGTCACACCTCCATATACACCTTCCTTCATTAATGGATCATTAGAAAAAACTAAAGGAAAATAGCTTAAATTTGTCCCTCCTATAAAGGCTAAATTACAAAACCAAATGAGTAATACTTTGTCAAAAGATCCTATTATCAAAACCCCTGTAAAACCATAATATGATACTTTGAAGGGACCTTATGATGTAATATTGAAATAATTATTGGATACATCCCTCATTAAATTACCTCCTATATTTTCCATTAACCTTCACCCCTAAAGACCTGCTTGGTATAAAAATTGGGAAATATGTGCTTATCATAGAGTAACTGGGCATGATATAGAAAATTGCAAAGCCCTTAAGGCTATAATCCAAAAGTTAGTCTAGGATGATGACCTCTTAATTTATGATCTCAATGATCAAACTCTTAAGCAAAAGGTCATTAACCCATCCATTCCACCCACCCATAATCTTACTAGTCCTATAAGTGATAACGAATCAGTAGCCTCTTTAGATCCACCTTTATTACACATCGATGACATCCATGTAACCACTCATTCTCAAAACCAAAATCCTAATAAAGATAAGGTTTTAATTATAGGAGCCTCTACATCCAATATGCTTAAAGCATATAAACAAAAGCCTAAAGTTTATCTTATAGGAACTAACCCAACTGAAGCTAAGGAGTTGGTATAAATCTCCATATTAAAACAACTCCACTAAGCACCTGTAAAGATATCATTATATGAGATTATTGAAAATTCTCTATAACATTGATAGGCAATGATAGAATCCCTCCAATCTATCAAGGTCTGACCAAATGAACCTCAATCATTTTCAACTTTTATAGGAGCCCTTTAAATGGTCTTGACTCTTAGTGTTACTGATTTTGAGGTTGTTCCTTTATCGCTTGAAGATAAAGATCCTACCATTTTCATTATAGTGAAAATATATTAGACTCAAATTAAAAGAGTTATGATTGATAATGGGGCTACTATTAATATTATTTCCTCACATGATTTCCAACAATTATAACTACCAAAAACCATTGTTTCCCAATCCTTAGTAATTCTTCATGCATTTAATGACATGGTAGCACCCATGATAAGAACTATCATTCTCCCCATTTGTGTAGGTCATCACACCATTAATGAGTTATTTTATGTAATATAAGGGACTTTATAATACAACATTCTATTAGGGCATTCATGGATTCATGTGATGTGATGTATACCCTTCATAGTTCATCGATGCCTTAAATATGAACATGAAGGTTAGGTACACATCATCCCTAATGATCCTCATCCCTTTAAATCATGCAACTTCACCTTTAGGCCAAGTGATATCATAATATCCTCACCTAACATTATCCCATCTCCATCTTCTAATCAAGCTTCGACTAGCATGATGACTCAAAACTACCTACTCTAGAGTCTATTGAATCCTTGATGTAGTAGCTTTTGATGGGATAATATCAGTTATTAAATTTTAATACCTTACCCAATCCTATAGAATATGGCCATCTTGATAAGCAACCCATGTATTCACCTTTTTTTAGATGAGCTCATTCTTTTTAGACCACCTTTCTTGTGTACTCACTTAATATATGGTGGGATCAATCAAGCTACCTTAAAAACTGATGATAGTATTTGTGATAAACCATTTACATCCAATTTATCCTTTCTTATCAATCCCTAGTTCATACAAACTTATCTTTATCAGTATGCTGGGAAAGGTTTTGGCATGGGTAGCTTTGAGTAGGGTCCTTATGATGTCACATTAGGAGATTTTAGAAAACCACATGAAAATCATGGCTTAGGTTTTAAGAAAGATTATAAATCCATCCCCAAACCTATTCTTCTACCATCTTTGGAAAAAGAACCATCTTCCTCATCTGATACCTCTTCCTCAACTAGTGATATTGTATCCATTCCTCCTAACTTTTTCTTTTAGTCGATATGATCTCCTTAGAACCCCTCATCTTCCACCATGATGACAAAATCTAAACCATCCCCTTATTATATCCTAACTTAATAGGAATTGATACATCAACCATCCCTATTTTTTAGTGTCAAGATGATGAGTCAATCTTGACCCATCTAGGTGCTAAAAACTCTTATCTTCATAATTCTCTTCCATCTAAAATGTCTAGCCTATTAAATGAAGACACTATTGATATTAATATAAATTCTTAAGAAGTCTCAAGGATTATTAAAATTATCAAAGCCTTGGATCCACAAGAAAACTAGGATTTTACCACTTTTTAATCAAACTGTAGTAAAGCCTTTGCCTAATCTTATAGTGATGTGCCTGGTATTGACCCCTTGATCATTATCCATAACATTATTACCTTTCCCAATGCCGAGTTGATGAATTAAAAGCTATATAAAATGCATCCTTGTGTCATACTTCTAGTAAAAGAAGAGTTGTAGTGCCTTTTATTTGATAATTTTATTTAACCCATTGATTATCCTCGGTGGATGTCCAACATTATTTCGATCACTAAGCCTTCAGGGGGACTTTGTATTTGTATAGACTTTCATGATTTAAATCTTCCCTATTTGAAAGATGATTTCCCTCTCCATAACATTGATCAATTAATGAATTTAACTAATGGGCATGAAGTGTTATCCCTTATGGATGGTTTCTCTGGTTATAATTAAATATTTATTACACTAGAAGACCAATATAAAACTAAATTTATTACTCCTTGGGGGACTTTATTCTACTGTGTTATGCCTTTTCACCTAAAGAATGTAGTAGCCACCTATCAACAGGCCATGACTTATATATTTCATGAAATAATCCACAAAATTGTTGAAGACTATGTAGATGACCTCCTTAGGAAGTCAAAGCTCTGTAAATATCACCTAACTATATTTATGATTATTTTTTATCATCTACTCTAGTATCATATGCTCTAAATCTAAAAAAGTGAATTTTTGGTGCCTTAATGGGTAAACTTTTAGGCTTCATTATTTATATTCATGGAATAGAAGTGGATCTCACTAAAATCAAGGCTATTTTAGAAATGCCTCCTCCATCCAACCTCAATCAACTTCATAGTTTACAAGGTAATCTCCAGTCTATTCATCATTTTATTTCCTAGCTCTCTAATCGGTGTCAACCTTTCCACCATTTATTAAAGGATATTCACTTTATATGGAATTCTCATTGTTAATAAGTCTTTCATGTGCTCAAGGACTACTTTTATCACCTCCTACCCTCATTACTCCTAAATAAGGACAACCTTTCTTCCTTTATATCTCAGCTATAGACCATGTTCTAAGTGCTATGTTTTCCCATCGAGATGAGCATAAAAAAGAATAGGCTATTTATTATATAATTTATAACCTCATAGAATATGAAACACATTATTCATATAATAAAAAATTATGCCTAGCATTGGTCCTTATATCTTCTAGGCTTCATCATCACCTACTTAACCATAATATGTATGTACTTATGAGTACTGATCTCCTTAAGTTTATGCATTCTAAACCTTACTAGAATCAGTGGATGGCTAGATGGATTATGCTTTTAACTAAATTTGATATGGAGTTTCTCCATCAAAAATCTATTAAAGGGTAGATCATTATTGATTAGCGAGATAAATTACCTCTTAGTGATAATCAACCAATTAATTGTGAATTCCCTAATGCATCTATCACTTCCACTTCTCAGTTAGTTCTAGATTATCAAATGACTCTATTCTTTGATGGGTTCAAATGTGAGTGAGGAGGCAGTGCAAGAATTATATTAATCCCTCCTCAAGGTATTCCCATACGTTTATCTTTTAAATTAGACTTTGATTGAGCCAATAATATGGCTGAGTATGAAGCATTGATTATAGGGCTTTAGACTACCCTTGCATTAGGAGTTAGGTCAATTAATATCTATGGGGAATCCTAGTTAGTGGTCAATCAGATTACTAGTGTATATCAATGTAAGAATGATATTCTCTAGTGGTATAAGATGTTAGTTGATCAACTTTTATCTACCTTTGAATGTTATGCCATCAAGGCTAGCCCTAGATCAAATAATAAATTCGTTGATACTATGGCATCTCTTACCTCTTTTATCCTAGCCTCATTTCAAGAATCTAAGTTATTGTCCTTATCTATTGAGTTAATCAACCTTCTTATAAAAGGACTAATCTTCCATCTATCAATAATATTGAGGAAAATCTAGAGGATCCATGGTATGCATAAATATTTGTTTATTTGTCTACAAGACTATCTCCTCCCCATCTATCCAAAGGTGCCAGACGCATCTTCCATCAGAAAGCTATTCGCTATATCATACTGGGGTGTGTTATATATAAGTGTGGTCTTAATGGCATTATTCTCCATTGTATCCAAAATCATGAAGCTACCCTAGCCATTCAAGAGGTCCATGGTGGTTCATGCAGTGGAGATTTTAATGAATATGCAATTGCTAAGAAGATCTTACATTTAGGTTACTATTAGCCCACCTTAAATCAAGATTATTGCACCTATGTTAAGAGGTGTGTAAAATGTTAGCATCATGCAAACCTATCCCATGTCCTTAGTAAAGCCTTGTAGGTAGTAAGAGAATTTTGGCTATTCTCATAGTGGGGGCTTGATCTTATAGGGAAAATCAATCCTAAAACCTCCCAACATCATGACTTTATTACCACCATTACAAAATACTTCACTAAGTGGGTGGAAGCTATGACGCTTATATTGACGAAGGCAGAAAAGGTTTTGGATTTTATCCACCAGTATATTATTTGTCATTTTTGAGTTCCATATAAAATAATAATAGATAATGGAAAATATTTTAAAAATAAAAAAGTTCAAGCGTTATGTGATTCATTTAAAATTAAATTGAGTTTTTCCTCACCTTATTATCTTTAGACTAATGGTCAAGTGAAAGCATCTATAAAACTTTGGTCAAAATCCTAACTAAAGTTTTTAATGAAACTAGAAAGGATTGTCATCTTCATATCCCTTTTGCCTTATGGGCATATTGAACTAGTAGTCAAACCCTTATAGGTGCTACTCCTTTTTTCCTAGTCTATGGTACAGAAGCTATACTTCCATTGGAAGTACAAATTCACTCTCTTCAAATCTCCCTTCAAGACATTATTTCTAATGAGGATTTCCATTAGGAGCATTTATCCCAGCTTGGACTCTTAGATGATCATCATGTAGTATCCCTTGATCACCTTCATATATATCAAGAAAAACTAAAATGAGCATATAATCAACATGTAAGAGAGCATGAATTTAATATTGAAGATCTTGTGATTAAATAAAATCAACATGTCACTAATATGTAATAAAGTAAAATGGGTAAATTTTCTTCTAATTGGCTTGTACCATACATCATAACCCATAAATATGAGTCTACAACATATCATTTGGCTTCTCTTAATGGTAAACTAGAACAAGAACCTCTTAATGTATTGCATTTACATCCTTGTTATAGTTGATAGATTTTGGCTCATCTTGGTTAGCTTATCTTTTATCTTGTCATATCCCTTTATTCCAAAATACCAAATAATGATATGAGAGTTATGTGGTTATTCGATAGTCTCCATAACCTCAACCTTGAATATGTATACCCTAGATATATACATAGCATTCCCTCATGGATAAGTTTCACCTATTATGGGAGAAACCCCACATCATTATTTCCCTTATTTCCTAAATACCATTAATTTCCTAAGATAACCCAATCATCTCATATGATGAATTCATGGAAGCCATCCTAAGGTATCTTTTTATGCTATTTTTCAATAACTTCTTTAGGATTCAAAATCAATGAAAAGCAAAAGTATCAAAATGGGCTCAATAAATAGACTACTCCCTTGAAGGACAAATGTAATAAAATAAAAAGGTAAAATAACATATTGATCCGTTAAAGAATAGTTGTGAAAAAAATATCAAAATGTAGACCACTCCCTTGAAGGATGGCTACCAAGCAGAAAACTTCCCATATTGATCATTTTTCAAATTATGCCATTTTAAAGCCCTAAAAAAAGCAATAAAAATAATAACATAAATTTTCAAAAGTAAATCCCAAGAAAGCTTCCTGCATTGATCAACGTTCTAATCATAGACTTCCCATATTTATTTGTCTACCTATTGGCATAAAAATGATTCCTAAAGGTTAAATCTTGATTTAGAAATATGTGGTGAAAATGAATTATCCCCATCCTATCACAAGTATATGATCTTAATGACTAAGGTCGAACCTTTAGCTATCCTAGGCTGTGTCATAATCTATTATCATTTAGAAAAGGATGTATAGGCCATGTAGATGAGAGGTCCTCTTTTGGTTATGCTCCAAGTCAATGCTAATAAAATCCATAATATATAATCATTAAAATCCATAAATCTAAAACCATTTTAATATTAAAGGTCATCCATAATCCATAACATATAAATCATTAAAATCCATAAATCATAATAGTATAAGCACATAATCCATAATCCAAAAACATAAAAAGTTCTATCTCATACCATCACCTAATAATCCATAAGCATAACACATAAACATCCATAACTTGTATAATCACATTAACACAAAGTAAATTACATAACATATAATCTATAATCCAATGCATCACATCATTAATAAAAATATAACATGTCCATAAACATTATTAAACCCATAAATATATACACATGATCTATCCATAAAACATAACCATAAATTTCTATATATATCAAAGTTTGTACAAATGTCATAATATGAATACAATAGGGCTCTCAACCTATATAGTATGATGTACTATGTGAACTCAATCCTACTAATGTGAATACTATCACCTCCCTCATCATCTCCTCATCGGCTTGCTATACTCTCTGAATAACTATACCCCCAAGATTCCTCTATGATTTGTGATGGTTGGCCACATATGAAGCAAAGCATATAACATCTAGAAGCTACCTTTGTATAATCATCTCATAGTAGGACATCTCAATAAGTAGGTAACTATACTAGTGAAGTGGTATTGTGTCTCACAGTCCAATGCTAGATCTTGAAATATCTAGAGCTAGCCTCTCAGCCATAGAAGCTCTCATCTACTCCAACTCCACCCTATAGCTATCTCTCTCTTGTAAAGCTTGATACCTCTCCTAAATGTCCTAGTCTCACTCCCATCTAAACCTATCAAGCTCACTCTATAATTTCTATAGCTCATCATATAATATCCCCTACTCATCCTATCCTAGGGAATCTTGTATTAGTACCTCCTCCATGTGTCCATCTAGAGCCTCCTACTCCACCTCTCCTCTTGCCTCATCCTATACCACCTCCTATTAAGGCCTCACTAATTTATGTTATTACCTCACCATCTCTCCCATAAACCAAGTGGTGTAATCCTTTGTATATCTTGCATCATCCACATCTAATGTTGTTAGCTCCTCCAATGCTCCCATCTAGATAACTATGGTATTTGGTGCTAACCAATCTATCTATATATCATCCCACCTATATACATGTGGGGCTAATGGTACATCCTATAGGAAACTAAACTAATGGTAGACCCTATCAAAATAAAATAGCTCCATATGATCCATCCATCATCCATATATCCATCTCTCTTGAGTATCATCTCCTAACTCTGTCGCTAGACCTAGCCATGTTGGAAAATGTATATATAGTCTCCAAATAATGTCTTTAATCTATAGGGTCTCAAATACCTATCTATAGTACACTATATCACACACTATGCTATCTAAATAAGGAATGAATAGGTTGTCATCACATCATAGAAAGCCTACATTATACACCATGTCTCCAAAACCAACCCTTGGGGTCCTAAGTGGGTGTATCACTTGAATGTGCTCATGTCAGGGAAGTCCAAGAACAAACACACCTGTTCTGATTCCTCTGTTGGATCTTTCTCCTCAGAAAGAGCACAGTATGATTACCAAATATATAAGCAATTAAATATATGGAAATAACCAGAAGCACAAGTAACTAGAATTCACCAATAGCACAGAATATGAGAGATAATACACTATCTTGTATTAACACTATACAAAAAAGAATACAACAAAGAGCCACCACACTCTTTCACCTTACAGAGGTTTGCCACACCTCAAGTGTATAGTAATTCTTCTCACACAACACTCTCCTACACAAAAAACGGTCTCGACAACCAACTCACAAACCGAATTGGTGTTCACCTCTCCAACTAATCAGTAATAACCCTGCCAGTACATCAAGCACTCTATAGCACTTCAAGCTGATCTCCCATGAACCTGCAACCTACAATTCAATAGACCATACTCACATATGGATCCCCTATGAGCTTGCAACAACCTGCAACTCAATGATCATACACACACACAAAAGGTACTTCCTTGCCTTCCTTAACTTATTCTTATACAATACATGCCAATGGGTCTATAAATAGATCCCTAACTTAAACACTAACTTAGACTCTTAATTTAGACAATTATCCACACAGCTCAAGACTCTAACTGGTCTTAACATGCAAACTCTTCGTTCACTTAACTAATTGTCCGTACAACTAGCACTTCTAGAACACACAGGCGACCGACGCCGGTCCCTGCTTGCCTAGTTCTGCCGACGTCGGCCGACTCCTTGCCATCACCGGTGGCCTTCTGCACTGGGTCACGACCGACGTCAATCATGCCACCGATGTTGGTGCTCCTGGATCTTAGCAACCTTCTGTTCCACCTTGTTTGCAAGTAGCTGAAGCTTTTAGCTCCACAACCTAACAATCTCCCACTTGGAGATAAACAATTGCAACCTGTACATGTAACTGTACTCCATCTGGTTTGTTCCCTTGGCTATGTATCCATCTTCAAAATCACCCTTGAAGACCAACCACCACAAAATCTGTGGTGCAAAACTTGTCATCCAAATCACCTGCCACATCCACCTCTACAACCATGTAGAAGATCACCTGAACCTGCATAGCATGTGCACCTGCTACTAGTACCTGTAAGAATCCACTGAAGTGCCCTCCAATGGTTCTCTCCCGAATTGGCTCCTAACTTGTGACAACTCCCACTACTTGGGAAAACTCAGGTTTAGTACATACCATGCACTCAACCTCATTATGTGAATCAAGACCCTGTTCTGTGAACTGTCTAACCATCGGCGTGCTAACCGGTTTCACACAATCATCCTGAGACAAAGTCAACACATGACCTTCCATGTCTCTAGAACACACTCATGCCAAAGAATCTTGCTGCTCCCAAATTCTCCATGACATCCACCTAAACTAGCTTTACCTTTAGTTTAGCAATACCTGTATATGTAACCCTGCAACAAGCACATCATACAGTAATAGGATAGTGTAGCTAATACTATCCAACCTGGTAAAGTGAAACACAATGAACAAACCTCCATTACCCTACAGCTAATACAAGACCATATAACCTGATCTTCCATCTCATGTATCCATTTCTGCTCTTCTTTATCCTGAACATCCATTTGTCTCTCAGTGCTTACTTCCAGCTGGCCACTCTATCCAAAACACCTGTTTGGTTTTCCTTCAAGGAATCACATCCTCATCCAAGCCTAGCTCCCACTATTTCCTGGATCTACCTGTTCTGCTTCTTCAATAACTTCCTGGTCCTATGCCATAAGTGAGCAACAAGTAGTGTAAAGAAGGGAAATGATGGCTTTTAAGAGCTTGATTACACCTTCAGTCCTCCATATGGGCCCTTGAGATTCCATGACAGCTTGCTGTCCACCCAAAATTTGTCTCAGTAACCGATGCCGGTCACATCTTAGTCTGCAGCTGATCGATGTCGGTTCCCTACAACTACCTCCTTGCCGACGTCGGTTTCCCTTGGCCGACTCTGGTCATTCTCTACCCTGAGTCACCGACGTCGGTCTGCACATAACCGACGTCGGTCCCTATCTGGACGCCGACGCCGATTTTCCTGCTGACGTCGGTCTCTATGTTTTTCTTATGAGACCTGACTTTTTCTTGCGAGCTCTTTTTGGATCAAATCCTTATCCAAATCACCCTTGCTCTGCTCAGAATTCTTCTGCATCTTGTGCTGAACTCTGTCCGTCACTTTCTCCTTGAAAACCAAGGCTTTCTTGTTCTTGTCACTAACATCGGATTCCTCAAGAAATGTCACCTTCTTCTTCTACATATAAAAACCACGATCCATACCTTCCAAATCTGAAAGCATATCCTTTGACTCAAGAACAAGCATCTCTTTCTTATCTGTGTGACCAAGCCTATCAAGCCACATCTCTGAATCTACAACTGAAGTAGAAAACCCAGAAAGAGAATCAGTAGTACAAGTAGATAAAGCGTACCTACTTTCTTACCTCTAGCTACAACAAGTGTACCCTTGGTAACCTTCCAAGAGTCTGCTGTGAGAGTTACTGTGCAACCCTCATCACCCAAACTTCTAATAGAAATTAAATTCTGCTCTAGAACTGGGACATGCATGACCTCCTTTAACACCCATGTGTTACCTGTCTGCAGTTTTAGCTTCACTTTCCCTTTGCCAACAATCTGACAAGGCTTACCATCCCCTACATAAATTTCTCCAAAATCTCCCTGGACATACTCATGAAAAAATTCCCTATGTGGGGATGCATGAAAAGAGGCACCAGAATCTAAAACCCAAGATTCTACTTTATCCAAAGAACATACTAGAGCATCCTGTGCAACGTACTCTACAACATCTGCTTCTTCTTCATGTCCTTCATGCCTATCTTCACCTGATCTGCAATCTCTCTTTAAGTGCCCTTGCTTTCCACACTTCCAGCAGGTTATTCTGCCATACCTGGACTTGGATCTTTTGCCTGTCTTGGACCTTGATCTCCCATGCTCTATCTCTTCTCTTTGCCTTCCTCTGCCTTCAACACTCAAAGCATTTCCTGATGATTCACCTGTGTTATTCCTGCGTATCTCTTCATTCAAGATTACGCTCACAACATCATCCACTTTTAAGACTTTTGAAGGAGACACAGTATTAGAAACTGCCATTACCAAACCTTCCCAACTTTCAGGTAATGAACACAAGATTAAGAGAGCTCTTATTTCATCATCAAATACAATATTGACTGAACTTAATTGGTTTACTAAACCGTGGAAATCACTAAGATGGCTATGAACAGATCCACCTTCCAACATTTGCAAATTAAATAAACGCTTCATAGAAATACCTTATTAGAAGCTGAGGGTTTTTCATATAAGTTTGCCAAAGATTCCATCAACTCCACTATTGTCTTACACTGTGATAAGCTGGAAATCACAGATGATGCAAGACTCAATCTAATAGATCCCAGAGCCTTCCAATCAAGAACCTCCCATTCTTCATCTTTCATATCTGAGGGTTTGCAACTAACCCCTCCCAACAGTAAGTACAAATCTTTTTGATACAGATAATCCTCAATCTGCATCCTCCACAATTGGTAGTTCTTGCCATTAAACTTTTCCATTTATAGCTGACTATCTTCTGTCATTGCTCAACTCTCACTCAAACAGAAACCCTGTGAGTAACCTGTAATCAAAACACACTACCCAGATCTTACACCAATCTGTTAGTATTCCAACCAAAAGCTCTGATACCACTTGTCAGGGAAGTCCAAGAACAAACACACCTATTCTGATTCCTCTGTTGGATCTTGCTCCTCAGAAAGAGCATAGTATGATTACCAAATATATAAGCAATTAAATATGTGGAAATAACTAGAAGCACAAGTAACTAAAATTCACCAATAGCACAGAATATGAGAGACAATACACTATCTTGTATTAACACTATACAAAAAAGAATACAACAAAGAGCCGCCACACTCTTTCACCTTACAGAGGTTTGCCACACCTCAAGTGTACAGTAATTCTTCTCACACAACACTCTCCTACACAAAAAAGGGTCCCGACAACCAACTCACAAACCGAATTGGTGTTCACCTCTCCAATTAGTCAGTAATAACCCTACCAGTACATCAAGCACTCTATAGCACTTCAAGCTGATCTCCCATGAACCTGCAACCTGCAATTCAACAGACCATACTCACATGTGGATCCCTTATGAGCTTGCAACAACCTGCAACTCAATGATCATACACACACACAGAAGGTACTTCCTTGCCTTCCTTAACTTATTCTTATACAATACATGCCAATGGGTCTATAAATAGATCCCTAACTTAAACACTAACTTAGACTCTTAATTTAGACAATTATCCACGCAGCTCAAGACTCTAACTGGTCTTAACATGCAAACTCTTCATTCACTTAACTAACTGTTCGTGCAACTAGCACTTCTGGAACACACAGGTGACCGACGCTGGTCCCTGCTTGCCTAGTTCTGCCGACGTCGGTCGACTCCCTGCCATCACCGGTGGCCTTCTGCACTGGGTCACGATCGACGTCGGTCATGCCGCCGATGCCAGTGCTCCTGGATCTCAGCAACCTTCTGTTCCACCTTGTTTGCAAGTAGCTGAAGCTTTTAGCTCCACAACCTAACAGCTCATATGCCTAGTAGTGGAGCATAAATGTGATGTTGAGTCCTACCTTTACTCTGACATATCTGCTATAACTATAATAAAGCTCCATGGAAATGATCCTCCACCAAGATTAGGTAGTGTATATAAATTCAATGCCAACATAAGCATGGTCAAAACTAATATCTCTATTGGTGCCTATTTGTATAAGGGATGGAATCAAAAAGCTCTAGCCAAAAATCTGATATTAGTAGCATCTGCACCATATAGTCATGTTAGTGCTATTACACGCCCAACCTCCTCAATCATATAACTAGGGCTCCCTAGATTGGTAGTCCCAAAATTTGATGGATGTCCTCAATAGTGATGGTCATCTCACCTGTCAGAAGCCAGAAGGTGTTGGTGGTATAATCCCACTACTCTAGTAAAGCCACTATCATGTCAATGTCTTGATGAACATGGAAATAGTGGTAGATCCCTCCAAAGCCCACCACCACTAGATGTGCCCAATCCTCATCATCCATATTCTCTCATAGCTCCCTCAATAATGGTGGGATCCTATCCCTCATAGTTAGTAGCTCACATACTTGTCACAATAGTCTTTTGTTAGTTAAATCCTAAATATTAAATGCTTTATGGATTGTTGTCACTTACTTCTAATATCTATCAGCCCATTAAGGATTTATGTCATCTCTTTATGATCTTTGTCAATCTTATAAGGATCGGTGCCCATTCTTCCTCATCATAGTCATTCCTTTTAGATCGACATCAATTCCCTTTTACCTAAAAACTAATTTTTTTCTTTTTTCCCTAAGAATTCCTAATCTACACCCCCTGATATCCTAAATTATCCCCTTTCCTTAATCTAAAAATTCCAACAACTCCAAAAAACATAAAAAATAGTAAAATAAATAAAAATTCAAAATTACCCAAAACGTGTCACCTACCTCATAATGAACCCATCATCATCATCATCCTCCACTCCTGATAGCCTCTATCATCTTATGTATATGTTTGAATGCTTGAGAACCATCAAAATTCATTTAGAGAACTCTTCTACACTTGATAGCTAAATGAGCCTTCTTGTTTGTTGGTGGGCTATTTATAGCCATTTATGCGATTGATGCTAATTTTTTGTAATCATCAATTTCTTGGGATCAATGTCAATTCCTTTAGTTTGATAAATGTTTGCATTTTGGATCATTTTTACATGATTTCAGTTTGGTTCTAAAGCCATGTATTATTTCCTTTGTCATAGCTATCTCATATTTTTAATTACCCTTTAGATTAGAGAATTTTGACCCCTTGTTCATTCTCTAATATCTTAACTTATACCCTTGTTTTTTTAGTATCTTACCCCATGTAAGACCCCAAGGGTGTATATTTTTCTTGAGAACATTTATTTATAGGTAATTCATACACCATATGCACATCAGATGATTTGGTTTGCTATTCCTCTCTCTTGTTCTCTTGATAGCCTCTTTTGCTAGTTTTACATGTTTTAGCTTTGGCAATATGCTATTTGATCTAGTTTTTAGGGAATTACTACTTGTATTATTATTTATTCCATTAAGTGAAAACATCAAACTCTTTTGTGTCCATCTACATTTTTTTTGTTTTCTTAGCTATCTTTGCTTTTGTCACTTTCACCTTACCCACTTTTGTTCTCCATTCCATCTTATTCAAACCTGTCATCCATTCCATTTCACTTCTTGGAGCCCATTTTGAGGGGGAATACCTTCTCACAATAAAATTGGGGCATTAGACTCCTAATAATTTTTGTCTCATAACACACCATTAAATACCACTCTATAAAAAGGGGCAAATGTAGATGCTACTTTTATACACCTTATATATTATGTTGTCATGTTATGTGTTGTAATGTCCCTCATTGAGTAATTATTTAAATAATTACATTTTACCTTCATATTTAACTTTCACCATATAGGTTAAATTAGTTAATTACTATATTTAAACAATAATTAATCCCCCTTTTTCCTGTCCTTAACCATAAATCTCAAAATTAAATAAAAATATAAATCTACCCAACCTCCTAACAAACTTATCCCATGGTTAAAACAACCTGAATAGCCTCATATGTCATTTTAACCCTCACATACCCCATACCAACCCATTAGAATTAATTTTCATTTAAATTCACCCATTTTTGGTAAATCAACATTGATCTTCCCAAATCAATGTCAATCGGTTATGATCGATGCTGATCCATAAAAACATAGTGGACCTCCATTTCTAGGAGGAACAAATGTGAAAGGAAGGATACCATTTTGATCACAAATTTATATCAAAACTAATCACAAATCTACATAGACCTTACCAAAATCTTGATACTTTTGAAGAATATTTGATAAGTGATAATTGTCAAGTGATTTTGAAGGTCATTTTTGATTATTTATGGCATCACTTTCTTCAAACCATCCAAGGTAAGTATTATATTATATTTAAGCATTTATTTAATTTTGCATCTTTAACTTTTATCTACATTTTATTTCTTTCATTTTATCAATTTTGTAGTCCATCATTATAGTTTTTCTAGTATTAAGTACTTTTGCACAAAATCGACATCGATTCATTTGAATCGACATTGATCTTGTTAGATTACCATTGATCCTTTACCAGATCATAACATAAGTCTTAAATAGCCCATTTTAAATATACTATCATCTATATTTTTTTATTTGTTTGTTTTACATTCAATTTTTATCATTTTATCAAAAATATAGGTCATTATTATAGTCTATTTTTAAAATTTAAGCTTTTATATAGAATCAACATCGATTCATCTAAATCGATGCCGATCCTATTAGATCACCATCAATCCCTACTTAAATTTCAAACATTCTTATCATCTATTTTTTTTAGTCTTAAAATTTGTTAAAATCTACATTCTAGTTTGCTAAAAAATTATTTGTGCATGTAGATGACCCTACCTAGATTAATACATGATTCGGTTAGCATTTTTGATCTTCTTATAGTCCCTCAACCTCTATTTTTTGATTAGAGTGATATTGCATTTGAGCTAGGACTTTGCCTCATGTATTTTATAAATTATTTTACATACATTAAAGAATAGTTGGGTGTAATCCAAGAAGACAGATATTTCTATTAAATTATAGGATGCTTATTTTAATCATATAAATCTTATTATCAATTAATTATCTTGAGTATTTCTTATCCATATTCTACATATTTTATAATTTCATGTTTATTTATGAACTTAAATCTTGAATGTGGGCTGACATCCATATAAAGAAGTGAATCACTTCTTGGGACTAGTTTCTTACCAGGCATCCCACTCATTTTTCTATTAATTCATTTTTTGTTTAAGTGTGGTGAATTACAAGTCATTCCTCCCTAGCCAAAGAGGAGTTTACATAAAGCTTGATCAATGGTGCACAACCAATCTTCCTTTCTAGGTAACTCTAAACCCTACATATAATTGTTTTTTAGTCCCTAATTAGTCCACATTAAAAAGCATAAAAATACTAAAACACTAGGATTAGGATTAAGTAGGGTATGGATCAAGGATAGGAACTTAGACAAGGTATAGAATTAGAGTAAACTAGTGATTTATATTAGGATAAATTTATGGATAAGGACTTGAATGCAAAGATAATGATGGTGGGACATAAGACAAGACTAGATGACATGGGCAACTTAGGATATAGGGCAAGATGACCAAGATGATAAAATACAAAATAACTTTTTTTTTTTGGATTTTGTGGATTTTATAATTTTTAGGGTTTTTGGAATATGTATGTACACTATAGAAATGGGGTTACTAGCAAAGGGAACACCAAGCCTATAAACTAGGATAAACATAGATGGAGTAATGGATAGGAAAATAAAATGATGAGGGTGATGTTAAAAAGGGGATGAGGACCAAGGAAGAATGGACTAGGGATTGATAACAACTACATCATGAAGGAACCAAATATATAGTTACCTAAGTGCCCATTAGAGGATATGCCAAAATTATTTAAAAACATTTCTCAAGACAACTTCCACATCCTTATGAAGGTCAAGATTAGAAGAAAAGAGGGACATAATAGTATGCATGATACGATGGTAAATGATGCATAAGAATAATGGATGGAGAGATATGACATGGATGGGATTGATAAGGGATGGATTTTCCCCTCAAGTGTTTAGGTAAAATGTGGACAATAGATTATTTTACCCTGATGTCGAAAACCTATTTTCATCATAGATTATTTTATCATGATGTTGAAAACTAGTTTTCATCATGGTACTTATCCAAGGCACCAAAATATTCGTTTTCACTATTAGATGAACAATTTTTTATTTTATTTTTATTTATTTTAGTTTTTTTTAGATGACATCTTGATTTATTTGATATGGGTGAGAGATGTAAGAATGCAGACATTTTCATGATCTTCAACCAACACCTATTCTAGAGAGATGTGATGTTAAGATCATGTTTTTATGACCTTTGTTGATTCTTGATTGAGACCTCTCCAAACATATAGACCAGGTATCTTCATCACCCTTATGAGAGGCAATGTTGTCTAAGAAGGTGATGTGAGGGATGAATAAGATTATATCTTGATGTAGATAGAGGTGTATTGGATTTGAATGGATGATAGGATCCTAAGAGGAAGGTGTGATGGGTGATTGTGAATTCAGACTAGAATTCACACACATTGTTGGAGATGTAATACATTCTATATTTTATTAGTTATTTATGACAAAATACTATAGGATATCCAAGACACTTTGAATTTGTAGTTCATCTTTGACCCAATTATTTTATGGATTATCATCTATATTGATAGTGATTTTTACATTATTTTGATTTTTACACTTGATTATATCTTGGCTACCCCTTGGTTCCTAACATTGGGTTTCACTAGAGTAGATTGATATTTGACTTGATAGATGAAGATTATTATGAATTTGATGGTTCCCTAGTGCCTAACATTAGACTTCACTAGGGGAAGACACTTTTTGACTAGGCCAATTATGTGAATTTTCTTGATTTTGACTTATTAGATCAAAGGCATTTTGGTCATCATTTATGAATTTTTGAATATGGTCTTAGAACTTTGTATTTATGACACATGTTATATTACTCAGTGAAGAGTACTATGATGTATGTTCCTATTTATCCTTATAGATGGAGGTGATTAAATGATCATTGATAGGAAAAAAAAGATATATGATGGATGAAGGTGATGGAGATGATATGATGAGTTTAATGAGAGGCGATGAGGCAACATGGTCCACATAGGGGTTATTTGGAAACCTAGTTTTGATATCATAGAAAATATCCTCAAGATCAACAAAAGATCACTAGGGCTAGTTGAAAGACACACATCTAGTGTAGGATTAGATCCACTCTATCTTTGATAGATAAAGCTTGTAAAAACTTTTTTATGACTTCATCATCCTAATTTGGATCTAAATATATGCTTGATGACTAATTTTATCTAAATTAGAGGCATTTTAAAAAGGGGAGGCATATTCATCATTTGTTGTAACATCTATGAGGGATGATGTCTCTGACAAGGAATCTGATTCAAACTTTGGTGTTGAACATGATCCTAATGGAGATAAAACTGGTGTTGAATCTAATGTTGACTCTAATGTGATGCTAATAGTAGAATATTTATTGTCTAAAAATGACATCTTATAATTGGGTGTTTGATGTTATGATGGGGATATAAGGGATTCAACAAAAATAGGCCCATGGAAGGACTCATGAGAGAGGGTAGGACTAGGTTCATGGGGAATAGACTCATTTTCAATGGATGATTTGTTAAAAATGTGGGGACCATGGAAGATGGATGTGATGTCTTGACCTTGGATTAAAAATGGAAGGGATTGATTATGATAGAGAATGGGATCTTGGCATTCCTCTTCTTGTTCACCCAAGGATGTAAGCTCATCTGATTCTTTCTTGATTTCAATGTCACCATGGTTGATGAGGTCTTAGATGTAGTTTTGGAAATTATGACATCAATTAATGGTATGCCCCTAGGTTTAGTGATATACAAAACATTGGTTAGATTTATACAAAGAGGGATTAGGCTTAGTGGGATTAAGATGTCATATGGGTGGATAGACTATCATGTTGTTACAAATAAGCTAGTGAAAGAGGGCTTATAATGATATAAGAGTAGGAGTATAAGGGATATCTTCACTTCATCAATTAGATGTGGAAGAATTAGAATTTGGATTAGATGGTTATTAACCTGACTAGGTGGGTAGACTTGTAGTAGATGAGGTGGACAAGATTAGATTCCCTTTGCTAGTATATAAAGGGGTAGATAACTAGATAGTATTGGTGGATGAAGGATTTGAATGGGATTCATGTGGATGGGTGTAGATTGGAGTTAATGTTGGGTGGATGGGGTTAAAGTCTATAGGACATTAAGTGCTCATCTTGAGGAGGTAAGAAAGGATCATATCCCTATTAGCCATGAGACATTGCTCAATCAGGGTATTGAATAAATTTGTTTAATATGCCATGGATCAAGATAGGAGAAAATACGTATGATGTGGTTCACTAGACCTAATTGATATATGCAAGGGATTTAATGGAAAGACTAAGGGATGAGGATGGAATGCATGGGACAAATCTGGACAAAGGCTTTCTATAGTCCAATTTTAAGTTTGATTTGACATGATTTGATGTTTTATGAAGTAAGATAGGATTAAGTGTACCAAATTAGGAAGTGAGTTAGACTATGATGAGTTTTGAGTGGATTTGACTGAGTGAGATATGATAATCTCTAATATTTTATTGGGGGATAGATTGGCCCAAGAGACTAAGGTTGATTGGGGATTGATTAGATTAAGACTAGCTCAAGACTAATATGATTGACTCAAAGGGGATGATATTATTTGATTGATATGATTGTTATTATGATTCAAACTTGGTTAAACACAAGAAATCTAGTGATGAGGACCCTGATGAAAAAAGTTGTTTTCCAAGGTGGATGATGGCCAAAGTATGATTACAAACTTGATAAGAGGATTAGTATACATAAGGGGATGAATTGGGTTGGACTATGATTAGGACTAGGTTGAAAAGATGGTGGATAAGGTGACCATAAAAGATAAGGTTAAGTTAAATGGTTGGTTACGTATAAGGGTAAGTCAAGGGGAGATGTGATTGGTTATGGATAAGGTGGACTTAGTCTTGTGACACTAGGGATGATAAAATGTGATAGACAGATGGAAAGACTTGATTAGGATATGTAAGTGATGGGTTTAGGACTAGAGATATATGGATGCTACTAGGATAGGATATGATTAAGATGATATGGGTGATGAGAGATAGGATCAAATGCAAGATAGAAAAAGTTTAAAAGGATTTACATAAATGAACAAAGAAAATATGTACAAGAGGATATTGATAAGGATGTACATAATGATATAATTATGAGACAAGGATATACAATATGATAGTATGTGAAGAACTAGATAGGTGCATATAAGTTTGGGTAAAAGGATGACTTGACTAACAAATAACATGGGTCTAGCATGACACTCAATAAATTAAAAAAAACTATAAACCTAAGATTAGTAAACTGACGAGTGTGTGACTTGATTACTATAACATATAATGGCTTCATGGGTGAGGCTATAGGTCAGTGACCCATTATAAAATATTTGGAACCCTCTTAACCCCATCTACATATGATGGTTACTTGGGAGATAATATTTACTGTGGAAGCAAGTCACCTATTATGACCAAAAGGTCTTATGCTAAGTATATACAAAGGCATCTAGGGGCATATTCAAGATATGTGAAGGTATGTGGGGCCCAAATCTATATAGGATGCTATTTAATGCCTAATTTAGATAATTAAATCTTATCCTTCATGGATGACTTATATGGGGTCAACTACTTGGCCTAATGATAACTATCCCTGATAGTTATACTCCACCAGAACATAGAGTGTAGATTAGTGCATTATGGTAAAATCCATGATCACTATCCCCTTAGGACTATGGCATGTGTGTGGGTGTCAATTTCAAGTCATGTTTCACCTTAAAAAATAAAAATAATAGGGTTTATTAGTGGTTTTTTATCCTCTAAGAATCACCATAAGGATGCAAGGAAGAGAGCATACACCATTCTATCCATTGGGTGACACACATGAAGATAAATAGATTTATTAGCTTATTTATTTAGATGTGATATATATAAAATATATACAAAATATTCACAAGATGATTTTTTAAGATGCCAAAATATCTTTGATAGGCAACCTAGAAGACAAGTGATTAGTAGTTTCAATTGGCAATATTGAGAGATAACCTACAAGATAAGGCATTAGACAAAATATATGACCTACAAGAGAAGATGTTAGCAAGTAAAAACTGCTACTAGATTCACCCCTACAAGAAATAAAATTATTAGTCCAATAAGTCTTAATAAAAATAATAGAAAAAAATTATGATTTGGATCTATAACTTCTTTGGATGAAAGGCCATGATGTGGGGGTTTGGGGGTAACAACCCCCAGTGGGTCAAGGGGTAGCACACCTTACATGTTTAAGGGGAAGCACCCCTTATAGGGTTAAGGGGTAGTGCCTCTTTTAGGGTTTAGGAGAAGTTCCCCAGATGCTAAACATAATTTGAGACTTATGTGGCCCTTGTAATGACTAAAAAATCACTGAAAATGATCTTAAAAAATGCAATCAAAAAGGACAAATTGAAGGCAAAATAAAGACAAAAATCACAAATGGAATGATCAAAACTGTAGATACATAGTTAGACTATTCAAAGTTGATTCCAAAAACTATAGAATTATAATTGGTAGGAAATATTGAAACTATATATATGTGGTCTTACAAGTCATTAATTGACTATGACCACATGGCTTAGGCAAAACTATAGATTTTAAGTCATTATCTCAACTTAAAATTCAAATTTTCCCTTTGTGAGATGTGGTTTTCTAAAGGGTTAAAAACTTGCTAAAAAATGTAAATGGTTAGCAGTTAAGGTTGGTAGTTTATCAAAATCATGACTAGGATGTGGAAAACCACATTTTCAAGATTGAAGTTTACAATGCAATTTTGCCTTTCACCTAGAACATGACATTTTTGATATTTTTAGCCATAATATACTTCAATCTAACCAATAACCTTAAGCAAACACATTCAAAGCATAAAATGTTAGTCCAAGAGGAGGGATTCCATTGTGGTTGCAAATATATGATTGTATTTTTGAGTTATTTATCAAAACTACTAAAAATCATAAATTTAACCCAACACATAATAACAATAAAGGGAGAGATTATGAAAGAAAATCAGAAATAATAAGGAAATTCTTACCATTTCCTTGCTCCTCTTATCCTCTCTCCAATATCTTCATGTGTATTTTTAATGATTATTGATTTTTCTTGTGGATTGCTATAGATAGACTCATAGTTTTGACATAGTGATAGATTGATCAATGACTTTGCTTATAACATGGATTAATTGATTATATTGGCATGGAGGTTTTATGGATTCATGTAGTTAGTTTCTATTTAGTTGGAATGGAGGGAGATAATGTGTTTAAATAGGTAATGGAGGGAGGATTTTACAATGAATTAAAAATTCATTGGAAGTTTCTAAAGAGGAAGACTCTAGAAAAAGGGGGGAATTATAAGGAATTTAAACTTCCTTAGAGTTCTCTAGAAATGGAAATTTATAGAAAATGTGGAGGATGAGGGAAGCTTTTAGAGAGTAAAAGCCTCTAGTTTCATGTTAGGACTAATTGAGGATTAAAAAGGATTAGGTGAGGATTCGAAGTTAAGCTTGTAGGAAAGCCTAGGAGTAGGTAGGTAGGTGGGTCATGGAAATTTATAATTTCCAAATATTTTTCAAGTGGGATTAGTTAGTAGATAATTGTGATTAGGTAAATTAATGAAGAAGTGGGAAGGGGTAAGGTTAGTATGATGAAGAATAATGAAGGGAGATGGGATTTAATTATTTAATTGGGACTATGGTTAAAATATTAATTAGGATAAATAGTGATATTATTAAAATGTTTATGGTGATCAGATTTAGGTGCATACATGAATAATTGTATAATATATTAGATGTGTGTGCATGTAGTGATCTACCTTATAACTATTGGCAATTTGGCTTCCCAAGCCAAATACAAAGCAATATAACCAAAATAATTTATTTTTATGAAATTATATACTTATTTAGGCATGCAAATATCTAATGGATATGTTTTTTGGCATTTTAAATAGGTTTCTCAAGTGATTCTAGCAGTTTTAGTGCCAAAAAGGCCTATTTTGAGGCCATCTATATAATTCCCAGGGTGAAATTGAGATTAAATAATATTTAAGACATTATTTTTACATTAAAATTTCCAAAAATTTATTTTGAGGAGGTTTTAGGTCTTAAAATTAAGAAAACTATTTTATCTCTCATATCGATCTCCTTGGTAGCTCTAGAAGGGCAGTTTTCAAGTGTTTGGTATGAAAAGAAGAGAAAGAGTTAGGAGATAAAAATTTGTATATGGTTATGGGTAAAATTAATCCTAAAATTAGTGGAATTTTTAATATATTGGCAGCCTCTTATTTATGAACAATTTCTAAGAGTGACAACATGTCACTATGACCTATTCATCTAAGAGGGGTCTGTTCTTGCATCTATTTCTCCACTTCAAGAATATATGGAGAGGAATAATTTTTATGGTGTTTTATTTAGGTATAATATATACATTTAATTTTTTTTTCATCATCCAATTCATCTCTATGAGTTAATTTCACTTGGGGAGAGAAGGGCTTGGTGTATAGACTATTTCAGTAGATTCTACTGCAAGTCTTTGTTTTATCTTCATAATGGTCATATTAAAAGGATTATAGTGTTTAATTATTCATATAATTTCTGTCAATTTCATGGAATCCATGTTATTTTACCTAAAGATGTGTCTCTTTGTCCATCACCTTCAAGTGTACTTGCTTTGGAGACCTAGTATGTGTGTGAACAATCAACTGGAGGTTTTATGTTTCAATTTGATTAAATAACTAGTAAATTATCACGGTTCATGATTTTTATATGATATTATACTCCTATAATTGAATAAAGGTTAAATATAAGAGTTTAATACACACATTCCAATGAATATTCATAGTTGTTTCCTTTAATGACATGTTGTATAGATTATAGGTACAAGTTGGGATACTCATAGCCATGGATAAGATTGATACATATCTTGATTTTTTTTCATTTGAATTTAATACCTCATTAACCTCATTATCATCATCAAATTTTCCCAAACTGACTAGACTCTTCATTTTCAATTTCATGTATTAGTTAGTTGTGTATAGATCCATACAAATAACTAGTGTAGATTGAAGGTGACATGATGCTTGGTTAAAGGGTCTATGATCATTGAGAATTTTTTATAAGATATTAAGTGGTTATGTAATTCATAACTTAATATGTTTGAGAATATGGATTGATGTAGCTCTAAGATAATCAACTAGAGATCTGTAGGCCTAGGGCCTATGGGTCCACTTTTTAGACTTAACCAATGACCTTTACAACCTAAAGGAAAAGATTTAGACATGGAGTTTCGATTCCATTGAAGATAAAAACATCAATACAAACCTTTGAAGAGACTACTAGGTTACTTAAGCATTTAATATTGTCATCAGTGTGAATTGACTATCTTAAGGCATCTACAACCTTATGTATGGACTGTGTATTTGATAATAAGAGGCAAGTAACTTGAGAAGGTTACAAGATGTGCTACAGACATTTATATATAATGTAAATAAATACTTATTGGTTTTTACCTTTTCAAATAATCTACTGGCATACATGGACAAGGGTTTTGTTTCCAATCCTACACATAGTCATGAGCTCTCTAAGTGAACACCTACAGGTGAATAAAGACCAATTGGACCTAGTAAGTATAAATAAGGAATACAGAGATTGTTTAAACTCAAATGATAATATTCAACTATGTCAATAAAATATTATTAAGTTAGTGATACAAGGCTAAGGTCTAAAATCATAAGAGTGCACAGTTAAGTGTTCTAATAAATAGGCTATAGGCTTGTGTGGAGGGTAAAATTAGTCCCTAAACTTAAGTAAGAGTTAACAGTGATATTGAAATTTTTTTTGAGTCCAATAAAAACTTCAAAAAATCTCAAGTCATCTTCAAGCTTCATGGCAATTAGAAAGACCAAATTTAAAGCACCAAACACAATCTTGACCCTAAAAGGGGGACATAAAGGCCTATCTAATGAACCATATTGACTTTAGGATTGAAGTAAGGGTAGAGTATTATTTTAAATATTTTAAAAAATCAAAAAAAACTTCATCCAATTTTATGGACTGTTGATAAGGTTTGAAATGACATGAAGGAGAGAGCAAGAACATAATATATAGTTAAAGGTCTCTCAATACACCTACAGGTTGTAGGCACTTAATATGGGCTGGTGCTAGGATTGAAGGAAGAAAAAAGGTGTTTAAATATGTATGAGAATACATATAAGGTATAAAAATAAATTCATAGGTATGTGAACTATGGATAATGTTACTGAAGTAATAAGATAGGGTTTCCAAACCCCATTCATAGGCAAGATACACATACAAGCCTGCTCACTTTTTAGGTGAGTTTTGTTTAAATTGAAGAAGTAGGACTATTAAGGGGTTTGAGAGAGTTAATTTGGAATTAAATATAGTGTGTCCATCAACTCAATATGACCACTTAGGTTTGATAACAAGGTGAGAGGGTCTAAACGTAGTCAGGCCTAAAACCTTGCAGTGACATTAGCAGGTAGTCCAAGTCATGAAATAAATTGTTATTAACATATCTAAAGGCATGATTAGGTTATGAAAATTGGTAAAAAGTGTGGTAATAAAGTAAAAAATAGTATAATGACAATTTAAAAGTCATAAAAAAAGTGTACATATCCATTATTTTGTCTCAAACTAAGCCCACTCTTTGGCAAAGGGAAACCATGAGGCTTAAGGGATCTACTTGAGCTAAAAGGGTACAAAGAAAGTTTCTAGATCTCATTAAGGGAATATGAGGTATTGAAAGGTCATATAATATGTTTCATTCATTTTTAAGTGGAAACAAATTCAATTTTTCACTATAAGGCCTTTGAGGGCTAGCAAAGAGGGCATGGCTCTTAAGCCCCAAGTACCCTCATTAATACACCATAAGCACACATAGGGGTTTTCAACATTTAAAATCATGTAGAATAATGTGTGGGGTTGATATAAAATTTTAATAACTATAAAAATTAGTGGGAATGACTTATAAAATCTAAACTCAAACTTGACCTCTCTCTAGCCTCAAGAGAGCTAAGCAAGCCACCCTAAGAGCAACTTCAAATGCTCGTACCATATATAAAAATTTAGATGGGTAGATGATCCAGGTGGTATAGATGAAGGGGTATATAAATAATTTTTTCTAATTAGAAGGAGGTAATTTTTATGTCACATCTTTATGAATAATCTTTAAGACCCCAATCAGGTCTTAAACCCTCTTAAAACCCCAATTATGACCAGTTTGTAGAGAAAGACCTCAAATTCATATCTAATGACATAGTTTAATACTGATACCTATTGGATGTTATTTAGGAATCCAAGGATGTTCTCCACATGTGTATTTATGCTGATTTCACATATATGGATTGCTCCAAAAACCCTATTTTGCATGATTTTTGGTGTTTTTTAGGTGTTATGAGAAGGGAATAACTTCCAAATCATGGGATGAGGTAATTTGTGACTTTTAAAAACTAATAAACATTCAAAAAATTCATGGTATATTATGGAAGTTTCCAAACTAGGATCATTTTTCAAGGTAGTCCTAAATAGGCTTAAAATAAGCTTAGAAAGCAAGGTGTTTTCATGGTTTGTATACTTCCACAAGGTATAAAGACCTTAAATTTGGTATGGATTATTGTATTATCCTATTTAAATTGAATAAAACAATTTTGGGTGGTTTTATGTGTGGAAGATCCCAGTGGAAAGATTTATCTTTCTAGGTCTAGGAGGGCTAATTAGGCCTAATTTGAGAGAGAAAATGAGCTAGAAAATACATCTACACTCAGGATATAATCACCAAATTTTGTGTGGAGATGTAAGGGTATAGTGGATATCTAAAAATACTCCCTTTTTTACATATTCATCTCTATATTCTTCTAGGTAAGGATCTTTATTTGTTTTAGGGCTATAAGGATTTGAGAAGAAATTCATGGTTTTGGTACAAAGTTGAGTTTTTGTGAGAGTTTTATCTTCAAAGGCATTGTTACAAGTTTGTTACACTATTTGGAGACCATAAATTTGATAAATTTTTAGTGTTGAAGACAAGTTCCACTTTTCTTTTCTATGCCATGGTGAGAATGAGCTTTCCAAGGAGCCTAAAACACTAAATAATGGAATAAGATTTATAATAGAGTTTGTAAAGTCTAATGCACATTCACCATGATAAAAATTAAGAGATAAAAATTCAAGGATCAGTTAGTATTAGTTTAAAATGTTTGAAAAGGTCCAAAGTCTCTAAAAAAGGTCTTCTCTCCTTCCAATGCCTAGGCTTGTTGAAGAAGTCAAACTTGCACTTGAAGGCCTCTAATAGCCCATAAATCATGGAAAGACCTCATCAATGTCTTAGAAGAAATTTTAAATGGATAATAAATAAGGAATTAAAGTCTTATTTCCAAGGGGAAGGACCAATTCTGTAATAAAGACATAGGACCTAGTATATAGGGTTTTTGAGCAAGGATTTAAGCATTATTATTGGTCAAAATCCACTAATTAGGGATGATGACCTCTTCAAGACATCTCTCAACATGAACCTCTACACCATTTTCTAAGTGTGAATGAAATATTAATCAAGATACACTATGTATCATTTGGAGAAAGACTAAATTAATGTCACATTTCCTTATTTTGGGGGATCTTCTCTCTCTCTCTCTCTCTCTCTCTCTCTCTCTCTCTCTCTCTCTCTCTCTCTCTCTCTCTCTCTCTCTCTCTCTCTCTCTCTCTCTCTCTCTCTCTCTCTCTCTCTCTCTCTCTCTCCATTCCAATTCTACTATATATTTAGGCCTTAAGGCCTTAGTTTGTATCCCTCACTTGGGTATGAGGAAACTCTAACTAGTTTTATATTTGTAAACCTATTTGACTAATGAATAGAATAATGTAACTTATTCATGATTAGTATCTAATGTGTACATTCTTGTTTTGATATGCACAAGTGGTGGAATCTTCCCCTTTATAGGTCCAAGTCTCACCTAATTACTAACAGGTTTTATATGTAGGTCATCTCATTTGTTATGATGTATATGATTGATTTTGAAGTGAAAATCTGATTGTAAGTTCCTTGAACAAAGCCTTCCTCTCATCACCCTCATGCTCCAATCATTCAAACTAACCTCTACATGAAACATTGTTTCTTAGAATCCATTAAAGATAGTGATTCAAATATATGGCATTGTCTATTAGTCTTGTTAGGAGTTAAATTTGATTGGATGAATGATCACAATGGTGCATCACCACCCCCTTATAATAGATTTATTTTATGCACTTTCTATCCCTTTTCACCTCAAAAATAATAGTTTTTAGTAAACTAAGCCAAATAGATGCATTAGGGGAGTTAGCCCCATAATATATAGGTCTGATCTAGCTATAGGTAAACCACATTCTTTAGGCCATTATGATCTTAGTCCAAGTTTGAAGTGTAATTGAACATTCTCCTTCATAGAGTGCAACTTAGGTTTCTAATAGTTATGGCATACTCGTTGGGTTAGATTCAAGCATTAGAGAATTAATATTAGCATCTTGGCCATCAAAAGCATCTTTAGGCACTTACATGCTAGGATTTATAGTTAGAAGTCATCACAAGGTCATCATCTCATGGTAAGAGAAGTTATTATTTAAATTTCATTATTATTCATGTGCATTATGATGAGCTATGAGTGTATATGGGGGTAAAATTTTATCATTCACTTCCTTATCAATATACCTATGATCTTTTCCAATTCCATCATGATCCCTATCAATCCCATTATAAAACCTACCAACCCTACATTCACCCTAATCAACAACATGAGATCCCTTATTAGGCGTCATGATACTATTTAATACCAAGGACACCACTCTAACTCTCTTTGTGAGCCTCATTCACCTCCTTGGTAGCATACTTATTAATCTAATCAGTCATGGTAACCTCATGATGTTCTTGGTCAGCCTAATCATATTCAAAGTCATTCCATATCAAGTTTTAAACATACCTTATTTGGATATGAAAAACACATGGTGAGCATTGATACATAAAGGAGCTATGGATATGAAATACCTAACCATGTGATTGAGGGCATGAGAACCTCATTGTAGCTATTGTCTCATGGAGTAGGAGGATTTACATCATGAATAAAATGTTTCACACAACACAATAAATATAATTATATTAGATCAATATTTACAAGAACATGAAAGATTATAAAGCTTCATGGAGTGGTTATGATTTTCAACTAACTCATGAACCAACTCTTATTTAACATAGCAAAGGAAACTAATTAAGAATATTAAAAATAAATTTGGATCATTGAAAAATAATCCAATAAACTCCCCCTTGATCCAAAGGGGTTTATCATATGAATTAACTAGAGAAATGACTCTGAAGTCATCAAATAAAATTTGTCACAACTACAAGTGGTGCACTGTACCTCTAGCACTAACCAAAAACTATGTCACTCCATAAATAAGCCTGTCCCTATGAGTTGTGGTAAAAAATGATTGATGGACATGATCAAGGCCTACTCATCCTTGGTGATCATCATACCATACTATAGTAGAACATGATCAAGCATGTCCAACTATATCGACCCACATAGGAACCCATTTAAGTGACAACTCCATACTCTGTATGACACATCTTCTTGATGCCCAATAAACACTAACAACCTTTGCTCAACACTGCTAGTGTTAACAACCTCTATCAACTTGTGTTGTCACCAATGATTGATTGAAGTCTAACCAATGCCTAAATATTCTCCACTTATCAGGTGAGAAGTGAGAATCCATGCATTGAGAGAAACAAAAAATAATAATTCTATCCACTCCATGTCATGAATATCAGATATAGAAAGCCAAAAATGGAACTAAAAGCAAGAACACAAGCCAAAATTTTCCATTCAAGCATTGAACCCAAATTTTGAGTGAATAGATAACTAGAGAGGGTAATTGTCCTCTAGCCTCCAAGGGATCCTCTAACCTCTAGTTGTCATTTATGTGGTGTCAATCAAAAGGATCCTGGGACATGTAGTAACTGGTATTGTCTCTAATAACATAAGCATGAGGTGACATTATAAAAAAATTCTTTTTAGTGTCAGTTTTGATTGAAAATTCTTCTTTATACATCAATTTCAATACATTTATAATAAAAATAAACATATAGAGAAGTTTCAAATCACAAAATAATCTATTTCATTGCATCTAAAGTGTTTGAAAACCTATGTTTGACTAGTCATATGAACAAATGAGTGACTAGCCACTCACACCCTTATATCTCCTTTAAAATTACAACTTTAAAAGCATATTTAAAAAAGATTCCTTTTTTTGTGAAAAAGTAAGTTAGACTAAAATAAAAATTTGAGCTTTGGACCACCACATTCCCAAGGACATCAAAAAACACCTTCTACCAAGTGCTCTACAATCTAAAATACTAATGAAAGATTTTCTATTTGAATTTTATTTTGATTAGTTTGGAAAATTATATATATATATATGTGCTTGTAAATATAAGTTACTGATATTTCCTTGCATGTAAAAAATTGGGCTTTGCTATCATATGAGGACCCAAAAAAAAAATCATAAATTGATAATAACTCAAACAATAATTATGTACTTTTGTACCATTAATTTAAAGTACATAAGTATTGTTTGAGTTATTATCAATTTATGATTTTTATTTTTTGGGGTCCTCGTATGATAGCGAAGCCCAATTTTTTACATGCAAGGAAATATCAGTAACTTATATTTACAAGCATATATATATATATATGCTTGTAAATATAAGTTACTGATATTTCCTTGCATGTAAAAAATTGGGCTTCGCTATCATACGAGGACCCCAAAAAATAAAAATCATAAATTGATAATAACTCAAACAATACTTATGTACTTTTGTACCATTAATTTTTAGAGGGTACCATACTTGTGGTCATGGGTTCAAGCTCTATGATAGGTACCATACTTCTACAACACTATATCTGTAAAAAATTGTTCTTCATTTTTAACATTGATTCTATATAAACAAATATTCTATGGTGAATCAATTCTAGTGTTGTAATTTCTAAAGCTCTAAAAAGACCAATTCTTTGGCTTGTTATAATTAAACAAATTCAGGCATAGTAAACATCTCATAACCAATATCAATGCAATCTTTTGTTTCAATCAAGTTAGAGATTCATACCAAGGCAACATTTAAGCAAGAATTAAAAAAATATTCATAAAAAAATAAATATGACAATGACATCACTTAGTGTCTACTATTAATGTCATTAGGACATAGTTAGCATTTACATGGAGGGTGTTTACTTTGGATAATTAAAAAATAATCCAACAATAACAAACTAAGAAAGAATGGGATTTTTTATTGAGAGAAGGTCATTCCGAAGTCAATAGTGATATGCTTGACATATGTAGTTTAGTTTCAAGCATTAAAGATAAGTTTATAGTTCATGAGAGATAACAAGTCAAATTCTACTAGCAACATGTTCCTTCCTTCATTACACACCAGTCCTCCATTGAGCTTCCATTTCCCCCTCAAGAGTTTCAAACAAATATGTGTCAAATCCCTCAAAGTTCCTTACAAGCCTTGCCAAATTTTCTTACTTAGAGGTCTATCCAAGAGAGAGTTCAAAAGGGGGGAGAAGTGTGTCTTGATAAGGTTGAGTTCCATCACTCACAATAGACTTTGCAAGGCCACCCACCTTTTGATGAACATGAAGAGACCTCCAATCTGATGGTGCTTAATTTTGAGGCTCACCTTGCTAAAAAAGTTGAACTTAAAAAACAACTCCTATATTAATCAGTGGAAACTACAATAGCAATCCCATCCCAATAGGAAGTTATTTCATTCATGCCCAAGGATGCAAAAAATGCAAAAGAATAAATTCCTACATACAATTTTATAACTTAGAAACAAATGCAGCAGTCAAGGGCAGGAAGAGACTAGTCACATATAAGCCAAGGTGTTAATATGGAAGACAATTTTGATATCACTCAAATGTCCAAGACCTTCCCCTCATGAAGGTTTATTCAAGACAATTTTCATCAAAAAGAGGAAGTGATGATTGTCAAAGATGGGTATCCCAATGTGCATGATAAAGCATATATAACACCATTAGATTTGACTCGCCTTCTTGAGCTCTTTTAAGGATCCACAATGCCATTCCTTGAGAAAGAGCCTATTCTTCATGAGACAAATGAAGAAGAAATAGCTATAGTGATAGAGGATGAGAGTGAATTGAGTGATCAAGAAGAGGAAATCATCATTGGGACCCCCTTACCAAAGATAGGTGGGAATTAGTATTTCACAATGCAAAAGAGGATGAACTCCAATATATTGTTTGGGTAAAAGATAAGCTACAAGAAAAAGACACTTCAATTGGATAACAAGAAGATGGTTCCCAAGAGCTCCTTGATGACATGGTAACCACTCTCTATCATGAAGCCCTTATGAGTGTGAGAGTGAGAAATCGATTCAGCTTGAAATAGTTGGAAGGAATGAAGGTAGCCTTCTAAAGTCTCTAAACATACAAGAAAAGGTATGTGTTTAAGAATATTCTAGTTTTATTGAAGATGAAATACCAATTATTGGCCACCAAGATGAGTTTATTGATGGGCATGAGACCCAATGATTGATGAGAGTTTGAAGTATGATCATGATTTCATGGAGTTTGAAGGTGACAATGATGAACTTTGGCATTAATACATGAGAATTTTCAATGAATATTAGAACCTACAAGGACTCACACTTCTGATAGAATATATCAAAGATCAATTAACTACTGACCCTATCAAGTGTTGTCCATAAGAAGATTAGGCCCAATATGATGGAAGGAATGATGAAGTGTTTACTGAAATACTACATTAGAGTGAAGTCATAAACAAAGACATGACATACCAAGAGTATCTTATATTTGAAGTAGAGATGAAGCTAATCATGCAATGCATACATATATGGGATGATTATGATTGGGTACTTGACCACCTATACAATTTATGCACTTGAGAGTAGAACAAAAAAGTCCAACTACTTCACTAAGAATACATGAACATGACAATGCCTCCATATGCAAGTGTGAGTCCTCATATAGTGATAAAAGCTTGGTTGGACTCAAATCAAGACATGAAAACCAGACCTCATAGTGCTATAGTGATCAAACAAGTTTTCCATTTAATCTTAGAGGAAAGAATATGATCTTAGGTTAGTTATTTTAGTGTTTTTGTCTTGTTTTAATAAGTTGTCAACACAAGTATAGTTTGATGTCTTGTTGTTTTCCTTAGGTTAGGTGTATTTTTTAAGCTTAGGTATTATTTATTTGGTTTTATTTATTTGAGTCTTATTAGTTTGTTGCAGTCCTAAAGGTGTCATAGGTGCTAATTTATTTAGTAGTCTAAGAATGGTCATCAAGTCTTACTACCATGTATTAGTCATCATTATCATGAAGATGAGTGAGTTCCCTTGACCAGTAAGATAGTCAACCCCTATGAGTCACCAAAAATATTGGTAATTTGGCCTCCTGGGCCAAATGCCAACCCCTATAACCAAAACATTTACTTGTAATAATATTATGTACTTCTTCAAGCATGAAAATCTCTAATGGATATGTTTTATAGCATTTTCAACAAGATTTTAAAGTGATTCTAGCAATTTTAGTGCCAAAAAGGCCTATTTTGAGGCCATTCATATAATAATCAAGGTAAAATTGAGCTTCAATTATCTTCAAGACATTCGTTTTCCATGACAAGGTCAAATAAGGGGGACCTACATGCCTATCTAATGAATCATACTAACTGTAGGCTTGAAGGAAGGGTAAACAAGTGTTTTAAATATTTTAAAAACTCAAATGGAACTTCATCCAAGTTCATGGATAGTTGATAAGGTTTGAAATTACATGAAGGAGAGAGAAATAAAAATATATACAGTCAAAGGTCTTTCAATACACCTACAGGTTGTAGGAACTTAGTGTGGGCTAGTGTTAGGATTAAAGGAAGAACAAAGGTGTTTGAAGATGTTTGAGAATCCATCTAAAGTCTGAAAACCACTTCATAGGTTTATGAATTATGGAGAAGGTTATTGAATTAAGAAGACAAGATTTCCAAACCCCATACACAATCAAGATACACATATAAGTTTGCTCACATTTTAAGGTGAGTTTTACTTGAATTGAAGAAGGAATATGAAGGGGTTTAACAGAGTTCATTTAGAATTACAAAGCTTTTTCAACACATCAATGTTACCACTTAGGTTTGATAAAAAGGTTAGAGGGACAAAACTCAATTAGGCCTAAAACCCTACAATCACACTAGCAGGTAGTCCAAGTCACGAAGGAAATTATTGATTTGAGGGCTCTATAGGCATGATTAGGCTATGAAAATTGGTATAGAGTGTGGTCATGAGTTAAAAAATAGGTTAGTGAAAATTTCAAAGTTAGAAAATAGTGGACATATCCAATATTTTATATTAGTGTTTCAACAAATTTTTGCTTATATGTGTGTTATTTATGTTCATGTGCCTAGCTTTATGGTTGATGATTTGATGTTGATGATTAATGCTTATGATGTGATGACTATATGTGATCATGGACTATGTTTATCTTATGGATGCTTAAATTAGGCACGAGATGTTTTGGATTTATAGTTATTCTTATGACATGATATATCTTAATATGTATATACTTCAATATTAGACTTTAGACACGTGGTAAAAAATGGTTGATTGTTTAAAATCATAAGGATGTTATTGCTTTATGATGCTAGTCATGATTTATGGTTGTTGTTATGGTTATGCTTATGACATTCTTGATTTTAATAATTATTTTGGATTTGATTATGTTTAGACATGTTAATGTTGATTTTATTACTTATGGATGTGAATATCATGTATGGTACGGTAATGTGGATGGTTATGGTTATGATTATGGTTCTTTATTATTAATGTTTATTTTTAAATGCATGAGATATTTTAATTAACAACACTAAATGGAAGAATAGAGAATATAATCAAGAGGTGAATGCCATAATGAAAATATCAACTAGTCATGATAGGATGAGTAGAGAGCACGGTGCTTCTTCTTTGACAAGGACTAAAAATAGACCCAAATATGGATGGGTTGAATGAACATAATCCCTTTAGATGCCTCAACTTAGTGTTTGTAAGTTGGATAAAAATATGTCTAGACTACATGATGTTAAATAAGATCAAAAAAAACCTTGTATATAGTGTAAAAGGGGAGATGGGTGAAAATATAACTTTATTATGTAATTAGAATACCTCTTCTAGAGGTGCCCAAAGAGTTAGTATAAACAAGTCCATGCCAAGCTGTGTAGACTGATTGATGTAGGAAATCTACTTGTGAGAGCCTATTGTAACTTTCATCTTATTATGTTGTTTGAGAGCTGATTTCCACTTCCAAGATTAGTTTGATTTTATTTGATTATGATAATGGATCTTTTACTTTATTGTTGTGTATGGGAAGCTGATCGATGTAAGAAGCTTCCAAGAAATTGTTATGCTTTTGACAAATATTTTACTTAACCATCCTTCAAGGTAATGCTCTAAGATTATATGTTTTACTTAATTCTCTTGACATCTATCCTTTGAGGGAGTATTCTACCTTATTTTGTGGAAATTTCAAAGAGGTTTTCAATAGTTTTCATTCAAGGGAGAAGTCTACAAATGCTAGGAGTGACCCATGATTGCTAGTGGTAAGAATTTTGTTATTTTTATTTGATTTTGATTTACATAGACTTTCTTAGGATGGCTTAGTGGTTCAAATTTATGAAGGAAAAACTAGAAACACAAGAAGGTTGATTAAGTATAAAAAGGTTTAGGTAACAATGACCATGATAATCTATCTTGTGAAGGCATGGAAAGTACCATGAGAACCATGACATGGGTAGAGCCATGATACCCATTGTTAAAGATAAGGATATTTTTGTGATATTTAATCACATGATTCAATGTTAATCAATTGACCCTAAAATAGGGAGATGGAATGTAGGTGGATAGTAAGGGATGAGCTTCAGTTAGATAATAGGTGAATGTGATCCTTCTCAACAAAAGAATGAATTTAGATGCGAAGCATTGAGGGATCAAGATATAGGTGGCCTTCAAGAGAAGATAAATGATAAGCTCCTAATCCATAATTATTATTTATGATATAAGGTCCAATCAATTGAAATCAAACTTACCTCGCTTGCTTTTTTATATATTAGTGACATGCTGATTTTATTTTAATATGAGGTCTTTGATATTGAATTCCTATATTTTAAGGTATTTTTATAGGCACATTTGATACACTCTTGATAGACATGAAGGTGTATTTTTATTGTATTTTTATCATCAAATATCTTGAGTTGAGCTAAAGGGTGTTGATGGTAATCATCCTCTAGAATAAACTCTTGCAAAGATATGTGAAGAGAGGGGATTTGGACTTCAATAGGCAAGATAGACTCTACTCTAAATACAAGAAAAAATGGGGTGGCACCTATATGGTTCCTAATGCTAGTATGATAAACCCATAAGGCAAAGGGGATGTGTAGATGCCAATCCTAACCTAGTTTATTGACCATTTTAGTTAGCATGTTATTAAGAGTTTTGTTAGAGGCCTTAACCTATCCATTAGATTGAGGGCGATAGGGCCAAGAGAAGATTAAATTAATTCCAAATGCATCACATATACCCTAGACTTACTTTTACTTAAATTATTTACCATTATTGGTGATAATCTTATGAGGAACACCGAAGTGGTAGATGATATGATGGTTGATAAAGTCAACAATCTTTTCCATTTTGGTTGAGACTAAAGGAATAGTCTCTACCCACTTGGCAAAATAATTAGTTGTGGTGATGATATAATGGTGAAAATATGAGTAATGGGGGTTAATTTCACCAATGAGGTCCAAACCCCACTATGAGAATGGCCATAAATACATAAAAATGTGAAGACTATGGCTAGTTGTGTGATGCAAATTGGCATGTTGTTGACACTTAACACACTTTTTCACATAATCACAACAATATTGGTTAAGGGTAGGCCAATAATATATAAGATAGAGGATGAAATTAGCTATAGCAAGGCCATTAAAGTGTCACACATAGATTCCATCATGTATTTACTTGATAGCGTGGGAGGCTTCATGACTACATAAGCAATGAAAGAGGAGGTCATCAACATCATGTTTATAAATAATTACTCCCATAATGGTATAGCATGAGGTGTCCTAAATAAATTCTCTTTGAGCATTCTCAAAGAGGATAGAGGGAACTATGCCAGGTTAAAGGTAGTTTAAGGTTTGTTTATACCAAAGCTCAGGTCATGTCTCCTTTACATTGAAAATGGTGGGAGAATCTAGTCTGAGGGTGAAGATGGTATTTGTGAGGGAAGGTAAGCCATGGTGTTGATAAAATTGTTGGTAGATCATGGGGTCAACTAGATGTGGTAGTGTTTGAATGATTCTAGAAGTTCATCAACTAGTTTCTTATATTACTGCAAGACATGATTCTTACATTGATAAGAACCATTAATTTGATTGACCATAAGTTGGGAGTCACCAAAGATATTGATCATTTTGGTTCCTAAGGCTAAGGTAGTCCGAAGGCCTATCATTAGGGATTCATACTCAATCATGTTGTTGGTACATTCAAAATTGATCTTGAAGGAGAAAGGGAGAGGTTCAATGTCAAAGAAGATAAGGATGATACCTGCTTCCCCACCACATTGGCATTTTGATCCATTGAAGAAAATGGTAACTTGATAGGTGAAATTTTCTTGGGAGAGGGTCATGATAAACTCATTGGGAAACTTCAGAGGAGGAGGTTGGTTATTTGTTAATGATGCCTTGGAAAATTCGTCAATAATGACTTTCCCTTTAATTAAATTTAGTTGGTAGAACTCAAGATAAAAATTTGCGAAGAGAATGAACCACTTGGCCATACACTAGTTTTGATATGGCTTGGAGTGCATGTACTTGAGTGGGTTAGTGTTATTTATGACATAGGTTTTGTGGTTAAGAAGGTAGTGGTGAAGTTTTGTGGCCACAGAGACTAAGGCTAATAAAATATTCTCAGTATGGGTATACCAAGTCTCATATTCTACCAAAACATGACTAATGTAGTATACAATTTTCTCTCTATGTTGTTCATCTCGGTGAGCTAACATTCCCCCTAAGGAATGGTTAGTGGTAGAGATATAAAGTAAAATGGTTGGTTATCCTTAGGAGGGGTAAGGATAGGTGGTGACAAAATGTACTCTTTGAGTGAATCAAAGGCCTTTTGATAATCAGTTTTCCACTTTAAAGAGACATCCTTCTTCAAGAGGTGGTGGAATGGTTGGCACTAATCTAAAAGCTGGGAGATGAAATGATGAATGGACTAATTATTCCCTTGCAATATTTGACACTGATAAAGGTTGGTAAAAGGGAGCATGTCTAATATTTCTTTGTTTTTGGTGGGATTGACTTCAATTATGCAGAGGGAGATAATGAAACCTATAATATTTCTTGATAAGACCCCAAAAATGCACTTCTTGGGGTTAAAGTAGACATGATAGTGGATAAGTCACTTGAAGATGATCTTAAGAATGACCAAGTGATCTTTTTAGAGTTTGGATTTTTTGAGAAGGTCATCCACATAGTCTTCTATGATCTTATGTATAAGGTCATGAAAACTATAAGTCATGACATATTGGTAGGTTACACCAATGTTCTTTAACTTAAAAGGCATGGCTCTATAGTAGAAGGTGCCCCATGGGGGTGGCAAAGGTGGTTTTGTGTTGATCTTTAGGAGCAATCAAGATTTGATTGTAACTGGAGAACCCATCCATGAGAGATAACATCTCATGGTCAGTTGTAAGATTAACAAGCTGGTCGATGTTGAGTAGAAAGAAGTCATCTTTAGGGTAGGTGAGGTTGAGGTCACAAAAGTAAACATAAATTCATAGTCCCCCTATGGCTTTAGTGACAAATATGACATTTGAGACCTATTGGGGGTAATCAATAGGTTGAATGAAGTTTATAGATAGGATACATTGAATATCTTCTTTGATGAAAAGGGCTATGTGAGGATACATACATCAGATCTTTTGTTTAATAGGTTTGGCATCATGATGAGTGACTATGTTATTGGTAGTGATGGTGGGATCAATTATGTGCATATCACTATAAGACTAAGTGAATTCTATGCTATAGTCTTGGAGGAAAGAGGGGAAGTCTCGAAGCTCCTTGGTATTCAATGATTGGTTGATTTTGACTATGTAGGGGTTATGTAGAGTGCCCAAGTTGATATCCATTATAGATTAATTCAACTTGGTCAAGGTTTTAAGAGGAAAGGATTTGTGGATTGAAAAATCTAGGGTACCAAGGTAGGTGAGAATAGAATCATCATCTTAGCACTGGATAGTGTTAATGGTAGGAGAGTCTTCTCCTATCATTTTAGGATGTGTCAAAGGGATGGTTACAATTACCCCCTCCTTTTGATAAGTTAGGGTTCATAGGTTGATCATGTTGATGAAAAAAAATTTAGGTGGGATGATGTCATTATCCTCACATGTAAGTAGGGGAGAGGTCAGTGAGGAGGGGGTATCTTCCTCAACAATGATGGTGATAGGTGTTTTGGGTTGCTTTTTGTTGGGCAAGATGAACCCAAGTCCATGATTCTCATGAGGCTTCCTAGTTTTGATGGTGACCAATTCATGTGGGCCATGTTCATATCACCTAAGACTGAAGCCTTTCCAAGCACACCAATGAAGGTATGTCTTGGCAAAGTTTAGTTTATCTAGGTAAGAGAAACTAATGGTGAATGGTTGAGGTGTAAGAGAGGTGATAGGAGAACTGAGGGATTTTTCAAGCCCCCCATAAATAAAATGGGTCTAATAGTGGGGAGGTCCAAAGGGAATGGTAGTTATGACATTTGGGTCATATATCTATTAGTTGATGAGTTTCCCATGCTCGTGAGGAGTAGGGAAAGCATCAAGGGTGAGAAGGTGATACTCCCCTAGTAAAAGGTGATGGAACATTGATTCCAAAGGGTTTATGGTGGGAATTTGGTGTCAAGGTATAAAGGATCTATTTTACACCTCATTGGTAGAAGGGGATATGATATCCAATTTGGTTGTTAGAGGTTGAGTCTTAGCTATTACGGGTGTGTTGGATGGGGGTATGAGGACATTATTGGGGTGATAGGTCATGTTGTATGTTGACAAAGCACTTGGGTTAGCTTGGATGGTGATGACCTATCCCTCATGCTCAAACATAATGTAATGATGGAGGGTAGAGGGAACACAACCCATGGAGTGAATCTAATGTTGTCCCAACAAGATGTATTAGAATTCACCTTCTACAACATAAAATAATTTGGGGAGTGTGTGGGGTCCTACATAGATATAAAGGATGATAGTTTCCGAGGTAGTGTCCATGGTATCATTGAAGGAATGAAGGATAGCCAAGGATTTAGACATAACATTCTCTGACAGGTTGAGTTGGTTGTAGGTGTGAGAGGAGATGATATTTATGTTATCTCTCCCATCAATCATGACCCATTTGATATGGGTTTGGTTGATGTAGGTAGTAATAAAGAGAGGAGTATCTTGGTCCTCTAAGTGGATGGAAGGTATTTTTGAATCCTTGAAGGTAATAAGGTTAGAAATTTGAAGGGCACTAACAAAGGAGGCTAGAGGTTGGGGGTCCTTAGGTTAGACCTTAATGGATTACAAATCCTCTATTATTACTTGGCAATGATGGGGAGAGGTAGAGATTAGCTCATACAAACTCATCTTTTCTAAGGTTTGATGGAGTTGTTAGAGGATAACTCTCCTAATGGATTTTGAGGGGTTGGATTGGGAGACACCTAAGATAGACACCTTGGGTTTGGTTGAGGATGGAGATGGTTGGGTGTAGGTTGGTTGGGAGTTTAAGGAGGGGTATGTCCAAGGAATGGACACCTTAGCCTTTCCCTTATCATTTTATTGTGCTTTCATGACCACATTAATAGTATGGATAGAAGGAGAGGGTGAGTTGGGGGATTAGTTAGATTCATCTTTCACTCTGAGGTGAGAGTGGAGGAGTTTGTGAGTATTAGGTAGGTATATTGGGTGGTTAGATTGGTATGGAACTTATAGGAGGTTCATCTATTAATAGATCATCCTCATTGTAAAGTTTGTGGATGATGGTTTCGATATGTTTGTAGTTCTTCATATCATGTCTTGGTATCTTATGATAAGCATAAACTTGGTGATCATTGTACCAAATATGTTTTGAAGCTAGAGGGTCAAAGGGCTTGATGGGAGGTAAGGATAAATAAGGAACCTATAATAACCTATGGAGGATGGTTGAGTAGTATTCAACTAAAGATGATAAAGGTTTAGTGGTCTTTACTTTTGTGGTTGAAGTAAGAGGTTGCTTGGAAATAGATTTGGTGGTAGGTGCTTTGGGTAAGGTGGGATGCTTATCAATGGCTTTGGTTTAGGTGAGGAGGTTGATGAGCTAGAGGTAGAAGATCATAAGGCAATATCATAAGTACTATTAGTGTGGTAAAGAGAGGTGTGTCATAAAGTAGTTATGAAGGTGTAATCAAGATAGGTGGTAGGGTTTTGGTAGAGGTAATTGGATTCATATTCAAGGTAGAGGGATGAGGCCCCAAAATGGAAGGAAAAGTTAAGGGAGGAAAAGTTTGGGTCTTCTAGTCTTTATTTGGCTTTACCTCTTTTATTACTTTGGTCTGACATGTGGTTATGGGGCTTGAAGAGGTTAGATCCACTTTCACAAATAGATTAGTAAGGATTAGTGTAGGAAGGATACCAAGGTTCTTCATAGACCTAGTTGGGATAACAGGAGAGGGATTGGCTCCTTGGGTCATGGTTGGCTTAAGTGGTTAAGGGTTGGTTTGGTAGATATTTTAGTTGGTTGGTTAGAGGTTTTGGTTGTTTGGATAGATATGGTAAAGAGGTTGGTCGATGGAAGTGGTGGGTTATTCTGATTGAGGAAGGCTTGGAGGTTCTAGTCAGGTAATATAAGGGATGCCTAATTTTTTATATAAGGTGGCTCAATCTAAATTAGGGTTAGGGATAAATTATAATCTATGCACTAGCCTAGAGAAGGGTTATAGGTTAGTTTGATTCCTTGAATGGTGGATCTAAAAGACAACCCCATAGGTAGAGACACAGGGATGGTTTCCTCATCCTCTTCCTCAATCAAAAGATTCAAGGCTTTGATGGGTGACTCCTCTATGGGTGGAGTATACATAAGGCTTTTCACCTCGAGAATGGTTTCTAATGGGGGATAGGTTTGCTTGATAGTTAAAGGTGAAGGTGAGGTGGCAAAGGTTGGTTGTTCTAGTGTATTAGTTAAAAGGGTGCTAGTATCTCCACTACCTCAATAAGTAGGAGAGTGTAGGGCATTTCCATGGTTTGAGTGTCTAAAGGAAGGGAAGTTGAGTCCACTATCTTGGAATATTGGGTACTAGGTGGCTCAAAAATGAGTGCATCAAATACCATCTTGACCATATGGGTATCATGAGAGCAATCGATGTTGTTTCTCTCATTCTTGGTAGGAGCATGGTTTATTAAGGGTTACTTCAATATATCAAGGGCTTGGTTCAATGGTCCATTGGGCTTATCCAATGTAAGCTCCCCCTTGTCAATGAGGGATTGGATAAGGCTCATGAAGGTGTTGAAAATATTGACATCATGTCCTATCACTCAGTGAAAGGCACATAAATAATTCTTATTGTACCAACTAGGTGCAGGATGGGAAGAGTCAAATTACTAGGGTGGCTTGATAAGAAGAAGTTGAATGATAATGGCTTTCAATAACTTCTCCAAGATGGAAGCATATGATTCTCCAAGCAAAGTGAATTGATTTTGGTTTTTTTGGGTTTAGTTCCTTGAGTTTTTATTTGAGGAAATAGAGGAATTATATTTGTTAATAGAAGGTGGAGGAATGGCTTTAAGGACATCTACATTCACAGTTCCCTTATTATTGGTGTTAGTATTGGGTTGGTTGCTTAACTTGGAGGAAGAAGCCTCATTGGTTTTATAATTTGAATTCTTGTTTTTGAACTTAAGATTTCCTTCATAAATAGATTAGTTATCCAAATTACACACCATGGTAAAATATTCATCAAAGGTTTGAAATATTTGGACATGTAGGGTGGAGGAGATATGCTTGGCACATGCCTGAGAAAAGAGCTCTATGAGTTCAGGGTGAGGTAGGTTGAAGGATAGTTGGTTGATTAGGATCCTCCAATGAGGCACAAAATCTGAAATAGATTTATCCTCAAACTATAAAATATAATAGAGGTTAGTGATAGACACTTTATTGGAGATATTGATCAAAAAATAGTCCAAGAAGGTTTGAGTCAATTGGGTGAAGGAAAAGATGGAATGTTTGGGTAAGGTAATATACCAATCTAAGGCCAGAGTAGCTAGAGACATGGGGAAGGTGTAGAGAAGAATGGAATCATCATAAGTGATGAGATAACAGTATGACTAAATGCCTTAACATGATTTTTGGGATCCTCCTTTGAAATTTAGAGAACTTGGAAAGTTCCCATTGGGAAGGATATGGCTTGATAAGTATGGATGGATAGATGGGCTCATTACAAATTTGGTCCTATGACAAGATGTTGTGAGAACCCAAGATGGATGAATCTAAGGTGGTCATATTTTCCATAATCAACTTCATTGTGTTGGCTTGGGGTTGTACACTTTAAAGGTCATAAGATGTATACTGTTGCAGTGGTTAGGAGACATGTTGGTAGTGGGTAGAAGGTTGGGAGGCTACCACAAATGGGTAAGTGGATGTTAATGGTTGGGTGGAAAATGCATAAGGGTAGGTAGAGGTAGGTGGTTGGGTAGTGGGTAGTGGGTATGGATACATTCCCTTATAAGTTATGGATGTAGCCAAAGTTTGGTGCAAGGGGTACTTGTTGGATAAGAGTGGCAGTTAGGTTGGTGACTGATGTAAGGGTGGTGACCCTTGTAATGATCCATGGAAAGGTAGAGGGTATGGACCCCATAAGTATTTGATGTGAAGTGGTGGTTGATGGTTTGAAGGTAGATAAAGGAATGATGATAGCACTAGATGTGGGCACTCTTATTACAAAGGAGTGGTTGGTAGGAGTAGAAGGTATAAGGGTAGTGGTAGTTGGGTTTGGTTGGTTTTCAATGGTAGTCTCAAAGGGGTTATTAGTTGATGAGGAGGCTTGGGTAGTTAATGTTTGAGTAGTAACCATGGCTATGGAGGTAATCCCCATGAGTTAGAGAGGCATTTTATAGGGAAGATCTATGGATGGGGTCAAAACCAAGATACGATAAGATGTGGCTGTAAGATAATAGTACAAGGATATGAGATTGTTATCTAGGAAAATGGTAAAATCCACATCTCCTTAAGAGGCCTTTCAATGGAAGGTAGGAATTCCTAAAGGGTGAGGAGAGATTTATGGTTTAGAGGTATAGTTCATAAATGAAGAGGTGGAAGAGGTAGGTTATCTAGGTGATGGGTTTTGCTCCATAAGGTTTCTTCAATGTTGGAAAGTGAGAACCATGTGAAATAAGGGAGATAGAAAAAAAAAAAACTCACTACTCAAACAAAGAGAAGACTATAAAAATATCAAGGAAATTAAATCACACTCTAAGAGAAATGTTAAGCCCTAGAGTTTTAATCTCAATTTTGGATTATGCTTTAAGAAGGTGTGTGATAGAAATTGGCTTGTGGATTGGGTACTCAAGAGGAAATCTATAAATGGTTTCAAGTTGTGTTTAGGTGCTCAAAAAGAGTCTATATTGGAATCAATACATGGCTTGGTATTGGGGCCTACCCCCTCACTTAACACACCACTATGATAAGGGCGTTGGGTTCTTAGCCAAAATATATTGATACCCAAAGATTATACTTAACTAGAGAGCTAAGTTGGTCCTCTCTCTAGTAATTACCTCCAAGTAAGATCATCAAGAAAGGGTAAGGCTACTAATAGGTGATGAAATCCTAGTTAGGCCTTGTATCAAGTTTGTTTGATGTTTAATTGATGAAATTGGTTTGGTTAGGTGTGTGAAATAAATAGTGAAGCTATGATAGATTACTTCACCATTAAGTTAAGCTATACAAGCTAAAATTTCAAGCAATTGATGTATGCACTTAATTTTAAGACCAAAAGAAACTTTTGATTTTGTTAATGAGAAAATAGTAGAGAGAGAATGCAATCAAAAAATAAACCAAGCAAATGCACAAGGGTCCCACCAGGCATGTTAGGATTTTTCAGTGAATTTTTGCTTATTATTAGAAAGAGGGAAAGAAGAAACTAAATATGGGTATGGTTTAAAAACTTGATTGATAGTGCATATATTATATTAGAAGGCTATGAATAATTTATCTTTAGCTTGGGAGGACGACTTGAAAATAAGAAAGAATTAAATCAAACTTGTGTGTTAGACAAATAGTTGGGTGGATTACCTAGCAATAGCTAGATCCCAAAAATGTGAGCTTCTTTAGGGGCTATCAATCCACATGTTTTAGAAAATTAAGCTTATAAATAGAAAGAAAGGTACTTGTATCAATGATCATAAGGGTATTGAACCTAAATACAAGAATACTTACTAAGAAAATAGACTATAAATGATTAAATTAGTAATAAACTAATTAACACTAGTGCTAAGGTGCTAGGGTCTACTTGAAAAAAACTAAGAGGGGTCTATGAATGGGTATGAACATATAAAATTGGGTTTGATTAGGTGTGGATATGTGAAAAAAATTGTTGGTTTTTAATTCCACATTAATCATTGATGGTTGGTATGATCATTGACTGTTAAGGTGATCATTAGTGATTGAGTAGACCATCGATGGTTGGGTCAACCATTGACAGTTACTATGTGAGGATCTGGTTGCTAATTTGGCTGATTGATAAGATCTAAATGATGGATTCCAATAGATAGGTAAGGTTTGGGTTGATTTTGAAATAGAAATAAAGTAAATGAATGCTGGGAATCAAGTACTTATCTTACTAAAAGTTGATTAGGTGGACGGTTGAGGTAGTTGGTCTGTTGGTGGAATCTATCTTGATTATAATGGAGTAATAGTTACTAAAGGCTTGGTGGAGAGGCAACTAAAAATTGAATCTTTGATATAATTTTTGGATTTCTGGAAGGTGATTTAACTTGCAAAAGGAAACTCTTAGATGCATAAGATTTTGATAATAATTATAGATAGATTTCACCTTTAGGATCCTCTCTTCTTATAGGCATAAGTAGGAGGTTAAAGTGAAGGTTCAAATAGGATATATAATTATAAATTATCCATGAAAAGGCTTGAAATAGGATTTATACAAGTTATGATTAGAAAAATAAAGTGGGTAAATTGCATGCTCTTGGTTAAGGAGGTGCACCCTGATGCTCTTGGTTTTGATGCTGATTTCACCTATGCAGATTACTTCAAAAACCCCATTTTCATGATTTTTGGTGTTTTTTAGGTGTTATGAGAAAGGGATAACTTATAAATCATTGGATTAGGTAATTTGGGAATTTAAAAAAATAATAAATCTCAAAAAAATTAATGGAATATTATATAAGTGGATAAACTAGGCTCATTTTTCAAGGCAATCCCAGATAGGCTAAAAAAAAGCCTAAGAAGCAAGGTGGTTTCATGGTTTTCATACTTGCATAAGGTATTAAGACTAATAATTTGGTATGTAGGATGGTTTTATCCTAGGTTAATTTAATAACATTATTTTAGGTGTTTTCACAAGTGTGGGAGCTCCCAACAACAATATTTCTCTTTCTAGGCCTAAGAGGGCTAATTAGGCCTAATTTGGGAGAGAAAATGATCTAGAAAGTACATCTACATTCAAGATTTGATCACTAAATTTTGTGTGGAGATGTAAGGGTAAAAATTGTATCTAAAAATACTCCCACTTTTTCATATTAATCTCTATATTCTTCTAGGAAAGTATTTTTAGTCATTTTAGGGCAACAAGGATTTGAGAGGAAATTCATGGTTTTGGTGTAAAATTGAGTATTTTTGAGTGTTTTATGTCTTAAAAGGCATTTTTACAGGTATAATATACTATTATGAGACCATATATTAGAATTTTTTAAATTATTTAAGACCAACTCTACTTTTCTCTTCTATGCCATGGTGAGAATGAGCTTTCCAAGGAGCCTAAAACACTAAATCATGGAATATGACTTATAATATACTTTATAAATTATAATTTACATTAAACATGCCAAAAATGAAGAGAAAACAAGTCAAGGATTAGTTGGTATGATTTTTATAGGTTTGAAAAGTTCTAAAGTCTCAAAAAATATCTTCTCTCCTTCCAACACCTAGGCTTATTGAAGGAGTCAAACTTGCACTTGAAGGCTTATAATAGCCCATGGGTCATGGAAGGACATCATAAATGTATTATAAGGATTTTTAAATGAATAATAAAGGATGAATTAAAGTCCTATTTCTAAGGGAATGGACCGATTTTGTAATAAAGACACATGACCTAGTATATAGGGTTTTTGAGTAATGATTTAGGAATTATTATTGGTCAAACTCAAGACATATTCAAGACTCCTTAAACTCTTCAAGACATGTATCAACATGAAATATACACCATTTTATAAGGTTGAATGAAATATTAATCAAGATATACTATATATCATTTGGAGAAGGACTAAATTAATGCCACATTTCCTTATTTTGGGGGCTTCTCTCTCTCTCTCTCTCTCTCTCTCTCTCTCTCTCTCTCTCTCTCTCTCTCTCTCTCTCTCTCTCTCTCTCTCTCTCTCTCTCTCTCTCTCTCTCTACATTCCCATTATGCTATATATTTATACCTTTAAGGACTTGATTTGTATCCCTCACATGGGCATGAGGAAATTTTGATTGGTTTTCTAATTATAAACCTATTGGACTGATGAATAAAATATTAGAACTTCTTCATGATCAATATTTAGTGTGTACATTCCTATTTTTATATGAAAAAGTGGTGGAATCTTCCCCTTTGTAGGTCCATGTCTCACCTACTTGCTAATATTTTTTCTATATAGATCATTTAGTGTGTTATGGTGTTGATGGATAAGTTTAAAGTAGAAATATGATTGTAAGCCACCAGGCCTTCCTCTCATCACCCTCATGCTACAATCATTAAAACTAACCTCTACATGAAACATTGTTGCTTATAATCCATTTAATATAGTGATTTAGTTTTATGCATTGTCTATTAGTATTTTTAAGAGTTTAATTTGAGTGGATGAATGATCACATTGGTACATCCCCACCACCTAAGAATATATTTTTTTAATTCACTTTCTATCCCTTTTCACCCCAATAATAATAGGTTTTAGTAAACTAAGACAAATACATGCACCAAGGGAGCTAGCCCCATAATATAGAGGTTTGGTCTAGCTATAGGTAACCCATATCCTTTATGCCATTCCCATATTAGTCTAGGTTTGAAGAAAAATTTAAAACTCTCCTTCACAGGGTACAACTTGGGTTGCTAACAATAATTTGAAAAATATTGCTCATAGGCTACTCTTTGAATGCTTTAGAGCTATAATAATATTGTTCTTATGATTGATTTGGAAATAGGGAAGAATAGGGAAGTTTTTAAAGCTTCAGATATAGATGTTTGCTTAATTTGTACTTGATATTGCTTGATCTTACTCCATATAATGAATAATATTTGAATTATATTTATACCACACCTTTTGAAATGATCTTATATATAGGTTAAAACAATACTATAGTTCAACCCATAAATGTTGAAATATTTGAAAATTTGACCATTTGTAAGGTCTAAATAGTTGCTTCAGACCTAGGATATTAGCATCAATTCTAGTATCCTAATATATATGATAGTGTTTGGGAGAATAAGAAATTGTTAAAGATATATAACTACTAGAGTATGATATTAATAAAATTTTAAACAAAATATGGTTATAGATGATCTAGTTAATCATAATATTAGGGTTCAACTATATGATAAGCATTTAGGCACAATGAGTTTATGAACATAAGACTTTCGACAATAGAAAGGTATGGAAATAAAGGGTTGAACCATTAGTGATATTTTTCAAGTGTAAAAGAGTAACATATCATATAAAATCTAGATTTAGCATCTACATTTCTGCCTCTTTGATCTAGTAATACATATAGATGAAATTAATAGTTTAAAAGAAAATAATTATGTATCATGCTATGTACAACACACCTTACTTTGAATTGAGTCCTATTTGAATTTTTTATTTGTGTATTACTAAGACCAATATCATGTTACAATGTAATTAGTGTATATAATCTAAAAATTTGAATAATTGAAACACTTGAAAGAAAAGAGAGCAAGTAAGGAGTACACATGTGTATCGATGCAATACATGTTTACCCTCAATATTTTACTTTGGTAATGATGATTCCTTGTTGAAAAATTATAGAGAGAGGTTAAAAACCTATTAAAAATATTTCCAAAGATCAAATTAAATATTAAATAAATAATAAAAATTAAGGAACAATGTTACCTTGAAGTGAACATAAACTACAAAGTTGAGGTGAATGTGACAAGTGGAAAAACCATCGAACAGTGAAAAACCTCACACTAGTATTAAAAGATTACAAAAAGAATTTATAATTATAATAACATAAATAATATAGGAGAATAATGGCCTTAGGAAAATAGAGCATCAAGGATACAGGAGAAATACTAGATCAACAAGAGTATTGTGTTATAACAAGTGTTGAAGGGGATATGGGAGCTCTTTATAAAGAGATAAGAGAGAAAATAAGTTACAAGTGAAAGATCCAGTATGTGTGTCATGTGTCCCTAATATTCTTAAAATTAGGGGGATGTGTGTGACATGTGGGGGAGATGAGTTTTATGTAAGTAACTCCAAATTCTACAAGTGGACAAGAGAGGTGAGTGACACCTCAAAAGGCAAGAATAAAGTGCATTTATAAATATAGTAAATGCACACACAAAAGACTTGGCATAAGATAAGAAACCTATAGGAAGGACCAAAAAAATGTTGATTCTCCAACACTCCCCCTTAAATTTAATTTGGAGTTATAAAAGTATATAAAACCTCTTATAAATAAGGAAGGGAGTTGAAATTACATAATGCTCCTCCTTAATAGAAGCTTCCTTCAAGAGGAATTACAAAATATGAGAGAATAAAGAAGAGAAGGTGCCACAAAAAAATTTAAGTAAGAAATTTTTATCATCAATAATATTCAAAAATCTTTTTTGGATAATGTGGTCGATCTATAATGGAACAAAGACCAACAAGGAGTAGTGATCCACAAAACCTATAAGACAATAAATTAACTATTAGGAATAAATTCCTGATACTAAATGTTAGATCAATGAAATATATCCTACGGTGCAAGGAAATAAATGTGGAATATAAGCTACATAAATAATAAATATTGAGAGGACACATTACACAAATATTATATGAAAACCTTGTAATTTGCAAGGAAAAACTTTGGGAAAAATGACAGCTTTTAGACTTTATTAATAATATTAGCATCAAATATCTTCTACAATATCTCCTCCATTTCAACTCCTTTAGTTCTAACATATAAGCACTCAATGTTTCCTCTTGAAGCATTCAAATTGTGAACCAAGATAAACTAGCTGACATGATCTAACCTCTAAACATGCAAGCCCAAGGCTTGCATGGATCCACTAATTGGATGAATTATAAAGAGAGATTCATGCTTATTAATATAATTTACAACATCAAAGAGAGTGAGGGGAGATATAATTAATAGTACCATAAAAAAATTTGCCACATTCATGTGGTGTGAACAATGATCATCAAAAGTTGTTTGTTTCCATGTGCAAGGGTAAAAAAAGTGGTCCATCCACTTTAGACAAGATCTAAGCCACTTCCATGTCATTTCAAACATTTTTTCCCACTCCACAAGTGAAGATAAATAACAATAGTAACTTTTTTGTCTTCATTTTCCATGTGACCATATGAGTCCAAAAGATGCTTGCAATCATATTTTTATTATCTCTACACATGAGAATCATAGGGTCCCTTAGAAATTTGATCCACACCAACCCTTTCATAATTTTCACCATGTAACACCATCAATGTGACTACCATGACAACCCATGTGCCTTGGTGGAGTATTATACCCCACTCCCATCACATCAACTTGGTCACTCATAAGATACCCTCTATGGGTTTGTTCCACATCACCAATTAGTCACATCACTCACAAGCCACATCACTAACCATCCATATCACCATCAAGCCACATCATCATGAATAGTGACCATGAATAATGCCTATAAATAGTGATTATTAATAGTGAATTCACATCCTAACATTATCCCACTTGAAGTCAATCTACATAGGCTTTTATTACACCTAAGTATTATACAACCAATAGCTCATCCATTCTCTCTACTACCTTGACACAAATCTAGTAGAATTTTAATTACACTACTAAAACTTCTCTACCCTGACTGACTTTATCAACATATTCTTCTCCATAGTAGATTTCAACACTGAAGTGACAAATCACTTATCCACACATAAACCAATCCTCCAACAAGATTCTACTATGAACCACTCACAACTTTCACTACTTGGGAATATATGGTTTAATTCCCACCATAGCATTATGAGGGTTCTTACTCCTGATAAATCCACTACACAAGACAATAATATGTCTTCTCCTCTTCTAGAACACTCTTGTGAAGACAACTCAAAATGCAAGAAGTGGGGTACTTCCTTGCTCTCCCATATTTTTACATCTCCATCCTTGGTTTGATCCAACATACCACCTTCATTTCATGTGTTCCAACTGAGCCATAAAAAAAGTGATCATGTTGGGGTCTGTATCCAACATGTCATAAAATACATAGGCTCTCCATAAAGGTACTAAAATTCTTGTACTACATGTGCACTATTGACACCAACCTGTACAATGATTTCAATACAAACTAACAAATTTTTGCATCAACTCTTTTTTATTTATCTCTCCCTAAGAAATATCACCATGTAGGAATAATGTTGCTCCAAATCCTCAAATAAAAAATAGTACATGTATCAATTTTGATAGTAGTGAAGAGAGAAGATCTCATAGAAGTCAAAAATAGACTTCACATAGCCTTTAAGCTATCAACATGATACAAGTGGAATAATCATATATTTAAGGAAGTCATCACAATACTTGGTGCATCACTGCACCTATCAAGTTTTCAAGCTAGTGTGTTAAATGCACCCTTCTCTACCAAATGTTTCCATAACCCCAAATCATGTGCCTCTAGAGTTAATCCATGCATTAGTTTAACTAAATAATCACCACAACTATATACACAACACTCCAACACCCTCAGTCATATGGTCAACACCAACCTTCTCCTTTTAAGAACACTAGGTCTCAATTGTTCATCTATATCTACATCTTCATCTTCTTCAACCACTTCAAAATAGGTACAACTTTAGATTTGTTTGTACCTCCTTTTATATGGATTTTTTTTTGCAACATCTTGGATAACATGTAGTCAGTGAGATACCACATCAAAACCCCTTCTATTTTTTTCCAAGAACCATAACAAGGTCATGCCTTTTCTTCAACCTCTTCCAAAAGGAGTCCATCTTACTCCTCAAGCTATAGAGTTTCTCCATCTTTAATAAGAATATTGTGTAGGATGGTGACTTAACTGGAAAAGTTTTTCTAGTTGTCTCTTTAACTCTCTTATGATCTTCTCTTCATTAACATGAAGAGATCAAGATCTTCACCAAAAGATCCTCCACCTTGTTTCATAGTGAGGTACTTAACAAAACAAAACAAAAACTCTTTTTCTTCTTCTTCTTCTTCTTTAATCTCCACTTGGTCTCTCCTCCCATCATAGTAACTTCACCTTCTACACAACCGACCAACAACAAAAAACAATTGCACACATGTAATTTTTCACCATATATCTGATACTAGATGTTAGAGCCATGCATTTTTAGCTTTAGAACCAAATCCATGATACTAGATGTTAATAATAAAGCTCTTACAATGTAATCAAATAAATTAAAAATAAACAAGCTACAAAATATAAGATAAAGAGGGACCACATCACACATAGATTACATGGAAAACTTGTAATGTGAAAGGAAAAACCATGGGAAAAATGGAATCTTATAGACTTCATATTATCTCAACATAAAACTCTCTTATACAATATCTCCTCTATAACAACTCTTTCAGTGTTAACATACAAGCACTCAATGCTTCCAGCTAAAGCATTCAAGTTATGAACCAAGTATAATATAGCCTACAAGATCTATCCTCCAAGCATGCAAGATTGAGGATTTCATGGATCCTCTAACATGATTAATTACAAAGAGATATTCATGCTTATTAATAGCATTTACAACATGAGAGAGAGTGAGGGGAGAGAGAATGAATAATGGCACAAACAAATTCACCAAATTTTATGTGGGGTGAATAATGATCATCAAAAGTCATCTGTCATCATGTTCAAGGGTAAAAATAGTGGTCCATCCACTTTAAACAATATCTAAGCCACTTCCATGTGGCTCCAAACATTATATCCCACTCCACAAGTGAGGATAAACAATAATATTAACTTTCTTGTCTTCATTTTTCATGTGACCATATGATTCCAAAATATGTTTGCAATGATCTTTTGACTATCTCCATACATTAAAATCATGAGGTCCTTTAGAAATTTGACTCACACCAACCTTTTTATCTTTTATACCATGTGACACCACCCATGTGACTACCAATGACAACCCATGTGCTTTGGTGGAAATTTATTCCTCACTCCCATCACATCTACCTGATTACTCATGGGATACCCTCTATGGGCTCTTGCCACATCACTAATCATACACATCACCATCAGGCCATGTCATTATGAATATTTCATGTGAATAGTGATTCATGAATAGTGACCATGAATATTGACTTCACATCCTAACATTAACTACAATATTTTAAGTTAAATAGATAATATGCCAAAAAAATATGATCTACGTACACAAAGTAATAAAAGTAGATGTACATGCAAATGGATAAAAGATAACTTCTATTATAAAGTGTGTAAACTTGCATGAAAAGAAGTTAGTCAACATAATCAAAACACATATCCTATACAATAAAAAGTAAGGAATGCAAAAATATATTTAGATAATCAAAATGGAGATAAAGAAGATGTGCCACTTACAAAATATATTATACATGAAGCATTAAAGGAATTATCACAATAATACATATCAAATTCTCTAGAAGATTCATTAGTTTTAGGGATCTAAACAGTATTACCCTTAAAGGTAGGAGATTTAGTTGATTTTAAATAATACAAAGTGCCATGTGTAGTTTTACCACAATATTTGCATGGATATAATTTCCAAGATTTAGAGATATGATGATTGTATTTTTTTCAATGTGCACAAGGTTTATCATTTTTAACTAAAAAGTGTGCATTAGAATTAGTATAATCAAAATAAGTTACATTAGAAGTGTTTAAATGGGAGGGAAATAAGATATCAAATTTATATGATAAGTAGTTGATTCATCAAAACTGATACCTTTACAATTTGCATTAGGTTTAGATAAAAGAGGTTTACGAATACCATATTCAAACTTACCAAGCCCACCACTCGAGTAGCCCATACTTTGAATGATTTTTAATCCAGAGTTGGTAGAAAGAGTGTTCAAATAATTTTTAGGTGTTTGAGAAGCACAACAAGCTTCAACATTAGATCCATTAAAATGGATAAAAGACGTAAATTGAAAAATTAACATGTCAATAGAAGATTGCATAGACATTAGTTTTTCATTAAAAGGGTATTGGAAAGCATTAAAAATCATATTTTGACATGTAATTTGATGTTTAAAAGTACTAATTTCATCATTTTTTAAATCTGTTTGATACGAAGAATTTTTAAATATTAAAAAAATGGCAAGTTTGAACATCATTATGCATGATCGAAGCTAGCAAAAATAGTAATACTTGAAAAATAACATACTAGCACAATGTTAATTTTTAAATCAATTAACTTGCAAATATAAGTTCAGACAAAAGCACTAATTGTATTTAAAATATTAATGCTTTAAGCAAAACTTTGTTTATTATTTTTTTTTTAAAGACTTATTTTGAAAGTCATAAAAATCATTAAATTTTCACAAAACTTATAAGCTTCTTTTACTAAAAATGAAAAGGTGATAAATTCTTGAAAAATTAATTAAAAAAAGTCAAGAGATGGGCAAAAGAAATTTTATAAGTGTCAACTCATTTTTCATGCATAAAAGAGAAATGTGATTTATATGTAAATAATAAAATGCCCCATTAATTCTAATTAAAATTTATTAAATTGACATTAAAAAAATTAAATCCTTAAAAAAAATTGTTTGTGGAATTTTTTTTTGCATGGCATTGATTTTAAAAAGGAAATATTCTCAATTTTGGATTTTAAATGAATCTAAAAAGTTTGAAACACTTTATGAAAGTTCCATTTGTAAAAAAAAAACATAAAACTTATTGAAATGATTTAATAGTTATCTTGTAATAACAAACCAGAAAATAAAGTTAGATTGTAATAAAAAAACAAACTAATGTGCAGTAAGATCCAACATGCAACAAGAGACAATAGTAATACACAATACTAACATGAAAAGTGTGAAACTTATATATTTTTTAAACTTTAATTTTTAAGAGAGCAATAACTGTTAAAATGTAAACAACTATGAAAACATAGTGGATGAAATGCCAAGAATGTAGCCATACAAAAGAAAACTACCAATAGTTGTTATGAGGTCCTACTAGGGAAGAAGAGATGTACGTCATAGAGAAAAAGTAATAAGAATATGATCAAATAGATATGAAAAAAAAAGAATCAAAATTAATTTTTTCAGCCAATATGATAAAAATGAATAAATATCTACAAAAATTGCTTGCCAAATAAGTGAATACAGTAAATGCAAAGATGAGAGCACATGGTGTAACATTCAAAAAAAATATGTAGACAATAAAGGAACAAAAAAATAATAAACACAATAGTGCTAAGCATAGGTGAATATAAGTGCAAGGAATAAAATAAATTTATAACCTAAGGGAAATGATATTAAGCATGATATGGCTGAAGGAGCTCAAGAGCAACACATAATTCTAATGTTATGTATTCCGAGAAAAACCAGTAAGCTGAAGAAAATAAACAAAGATAGAAAAATCATAATATTAAAAAATCACACATTAAAAATTCTAGATGTGATTTTTTTTAAAATAAAAAAAAACATTTTTTAAAAAACATTGTCACAACTTTGATTATTTATTTTAAATTGTGATCTCAATTTTCACCAAATTTTGATAGATTAATTTTTGACCAATTTGATCCCTAGGTCAAATTCAAATCCCTCTAAATAAAAACTTTAAAATAGGTCCTTATGGGCGTGTTTTATCCATCATGGTCCTAGTAATTTCAAATCATGTCACTAAATATGTCTAAACCTTGTAACATTTGCCTAAAGTCTTCCTAAGTCATTTTACATCACCTTTTTTGGGTCATTTAATGACATGTATAGATTCCCTATGAAAAACAAGTATTTCAAATTTCTCCAATGTCCCACATGTGTTAGGAAGTGTCATATAACTATTTGTAACTAAAATGTCTACAGGTGCAACGTTGAAAGGAGAAGAAAGCCTTTCAAAAGGTCAATTCAAGCAAGTGTACAAATTGTATATTCTATTGGCTCATGTTTGTATTTTAGGAGTGTATATTATCATTCTCTATGCTCATTTACACATTCAAAATGTTTTGATATCTTTAATAATGAATAAAAATTTTCTCCTTCTTCCATCACTCTCTTTGAATACTCTATAGGGTCAATCAATTTTATGATGATAGTATAACAAGAGAGGAGTTAGCTTGAACACAGTTGGGAGGTGAAAGTATATATTTTTTACTTATATTTCATGGAAATGGTCTTTTTACAGGTGAATCATGCTTCATGAATGAACGTTAAGAAGATAAGGTGCTTCGAAAGAGTTTTCAAACCCCACCACCTTACAAAATGAAGAGGTTTTACTACAAATTTGGGTTCTTTATTATAGGTTAGATGTAAAATAAATGGGTATGAGGTGTAATCTAGTGCTCTTGCATCAATTCATCTTACATGTACATATAAAAAATCTCCATATTCTTTTCATATGTCATAATTTTGCCTTTTGATGTGATGGACTCCAAAATGACCAATGAAGGTTTTAGAGCTCATGAGAAAGCAATGAGTTTCAAGGTAATGAGAAGAATGTCACTACTAAGATGACCTCAGTTGAATGGTCTAAATAATCCATATGAATTTAGGTTGAAGTCTTGAAGAGATTATTGGCATGTTCATGGTTTGAAAGAGTTAATTGTAGGAGCTTGAAGTGTTGTCTATGGGATATTCACATTATGAAGGATCTCACAGTCCATGGAATAACTAGTGTTCACCTTAGACTCACTTGGATTTCATGTTTCAAACCATGATTTAAAATAACACATATACTTGCCTCATTATAATATATAGATTGAGTATGGACAAAGAAGGCTACAACCAATCCCAGTTATAGAGGTCTGAGGTAGAGTGCCAAGAGACTTTGGAGGTGTTTGAACTGATGAAATGTTTCCATGATGGTCTAGGAGTATAAACCAGGTCATTGTGGTGATGATGAGCCCAGGATATTCTCAAACAATAACTTCATCAATGCAAGATTGAATAAATTTTTAAGAGGGTAACTTTACCTTAATTTCTCCAAGTTTATTTTTTTCCTTTACCTAATGTCATATCATGGAGAGGTCTGTGGTAGTTTAGATGTGTCTAATCACTACATCATAGTAGTCTAGGCATAGAGAACACTCATACTAATGAAAAGGATTCATTTGAGTGAATAAGAATGGTGTTTCAACACATTCTATATTGACTTTAAAAAACTTATTTCTATAGTTCTTATTAGCCTAAATGAGTATATGGCATTGCAAATGGCAATTAGTGCTTTATATGGAAGATGATGAAGAGTGATACAAGTGTCTCAAGGTAGGAGATAGACATATTCAGTGTCTCAAGGGAATCATAAAAAATGAAATGAGTGAAATAGACATATCTAAACATATAACCACCTACATGGGTCTATAGGCTAGAAGACCACCTACAACCATACTGAGTTTCTTGGAAACTAGCTATGGTGACTAGAGAAGAGATTGCCTAGTCCTATATAAAGAAATGGTATTATTTAGAGTATAGATGGTATTAATGAACTTGGTGAGATTTAAAAATATTTTGAAATATAGTGTTCAAGAATGTTGACACCTATAGTTGACCTCTCCTAGCCAATAACAACCCACAACTACATTGGCACTTTTATGATAAATCTTGAGGAATCAAACATAGTTATTGGGCTCTAAGAACTGAGATTGATCTCACTAAATTAAGGAGTGTTTCCAAAATCTCAAAATTCCATGAATAATTATAAAAATGCATGTCTCATGTATAAATGCAACCTATGGGACCTTAAACGCCTAAAAGAGCACCTACAACTATGTATTAGTACTTGAAGAGAGTTAAGGTTACAAGAATCCTAGAATGTACAAGTTATCTAGCTAGACCAAATTTGAGGATCTAGGAGGTTGCAAAAAAAATATCTTATCCATTAAAAGTGTCAAAAGTGTTGGGTCAATCTCTCATTGATCTCAAACTTGGAGTTACAGTCCGTATGGTCAGAGATCTTGACTATCAACTTGTGAAGAGACCATGACAAAGAGATGTGTATGACCTAAATTTAGATATTCAAATAAAATAAACTAATCCTAATCTAATATAAAATTCAAATATGTTATAGAAACAAATAAAAAAAACAACAATCACAAACTTTACGCTTTAAATGTACAATATTTCTTCATTGCGATATATATTTGATTTGCTCTTTTAAGTATGTGGTGCTCACTCCTCTAATGAATTGAAAGAACATGCAACATTTTGGTAAAAAATGAAGTCTTGGATTTGCTTTGATTCACTTATATGTAAGAGCTCTAATTTCTTAATTGTGATTGTGATCTCTATATTTTATGATGTAATTATAATCCTTTGATGTGTTTATTAAAAATGGAGATTTGTAATATTATTTATAGATGCTTGGAGAAGGATCCAATGGTGGAGGATCATTTTAACTTTTTTAATAATCCAAATTATCAATGGTGGCTAATGAGTCCTCACCCATGAGGATGGAGACCATTTCAACATGGCTTAAAAAATCATGGGGTTGGTCAGCTGACTTAGCAAGACTTATTCAAATTCCTTGACAACTCATGGGATGAGTCATAAGAGGTAGACAACTTTGTGGATTTGGTTGAGATGAGATTCAAAAATGTGGGAGATGATTTGACTAGATAGAAAATATAAATTTATTATTTAAAATAAGGATTTAAGGGTACATAATTGACTTATTCAATATGTTTAATTATTCAATTATTTGAATTTGGGAGGAAATGTGACTTATTAATTTAAGAAGAATTATTAAATAGATTAGGTGCATTTTGACACTAAATGAAATTTAGGTGTATGCATTTGCCCCTCTTTTAAATAGTGTTATGAAGCAATACTATTTTGAAGAATACTAGAATAAATAGAGTGTTAATGAAAATGAGTGAGATGATTCCCCCTCAAGGGTTTGTTCAAAAAAATGGACAAACACTCAAAATTGATGAAAAGAGGAAATAGTTAAAATGATGTGGACAAATGATAAATAAATTTGTGTCCAAATTGATATCAAATTTACAAGATGTTGGTTACATAAAAAGGTTGCCCTAGTTAATGAAAACTAGGGTATGGATTTTAAAAATAATAGTTTAATAATTTAGAGATTGCACGCTTACTATTGTTGCTAATGATGTAGGGGTCAATTCAGTGGTGTGGGAATGATATATCCAACCAATAATAAATTGCATAAAATGTTTTTGTTGATTTTACATTGATAGATGATTGTAAGATTTTGAATACAAATTTGAAGTAAATCGATTTAATGTTGCTTGAATGTTTGAGATTAATGAAATAATGGGTTGGATGGGGGGTTATATAGTTGGTAAGATATGAAAATATAAGTAGGAGAAATGGTGATTTAGAAAATAATTTGTGCCAATTAATCTTCAAGGTTTATTAGTTAAGAATTATTTTGTGATATATTTGCTCTAAGCTTTGCGAGAAAAGATGGACCGTGTTACACACCATGAGCATTGAGTGGAGAGAGTGAGACATTTATAGAGACTTGAGAGGAGTAGGACTTTGATAAGTCACTTGATTTTAGTTGAAATTTTTGTAATTTATTAGCATTTATGAGAGTTTAAACTTGAATAAAACAAATTTAAATTAGTTAAATTTCCATGATGTTGTAGTTTAGAAAATAAGATTTTTGAAATCATCATGTATGGATATTTGAAACCAATGTTTTAGGAAACAATATGTGTGCCCATCCTTAGGGTGAAAGAAACCAAAAAATGAAGCAAGTCAATGTGAAATGATGTCAACATACCAACAAATACCCTCTATAAATAAATAAAAAAGAATCATGAAAACCTAAAAAAAGGATAAAGGTTAGCCTCCTAAAAATGCAAAAAGACAAAAAAAGAAAATCATACCTTTTTTAATTGATTAATATATGTTGTCAAGAATCCCTAATGCCCAAACCATTATCTCTATTTAATTAATAAATAGAGACAATGGTTTGGGCATTGGGGATTCTTGGCAGCCTATTATTAATTAATTAATTATAAAAGGTATGATTCTCTTTTTTTGTCTTTTTGAATTTTTAGGAGGCCAACCTTTATCCTTTTTTTAGGTTTTCATGATTCATTTTTATTTATTTATAGAGGGTATTTGTTGGTATATCGACATCATTTCACATTGACTTGCTTCATTTTTTGATTTCTTTCACCCTGAGGATGGGCATTTATATTTTTGCCTAAAACATTGGTTTCAAAATATCCATACATGATGATTCCAAAAATCTTATTTTATAAAAATCAAAATTGTTATTTTGAAAATGGTAACTTTGGCATCAATTTTAATGATTTCGTTAGTGAAAACAATGATTTTATGAAACATTGAGGTGACATCATCAAAATGGGTAGAAATTTTGTTTAGGAGGGATTTTTAATTTTTTTTGTTATGGGTGGAGGTAAAATTACTAAATAGGGTAGTAAAATCATCATTATGTGAAGTGATTTTGCTAAAGTTAGTGGTGTTTTTATTAATGGAATACTAGTAGTGAAAATGTAAAAGCTAAGAGTGATTTCATGATAGATAGCAACAATTTTTTAATGAATGTAGATATTTTTTAGTAAAGGTATTGATAAATGATTTGTAGAGATAATTCTATCACAATCACAAATACAAGCTTGAATCTCAAAAAAATCATAGTAATGGCTACTTCAAAAGTAGTGCACAAATCTTTTCTATAATAATATTGCAAATGCTCAGAATAATGAAAAAAGAGGTAGTACTCTTATTACACGCTCCTTAATTCAAAAAATAAAGTAAAAATAGAGGTGTTGATTAAACTCAAGTGCATAGACCAAACCCTAAACCTAACCCTAATGTGTGCCACATGTCATAAGGCCAAAAACTATCCATTATAACTAATGCACACATACACATTTGTAAATTAAATATTAATTTATAAGTAGGAAGAGGAGGGACAAGACTACACAAAGTGATATGGACTTTATCATGGGTGAGCATATTAAATAAATAAATATTCTCACTCTAACACCCCCCTCTTCATCATAACTTAGGTGGGATCATGACAAGTTGAACACAACACTAGGAAGTAGAAGAAAACCCAATGGGATAAAACTTCCACTTCAAGAACTCAGACACAATAAGACTCTCCTAAATAACCTACGAAAGATGTACCATATGGGGTCTGACCAATAAGCCTAATAGATGCCCATGTACAAATGCATACTTCCTAGAAGAAGTAGAGAAAAAGACTAGAATCCCTAAAGTAAATATGTAGCTACAGGAAACTGAACCCCAAGAAGTGAACATAAGTGAAGGAACTTAGATTCAATGAAGGGCTTAGTAAAAATATCTAAAACTTGATCATAAGTGTTGATGTACTAAACATTAATGATATCTCCATGAATCAACTCCTGAATGAAATGCATATGGGTCTCAATATGATTTATCTGATGATGATGAACTGGATTCTTGATTATGGAGATTATGCTTTGGCTATCATAATAAATGACTATAGGCTTCTTGAATTAGATACCAAACTCTATTAAAATTTCCTAAAACCAAATGGCTTTGGTGGTAGCATTTACTGCTCCCATATATTCGACCTCTGTAGATGATAAAGTAATAGCTGACTGCTTCTTGCTTGATCAAGAAATTAGACTAGAACCAAGTGAGAAGTTTCACCCTAATGTGGACTTGAAATGATCAAAATAACCAACCTAATTTGAATCTATGTATCCTATCAAGTCAATATCTATCTTTCCCAAGTAGTGAATACCATCAGTTTAAGTGCCTTGAACATAGTGAAAGATCTATACCACTACTTTCTAATGCAATTCATGAGGTTCTTACAAAAATTGAGAGATAATACCAATAATATAACATAAATTTTGTCTAGTGTGAGTTAAGTAGATTAGGCTACCAATAAGCTAGAGATAAAGGGTCACATCAACTAAAGGAGTGGAGCAATTAGCTACAAGCTTAACACTAAAAAGAAAGGGGGTAAGAGAAATTTTACAATCAGACATGCTAAACCTAGAAATTAAATCAAGGGCATATTTTGGTTGCAAAAGGATAATTCTTGAGTCAATTTGATAGATCTAAATCCCAAAGAAATAATGGAGCAAACCCAAGTTAGTCATAGAGAAGTTGTTGGCTAAGGTAGTCTTAACATAATTGATAATGTATGAAAAACTAGTTGTGAGCAATAATTCATCGACATATAATACAAGGATGATTAAAAACTCATTTTTCCATAAAATATAAATGTTAGGATTAGAGTGACACATAGTGAAACCAGTAGAGAGGAGGAAGGAATCCATTTTCATAGACCAAGCCTGAGGGGCTTGTTTAAGTCCATAGAGAGACTTTCTAAGTGTATAGACCAAGGATGGATCCTAAACAAAACTAGGAGGCTATTCCATATAAATTTATTCCTCTAGGTCACCATGAAGGAAGGCACTCTTAACATCCATTTGATGGACATCCCATTTATTCATAGTAGTGATTGATAAGACTAGTCGAATAGAAGTCATCTTGGTGATAGGAGAAAAGGTCTCAAAATAGTCTATGCCATGAATATGGGAGAAATCCTTAGCCAAAATTCAAGATTTATACTTATCGACATTTCTATCAGCACCATATTTAGTTTGATATATCCATCTACACTGAGCCATTTTCCTCTTTTTGAGAAGAGAGGTAAGATCTTAGGTATGATTCTTAATTAAGGAAGAATACTCTTCTTCCATGGAAGAATCCCACTCATGTATGCCACTAGATTTATAAAAGGTTTGAGGAATAGAGGTATAAGTAAGAAAAATAAGGGCCCTAACAAACTTTGATCAAGTTTGCCTCTTATCCAAAGGATCCCCAACTAAATCACTTGCACTCTCAAGGGTAATTCTAGCCCAGTGAGGGCTAGAAGGGGGTGGAGGGACAGGTTTAAAATCTTTTAAGACTTCACTAGAGTGGGAAGCAACATAGTCCTCATTATCATCACTACTAGGATCATAATCAAAATTAGAAGAGGAAGAAGAAGGATCAAGATCAGGATCAGGATCAGGATCATCAAGATCACTAGAAGAGGTCAACTCACTGTTAGAACTATCAAAAGGCATATTTTCATTTGTAGGTTGAGAAGGGGAAGAGAGAGGAGTCTCTTGGAACTTCAAACTTCTTTCAATATAGATATCATGAGTGGATGGATCAAAGATCCTATATCCCTTAATACTATCTGCACATCCAACACAAATACAAGGCTTTGATTGAGGTTGAAGGGCCTTGCATTTTTCCCTAGGAATGGGAGTTATTGCAGTGGAACCAAAAATATGGAAGTGATCAACATCAAGGTTCTTAATATGTTAGGATTCAAAGGGGGTTATTCCTTTTACTACCTTGTGAGGAATCATATTTTGGATGTAGAAAGCACAATTGATGGCCTCAACCCAATATTATTGTGAAAGAGATTTGGATTGAAGCATACAGTTTGCCATATCCTTAAGAGTTTTCATCATCCTTTTTACAACTCCATTTTACAAATGGCTATAGGGAGCTATTTTCAATTCCTTTAGAGGTGAAAAATTACTCAAACCAATTTCTAACATACCCCCCATTATTAGTTCAGATAATTTTAATGGACCATTCACTTTGTTTCTCAAGAAGGGCTTTGAAATCTTTAAAGTGATCAAAGAATTTAGACTTTTTTTTAAGGAAGTATACCCAAGTGTAACATGAATAGTCATCAATGAAGGTAAGAAAGTAGTGAGATTTGGTAAAATAGAGTGTGGGAAGAGATCCTGAGAGATCACTGTGCATTAATTCCAAGACTTGGGAATCTCTCCATGCCTTTCCTTTGCCAAATTTCTCCTCAGGATGTTTATGGAAAGTGCAATCCTCACACATGCCTTTAGAAAATTTAACTTGAGGTAAGTCATTGACCATCTCATGGTGGGTCAATTGTTTGAGGTAATAATATTTAAGATGGCCAAACCATTTGTACCAAAGCTTGTTAACCTCATCAATGTGGGTCAACAAAGTGGTAGGAAAAGAAATGTCAAGAGAGAAGTGGGAAAAGGTATACAACTGAGATCAGTGGTTTGTTTTTCCAATTTCCATAGTAGTCTTAATTTTGAGCTCTTTGATTTCAATTGAATCATGACCAAATTCCATAGTCATCCCCTGTCATATATGGGTGATTTGATAAATTGAAAATAAGTTGGTAGAAAGGTCAGGAACACTTAAGACATGGTTAAAGGTTTCACCTTCTAATTACACTATACCTTATCTAGTTTTTGATAGAAGTGTCATCATCTAAGGAGATTTGGGACATTATGCATGGTTCCAAGTCAACAATTTGGACTTGAGAAAAACCCATGTGGTGTGAAGTACCATAATAAATTGTGCATTTAGTTGAAGAGTTCATGGTTGCTACTAAGGCCTTTCCCTTTTTATTCTTAGATTTGGGTTTTGAATTGGAAGACTCAGATTTGGGAGCACTAGACTTAATCAAGTTAGGGACACTAATTTTATTCTTCTCAAGAAGACTAGTCAAAGTGTATAATTACTTTCTCATGCATTGGTGATCATCATAACCAAGTTTAATATAGTAGGAAAACTTGCTCTTCTCCTTCTTGGGTTTAGTCTTAGAAGAAGTTGAAGAGGATTTGGAAGCATTCTCTATAGGTTTATCTTCTTTAGGCTTCAATTTTTCTATTTTTTCTTTCTTTTTGTCTTTCTTAGCACTAGAATAGGAAACTAAGGTAGTAGGTTTAGACTTAAGGGTGCCCATTTGAATCAATTTGTCCTACTCACGAATGATCTAGGCAAAAAATTCATCAAATGTGAGCATAGTCCAATTGGAACCTAAAGCACTTATAGTGGCATGAAATGTAGAAACAAAGACAAAACATTTAGGTCCAAGCTTAGACAAGATAGATAAAATAAGCTGACTATCTTTCTTTTCTATTTTACATTCTTTAAGAAATAATCTAGTAGAAATAAATTTAGTGAATAAATCTTGTAAGTTATCGAAATTACTAGGACCCAACCCTAATAGTTCATTTTCCAACTCATGAGCCCTCATTTCATCTTGTTTACCAAATAATTTATCTAGAGTCTTCTATGCCTCATCAAGCTTAGTGGTAGGCTCAATATGAAAGAGGAGGTTAGATGAGATATAATCACATAGAAAACCCCTTTTAGAAAATTATTAGTTTGATATGCTGGAGATTTGTAATTATTTTTATTTAAATTTGAATGCAAACAATAATTAAAAAACCCCTTTTAGATTTGATCTATGTATGCTAAAATTTGTTCTAGAAACAAAAAGAAATCCTATGTAAATATTTTCCAAATTTAATGAGGAAAATAAACAGATTTTTTTTTTAAATTTGCCAAAAATAAGAAAAAAATATTTTTGTTAAAAAACAACACAACCAACAACTGTATGTAGACAAAAAAATGAAATAAATGGAGAGAAAGGGTTATAATCAAGAAGTTTTTTAGATGTGATAAGTAGAAATAGAAATTTCAAGAAGGGCTCAAGTTAAAGCCATGAATATCTTGAAAACTGCTTCAAATCTTGCACACAAGAAAAATAGAACATCTACCTTTCTCCAAGATTAGATTGGCAAAATAATATGAATAAAATCCAAAAATAACATGCATAAAAAATAACCAAGTGAAAGAGAGATTTCTACAAGAAGTGGAAAGAATGACACCCTCTTCAAACCCCCAGCTCTGATACCATAAAGGTGTTGCCAAATGATTTGTAGAGAGAATGTTGTCACAATCACAAATGCAATCTTGAATGTCAATAAAATAAAAATAATGGCTATTTCAAAATTAGTACATAAATCTTTTCTAGAATAATATTACAAATGCTAAGAATAATGAAAAAAGAGGTGGTGCTCTCATTGCATTCTTCTTAATTCAAAAAATAAGGTACAAAAAGGAATAAAATAATAAAAAAAGGCAAGTAAAACAAGGTTTTTACCAAGGGCATGGGCCCCTTCACACACCAAGCACCCAATCAAGGCAACCAAGGCAACAACATTGAAGGAAAGGAGAGAGTAGCAACATGAAAATGGAATGTATCCCCCTCACAAGCCATCCCAACACCAGCAACAACAAGGAAGGTTAGAATGGCATCCCAACAAGTAGCAGAGGAACCAAAAAAGTCCACCTTCAATCTGCACATAGGTTAAGTAAGATCTGATAGATAAATCAATGGTTTTTTTTATTATATATTTGTAGGGTTGATCTAGGTAAAAAAAAATTATCAGTTTGATATGCTAGAGATTTGTAATTATTTTTATTTAAATCTGAATTCAAACAATAATTAAAAAAACCCCTTTTAGATTTGATCTATGTATGCTAAAATTTGTTCCAGAAACAAAAATAAATCCTATGTAAATATTTTATAGATTTAATATGAGGAAAATAAATAGATTTTTTTTAAAAATTTTCCAAAAACAAGAAAAAATTATTTTTGTTAAAAAACAACACAACCAACAACTGTATGTAGACAAAAAAATGAAATAAATGGAGAGAAAGGGTTATAATCAAGAAGTTTTTAAGATGTGAGAAGTAGAAATAGAAGGTTCAAGAAGGGCTCAGGTTAGAGCCATGAATATCTTGAAAACTCCAAATCTTACACAGAAGAAAAATAGAACATCTACCTTTCTCCAAGATTAGATCTGCACAATAAAATGAATAAAATCTAGAAATAACATGCATAAAAAATAACCAAGTGAAAGAGAGATTTCTACAAGAAATGGAAAGAATGACACCCTCTTCAAACCCCCAGCTCTGATAACATAAAGGTGTTGCCAAATGATTTGCAGAGAGAATGTTGTCACAATCACAAATGTAACCTTGAATGTCAATAAAATCACAATAATGGCTATTTCAAAATTAGTACATAAAGCTTTTCTAGAATAATATTACAAATGCTAAGAATAATTAAAAAAGAGGCAGTGATCTCATTACATGCTCCTTAATTCAAAAAATAAGGTACAACAAGGAATAAAACAATAAAAAGAGGCAAGTAAAACAAGGTTTTTACTAAGGGCGTGGGCCCCTTCACACACCAAGCACCCAGCTAGGGCAACCAAGGCAACAACATTGAAGGAAAGGAGAGATTAGCAGCATGAAAATGGAATGTATCCCTCTCACATGCCATCCCAACACCAACAACAACAAGGAAGGTTAGAATGGCATCCCAACAAGTAGCAGAGGAACCAAAAAAATCCACTTTCAATCTGCACATAGGTCAAATAAGATATGATAGATAAATCAAGGGGTTTTTTTTTATATATTTGTAGGGTTGATCCAAGTAAAAAAAATTATCAGTTTGATATGCTAGAGATTTGTAATTATTTTTATTTAAATCTGAATGCAAACAATAATTAAAAAACCCCTTTTAGATTTGATCTATGTATGCTAAAATTTGTTCTAGAAACAAAAATAAATCCTATGTAAATATTTTCCATATTTAATATGAGGAAAATAAATAGATTTTTTTTAAAAATTTTTCCAAAAACAAGAAAAAAATATTTTTGTTAAAAAACAACACAACCAACAACTGTATGTAGACAAAAAAATGAAATAAATGGAGAGAAAGGGTTATAATCAAGAAGTTTTTTAGATGTGAGAAGTAGAAATAGAAGGTTCAAGAAGGGATCATGTTAGAGCCACAAATATCTTGAAAACTCCTTCAAATCTTGCACACAAGAAAAATAGAACATCTACCTTTCTCCAAGATTAGATCTGCACAATAAAATGAATAAAATCTAGAAATAACATGCATAAAAAATAACCAAGTGAAAGAGAGATTTCTACAAGAAATGGAAAGAATGACACCCTCTTCAAACCCCTAGCTCTGATACCATAAAGGTGTTGCCAAATGATTTTTAGAGAGAATGTTGTCACAATCACAAATGCAATCTTGAATGTCAATAAAATCACAATAATGGCTATTTCAAAATTAGTACATAAAACTTTTCTATAATAATATTACAAATGCTAAGAATAATGAAAAAAGAGGCAGTGCTCTCATTGCATGCTCCTTAATTCAAGAAATAAGGTACAAAAAAAAAATAAAACAATAAAAAAAGGCAAGTAAAATAAGGTTTTTACCAAGGGCGTGTGCCCCTTCACACATCAAGCACCTAGCTAGGGAAACCAAGGCAACAACATTGAAGGAAAGGAGAGAGTGGCAACATGAAAATGGAATGTATCCCCCTCACAAGCCATCCCAAGACTAGTAACAACAAGGAAGGTTAGAATGGCATCCCAACAAGTAGTAGAGGAACCAAAAAAATCCACCTTCAATCTGCACATAGGTCAAATAAGATCTGATAGATAAATCAAGAGTTTTTTTTATATATTTTTAGGGTTGATCCAAGTAAAAAAAATTATCAGTTTGATATGCTGGAGATTTGTAATTATTTCTATTTAAATTTGAATGCAAAAAATAATTAAAAAAACCCCTTTTAGATTTGATCTATGTATGCTAAAATTTGTTCTAGAAACAAAAAGAAATCCTATGTAAATATTTTCTAGATTTAATATGAGGAAGATAAATAGATTTTTTTAAAAATTTTCCAAAAAAAAGTAAAAATTATTTTTGTTAAAAAACAACCAACATCTATATGTAGACAAAAAAATGAAATAAATGGAGAGAAAGGGTTATAATCAAGAAGTTTTTTAGATGCGAGAAGTAGAAATAGAAGGTTTAAGAAGGGCTCAGGTTAGAGCCATGAATATCTTGAAAACTCCTTTGAATCTTGCACATGAAAAAAATAGAACATCTACCCTTCTCCAAGATTATATCTACTGATTAAAATGAATAAAATATAGAAATAACATGCATAAAAAATAACCAAGTGAAAGAGAGATTTCTACAAGAAATGGAAAGAATGACACCCTCTTCAAACCCCCAGCTCTGATACCATAAAGGTGTTGCCAAATGATTTGTAGAGAGAATGTTGTCACAATCACAAATGCAATCTTGAATGTCAATAAAATCACAATAATGGCTATTTCAAAATTAGTACATAAAGCTTTTCTAAAATATTATTACAAATGCTAAGAATAATGAAAAAATAGGTAGTGCTCTCATTGCATGCTCCTTAATTCAAAAAAAAGGTACAAATAGAGGTGCTGAGTAACCTCAAGTGCATAGACCAAACCCTAAACCTAACCCTAATGTGTGCCACATGTCATAAGGCTTTCAACTAGCCATTATAACTAATTTACACATACACATTTGTAAATTAAATATTAATTTACAAGTGGGAAGAGGAGGGACAAGACCACACAAAGTGAGATGGACTTTATTATGGGTAAAAGTATTAAATAAATAAATATTTTCACTCTAACATTTAGTTGATTTTGCAATAAATGAATATGATTTTATGTGATTTAGGTATGTGTTATGATTAAGTATTTTAAATGGTAAGGAAAATGAAAAACACAATGCTGATTTTAAAAACTAATAAATAACTAACATTGTTGATTTGTAGGAGGTATTACCAATGATGGTGACGTGGGAGTAGAGATCTAAAATATATGGTATGTATGGTTACCTTCACTCATTACAAGTTTAGGATTCTAGACGTGAGTGTTTTATCTTACATATCATAGATGCCAGAGGTTCGAGATGATAGAGCTTTATTGATAGTAGCAGCAAAGAGGTGGCACATGAGATGAGCACATTTCACTTTTTGACTAGGGAGATGATGATTACAATTGAGGATGTGTATCAAATTTTGGGTGTCCTAATACAAGGTAAACTAGTGTATAGGGGATAGGGTCCTTGGGATGTGACATTATACCATATTTTTAGTGATGGCCTGATCTTGATTGTTAGAGGTGGGATCAATGTAGACTATTACACAAATTTAGATATGCATTCTCTAATTATTGTACTCATGGTTGTTGTCAATGGATTTTTTCTTCCTAACAAGAGTGGTAGACTATATCCTATTGCCTTGTTAGATGTTATTAAGGATATGATGGAGATGGGAGAGAGGTTTGTAACTTCGCATGGGGTCCATGTGTTTTAGCACATCTATACCATGATTTACATCATTTTTTTTATTCAGGTCAGATAGAGATAGGGCCTTATAAATTACTATAGGTTTAGTGTTAGGAGCACATTATGATTGAAAGGTCAGTTAGGCATTTGAGCACATGGGAGGAAGATGAGCCTTTTTCATATGTATTACATGTGATTATTAGGATAAAGAAACCAAATTTGGGCGATCTAGAGTTTTATAAAAGGTCATTTGATGAGCTAGGTGATGACCAGATCACTTGAAGACTAGATAGAGAGATTATATGGTAGTGTCCTCATGAGGAGCTTCATATGGATTGCATGATGTCCCCTTAGTACATTATTTGGAGACATGTGTATATTATAGAGATATATCACGTAGACAGGGTGATGAAATAGTTTGGTGTGATGCAACATATACTAGTTAGTTCACACATATTTTCATGTTCAGTATGGGAGAGACCATAGTGGGGTATGAGAATTGATCAAACTATTACTAACCATAGTTGGACACATTTACAAAATATGAGATAGAGGGATAGGAGAGATGTTATTGATACAAGAATGGTTAATGGATATGTAGATTGGTGGGCTCAACAAAGACCATTAAGATTGATGATGTCATATACACCACCATGGACATGGAGGCAGAGGTAAGTGGCTATCTTGAGTAGGCATCCATAAGGTAAAAGTATAATATCTTATATTAGGAGGGATATGCTAGGTGATAGAGGACATGCATGACCATGAGTATGAGGTAGATGACATGCTGTGGAGGCTAGTCATCTTCATGATGTGTAGATAATGGATGTGGAGGATATTGAGATTTTAAGAGAGGTAGGGGTTGAGATGGATGTTGATAAATAGTATAGGATTGGAGGAGTTACTCCATTAATAGAGTTAGAGAGTGAGGAGGACACATTATATGATACTACTATAAGAGTAACATATGTGACATAGATAGAGAAAGGGGATGTTGTTGGCTCTTCACATGCTTTGAGATATATAGAGGAGTATACCCTTATTGATAGACTCTGAGAGGTGATTTAGGATCTATAAAAAGAGAGATGGATTATACCAAGAGGTAGCTAGATTATAGGGTGTAGTTGATGGTAGAGGGGATAAAAATCTAGAGATCAGGTGACTATAGGTTGAGGTAGATATGTTGCAGGGTATTATTGATGGGATGGATGGGGATGCCATGGCTACAAGATTGGTTACCCATGATGTAGAGACAGATTCTAGACTAAACAACTCTTATATTGTGTTATAGATAGGAGAGGGACACAACTTGGATTGATCTTACATAGGCTAGAGTGCATTTAGTTAGAGAGGGATAACTAGACACTTTGGATAGGGTGATGCAAGAAAGGGAGTAGGATACATATTACAAGAGTTTATATAAGGGGGATATATCATGGGACCAAAGGGAAACATCATTCAGAGAATATTCTATGATATGATTAGTGTCTACTAGATCTGTGTAGCTAGTGGAGTTAGATAGATTAGTAGGTCAAATTTCAAAGTGATGGGTCCTCTATGGGGTACACCAAAGTGCATATATCTATTATTTAGATTAGATACTCCATCAAAGGGATAGGGTGAGACATGGATATAGAGGATATCATGATAGATGGATTTCATTGATGTATACATATATTGAGATGTACCTTTTGTATAGACACATTTGATATATATATATATATGATGATGATGATGATGATGATGATGATGATGATGATGATGATGATGATGATGATGATTTATACTATGTACTATGGACATTGATGGATTACTTATTGGTTTTCATGGATTTAATGGATATATGTATGGCTATATCACTGATTATAATTATTGCCTTTTGATTTGCATTAAGATTTATTAATATTTATTATTTTTCAACAAGTTATTATAGATGCATGACTGACATATGATTAGATAATGTGCATGGATGTAAAATGTGACATTTTTGCATAGTTTTTATTTACATTCTTTGTATTATATTTCCAACAAAATTTGGAGTATTGTGAGCAACTTGATATTCAATATAACATAAAACATAGTACCACCAATGATATTTGATTAATCATGATGAATGTTGATGTTTTAAGCATTTGAAACAAAACAAAAGAATAAATTGTGTTTTAGCAAAGTACGCCATGATATAGTCATAACCATACTATATATGCATTTCATAAAATAATCTTTGTAAAGACACAAAAAACAATAAGTAAAAAGATGTCAAAAACAAAAGATTAAGTTATGTGGTTAAAACACACACAAAATGTTAATGAAAACAAATGTATTCTAAATGATTGAAACAAAATGATAATGTTTTAAATCTAAGAATTTGAAACAAGAACGACACACACAAGGAGTAACTCAAAAATTGAACATACTTGATAAAAGACAAAAGAATAACCATTGAAATGGATAGAGATAAAAATGAAGTGAAAAGAACAAACTTAATGGATAAATATAAATATAAATATATAAAACAATGAAGTAAATGGCTAGGGATAGAAAACAAACAAGACAACACATAAAACAAACACATAAAAATGGAAAAGTTTGAAAATTTTATAAATAAGGTTAAATGACTAACAATTGAAAAAATGACACACATAGAAAATATACAATGAATGACTGAAGGATGATGCCCTCAAGTAATTGGGGTATTTATAGACAATGGTTTACACATGGCATACTTGTTGATGAAAAATGAAGTAACATAATGAGTATATACAAGACTTTATTGATGCATTGATCCTTTATTTTCTAAGGGATGATTCCAGCTATTTTTTAGTTATACCATATATGTTTAATCTACAACAAAAGAGTGAAAGGAATAAATGGTGAAGACAATAAATCAAAATTTATGTATAATAAAGGATGGTGACTAAAATGTTATGATCAAAAGTAAAAGTGTACATCTCTTTGAAATCACAAAAATACTAGCTTTATTGGATGTGTCTAGAAATAACTAACCTTGATAGAATTGATTAACATGATAAAGTATTCCCCTTGTAGCATAGACATATAAATAATCCACTTGAAGAAATATATTTTTGATCATACTTATGATTTTATTTTATTTATGACCCCCAATATGCAATCTCATGTGACTAGGTAAACACATGGGCTTATCACCAAAGACTATAAATAGGTGAGTAAGGATATCTCTCCCCAGTGTTAATCCTATGCAAGTAGTAAGATGCAATGGATCAATACCAAAAACCAATGAAGGGCAAGACATGTGGATTTTGATTTTGATAAATTTTGAAATAAGGATGTTTTTGATATGTGTGAGATTAAACCCCCTGAACATGGCCCCGTTCAAATAATAAGATGCAAGGGTTTATCATCGAAGACCAAGATAGGCAAGTAAATTATCCAATTTCTTCTCGTATCATGCTTTAATGTTTTCTGCTTTTAAAAAAAGAACTTTGTTAAAGGATACTCGATCATAGGTGATCTTCTAAAAAATACCATGGGCTAGTATGTTTTAAGTTTAACAAAGAGAAAAAGATTTACTTTGATCATAAGAATTAAAGCAAGAACCAATGTAACACTAACTTTGAAAATGTCTTTTATGAGATAATATAGTGATATGATAATATTGAAATGATATGACAAGCTACAATTTGAAAATTTTGTGTTATGATTATTGACAAATAAATAATCACGAAACATAACATTTGGTATATAAAACCAAACTAACATGGTGGTAAAATGTAATACTATGAAGATGATTATTGGTGTTTTAGATTTACACACTAGCTGACGAGGGGATTGTTTAGATCTTTCTACTCAAATCTATTCCAACACATGACTGATCTTAGGTTGTGGGTATCCTAAAAATAAATCATACCTCCAAAGAAGGATAGGTTCCTTATGGATCTATCACCTACACTAAACCTAAAATATCTCTTGCTTGGAAAAGGAGAGAGATTTGATAAAAACTTATAAAACATGTAAAAGCGGTGATGTGCTAATGATTTGATCAATCCAACTCAAAAAAAAACACACTATGAGACACTTTTTAGACCAAAGAACATCAATCTCACATAATTTTTTTAGAATAAGGCATTAATCAATTACCTAATTAGTAAGAGAGGGAAAATATCCACTTTCAAACTAGACAATAAACTATAGATTGCACTTGTAATGACTTGTGAGAACTATTAAGCACTTTTTGAAGGTGAAAAATTTAAACATAATCAAGGAACATACATTCACTTAACAATAGTACATGAATTCATAGAACACACTTCAATTTGGCTTAGAAAAAGATGGAACTTAGTCTTTATTGCATCAAAAAGGTGTCATAGTACAAATTTTGATAGAGTTTGGTCATACCAAAAAGAGGGACAGAAGGATCAATATTAAGGCTTAGAAGCATGTACTTATAGAAAACAAAAGGAGAGAGAGATGTGAATTGGAAAAGTCTCAACTAATTTTTATGGATTATCACTCTTGAGGATGCTAACTTATATATTATCAGTAAGGAATCAACCCTATAAAAGAATTAAGTATCTATTGCCCTTATCTAACTGCCAGATCTTTTCTTAGAATCATGTCATTATTTACTTGATCTACTGATGAGGATCATGTCTTAGAATTGGCTAAAATGTGCCACATCTACATTAGGTGGCCATCGGAACTTGAAAATGTGAACCACGATGAAGTGAGACACATGTCCACTATATATGAAAACCAATCTTGAACTATTGGTTTTAATATAGTCATGATATCTACGAGAGTCTAAAAATTTCCTAACTTTACTTCACAGTCACTAGTTTATCTTCACCTTTGGTATTAGATCCAAACAATCTATCTTACCTATATAAAGCTTTATTGGTGATGCTTGGTCTCTAAACTATGGCCCTGGTTCAAATTTGGTTTGAATTTGAGCTTGTCTCCTTGATATTTCTTTGTCTAAGTCTTGAATAACCTTTTTGACTTTTGTCAAAAATGTCCCAAGCTTGTTCTTGCCTATTAGCTATCGATAGCCAAATAGACTCATCTACATCATGTCCAACTATCTTTATGCTTATTGAATATGTAGATACACTAACTTATTGATCCTAACTCACTCTGTTGATCTATCTATGTACTAATTCTCATGAGTCATCAATATTAGACCAATTTAATGTGCTTGTGTCACTTGTCATGCATGCATTTGTTCTTTAGATCCCTGAATTATTTACCTCCACTCACAATTAGATCTGAATGCCTTATCAAATGCCAATCACTAATCCACTAGGACCCACTTTTTGAAAGCTAATGGCTACTTTATGATCTTAAAATTGACATCCTCTCTCCCATCAAATGATGTTTTTATGACCATCATTGGAGATTGCATGATCATCAATTTTACACTAATTAAGATATGTCTTGCTCTTTTCTTAAAGTTGACATCCTAGCAACCATCTTTTAGCATTATAAATAATGTGACTAACATCCTGTAGGTTTTTAAATTTAAGCTCATATGTATTTTTTTAGTTGCTTTAATTTTATTCTCGTGCAAATGTCTTATGTGTTAGGTCCTACTTTGAAGGCCTATAACTAAAAGTACATGAATCATATAGGCACCAAAATTGTTGGAGATGTTTTTAAGGTTAAAATGAACAATTTTTTTATCCACTGGTCTTAAAAGCCTTCTGAGTGAAGATATAAAACGTTCAAGTTGACTGGTCTAAATTATTCTATGTGACATCCTAGTGATGGTCGAGATCAAATGGGTAAGTATGGAAAACTTAGTGAAATCTGATTGAAGAGCCAAATTTACACATGCATAACTTCCTTCATGCTTTAATAGATGATCTAGAACTTAGTGCATAGAAACTAGGGACCAATATGAATAAACCCATGTAACTAGTTTCCTCTATCACTACTACATATGTGAGATATAGCTTTGTGAAGATGCTCACTCAGCTTTGCTAGAGCTTAAAAATGGTTGTGGAAAACATGTAAAAAATGACCAAAGAAACAACTTTAGACCTCAATATATTTTGATGTGATTTGGTAAAGGACTTGATATTTGGTGCATATAAACTTAGAACAAATGGGAAGAAACCCATATGACCAATTTTCTCTGATTCATCCACACATGCAAGATATGTCCTTTACAAATTGCCTATTTATACTTTCTACTACTAGACCCAAATGTAAATATGAACACATAATGAAGAACCAAATGGATTCCTTGAATTCTCATACTCATTACAAGTAGTATTGACTTCCTATAGGGCATTTATAACCTATTGACTTGATCCTTGTGACATTGACAACTTATAATTTAAGTGAGCTCAAAGTGTTTCAAAAGCTTTGGGATTTACATGGTCTTATTTGGGTCCAATTATTTAATCCATAAACCTATTCACATTGAGTCATTAGACCATGCATATTTTAAAATCAATGGTCATCTCCTATGCATAAATTGACACTTGTGGGGCCATCCTAGACTTTTGAATTCAAACAACTATTTTCCTTGAAAATGGACCCTTCAAAAACCTTTACTTAGACCATTTCCCCAAGAAATGACCCTTCAAGAAAATAGTATAGGGCACCTTACTACAAAAATATCCTTCAAGACTTTGTCTGGGGTACTATTTATCTAAAGTAAATACCCTTTGGAAAAAATGTATAGGACCATTTCATTGAAAAATGACCTTTCAAAACTTTTGAAAATGGACACTTTCTTGATAAAGGATATCTTTCATAAAAAAATGTTTAGGACACTTTGCTTGAAAATGTATCCTTCAAAAAAAGTGTTTTAGACACTTGGCTTCAAAAGTGCCCTTCAAAACTTTTGCATTGGTCCATTCTCCCAAGAAAAAATCCTTTAGAAATTATGCTTTGGACACTTTTCTTAAAAACTTATCCTTCGAGAAAAGTGTTTTGGACACTTGGATTCAAAAGTGCCATTTCATTAAAGAGTTATCCTTCAAAACTTTTGAAAGTGGACAATTTTACCAAAAAAAATAGGTCTATCTTTTTCTTCAGACATTTTATCTAAAAGAATTCAATAGTTAGCCAAAAAAAGGTACCAAAATAAATAGGATTAGAAAAATTAAAACCCCAAAATAATTTTACTAAAAGAATAAAAACTGAGTTAAATGAAAGTTTTAAAATAATTCAAGTAAAAACTTTGCCCAAGAGGAGTTTTGTACTTAGATTTTCCTTAAAACTTCACTTGAACTATTGTTTGATCTTTGAAAGATCAAATATTCTAAAAAAATATTCAGCTACTTGTTTCTTGCAACTATGAAAAAGAAGATCCTACTCCTTCCACTGAACTCTTGGACTAGGCATATTTTTTGGTATGTAGACCAAAATTTGGTCAACATCTTTGGCGACTTGGTTGGGTAGCATGCCTACTATGCTTGAGAACTTAGACCATATACATGACTCTGACTCATAATAGATAATACATGGACCATTTACATGATTAAAAAACAATATTTTTATTTACAAAGATAAAATAATCCTAAAAACAAGGAAATAAACAAACTAAATCAGGGAAACTAACCTAAAAAGTAAAGAAAACTAAAATATTGAACAACTATGCAAACATAAGAACTTATTTGGGATAAAAAAGAAAAGAAACTAACTTGTGTTAGAAAACACTTAGGAAAAAATAGGAACAACTAATAATGTATAGGGGAATTAGCTTTCCTAAATAATAGTGCTTGAGATGTATCCCATTGATTGGGATAGGAAGATATTCACCATTCATCCTTGTGAGTTAGAAAGAATTGTGGGACTTGCAGATAGATATTGTATATGGACTACTTTGAAGAGAATCAAAATTTGTGTGATTTTTTGGCTTATCTCTATCCTCATCCCACTTGAGGACCAAATCTCCTTCTTGGAAATCTCTTGAACTAGCTCTTTTGTCAAAATATCTCTTCGTCATTGCTTGATGAGCCTCCATGGCCAACATTCCCTAATGCCTTTTTTCCTCTAGCTCCATGAGCTCAACATATGCTATTTTTATTAACTTAGTATCTAAAATCTGAAGTTTATGCATCAATTCTAAAGGAGGGAATTTAATATAAATAAGCATTCTTGCTTCTTTACCATATACTAGCTTATATGGATAATTGGCAATTAACTTCTTATAAGAAATTTTGTTAGCTAATAGAGCTGACTTACATTTGAGATGCATGATCTCTAATTGTCTTCTACAATCCTCCTAATGATGTTCAAAAAATTCTTGTTGGTAGACTCAATAAGGCCATTTCCTTATGGATAATAGTTTGATGAGGTACTGAGGAAATACTATGTTGAACTACCCACTGGTTGATTTTAGATACTATAAAAGCCATAGCATTATCAAAAATTATATTTTAAGGGACCCCAAATCTGGTAAGCAAACCTTCATAGAAGTCCAAAACACTATTTTCATTTAATGATACTACCTTTATCCATGTGGTAGAATAATTTGTGGCATTTAGGTTCCACTTGTGTCTTGAGATTGAAAGGGGGTTGCTAACACCAATAAAGTCCAATCCCCATTAGATAAATGGTTGATTAATTAAAAGTGGTTAGAGAGGTAGGGATTCAAGCCTCACCTTTCCAATAAACAAGGCACACTATCTATATTTTTTGATCCAAGCATGATAATCACCAAATAAATTTGGCTAGTAATACCCACCTCTCATAATCTTTTGGGCTATGATCCTAGTTGAATAATCTCCTTCACCATGTACATCATGGAATTTCTCAAGTAACCTCTATGTTTGACCTAGTTCTATGCATCTTAGTAGTATATAATTGATATCATTCTTAAATAATACATTATCAACAAGGATAAAAGGAATTTACTTCAATCTAAAATATCTCTTCTTTGAAAGAGTGAGATGAGAAGGATAAACACCATTATATAAATACCTTACCATTTCCTAGAACTAGCTAGAACTTGAGGTCCGATCACTTGTAAGTTCTTGATCATTTGACAACATAACCTATTCATTATACTCCTACCAGTCTTGGGTGAGATGTTCACAAAGTATTTTGCCTCTCATTAGCTTTGTGACTTTGATCTCAATGCCATATTCCATGACTTTGGTTATCCAACCATCTCTCTTGTCATTTATATCTTTGTTTAGAAGGAAGTCTTTAACACTTAGATGTGCAACCATCAAATGTATCTTATTCTTGGATATCAAGTACCTAAAAGTTATAAGAGACCTTATGAATGAAAGAACATTCTTCTCAACAAAAAAATACTTGGTTTCATATTCTTCTAAACTTTGACTGAAGAAGGATATTGGTTACTCTAAATTCTCTTTATTCTACTACATGAGAATACATGAAATTGTGTCAATGTTAGCATAACTGTATAAGAATAAATATTTTTTAAAGCTAGGGTTTAGGAGTGTAGGAGCACTAGATATAGCTTTCTTGATCTCTTCAAAACTTCTCACTCCTTATTTATACCAACTAAAACTCTAACATTTCTTTAGCATGGTTGTAAGTGGCATTGTTAAAGTAGAACAATTTAAAATGTATCTCCTTATGAAGTTAATGTTGCCTAAAAAGCTTTGTAAGGAATTTTATGCTTAGGAAATGATAGTGTAAGAATTGATTCTATTCTATTATGGTCTATGATTTCACCTTTATTTTAAATGACATGTCCAAGAAGCCTACCTTCATGAACAGAGAAAACACACTTTCTTGGGTTTAAAGACACTCCAAATTTTTTGTACCTTTCAAAGACTTGTTTGAGATGAATCAAATGCTCATATATGATGTTAGAGAATATTGTTATGCCATATAGATAAATAATAATAAAATTGTGGAGGAGACCCTAAAATTCCATGTCCATAGCCTTCTAAAAATTGACTCCAACATTATATAAATCAAAAGGCATATTTTTGTATGCAAATGTCCCCCACTTGGTGGTGAAGGATATTTTATACTGGTCTTCTTATTTGGCTAAAATTTGGTTATATCCACTATATACATCTAGCAAAGAGAATATTTTTGAACCTGCAACTAGCTGTAAAATCTACTCCATTGATGACAATCGATAGTGGTATTTGAAAGAGGCATTGTTCAAGTCACAAAAGTCAACACATATCCTTATTTAACCATTCTTATTCCATAATGGAACAAGTTTTTCCACCCATGTTGAGTGCTTAATTTTAAATAATATCATTGACTTAATGAGCTTATATAGCTAATCTCTCATTAGAGGTTCAATATTTGGATTGATTGGTCTTTGCCTTTGTTTGACTAGCCTAGTCTCATCTTCTAACTCAATGGTATGTTGAGCTAGACTTGGATCAAAACCTTTAAGGTCAATGTACTACCATTCAAAAAAATCTAAAAAAATTGAACATAACTTGATAAAATCTTCCTTCTTTGAATATGTGCAAACTATAGACACCTAAATTTGGCCATCGATAACCTCTAACTAGGATTTTGACCAATTTTTACCAAAACACACAATTTGGCCTAAAAACACTAAAACACATTAAAAGATTTGAACCTATCATATTCAAGTGCTGATTTTGGCTATGGTATCTCTAAATGAGATAATTTATTTTATGGGCCAACTAACTTTAACCAGATCATTTTGAGTCAAAATGCCAATTTTGCACTTGGGTGCTCTAGATTGTTCTTTTCTATCAAATCTCCTACATGAGACATGTGCCTTTGTTATTTTATGTTGACAACATCCTAAATGGGATAACAGATCCAATACATCTGACATCAACTTCCAATTCTAATATAGTCAAATTTTAGACCAATAACAAGATATTTTAATCAATTTGAGTAATTTATGCATAAAATGCTTAATCATGCTTAGAGCTAATTAATCCAAATTAAGGCCTAATTAATAATTCCATGGAAACTTGTTAAATACTTGTTTTTATAAATGAATATTGAATATTTACATCATCAAGAGACCTCATTTCTTTGGAAGACATCCCTAGGCCATAAATACCAAAAATATCTGAATCAAGCCACGCCATGCCTCATCAAAGATCTTCCATGCCTATTCAATTCCACTCTATCCTAAATATTTATGAGCCTAATTGTGTATTTTAATTACATAATTGGATTAATATTTAGCCACACATCTCAATCTTGAGATGGATGGTTCAGGTTGATTCTAGCCATTTTCCAAAATCTATAAATAAGAGGCCTTGCCACATGAATTTTAAGCTTAAATTATGCAAAGTTACCATGCCCAAATTTATTTTAAAGCTTCATACAATTAGTGTTATAACTCCAAAATATTGATCCAAGCCAAGTCAAAGACATAAGGTGCCAAGGAGATATGGAGGTAGCCAAGCTTCCATTGATGCATACTTCATGAGCACAAAATTGAGCAAGCCACTACAATAAGAATTTTGGAGTATCTAAGGAGGGTGAAAGGAAGGTTTCTTTTGATTTTTAGTTGTTTTTTTCCATTCATGTTTTGTTAACTAAGCTCACCCTAGTAACTAGGCCTAGAGATGTTATGGTATTGTGTTTATTTCAATTTTGATTTCATTTTTTGAACTAACACAATACTAACCATCCTCTCTTGAATAAAATTCCAAGTCTACACAAACTTTACCTAGATTTAAACTCTTACCAGTTACAATCTCCAAATTTGTATAGTGTTATTATTTGGTTGATAAATCAAACTTTTATTTTCTTTATTCATCATATTTAATGAATATGTTTTCAAGGTTGACCAGTCCTTTAGGAAACTTGTTTGTCTTTAATTGTACAATCTAGTCATCATACTATTGTAAATGCTTGTATTAGTTCCTTGAGGATAATTTAACTTCTTATTGTAATAATTTGAAAATATGGATATAATATTCAAAAACCTAGAAATTTTCATTGTTTTTTGCGATAGAAGGTCTCATAACTACCTTGATATGTGATTGAAATTTTCCCATTTTATGTCATCTAGGATACTGAATTGTGAGCCAATAGTAGCCAGCCTATCAACATGCTTATTTTGATTTATTGATATGGCCTAAATATTGAAGGTTTTAAAGTATTAAAATAGGTCCCATAATATATGCTTGTAGGATTTAAGTAGTGGGTTCTTACATATATTAATTTCCCTTACTTGGTAAACTACTAGTTCACTATATCCATAGACTTGTAAAGAATTAACCTTTATCTTTCTTGCCCATTGCAAACCATGTATTAATGCTTCATAGTAACATTATTGGATAAAACAAAATAAAAATTAATATAATATACATAAATTTTATTGTATGGAGAGATTAACATCATTCCATCTCCATTTCCATGTTTTTTCCTGGATCCAACAAAAAATAACTGCCATAGTCCTTCACTAGGCTGATCATCTTTCATCAATGTTGGAATTGGTGCATAATTTTGATGAAGACAATAGAAACCAAATAATTATTATTAAATTAAATTTTATGGATCATTTACATGTAAATTAGAGGTCCATTCATCAATGAAAAGATCTGGGACTCCATCTAGAGGTGATTCAGATTCAACCTCACTATTTTCTAGCACCTTGTCTGAGATGACACAATTAGTGTTCACCATGCTTGGCATATATGATTCTAAATGAAAGATTATAATAGGTTTATAATGAATTATCAATTTAGTAACATACATAGTTATAAACATTAGATAGGTCTAATTAGATGAAAATTACCCTCCAATCTTGAAGTAAAGTCTCTTGACAAGCACATGGTAAAATAGGGAGGCAAGTCCACTACAACTACATCTTGCTGAATAAAAACATTGGGGAAAGCATGTAATGTCAATTTTAGGAATTTTATTATTCCTAATGTTTATATTGGTGAGACATAGAATAGTAATAACCTTTTGGTATTTGGCTCATAGACAAGACCAAGCTTGTCTATAATGTGTTTGGGCATGATAGTGCTACTAGATCCACTATCTACCAAAAAATTATGGACTAAGAAGTAACCTACTATCAAAGAGAGATAAAAGGGAGGGATTTTGTTTAACTTGAAATTATATTTATCCACCTTTATCATGTTATGTATGTACTAAATAGGTTTCTTGATTTGTTGGTCTTAATTGGCCAAGATAACTCCTTATTTATCAGTCGGTTCCTTAGATATTTTAAGATCTAAATTAAATAAACATGTCCTCTTAACCTAGAATATCAAGATAATCCCACTTGATAATACTAACATTTGATTTCTTCATCTGATTTATAATTCTAAAAGATGTTTCACTAGCCTTTATATACAATTTTTGAGCCACTGGCTATTCTCTAGTTAGGGGCATTTGGGGAAATTTCACTATCTCTGTATTCTAACTCTTTTATACTACAAGAAAATTAAATTTATTTTTGAAATTATTTGACACAAAATTAGGAACATTAGAATTATTTCTCACATATTGAGCTTATTCAACTTCTCTTCTTTTAGTTCTAGTCAGAGTTTTCACTTAACCATTTGTATTGCTAGTTTTGTCAACTTGGTTGAATGCAATATGATCATCTAAATGCCAATTAACATTGATAGCATCAAGCTATCATAGAACTTGTTGAGATTCTCCTTGGACTACCATATTCATGTCTTAATACTGACCACCTTTAAGATAAAATTCTTCTTGTGTCATTGGTGGTATGGTAATCTCTTGTGATACCAAAGTTTGTTTATGAGTGTCATTTGGATTGATAGGTTTCCAACCTAGGTATTTCATTATGTTATTTAGGGGATTGATTAATTTTGAACTAGAGGGTATATTGGGATCAAGGGCTACGTATGACTTAGTTTGGGTTATAGTTCATTGATTTTGATAAGGTTACCTAATGTCCTTGAAACCTTGATAAGGGGGTCTTAGGTTATTGAAATAATGATAAATATTATGGTTTTTCTATATATAAGGTTTACCTTAGTACTATTGTCTCTTGAGTGAAACAATCTCATTTCCAAAAGCTTGTAACATGTATTTTAGATAACCAATCTCACTAGATTGATTACGAGGGGTTATAAATTGGGGTTTTAGAGATGGAATCTAAGGGAATTAAAGGGGAGGAACATGTTGTAATTCTATAAAAAGGGCATTATAGGCCTTATAACAAGTTTTCCAACTTGAATTAGGCTATTTTCTACTCTAATAGCAATTTCATAGACATTTGGAAAATTATTACCACCCGTGGACTATATCATGACACTTATATCAAAATTAAGGGCTTTAAAGTAGTAAAAGAATACATACTCTAGGGATGGTATAACCAATTCAATAATCCTAATCCATATCTTTTAAAATCTAAGGTTAAATTCTGACATGAATTCATTGGGGTACCTTTTTATGGTAGTCAATTATTTAACCAAAAATAGATGATCATATTTTACTTCAAACTATTTAACTAAGTTTACACCTAACTCATACCAAGTATAAATGGAGGTCAAAAGAATATTATTACATGAATATAATGGTTTTCCTTTGAAGGAAGTATCAATCAATCTGATAGCCACATTATCTTGAGTAATATTATGAACATAACATAGATTGGCAACATCTTGGATATGCTCAACAGCAGTAGTTTTTTCCCTTTCTTCTAAGAAGAAACATATACTTTTTATGGAATACATAGGAATGTAATCATATTGGGATAAATTTAGGGGACTACCCCTATTAAATGGGGTAAAACTTTAATTTTTCATAACCATTTGGGAAAAAGGGATTTGGCTTATAGGTATAATAGATTGGACTAAAATAATAGCTTGACTAGAGGATGAATTCTGATTTGAAGGGTAATGCCTTATACTATTAAATCTTGATCTTTTGTAAGAAGGAGAAGACAATTCAATGTGTTCAAAATAAATACCTTTACTTGATGCTCTTGTTGTAACCTTTGGCATGAAAGCAATCTCTAGAAGATGCTATGAGCTCTGCAACTTGAAGGAACTTCAAATTTTGATGATGGTATATCTCTCTTGCTGCTATAAATATTTATTTTTGATATTCAAAGTTTTATTTATAACAAATAAATGAGTCCCACCAGGTGTGCCAAAGCTATTGGTGTTCTATATTTGTACCCTAGCTAAGGAGGGGATTGTTTATATCTTCTTACCCAAATCTAGTCCAACATGGGACTAATCCTAGGATATGGGTATCTTGAAAGTGGATCAGACCTTTGGAGAAGGCTGATTTCCTTATGGATCTATCACCTACACTAAACCTAAACTATCACTTACTTGGAAAAGGGAGAGAGATTTGACAAAACTTATAAAACATGTAAAAGCTATAATGCACCAATGATTTGATCATTCCAACTCACACAAAACACACTATGAGACATTTTTTAGACCAAAGAACATCAATCTCACATAGTATTTTAGAATAAGGCATCAATTAGTTACCAAATTAGCAAAAAGGGGTAGATATCCACTTTAAAACTAGAAAATAAATTATAGATTGCATTTGTAATGACCTATGATAAATATTAAGCACTTTTTAAAGGTGAGAAATTTAGACATAATCAAGGAACATACATTCACTTAAAAATAATGCATGAATTCATATAACACACTTCAATTTAGATTAGAAAATGATGGAATTCCATCTTTATTGCATCAAAAAGGCATTGCATTATAAATTTGGGTAGAGTCTGGTCATACCAAAAAGAGGGATAAAAGGATCAATATTAAGGATTAGAAGCTTGTAATTATAAAAAAGAGGAGAGAGAGAGAGAGAGAGAGAGAGAGAGAGCTATGCATTGGAAAAGGCTCAACCACTTTTAATGGATTAGCATTCTTGAGGATGCTGACTCAGATCTTATCAACAATGAACCAACTCTATAAAAGAATTAAATGTCAATTTCCCTTATCCAACTTCCAAATATTTTATTGAAATCATTTCATTATTTAATTGATCTACTGACAAGGATCATGTCTTGGAACTAGCTAAAATGTGCCATATCTACATTAGGTGGCCATCAAAACCTAAAAATATGAACCATGATGAGGTGAGACACAGGTCCACTATATGTGAAAACCAATCTTAGACCATTGGTTTTCATACAGTCATGATATCTATGTGAGTCTAAAAAATACCTGACTTTACTTCATAGTCATTGGTTTATCTTCACCTTTAGTATTAGATCCAAAGGATCTATATTACCTATATGGATATTTATTAGTGATGCTTAGTCTCTAAATTGTGGCCCTAGTTTAACTCTAGTTCACTTTTGAGATCAAATCCTTGATATATGCTTTGTCTAGGTCTCAATTAACCTTTTTGAATTTCATCAAAAATGTCTTAAGATTTCTTTTACTTATTGGCTATTGATAACCAACTAGGCTCATCTACATGATTTCTAACTATCTTTATGCTTATTAGATTCATAGATATGCTAACTTATTAACCCTACCTTATTCTATTAATTTATCTATGCATGGATGTTAATGAGTCATTGATCTTCTACCAACTGAATGCACTTATGCCACTTATCATGCACATAATTGATCTTTGGATCATCTAGCTTATTTACCTTCACTCTTCATTAGATCTAAATGCTCAATCAAAATCTAACTATTAATCTACTGGGACCCACTATTTAAAATCTAATAACTACTTTATGATCTTCAAATTGACATCCTCACTCCTATCAAATGACATTTGTATGACCATCATTGATGGTCATATGACCATTAATTTTACACTCAATAGGATTTATCTTTCTCTTTTCTTAAAGTTAACATCCCAATGATCATCATTTAGCATTCTGTAGAATGTGACTAACATCTTATAGACCATGAAATTTAAGCTCATATAGATTTTTAGAGTAGATTTAATTTGACTCTCCCATGAACATCTTATGTTGCAGGTCCTACTTCAAACTACTATAAATCTACTCACATGAATCATGTAGGCACAAAAGTTACTAGAGATGTTCTTGAGGTCAAAAGGAACAAACCTTTTTGATCCACTAGTCTCAAAAGACTTCTAAGTGAAGATATAAAATGTTGAATTTTACTACTTTAAATGCTTTTGCATGATGTCCTAGTGATGGTTGAGCTCAAATGGTTAAGTATGGAAAATGCAGTGAAATTTGACTAAAAATCTAACTTTTACATATATAACTTCCTTCACACTTTAGCTGATGATCTGGAACTTAGTGCATAGTAATTAAGGACCAAGATGAGCAAACCCATGTGACTAATTTCCTCTATCACTACCACACATGTGAGATATAAATTTGTAAATATGCTCACTCAGCTCTACTGGAACTTCTTTAAAATGGATGTGTGAAAAACATGCATAAAATGACTGAGGAAATTTTGGACCTCAATATCTTTCTATGTGATTTTGTGAGGGACTTTAGATTTGGTTCATATAAACTTGGTATAATGGGAAGAAACCCATATGACCAATTTTCTTTGATTGATCCGCATGTGTGAGATATGGCCTCTACAAATTACCTATTTAGACTTTTTGCTACTAGACCTAAATGTCAAGATGAACACATAATGAAGAACTAGATGGATCCCTTACATTATCATACTCATTCCAAGTATTATTGACCTCCTCTAGGGAATCTACAACATGTGGAATTATTCTGTGTCACATTGACAACTTACATTCTAAGTGAGCTTAAAGTGTTTCAAAAGATTTTTGCTTTGCATGGTCCAATTTTGGTCCACTTATTCAATCCAAAAAACTATTGACATTGAGTCATTGGACTATGTAATATTTTAAAAATAACGATCATATCCTATGCTTGAAATTGACACTTATGTTCTATCCTAGAATTTTTAATTCAAATGGCTATCTTCCTTAAAAATAGACCCTTCAAAAACCTTGAACTGGATCATTGTCTCGAGAAATGACCCTTCGGTAAAATTGTATTGGGAATCTTGTTGAAAAATATCCTTCAGGAATTTGTCTAGGGTACTATTTATCTAAAGAAAATACCCTTAAAAAAATGTATAGGACCATTTCATTGAAAACTAACCTTTCAAAACTTTTGAAAATGGACACTTTCCTGAGAAAGGATATCTTTCAAAAAAAATGTTTAGGACACTTTTCTTGAAAACTTGTCCTTTGGGAAAAGTGTTTTAGACACTTGGAATCAAAATTACCCTTCAAAACTTTTGCAGTGGTCCATTCTCTCAAGAAAAGACCCTTCAAAAATTATTCTTTGGACACTTTTCTTAAAAACATATCCTTTAAGACAAGTGTTTTAGACACTTAGATTCAAAAGTGCCATTTCATTAAAGAGTTATCCTTTAAAAAATTTGAGAATGGATAATTTTCCTGAAAGAAATAGGTCTTTGTCTTTTACTTTAGAAATTTTATCTGAAATAATTCAATAGTTAGCCAAAAAGGGTCCTGAAAGAAAAAGGCTTAGTAAAAAATAAAACCTTGAAAGAATTTGCCTGAAAGAATGAAAACTTAGTCAAATGAAAGTTCCAAAATAATTCAAGTAAAGACTTGGCACAAGTGGAGTTTTTACTTAGCTTTTCCTTGAAAATGCACTTGAAATGTTGCTTGATCCTTGAAGCCTTAGACATTGTAAAAAACTATTCAACTACCTGTTCCTTGCAATTGTGGAAAAGAAGATCCTACTCCTTCCACTAAACTATTGGACTAGGCATATTTTTTGGTATGTAGACCAAAATTTGGTCAATAATAATACTGATGGAAATAAGGTGCCCTCCAAGTGCCAAGGGACCATTAAACAATAACATGTTATTTTTGTTTTTATTATTTTTTATGAATTTTAAAGGATTTTTATGTTTTTTGGGCATCTTTACTTAATGTAAGGTTAAAAGATGCATAAGTTCCTTGATTTTATATATTTTTAACCCTTGCCTACCCTAGATAGTCATTGTTGTTTTGACTAGATTTCTTTGTCTATTTCTATTTTAGTCTTATTGTTGACTCTAAAGATCACTTGACCATGATGAGGTTGTTGAGCCCATCAAGTTCTATTAGGAAACCACCCAAAAAGTCTCTCTTGATTAGGGAATCCTTGTTGAATGAAGATGTCTAGTTATAAGTTTCTTTGAAAAAGTTTAGTAGTAACTTTGGTTTTCCTTGAAAAAATACAATTATCAAAAAGACCTATGTTGATGTGTTTGATAGTTAATCTAAAATCTATAAAACCTTCTAATAGTTTGTCTAACCATCATGGAATCTGGATGTCATTCTTGATAAGGACTACAAGCTATATTGTTAAAGAGTTTTAAGCAGTAGGGACTAATAAGTTATCCATATGTACAAAATCCAATATCCCTCACCCAACCACTATTAACTAACCTCCAAATAATACAAAAGTTAAAATATGATAAGTTATTATTGACTATTCTCAAATCCTTAGAAAATCCATAATATTCAAACCAACTATGATATGCTTGAAAATTGATCTCAAAGTCATGATCCAACTCATTGTAATGCCATTCCACTACTTTGGCATAATAAGTATGTAACATGGGATTTAATATTCTTTCTTTTAATATGATTTGGAGATCATTCCATGTGGTATCTAACCTAATTGACTTGATGTTTGTAATTTTTTTGGTATGATTGTCCTCAAGCAACAAAGAACCAATTAATTCATATATGGTTGTTCTTTGATTATTTTTTGGAGATTCAAGTAAAGGTTGGTTGAGTAATGCCTCTCCAAATGGGATACTCTCATAGATGTTTATAGATGTTATAATTTATAAGTTACCATGAGATAAGTCTAATTAGGTACTTTTCTATGGATTCCAATTGACATGTGCAAGTAGTGTAATGTTAATAGGAAAAGGAAGAATAGTGTTGATGGAAATGGAATAGACTGCTTTGATGTCACTAATAAGATTTGTATTGATGATGGATGAGGATTCTTCCTTACTTATAACATTATCACTATCATTTGAAATTTTATCTATTATTAAATCTATAGTTGGGACCAAAGTGGATGTTGAACTTTCTCTTAATCCCAAAATAAAGTGGATATCAGATTTGGATAATATGTTTGACCTTATTTTATATGTAGCCATTAGAAAAGCCTACTGAAGTGCCTTTATACTATATTTTTTTATTACTCTTTTAGAAATGTTTAATCTTGGATGAAGATCTTTTTGAAAATGTGGATTTTTGGGTGTTGGTTTAAAAGCATATGATATTTTGATAGGTGGATTAGATGGTGTTTGAGTCAATATGAGATGTTGATCAAACATGTTTATTTGGTCAAAAATCATTATTTGGTGGATACTGGATGAAAGGTTATCATTTTGATTTGGACATGAAATGGTATGATTTGGCTTCAAAGAGACATCTTGACATATTTGTGAAGTTGGATTTTCAAATATGAATTAATATGGATTATTTATGATGTATTTAGTGTATGTCATCTCTTGGCTAGTGAGATAAGGGATGTTAGAATTGTAATTAGTGGATGGGAAGTTTGATTAGAATGAAGGATTAATAGTGATATAATGATACTATTATGGAAAGTTTTGATATTCACTAGTCACAAATGGTGTTGAATAAGTGGCTTAATTTTGGAAGAATTGGTTTTTTGGATTTGTGAATGTATGAGGATTTGTGAAGAAGTTTGGGTATGATTTTTTGGGGTAAACTATATTAAAAATCAAATGATTAATTTTGATTACTATTATAAAAAGTCTGATTTTGATGGGCATAAAAATTAGAAGATTGATTTGGATGTTACATATTTGGACTTGACTAGATTGGGGTTTGACTGGTTAATGTGTTTTGGTATATATGAGTATTATAAAATGATGGTGAGGGTGGACTAAAATTTTGACTTATGGTGACATTATGATTAAAACCATATGGATCTATATACATAGTTTGATTTTTGTTAGGTGACATATGATAAGTAGATGAAGTAGGACTAAAAGAACAATGCAAAGAATTTTGATTATTATATCCAAGAAATTGATTTGACTCTATCCCAAAATTAAAGTTTTGATATTGTTCCATAGGTGAACATGAATAGGAAATGGATTGATTATGATGTGGATTGAATTGGTTGTTTGCAGAATTTGAATAATTATCCATGTTTTGACTTAATTGGTTAAGGTTTGAGTTTGAATACATATTCAAACTTGGATTTTTATAGGCTTGATAGTTGATTTGACTCAAGTAATAATTTGAATCAAAGTTAGTTAGATTTAACTTTTGATTATAATATGAATTATTTGAATTATGATCTGGGATGAGATTGGTTGTGTTATGGTTCCAAGATGCTTGCTTATTAAAATGGGTGATAATATTGACAAAAAACTAAAAATGATTGAAAGTTTAACTAAGTGACTTTAAAAATAAGCTACATGCCAAGCACAAGAAATAAATAATAATTAAAAACTTATTTTCTAAACAAACAACCAATTACACATAAGAGTGAAAACCAAGATGAAAGGGTCATGAAAAACTATTAGGCCTTCCATTGTCACTTACTTATTTATGCTCTTAGTTGTAGCCTAATATTTTAAGGCACTAACCATAGAGGATCCTACCATTCTCATGGCCCACTAAGTCTATTTTTTAAGGTGTGTAAAAATTTGCTTCTTGATGCTAACTACTAATCAATGCACCAAAGTCAAATGAAAAAAAACCTATCCTAAGCTTAAGGTTTAAATAAGCTTATCTAGGGGGAAAACCATGGAATAAATTGATAAAGTGGATGAACATTATTGGGTCTTGTCCCAAAGTACCCAACATATCCATAGGGGTCTTAGTGTGTTGAAAATCAAAGATGTTAGATTTTGAATCAACTATTTAAACCCTTGGTATTAGAATATGAAATCCCCTCATATCATAGTGTGGTTAAAACACACAACCATTTAAGCAATTGAAACAAATAGATATTAATTTATATATCCCATTGGTAAATAAGGTTTGACCTACTACATGGTGGTCAAATCCATGGTCAATAGAGCCCTAAAAATAAGAAATAAAAAGTAGATACCCATTTTTGATTTCCAAGTTTCATCACTAATTCAACACCAAGGAAAGAGCATACATGGATATTACTTGGGTAACATAGATAATTGTGAAAATATTTCTAATTTTTAATTATCATTATCAATGTAATGCCAAGGAAAGAACATACATGAATTTTATAACCACAAACAAAATACTAAAATAAAAGTGATGCGACTACTAATGCTTTTGTAAATAAAACCAAAAATGTTAGCAACAAGAAAAATTGGATTTTATTGATTCTTTTTGTTGATTGTCTTTAGCAAGTGTTCTGTAAACAAGTTATTAGAGTGTTTTATTTGGCTAGAAATGAGATAACATACAATAGAACAAGTGAAAAACCATGAAAAAATAAGTGAAAAACTGCTCTTTGTTACAAAAATATTGTTACACAATCAAGATATAAAAGTGAAATTGAAATAAAATAATGTAGGACAAACAAAGAAAGCAAGAAATAGAAAGTCCTATGCTCACAAAACAATTTTGTTGCCAAGAGCAATGATTTCACTACCAATAGTGATGAATTCACTGTGGAAAGAGATGAATTCACTATAGGAAAAAATAATTTCATTGTGAATAAACATGATTTCACTATAGAAAATGGTGATTTAACTACAAAAAATGATGAATTCACTGTAAATAAGAATGATTTCACTATTTCTAATGAAAATGCTATTGATAGTGACAAAATCATCATTTTTAGATAAAAACACTATTAAACTATAAATAGAACAAAAAACACAAAAAAATGCAAGAAAATAGGATAATTTCATTGTTATGGTCTATAATTTTGTTGTTAAAGCTCTTGAGTTTGCTACTATATAGAGAAATGCACACAACCAAATAAAAAATAATTTAAAGCAACTTGTAACTCAAACTAGCACTAAAATAAGCAAGATTAAATGCAAAATGCAAATATAAACAATAAAAACCAAAAAGGAAATGCTATCTAAGTGTAAAGATGATGATCAAAAATATTAAAAAGATGTAGGAGAGGTCCCACTAGGTATGATAGAAATGTA